>CAJGYO010000001.1:108982165-109582165 GCA_904845875.1 Miscanthus lutarioriparius
ATTCTGAACCATATACCGTTTGCTCACTGTAAAGCTAGCAGGCAAAATAACCTTCTTACCAACGCCACTGCCATCAACATCACCCTTGCGAAGCGCATCCTCGAGGCCCTTGTACACCTCTGACCTCAGGTTCTTATTGTTTCTAACTATAAACCTAAGCCTATTCTCCTCCACGGATGCGAAGGCGTCAACAATATATTGCTGGAATAATCGGTCGCCATGTATCAATGTGGTTGCCTCACATCTACGTTGCTGTAATCTATAAGCATAGTACTCAAGCATTGTGACCTCACCTCTAGCTCCAACCCTCAAGGGCGCTGACCTTTTGTACCTAATTCCTATTTTGAAGTCCTGGTCCCCATAAGGGAACAAAACTGGGTACTGTAATGCCATATAGTTTGCACGTAGGTTGCTAATTCGTTTAAGGCCGCCACCCCTATCCTGAATGATTATATCTGGGCTCTTTTTTTCCTCAGAAAAGTCCCCGACTATCAAAGCAGTTATCTCAGACCCTGCCGGCGCACTATATTGGGGCGTGTTCTTGGACCTATCATGTAATAGCCTAAGGCGTAACGGCTGACATCGGCTCTATACCAATAAGTCCCCAGCTGCCCTAAATGATTTTACCAGTGCATTTGATTCATCAAACATTCGTACCAAGCCTTCAACTATTTGTTTGTCAACCTGGCTACCATCATCAGACTCCCTATGCTTATCAAAAATTGATATTCGATTTTGAACTTCATTTTCAGTGTCAAAAATATAGAGCTGTGCATAAACTAGGGATGCACCCTCATCCGGCAGCAAAGATCCAATTCTATGGTGGACCTGAGCATTAAACACATATGGACCAGGCCCCTTGTTTACACCTGTGTCAATCTTAGCACCAAGCAATTTAATAAAACATAGAATTGTACGACCGAACAGATTTAATAAAATATTTAGAAAGAACACCACCATTTGGATTCAACAGCCCATCTACGAATGGAGGAGGGTCTTTTTGGAAAGGCAAATTGACCTTGCCTCCCTTGCAGCAAAGATGGAAATGAATAGTGGCTATGTCACCTGGATATGGCCTTTTCACACGCTCTTGGTACCAAAACTGCGCACCACAGTGCTGGCACACATGTGCTAGAGGCCCATAATATGAAGTTTCAGTGGAAAGGCAATCTGCACAAGGCACAAGGCATCAGACAACCCAGGAATCTATTTTATCACCACCTAGTACATATGTTTGTAGGGTAATCGTAGATTTGTAGGGCATATATTGGCACCTGCTTTTTGCTGAGGCCCACCACAATTTCCTGTGTATGGAATCAAAACTTGCACGTTAACATAAGGGGAAAGCAACGCAACACCTATGCACACACACCTATACAAATGAGAAGGTACACAACTAACCTTTTTTCTTTAGCTGTCTTTTAGAACTCGGACATTGTTGCCTTTCACGTACTGTCCCCTCAACTATAGCTAGAGGCGGAGGGCAGGGAAGACAGCCAGAGCGAGGAATGTCTAATTAGGGCTGGGAACAGCGTAAATGAAAGGGGAGCGGTAAACAATCAAACACCTGGAACTGAAGCTGCACTCTCCCCACGCTGCCTCTTCCTTGGCCGGCTAGAGGAAGCTCCTTCCATGTGCCATCAATGTGTGCCTGTACACGTCGTTCGGAGCACCACAAAAATTACATAATGACGAGATGAAGGTTAGGAGAGGAGAGGACCGACGCAAACAAAAGGAAAAAAAATAAGAGAACAGGAAGCCAGATGTATAGCAGCAAGGGCATGAGCAAGGCTGTAGGCGCCACTTCTGAGGATTGAGATCATGCGCTAAACACATATAGGCACAGCGGAACGATTTGGTCGGACATGATCAGAACACGTGTATATGCACAAAGTGTGCATGTTACGTTCATATGCACATGCTAACTAAGTGATGTCAAATTCAAAGCTTTGTCGAGCCACTCGCTACGTTCATAGTTAGGCGTTAATTTTATAGAATCTTTCATTACGATAGGTTCACAGCACAGACCTACTATGTCGTGCTTCCTAGGCAGTCTGTGCTGGTTACGCCATTATCCGTGCCTGAGAAATGCCATAGTATCTATGCTGGTGGTTTTAGTGTAACAAAGGCCAGGAACAACAACACAAGCTACTGCAGGGGTGAATTATATGAACTACAAGGAGGGCACTTGCAAGCAATGGGAGGAAGTGATGAAGCACCGGGTGGCACACCACATGCTTACATAGGCAAGAGCTAGAGGCATGGGCGCCTCTGCCACCACCAGGTGCAAGGACCTCATCAATGGGAGTGGGGTCCAACCTAAATAAGGTGTGCATGCATGCTTAGATGGCTATGCAGTGCATTGGTACGAACACGTTAGGGCCCAGTGGGTGCATGTGTTACTGCGATTACACGAGTTGTACCTTTTGTCCACTGGCAGGGTCACTTGAGGGCCCTTCTAGGCACCACCTCCTACCCTACATAGGCTTTTAGGAGTCTGTGTCAGTGTGTAGTAGGTGCACCTCAGCTGTCCCATACCATAGATAGGTTTGGGTGCCTACCCTAGATAAGTTTTTAGGAGTTTGTGTGGGTTTCACTATGTGCACGTGTGCACAGAGAACTACATTTTTGGCCGCCTACATGCATCCATCCACACCATGACAAAACACACATTAGGTACCCCTTGTGTATTAGACCTTTCACCCTGCTGATGGTAATGCAGATGCAGGAACAAGAAGATGTTCACAGTTCTGAAGTGAAACTACAGTTGCACACATCATTTTTTGCTTTTTTTATACAACCATTCGAAAAGTCAAACTTCTTCATCCCTGCTGAATTCCACTGGAGAAACAAGCCTCTATTGTGGCCACAATTGATTAGCAAGTGGTGAAGCTTGTATTTTCATTGCTTATTAGGCACAAGGGTGATCTGTATGCACTTAACAACAAATCATGTGTTAGTCATGGCACCGTTGCCCAGTTTTATTGTAAACCATCACAGGAGACAGCCAAATTTGTCCAGTGAAATATCCTTTTCTGATTACTTTGATTTGAAGCTAGTTGATTATGATAGCATCTACTGATTTTTGATATCTTCATTTCTACTTGCAACTTAAATGTCTAAAAGGGCCTGAGAAGGAGCTACTTCAGCTTGCAGCGTTTGGGGAACTACGTGCACTATTTCTAGGTGTCTAGATTCACATTGAGCTTGTGGGACCAGAAGTTCCCCAGTCTAGGTAAGCCACACAAGCAGGTTTTCATTTTGGTCCTATACTCCTATGATATAGGAGAAGCTTAGTGTGCAATTTGGTGTTTCCTTTTATTTGTCTGACATCCATAGTTTGGTATTTGCCTTACAATTTGATCACAATACCTTTCCCATTTTATATCTCTTAACTAAAATATTTTTCTAAAAGTAATCTATACGTTGATAAGCCTAGTGTTTTTTACCAAACACACAGCAGATCTATTTATCATTATATTAAGAAGGGAAAGGGAAAGAACCCTTAGAAACCACACACCCACATTCCCACAAAATGTTCTTCATCTCATCTTCTTATTTGTTTGTTGTGTGCTTTATTCAACAAGATCTACATTTTAAATTAGCTACTATATGCTCCTCAGTGATATATTGGTTTGAGTTTATGTTCTTTTCCCTGGTTCTGTAACTGGTATGGTACCTGTTCACAGGGATGGTGAGGTTGTAAACATTTCCAGATATGCATGTTGTTCTGATGAGAGCTGCTGTTGTAAATCTTCTATTGGTTCTAAAGACTTGAGCTGCACTGCAGCGACACTCAAACTGTGGAAAGGCTTCTATCATGAGAGATGCAGTGATATAATGAAGGTTCTCTCTACAACTACCACTATTTTCTGAAATTATGTGAAGTTACCCACCATATTATAGACCCAAGCATGCCATTGACTGTAAAGTTTAGAAACAATGATAATATTGACAAGCTTTCACATGCATCGCCCACAGTTCTGTATTGACTGGTGTTGTGCATAGTTTTAGATCAAGTTAATTCTAGAAGTACTAAGTTATTTGCAGTTTTTTTCTTTTGCTGTATCTTGTATGTTCAGCTCTCCAATAATCACTGGAATGTGTAGAACTCATCTCCTAGCAGGTCTATTTCTAATTTTCTTCTAATTTACAAACTAAAGTAAGAAAAGAAAAGAGCACCACTCACCCATGAGCCTACCGCCGCTGCTTGCTGATCCTACCAGAGCTACAGCTGGCCTGTGCGCTGAACCATAGACCCAGTGGCAGAGCGTAGTGGAGGCAAAGCTGGGCTTCAGGCCCCCCTTGCCTGGCATTGTCACAATCACATCTGCTACTTCTGCAGGCGGCTGTAAGAAATAGGACAAGGTACGGTTAGGTAGGTCATAACTCCCCTCCTGTGTCCACATTTATGGCATAGTACAGGTTGCCCAATATACCACTCGAGTAGGTCATGAATCCCTTCCTGAGTCCACATTTATGGGACAGTACATGTTGTCCAGTATACCACTGTCATTTATGGTGCAGTCTAGTTTGTCCAATATAGCAATGCCACCCAAGTCCATTAAGTAGCCATTCTCGGGACTGCAGTGCGCAGACAGTTCGTGCATCCTGTGAATTGAGTCCCCTTATTGGAGTCTAGAACAAACATTGTGCAGCAGCGCATGGCAGCGTTGGTTGGAAACTAGTTTTGCCAGCCATGCCCACTGCACCATAGAGCCTGTAACTACATCTGCCTGGATTGCCAAGGACTACATCAAGAAGCTTTGTGCCTACACTGTCGAGTAGACCATGTATCCCACCGGACCCTACAGGTTCTAGGATTCGCCCTTTATAGACAACCCTAAGCCTTTCTTTATGGCCATCCCTACGTAGCTCATGTTTAATTGAATAACCACCTAACTCATCGTGCAGGTGCTAAAGAAAGCAACGAGAGACGTGGTACGTGTATGAGATGTGTCGAGTCTCATTGACATATCGGAGGTGCAAAAGTGCGTCTGTAACGGGTATAAAGTGGTTTACCTCAAGAAATGGTCTGGTAATAAAGGCTCCGTGTTTAGGCCCAAGCTTCGGTACCTCATGATGTCTGCATGTGTTGGCTGCAAACAGAGACTCAAGAGTGCATACAGGTTTTGCTCCATTGAGTGCAAACACGTAGGTTCCTATTTCTTTTCTTTAAAAAAACAGTCATGGTCTTAAGCTTGGTGATCATTTCTTTGAGTCATTATTATGTAGGAAGCGACTGCAACTCACACGGCACAGGACGCTGGGCTGCCCAAGCGCCCATTCAAGCTAGAGGATGGCATTAAATCTAGCCGCTCACTCAATAAGGTCGCAGCTGAAAGGATCAAGATGCCCAAGAGGGGGGGGTGAATTGGGCTAATTCTAAATTTCTTTGCAATAATTAAACTCTACGGTTAGCCCAATTTACCCCTTGTGCCTAGAAAATGTTTCTATTGATCTAACGCACAAAAGTTTAGCACCCTAAGTTCTAATCCTACTCTAGCATGGCAATTCTAGGAATGTAAATGACAAGAATTGAATTGCTCAAAGTAAATGCTCAAAGTAAAGAGAGAAGGAGGAACGCGGTGATGTTTTGCCGAGGTATCGGAGAGTCGCCACTCCCCACTAGTCCTTGTTGGAGCACCCGCGCAAGGGTGTAGCTCCCCCTTGATCCGCGCAAGGATCAAGTGCTCTCTACAGGTTGATTCTTTGACTCTCCGTCACGGTGAATCACCCACAACCGCTCACAACTTGAGTTGGGTCATCCACAAACTCTCCGGATGATCACCAAGCTCCCAATCACCACCAAGCCATCTAGGTGATGGTGATCACCAAGAGTAACAAGCACTAATGAGGGCTCTCTTTGGGATTCTCAAATCTCAATCACCTCACTAGGACCTTGCTCTTCTTGGCACTCTCAAAGGTGTTTCTCAGCTGTTGGAATGAGCAAAAGTACCCCCACACACGAATGGAGGTGGTATTTATAACACCGGCTGAAAAACAAACCGTTATGTGCCTCTGTGGGGTGACCGGACGCTCCGGTCATGTTGACCGGACGCTCCAGTCAGTTCACCCCGAACTCTAGTGTTTAAAGTGTGACCGGACGCTGGCTAGTGTCCAGTAAGCACTGACCGGGCGTGTCCGGTCGTGATTTTCCCTCTCTGAAACCTTACTGGAGTCGACCGAACGCTGGCCCTCAGCGTCCGGTCACTTCACCTCACAGCGTCCGATCGCACCAAACGAAATCACCTTGGTCAAATGAACTGATCGGACTCTGAGCCAGCGTCCGATCACACCGGAGCCAGCGTCCGGTCAGTATTTGACCCTCCATTCACTTCCAACTCTCGATCATACGTGAATGAAG
Source organism: Miscanthus lutarioriparius (assembly GCA_904845875.1). Classification (NCBI taxonomy): domain Eukaryota; kingdom Viridiplantae; phylum Streptophyta; class Magnoliopsida; order Poales; family Poaceae; genus Miscanthus; species Miscanthus lutarioriparius. Next base: position 108,988,533 of record CAJGYO010000001.1, read on the forward strand.
TTTGCTCCATTGGATCTAAGGGCTATTTTAGAGCTACCTAGTGCTAGTTTTAGCAAGTGTGCACCACACCTAACCCACTAGACTCACCTAGGTCAAGCTACCCGTCCATACCCCCCTTAATAGTACGGCCAAAGGAAAAACAAAGTCCTAAACTACTCTAAGTGTCTCTTCAACTCCAAACGACACTTAGAACTAGTCCATCCTTAACCTTGTCGTCCATCCTTTGAAAACCGAAACGATTTCCATCATAGGGGCATGACCACCTTGATTGCCCAATCGATCTCCATTACCATGACCTAACTTAATTGTCTCTGTAAAACACACGTTAGTTATAGTAATCACGTATTGTCATTAATCACCGAAACCCAACTAGGGGCCTAGATGCTTTCAGCAGCGCTTCGAAGGACATCACGCAAGGGGCGCCCAATACGCGCGCCATTTTATTGAGGCATACGCAGTGGGGGAGGAGGAGCGTACACATGAGAGCTAGTATGGAGAACATACTATTGTAATCAGATACGTCGCTGCATGTCTATCAACGTTTGTAATATATCGACGTTTGTAATATATGGATGCGGCAACTTAGATCTTGTTTCAGGTAGGGACCGGGCTACTGCATGGCATGGGCCACTTGTGCGCATGCACCGCTGGTATGCTATCCATATGTCCAGCTTTTCAGCACGCAAATGATGTGTGGGCAAGACCTAATTTTGTTTCTAAGAATGGAAGCAAGGGCTCGCATAATAGGTGTTTACATGTGTTGGTAGTACTATGTTTTTTGGCCATGCGTGGGCAACATCTAAGATTTTCTGGATACGGCAACACAACGATGGAGCGGGCACGCGGCAACAGCCATCGGCCGGCTTGCCAGGCAGGGTAGGGCCCAACCTACCAGGGGTGTGAGCGCGTGGCTTCCGCCTGGAGGTGGCCGCCGGCAGGTGGTAGGGGGCGGCGGCGTGGCCGGGCCGGGGCCTGGGCCGGCAGATAGGCAACCGGCTTGGGCGCTGAGCTGGGGCCGACTGGCGCTTCGGCGCAGGAACCCAGCAGCAGGGTACGCAGGCAGCAAAGGCTGGGCAAGCAGCGGACGAGCAGAGGAGGGTGTCAAACTTAATCAAGTTCCCTAACTGAGACCGTGATGTCATGAAATATCACCTATAGAAGCCCTAACCAACTACGATCGTACGATCGAAATCTGGTTTGGCTGAAGCTTTGCAAGTAGAGTCATTCTTCTTCTAACCAAACCATCTTAGCCATCGGCGACCACAAGTAGCGAAGTATGAACCTAAAAAGAATGGAGGTGACCAAATTTGAACTAACTTTTTCAACGCCTTGGAAGCGTAGACCATGTCTTTAAGCTTTTGTATGGTCCTGACAAAGTAGAAGGCAATTCCTGAGGTTCACATCACGCTATCTCTGGCCGCGTCTTTAAAACCACACCCTCTATCTCATTGATTAAATTTAAAATTGTCTGACATATTGAAAAGTGAGAATTATATTCATTTTAGGACGGAGAGAGTACTTAAGTGTTAGCCGACGGTGAAGAATAGTTTAGTTGATTATCCCGTACCAACCCTTGAGGAAATTAAATTCGTTCCTCTTATAGCAAATTGCTTAAAATTGGTATGGAAAAAGTACAAACCGCGCTGCTATTCTTTGTGCCTTTCACCAGAATAACATCATCATCAGCAATTCTTTCCTCCACAACTTCATCAGCATGTCCAAGGAATGATGAATCAAATGTTTCTTCACCCTCCATGTCTGCAAATGTACTCACCTGAAAGGTTCAATTGTTAAGCCACCAAAAATCCTAATAATGCAGTCAAACAGCATGATGATTAACGCTTAGTTACTTCTAGAGAACCTCAAGAATAGAAGTTCAGCCAGTATTTTTTTCCCAAATTTTGTCATGTAAGCATGACAAGAACCTTTATTTCGAAATTCAAAGAAAAATATCTATTCGCGTCAGAAATGAGAGATATTTTGTTTCTTCATACATAATTAGTTTCTTCTGATTCTAACGTAACAATTTCTATGAAACATCAGAAACCCCGTTTACCCCTATTTATACGATTTAAGTATACATAAAGGCACAAAGCAAATTATTTACTTTAACTTAAACTACACTTTTTGACCTTAGAATGCTAACAGGTCTCATTTTCGATTTTGAATTTTAATTTTAATTAATAAATAAAAGGAATCAGTTACCATAGTTGCACCAGTGGCTTTGGCAACATGGCGCAAATCTTCCTTGCGCACACGCCTTACTGCAATCGCTCCAGCCTCAACAAAGTACTGAAATATGTTCCATGACACAATAACAAAGTGATTTAGTGACAGTCATCAGGATGAGATGTCTGTACAAATATTAGCATGGAAAGATCAAAAGTTCCCAATAGATGTTAAAATGACATCATCAGAATCAATTTAAATCATGGAAGAGAAGCTTCATTTTGAGATCTCGAAAGTCACATGAACCACAGGAGACAGGTAGACAAAAATATGTTAGTGCAAGCTCTGGTAAGTTTTACAAGAATCAGTTAAATGAAACATACTACATTAAGTGTCAGCAAAAGGACAATGCATCGGACAACCAAAATTACTAGTAAGAAAGCTAAATGTGCCATTCTGTTGAAAAGTCAACCAGAGCAACTAAAATGCTTTGGTGCTAGACAACTATAATAGGAAACTAGCCACTGCTGTCCGCGCTTCGCTGTGGGTGATGTGCTTGGTATAGGAAAAATCTTGGAAAATATGGCTCATATGTCTAATATATTTTCTCATCGCGTTACTACGAAAGATTGGTCTATTTGGTATATTAAATGAGAAAATATGGGAAGGAAAGGTAACACGACCTTTTTCATTACAATGTTGTAAACGAACATAGAGGTTGGTTGTCATTATATGGTGCCTATTCTAGGCCAGCAAATCAATGATATGTTAGTGGAAAGAAGTATTTGATGGAGTTAGGCTCAACCGACACACTTAGATTCAAAGCACAACATTGGCTAGGATTACATTATAGGTGGAAAGAGCAAAAACTACAACACAAGTAGGATCCACTCCCCTTAGGCGAAACTGCAACACATTTCGTAAATCTAGAATGACACGAAAGATTACACGGCGTCAAACACTAAATTACACCGGGATTTAAAGTTACATGGTTAAGAGCAACCTAGTACAACCAGGTCTTACTCCAGAAGTCGGGATAGACGAGGGCAATAGAGAAACAACAAGATAATGATTATTCAAAACATGGCGTATGACCAACAGATCCAGAAACAGGAGACTGAGAAGTCAAACATCGTGAACCCTAAGACCAAACTAACCAACGGTAGACTTGAACTTCTTCGAAAACCAGATCCCTTCTTCTCAGATTACACCATCGCCTCTGTCAGACGAATCTAGTTCCACAATGACGACTGGATCTCATAGCTCTGCTTCGGATTTGAGAGGGATGGGGATGAAGAAGAAGAGCAAGGACCAAGGGCATCTTATAGTGGCAAACGGAGATGGGGCGCAGCGCACCGGAAGTGGAGACGGCATGGATGGGATACACTGTCGGTTCACGCTGCGGGGATACAGCTGGGCATGCTACGCTCCCTGCGCAAGCGAGAGGAGGGGGAATAAAGGAGAGGAGAGAGGGTTCGCTCGACGAGGGAGGCGTGCGGTTGGTCGTGTCCCCTAAAGAAGAAAGAAGGGAGGGGGCCCGGTACGGGGATGAGGGAGAGGATCAAGGGCGGACCGGAGGCTGGGAAAAGGAGAAGCGCACAGTGCACGAGGACGGCAAGTGCGGCACGATGTCGCGGACATGCGAGGACAGGGTTTCTAAGCACTCCCTACTACCCAAGGCTAACTTTTCCCAGGTGTTCTTCTTTCTGCAGTAGTTTGTGTGTACATTGGCTATGTGTAAGCTTGCATATGTACCCGCCCCTGTTTGCCACCTTCAGATATATACATGTGGTGCGCGTTTGTGATGACATGTATTCCATATTGAATGAGAAGGAGCGTCTCCTAATCAAACTCTATTACCATGTTAACAAGCAACTTGGCCGCAGAACGCTTGAAGCCTAAGCATCATTAGCATAATTCTGGGCAAGCACACTTGCCTATGGCGACAAGGACTAGCACGCCCGCTGACACCTAGTGGCGGTACTCTTAAAAATTCACGTGTACCTAGGGACATTCTATAAGTGTATTAACTTACCTGCCGTGTGTCATGTAACCAAAGATATACTGATACATACAAAGTCTACAATGTTTCAGCTAGCTGATAGACTATTCTAATGCCTATGGACTACTTTTCTGCAACATTGTGGTTGCTCTTAGATTATGTTTTCGATGGTGTTTCAATTCCACGTCTAAGTAAATAGTATCCTGCTCACAACATAAAAGCAGTCAACCACGGGACATATATATTGTGTCTGTTGGTAGTGCTTTAATGGAACATTGGCATGGTTAAGATGGTCGAATTACAGACACATGAGCAAGAAATAAAATGGTTTTGAAGACTTGGTCCTCCGTTGCCCGATGCCCGACAACGGCGCGTGCGCCGACCCCACCACCATCGCCGCCGCAGCTCACCAGCGCCCAGACGCCCCTCGCCGACTGCGGTAGCTCGCATGCCACCACGACAGCAGGTCCCACCTTCCCTCCCTCTCCCTTCTCCATGCATGGCAGTAGCACGAGCAGCACAACCGTATATGCGCAGCAAATAGAGCAAGGCAAGCACGCACGCAGACAACCACCACATTTACCACGCACGCACCAGCAGCACCTTGTTACCTTTAACCACGCTAACTAGCCGCCGGCCATTTGCATGCACCATGCAAAGTTAGCATGCAGGCACAAGCAAAGGCCTCAGCAGCATGCACGCGGTACCACTTTTGATACAAATATTCGGGTGTTTGAACGGGAAATCCACAACGGGTTGATGAAATAGTGTTCTCTCAAAGTAAACAAGAGAGGTGGTTTCGGAGGAAGCATGTATGTTGTGATCTCACTTCATACAAAGATTGGCGCATATTGTGGACAAGGAAGGGAAGGGAAGAAGAACACCTAGGAAAAGTTAGCCTTGGGTAGTAGGGAGTGCTTAGAAAAGCCTGAGTGGATGTCAAGTCCCAAGCACTGTGCCCAGCTCGACCACGCTACGCACGCCGGGTCGCTGTCACCGCGTGCCCCGCGGACGCCGTCGGTGTCGGGCCCTATAGCACCATGTCCTCGCATGTCCACGACATCGTGCCGCACTCGCCGTCCTCGTGCACTGTGCGCTTCTCCATTTCCTGGCCTCCGGTCCGCTCCTGATCCTCGCCCTCGTCTCTGTACCGGACCCTCCTCCCTTTTTTCTTCTTTTGGGGACACGGTCGCCCGCACGCCTCCCTCGTCGAGCGAACCCTCTCTCCTCTCCTTTATTCCCTTCCTCCGCTCGCTTGCGCAGGGAGCACGCTATGGCCGACTTTATCCCCATAGCGTGAACCGGCAGTGTATCCCATCCATGCCATCTCCACTTCCGGTGCGCTGCGCCCCATCTCCGTTAGCCACTATAAGATGCCCTTGGTCCTTGCTCTTCTTCTTCATCCCCATCCCTCTCGAATCTGAAGCAGAGCTATGAGATCCAGTCGTCATTGTGGAACTAGATTCGTCTGACAGAGGCGATGGTGTAATCTGAGAAGAAGGGATCTGGTTTTCGAAGAAGTTCAAGTCTACCGTTGGTTAGTTTGGTCTTAGGGTTCACGATGTTTGACTTCTCAGTCTTCTGTTTCTGGATCTGTTGGTCATACGCCATGTTTTGGATAATCATTATCTTGTTGTTTCTCCATTGCCCTCGTCTATCCCGACTTTTGGAGTAAGCATTGGTTGTACTAGGTTGCTCTTAATCATGTAACTTTAAATCCCGGTGTAATTTAGTGTTCGATGAACTGACATGCTAGGTTTACTACATATGAGATATCAGGTCTTGTAAAAGTTAAGTACTGCAGAGCACCGGCAATTTGTCGATAGGGGAATCGCTCTTTTCACTTCCGTTACGGTTGATGGTGGCCTTTGAGGTGCCAGATGCCTTGTTTTACCGTCGAGACGTTCAACGAGCTTACAGCATGTCGATGCTCTCGATATGCGACTCATGGTGGCATTGAAAAATTATGAAGATCTATCGTCCGGAAGGGGGTCGGCTTCAAGCTGCACATTGCTCCGACCACGGGCGACGAGGTCAACCGGGAGGACCATGATCTTGCAAGGACTGGATTGTAGTTTCATTTTTCTTGAGAGGGTCTTTGTAATATAGTTTTCCCGGTTTCTCAAAAAAAGACCGAACTTTATGGACAACCACCACGAAACCGGGCAGCAGAAAAAAATCAGATTCAACCGTCTGGCAGGACACCACATATATATACCACACTCCACATGCAAGACGAAACATCTGTTGCTGTGGAAGATTACAGGTGCAACAAACGAGTGAGAGCGACGAAACGAAGATAGATTGACAACACCGATAGTGTTGGTCCTTAGTTTATACACATCAAGGATGATGAAACACATCAAGGATGCAGGGTTCATCATGCTTTGTCAGGATCCTAGGTGCGTCGTAAGGAAGCCTCCATGGACTATAGGATGCTTGCCGTGTCAAACCTGAAGTTTTTGAAGCTGCGACCGGGGCGGTTGTCAACATGATGCGCCTGCACGTCAGATACTGCTTTAGCAACAGGGTTCTCCACTGGGGTACTGCCACTTGACGAATTCTTCGCCTTCCACACAGTACCTGTCGGACACCACATAATAACCAAATGAATGCCACGACTTTAGGGAGAACCTAGGCTAGTCTGAAGTAAGACGTCAACTGACTGACTTCTGACATCAAAACTAGGCGAATTTGTAGCAAGAACTATTATGAATAATTCAAAGTTTTTTTCCATTTTGTAATCTAGGCCAGAATGGGTAAGGGCCCATTCGGATGAGGCCATTCCTGATCGAAACGTATCCCGGTGATGCATGGCCATATAAAATTCAATAGTATTCCTGGCCGGATCCGTTCTAGGCCTTGTGGAAACCAAACGTGCCCTTAAGGGGAGCAGAAGAAACCTCTAGCAGATGTCTCTGGTTTCTGATGCAGTGGAGGATGCCTGGCAATCCAAGCCTTAAGACCCCTAGAAAGAGAACAAGGCAGGAGACAACAATGTTTAAGCAACAATTTTACGCCTTGGAAAATTAGAAGTAGATCAAGCCACAGAATAAAAAAACACATTTTTGGTTTCCTTCTTTTTTGAGAGCATCTATAATAATGGCAATGCCCCCATAACAGCATCTTCCCCCAACAAATAAAGTAGAACGTGGATCACGAGGTACTTACGTCAAAAATGGAGCAACCATGTACAGCTTCATTCCATTCACTGCACGAGATACTGCGTCATCACTAGCTGGTAAGAGTTCATCAATTCTGTGCCATGAGATTTCCTAACAAATTTGCAGAGGAAGATAGCTCAGTGGATCATTTCGTACCTTTTTAAAAGGGAAAAGAAAACAATAGAAACATAAAAGGTACAATGAAGGACAATCGGCCAAGGAGAGCAGCAATAAGCCTTGCAAAGTAAAGGTGCATCACTGCCAATAAAAGCGATGGCGGTGGGCGGCGAGTTTGGTATCCTGGAGGGCCGGAGCTTCGCGCTGCTGCACCCGCTCGTCATGGGCGGGCTCTTTGCATACACGCTCTGGGCGGGCTACCTCGGCTGGCAGTGGCGCCGGGTGCGAACCATCCAGGACAAGGTCAACGAGCTCAAGAAGCAGCTCAAGCCCGCCGCCACTCCCTTCGCGGTCGGGGCCGGTGCAGACTCCTGCCCGCCTCCCGCTCCCAAATCACCGGTGGAGATCAAGATCGAGGAGCTCACCGAGGAGCGGAAGGCGTTGATCAAGGGGTCGTTCCGGGAACAGCATTTCAACGTGGGGTCCATCCTGCTCGGCCTCGGCGTGCTCGAGTCCGTCGGCGGCGCGCTCAACACCTGGTTCCACACCAGCAAGCTGTTCTCGGGCCCGCACCTCTTCGCGGGCGCTGCCATCACCGTCCTGTGGGCGGCCACGGCCGCACTCGTCCCGGCGATGCAGAAGGGGGACGAGACCGCACGTAGCCTCCACATCGCGCTCAACGCCGTCAACGTGCTGCTCTTCGTCTGCCAGATCCCACCGAACTCGAGATCGTCGGCAAGGTCTTCGAGTTCACCACCTGGCCATGAGTGAATCGTCACCGTGCCTCGCCGTGCGTGCGTGCGTGTCTCCAGCGACCAATATATGCTTCCTTGCCATGCGCATCCTTCGTGCTCACCCCTCGCTCTGCATGTCTCTTCTCATCTCTTCCGTCCCATTGCTAATTACTACTCGTATAGGTTGTTGATGACTTTTTGATAGACACGCCGTGTGTTGAGTTCTTCAAATCAGTTCAGTCTCCATGTATTAGGTTGTTTCCTTGGCCTGTCGAAGTCGATCCATGTTCGTTCTTTATACACTACACGAGTACTAAGAGCTCGTTTTGCAGCACACAGTTCTTTAGTTTAGTTTAATCGCCAAAACCTATGCAGTAATATATTGAGTTCCATGTTATGAATTGAAGGGCTCTGTTTCGAATTGTAAGTCGTTTTAGCATTTCAAATTACGAATTTTTACTATATATCTGGCTACAATGTATATTAAAGTGTGTAACAAAAGCTACAGACAGAATTTTAATTTAGATCAGGGAATACAACACTGCTGATGACCTGCTGTGCAGGAAACTAATTCATGGCAATGCCATTGTGGTTTGTACTCAAAACGGAAAAAACTAAAGAGAACTCTGGACTCTGAATTTGGCAAAAATTATATACTACCAACTCTATCAAACTAACTGGTATTGAGCTCTAAATTTGGCAAAAATCATTCAGAAGTTGGAATAAACGCTCGCAAGAACATGTGAAGATGTGATAATTATCCATCTGTTTCATCCCCTTTTGGCTGGTGCAGTCAGAAGTTGGAATAAACAGTTTGATTTCAAAAGCCAAAAGCTATATATCTGATTTAGAAGCTAAAGGCACACTTAGACCACTGTTTGCTCGATTATGTAGGACATTACAAAACAGACTATTTAGCATTCCAAGAAGTCAACTTTTACAAGCAGCCTACATCATCAGTAGATGACCCGAAATCACATCAGCAAAGTCTTCTAGATTAATAATAAAATAAAAAAATGCAGCAGTGGAAAAGGTTAACATTTTTCACACGTTTCCAGCAGAAGCATATATGCAAACAGTTTTCCAAGTTACATAGAAACTTGGTTAATTTGTAGCTTCAAGTTACTCAATACATGGAAAAAGATCATCACGTTAAGTTCCTTACATAGTCATTCCAACCAGCAAGCCAAATAAAACGAGTATTTAGTAAGCTACGACGCTAGTTTCCCATCCACAGCGATCGATAGTATCAGTGCTTAGCACTCAGCAGAGTAGGGGTGGTAAGGATCATGATAGCCAAACGCAAATTCTCCTGGGTATGGATGCAGCACATGGGAGCGACGATAGCACATTTCAGACTTTCCCCACATTGTTATGTCCACATGCAAACAAGCCGACAGTAGCATGTCTTGCAAATGGAATCAATTGCAGAAAGCCAGGCAATATATTAAAAAAATACAGATTTGGCACCCACTGTTGGGTAAAATATCTGCTCTGATCAGTAGTTATTATTCTGCAGTGCTGCATCACTCAGTAAGCACTGTGCAAATCAAGCAGCCACAACCAGAAGTGCAGCCGAGCACCATCATGTTGCAATGTTTCAAAAAAATCATCACAAAAATCATGTATGTACTACACATAAAGTTAAATATGGTTGCAATAAATTAGGTGTCAGGAAATAAACAGACAAGCAGTCAAACTGGTACTGTTCATCTTGTGATGACATTGACACATGTGTTTTTTGAATCTCAACATCAAAGATGAATTTTAAACTGAATTGTTGCATCTATAATTAACTTAGGTTTTGGTACATGCATGATTTTTCTAAAACATTGCAACACAATATTTTACATAAAGGATGCTCGCAGAAAAAAAATATACATATATATATTTTACCTAAAGGAGCCATATAATTTTCCTACGTAAAAATAAGTCCAGTGAACAATCGTGAAGTGGGTGGGGGGGTTCATACATATGCCAGTCCGACGTGCAGACCACCAAAGAGGAAAACCCAAGACACTGTAGGCTTCAGTAACTGGTTCATCTGAAAACAGGAGACAGAAATTAATTTCTGCAGAGGCAGTAATCAGGTTTGTTTATTATATAAAAAGGTGCTAACAGAGCATAATTGTTCAGCAATTCTAATTGCAAATACACCGTATACAAACTATAAAGACGGCCCCAATTGTATCACTTCCTCTTGTTCTCGATAAAACTACGCAAGTGCAGGAAGGGAAAGGTGGGCAGCAGCAATATGTGAGGTGAGCTGAATTCTTTGATTATTTGGGAGGAGTCGACCCTGAAACGTGAGTTGATTTTTCTCTCTTCTGCGTGAGTCGTATACTCCAGTCGGTCGATTTTTCTGGCCTCCACGTTGGATGATGAGTCGCTTTTCTGTCCCCACTGGAGAAGCCCTCATTGTAGTTCATCCCTGCAGTAGTTTGTGTGTACATTGGCTATGTGTAAGCTTGCATATATACCCGCCCCTGTTTGCCACCTTCAGATATATACATGTGGTGCGCGTTTGTGATGACATGTATTCCATATTGAATGAGAAGGAGCGTCTCCTAATCAAACTCTATTACCGTGTTAACAAGCAACTTGGCTGCAGAACGCTTGAAGCCTAAGCATCATTAGCATAATTCGCAACTTGGCTGCAGAACGCTTGAAGCCTAAGCATCATTAGCATAATTCTAGGCAAGCACACTTGCCTATGGCGACAAGGACTAGCACGCCCGCTGACACCTAGTGGCAGTACTCTTAAAAATTCACGTGTACCTAGGGACATTCTATAAGTACATTAACTTACCTGCCGTATGTCATGTAACCAAAGATATACTGATACATACAAAGTCTACAATGTTTCAGCTAGCTGGTAGACTATTCTAATGCCTATGGACTACTTTTCTGCAATATTGTGGTTGCTCTTAGATTATATTTTCGATGGTGTTTCAATACCACGTCTAAGTAAATAGTATCCTGCTCACAACATAAAAGCAGTCAACCACGTGACATATATAATGTGTCTGCTGGTTGTGCTTCAATGGAACGTTGGCATGGTTAAGATGGTCAAATTACAGGCACATAAGCAAGAAATAAAATGGTTTTGAAGACTTGGTCCTCCGTTGCTCGATGCCCGACAATGGCGCGTGCGCTGACCCCACCACCATCGCCGCCGCAGCGCACCAGCGCCCGGATGCCCCTCACCGACTGCGGCAGCTCACACGCCACCACGACAGCAGGTCCCACCTTCCCTCCCTCTCCCTTCTCCATGCATGGCAGCAGCACGAGCAGCACAACTGTATATGCGCAGCCAATAGAGCAAGGCAAGCACGCACACAGACAACCACCACATTTACCACGCACGCACCAGCAGCACCTTGTTACCTTTAACAACGCTAACTAGCCATCGGTCATTTGCATGCACCATGCAAAGTTAGCACGCCGGCACAAGTAAAGGCCTCGGCAGCATGCACGCGGTACCACTTTTGATACAAATATTCGGGTGTTTGAATGGGAAATCCACAACGGGTTGATGAAATAGTGTTCTCTCAAAGTAAACAAGAGGAGGTGGTTGGTACATCACCCGTAGCAACGCCGTATTAGTGAAAATGCCTAAAATTCTAACAATCCAAAAATCTAATGTTAGGCAATTTAATGTATGCCTAAATTTCTAACAATCCAAAAACCTAATGTTAGGTAATTTTCTGTTAGTGGTTTTGCTGCTGCTTTGAAGCAAAATAATTTTGATGGCAAGAATTTTATGATATGGCGTGCCAAGATGGTATTGTGGTTGACTGCGATGAACTGCTATCACGCCGCGCAGGGGAAGCTTGAACAGTTTACTCCTGAGGAGGAGCAAAAGTTCTTGGCTGTCGATAACTTGTTTCGAGGCACCGTGATTAGTGCACTTCATCCTAAGTATGAGAAAAACTACATATCTTGCGCATCAGGCAAAGAGTTATGGGATGCTCTTGAGGCAAAGTTTGGAGTTTCTGATGCTGGTAGTGAGCTGTGCCTTATGGAGCAGCTATATGACTACAAAATGGTTAAAAATCGTTCTATAGTCGAACAGGCTCATGAGATACAGGCGCTAGCAAAGGAACTAGAACATTTCCCATGTTTGTTGCCCGACAAGTTTGTGGCTGGTGGTATATTCGCTAAGCTGCCACCTTCTTGGAGAGATTTTGCTACTTCTCTAAAACACAAGAGACAAGAGTTTAGCGTGGCTGAGCTTATTGGATCTCTTGATGTTGAGGAGAGAGCGGGAGCAAAAGACAACCATGAAAAAGGAGTTGAGTCTTTCGCTGCCAATACGGTGCAGAAGAAAAACTCATTTGCATCCCGTAATAAAAAGAAGAAGAACATGCAAGAGAACAACAATGCAAAGCCTAAGCAAACTGCACAGTTTAAGAAGAAAAACAACAAGAAAGGTGGAGGTTGCTTTGTTTGCGGGAGTGATGAGCATTGGGCAAGTGCGTGCCCATACCGCAAATATAAGCAAGAAAAGAAATCAGCAAACGTGGTGATTAGCGAGACTGGAGGAGGAACATCTGGGTATGGTAATTCTTTACTTTTTGTTCTTTCAGTTTATCTTTCGCCTGAGTGGTGGATGGACAGCGGTGCTAATATTCATGTGTGTGCTGATGTTTCTTTGTTTACTTCCTATCAGGCCGGCAGGACTGGAGCCTTGCTGATGGGAAATGGTTCGCATGCACGTGTTCTTGGTGCTGGTACGGTCGTTCTGAAGTTTACTTCGGGTGCTATTAAAGAATATGCAGCACGTCCCCTCCATAAAAAAGAATCTTGTTAGTGGTTCTCAAATGTGTCGCGATGGCTTTAAAATTATGCTTGAGTCCAATAAGTGTGTTGTGTCGAGACATGGAACATTTATTAGAAAAGGTTATGATTGTGGAGGCTTATTCCGCTTATCTTTGCTTGATGATGTGTGTAATAAAGTGGTGAACAATGTTAATGTTTCGGATGAGTCGAATATATGGCATTCATGACTTTGTCACATTAATTTTGGTTGTCTCACGCGGCTTGCAAATCTGAATTTAATCCCGAAATTTAACTTAGTCAAAGATTCTAAGTGCCAGGTGTGTGTGCAATCGAAGCAACCACGCAAGCCTCACAAGGCTGCTGAGGCGAGGAACTTGGGACCATTAGAACTCGTTCATTCTGATTTATACGAAATGAATGGCGAATTGACTAAAGGCGGTAGACGATACTTCATGACATTTATAGATGATTGTACTAGATTTTGCTACGTGTATTTATTGAAAACTAAAGATGAAGCGTTGCATTATTTTAAAGTCTATAAAGCTGAGGTAGAAAATCAACTTGAGAAGAAAATCAAGCGTTTGCAGTCTGATAGCAGGGGAGAATATTTCTCAAATAAATTTTCTGAGTTTTGCGTGGTGCATGGAATTATTCATGAGAGGACGTCACCATACTCACCACAGTCCAATGGGATTGCAGAGGGAAAGAACCGCACTCTAACTGATTTGGTTAATGCCATGTTAGAGACTACGGGACTATCTAAGGAATGGTGGGGTGAGGCTATATTGACAGCATGTCATGTCCTGAATAGAGTGCCCACAAAGAACAAAGAAATTACACCATTCGAGGAATGGGAGAAGAAGAGATTAAATCTATCTTACCTGCGAACTTGGGGTTGTTTGGCAAAGGTGAATGTGCCAATAAACAAAAAGCGAAAGCTTGGATCAAAGACTGTTGATTGTGTTTTTCTTGGTTATGCTATTCATAGCGTATGTTATAGATTTTTAATTATAAATTCTAGTGTTCTTGAGATGGTTGTTGATACAATCATAGAATCTAGAGACGCTACATTTTTTTAGAATGAGTTTCCCATGAAAAATGCATCTAGCACGACTGGTCATGAATTTATAATTCTCCATGAGCATAAAAATTTTACTCCGATAGATCAAATTGAGGAACCCTATATGCAAAATCCTGAGGAGGATGACACTATAGTCACTAGAAAAAGTAAGAGACAAAGGACTGCAAAGTCTGTTGGTGGTGACTATATTGTATACTTTGTGGATGACACACCAATGACCATTGAAGAGGCATATTCCTCTCCTGATGCTGACTTATGGAAGGAAGCAGTACGGAGTGAGATGGATTCTGTTATGTCTAATTAAACTTGGGAAATAGTTGATCGTCCCTTTGGGTGCAAGCCTATAGGGTGCAAATGGGTGTTCAAGAAAAAGCTTAGGCCTGATGGTACTATCGAGAGGTACAAGGCAAGGCTCGTGACCAAGGGTTATACTCAAAAGAAAGGTGAGGATTTCTTTGATACTTATTCACCGGTTGCCCGATTTACCACAATTCGAGTTTTGCTTTCCCTGGCAGCCTCTTATGGTCTCATCGTTCATCAAATGGACGTTAAGACAGTTTTCCTAAACGGAGAGTTAGAGGAGGAGATCTATATGGATCAACCGGATGGGTTTGTAGCAAATGGTCAAGAAGGCAAGGTGTGTAAATTATTAAAGTCATTATATGGCCTAAAACAAGCTCCTAAGCAGTGGCATGAGAAGTTCAAACGAACTCTAACATCTGCTGGCTTTATTGTGAATGAAGCTGACAAATATGTGTACTATCGGTACGGTGGGGTGAAGGAGTTATTATGTGCTTATATGTTGATGACATACTGATTTTTGGATCTAGCCTCAAAGTGATCGAGGAGGTGAAGGAATTTTTATCTAAAATTTTTGAGTTGAAAGATTTGAGAGAGGCTGATGTTATTCTTAATATCAAGCTTCTGAGAGAAGGTGATAGTGGGGTAACTCTGTTACAATCCCACTATGTAGAAAAGGTGCTGAGTCGTTTTGGGTTTAGTGACTGTGCACCTGCTCCTACACCTTATGACCCGAGTGTGCTATTGAGGAAAATCGGAGAATAGCAAGGGATCAGTTGGGATGTTCTCAGATCATTAGTTCGCTCATGTATCTTGCTAGTACAACAGGGCCTGACATCTTATTTGCTATGTGCAAGCTGAGCCGGTTTGTGTCAAAGCCGGGAGGTAATCACTGGCGTGCTCTTGAGAGAGTGATGCGCTATCTAAAGGGCACTATGATCTATGGTATTCGTTATACTGGACACCCGAAAGTGCTGGAAGGCTATTGTGATGCCAACTGGATCTCTGATGCTGATGAGTTTTATGCCACAAGTGGATATGTGTTTTCGCTTGGAGGTGGTGCTGTTTCCTAGAAGTCTTGCAAGCAAACTATCTTAACGAAGTCTACAATGAAAGCAGAATTCACAACATTAGACACCGCTGGCTCTAAGACCGAGTGGCTTCGTGATCTCCTTATGGATTTACCGGTTGTTGAAAAACCCATACCGGCTATTTCTATGAACTGCGATAACCAGACTGTTATTACGAAGGTTAACAGTTCTAAGAATAACATGAAGTCCACAAGGCATGTTAAGAGACGACTAAAATATGTCAGAAAATTGAGAAACTCCAGAGTAATAGCGTTGGACTATGTTCACACGTCTAACAATCTGGCAGATCAATTCACTAAGGGTCTGTCACGCAATGTGATAGAAAGTGCATCGAGAGAGATAGGTTTGAGACCCACTTGAAATTTACTATAGTGGTAACTTGTTCTATGTGATCGGAGGTCCCGTGAATTAGGATGGTGAAACAAGGTAGTAGTAAATTGTGAGGAAAGATCCTTAGTAAGACTCATTTCTGATGTATATCTTTTCTTTCTGTAAGGCAGGTTGGTTTTTACCTTAATGTGTTCCAAGTGTCTTGCTAAAGCAAAGATGTTGTCCTACAAAACATCTTTTGAGGAGCACACCTATATGAGTCAGACTGTTGGTCACAGTCTATGAGATTTGGGTGATCTCTAAATACTCATGAAAGGTACTGGAGTATGACTTATATGCTTCAAATAGAGGGGATACCTTTTGCAGTCAAGTATCAGCTAAGGACTTTAGTGACATTCACCTCACATAAAACTATCAATTCAAGACTTAGTCCATTGTTCAGTTGTGACTGAGTAAAATTATTGCTCTAGATGGATGTTCAACTTAACAGTCACCATCGAAACATTGGTATATAAAAGAAATATGGTTCTAAGACTACTTTGTTACAAACCCTAGAGTTTGGTGGGGATTGTTGGATATATTATGGGCTTGGCCCGTATAATATTTAATAAATCAAATAAAACTCTATGGTACGTATCATTAAGCGTTGTATGGTTTAATACCGTATGAAATTTTGACTAAACGTTTACTCAGCTTGTTGGAAATTATCCATCTTAATTGAGAAGCTGAGAAAAGGACAAAGGGGTGCTACACGCGCGCGCGCCGCCGGCGGCGGCCGGGCTGAGCCGTGGGCGTGGGCGCGCACGCAGGCGCGGGATGGGCCGAGGCCGTGGCGTGGCGAGGCAGGCAGGCGGCGAGCGAGTGGGCGGGCGTGGCCAGTCTTTTGCCACTTAAATCCACATAATCACGGGAGTTTCTCTCCTTGATGGTGGAGGTGAATTGATTGCGCCAGTTACCGTCCCTTCCGCTTTTCGTCTCCTGGGATTCTCCGCTGCCTTTCTCCCTTCCCGTCGTAGCCATATATCCGCAGTCCTCTATCAGTCCTTCTGGCTTCCAAAAACCGCTCCCGAGAGAAACCACATCTCAGCAGCCCTCTGGCTTCCTAGCCCTCGTGAGGCCACGTGGAGCCGCGCTCGCTGCCCCACCCCAGGCCGTGCGGCGTTCCCCTCGCCAGATCTCAGTGCTGCTCGTCGAGAGTTGCAGGTACTTCTCTGTGACTCCGTCTTCTTAGGTGTTCATCATCTGCGAGTGCAAGTGGTAATAAATTATGGTCTTCTGCTAGTGCGAGAGGTCCTCCGTCTTCTTAGATGTCCACTCCTGTGTCTTGAACTGGAACCAGTAAGTCCTCCCTTGCGTTATATCAATCATGTACATCTATGTGAAATGTTTGAATCATCTTAGAAATTGCAGTGATGAGAATATTAGTCAATGATAGTATTTGGCTGTTGTTTATGATAGCTCCTTATTCCGTTATTTTCCCTTTTCTTGAACTGACTTATCTCAAATGTGCATATCTTGCAACAGATGTGTCGTGATCATATAATGTGCGTATCTTGGACATTTTAGAACCAGTAAGTTCTTTTTGGTCTGTTCTCAGTTCATTAAAAGCTATCTACTTCTCACTAGGCCATTGAGAAAATGATTTGTGAATGGGAAAGTTTGCTCAATGAAATTAGGCTAGCCTATGCTCTCTTTTTACTAGATGACTGATTCAGACATCTTGGCCTATGCTTGCAATTCTGGTATTGTGTGGGTTCCATAGTTGATATATGATGGGCACTACAAATTAATAGTAAGCGTCTAACTTATATTGAAGAATTATGCCTGTGTTGTTCTTGTTAAAATTAGCCTCATCGCCTCTTCCTGTTAACCAAAGACAGTTTCTGGAACTGAATGTCATTATGCGATTACAAGCAAATTAACTAAAACTGAATGCATTGTTCCTGTGTGTGTGTGTGAGAGAGAGAGAGAGAGAGCGAGAGTACTGCATGAACTGATGTCTAATTGACAGGAACCTCCTTGACCGGCCAGCAGTATCAAAAAGCTCCTTGACCAGCAGTATCATTTATACCTTGCAGGAATCTGATGTCTTCTATATGCGTCCTACTGCTCTTGGCTCAAACTCTAACACATGTAAGGTTCACCTATTTTTCTTCTATTTTACCTATCATTTCTATGCAGTGATGCGCTCCTGTATGGATCAAATTGTGTCCTTCTAATGATGCTACAGACCTAGGTAGTTTGGTGACAGTTTCTTCTATTGTGATTTGCATCAACTATAGGTTAAACAGGCCCAGATTTTGGATAGCTGTCATACTCTATGACCATTTTGGTTGTTTGTGAATCTAGATGCTTTTAAAGTTACTCAAAGTTAATACTACATTTGTAGCATTGGTCTGCACTGAGAGTACCTCTGATTGTAGAGGGTCTGGTGGTGTCCATTGGTCTACATTGATTCAGAAGATGGTGAATCTAGTGATAATGAGGTTTGTAGAAGTGTTGAAGTGTGACACAACTGCTATTTTCTAAATATTTTAGTTCTTTCTCTTGTTCTTCTAGAATACCTGTTGACATCGGTAAAAAAAACTCAGCGAACAACCTAGTGCCAGCCAGTTTATAGTATTATTGAAGTGCATGTTTTGGTGGTCATATCATACACCAGAAAAAGGACCACAGATTAAAACAAGAAAATTATATGTGTGGTTAACCCCATGACCATGAAATTTCAACCTATTTTCTCATACTGACCAAAATATCATATATTCAAACAAGTGAGATCGAGCCTGGCCGTAAAGTTTAATTTTTCTGGTGTTCATTGTCAGTATCCACAAAGTCAGAGTGTCAGACTGTCTCTAAATAAATTTTACCTAATTGCTAAATTTACCGATCTGTTGTGGGCGTGGCCCTATAGGGTGAGGCTAAGATTCATGGATTTCCTTGGCCGGTTTGGCCAAGGTTTATTCTTAGTGCAAAAGCTATGGGATTGTCTTTCCCAACCTTGCAAGCTTCGTAAGTATCATACTTCAACAAAAGTTAATATGTGGACTTAATAAAAAAAATAAGTTTGTCTTTGGCCAAACTCTTTACCAATCATGTGTTTATTTCCATATAACTTGGATGGTTTGCTGGTGCCAGGTATTTAGCTAAAATACTTAAGAAAGATCAAATTTGGCATTGGATCATATGCATTGGATGTTTGCTTCATATGCAAGAAGCGTCGCCTCTACAATTTTTGTTTTTAAGACTTAAATGGCCTAATAACAACAATCCTCCAATAATATGGCAATGCTGATCAGAGGGTGTGCTGAGGTAAGTTCCTTTTTATACAGTTTTGTAATTGTAATACATTCAAAGCTTATTTATTTATGGGAAGCTACAAGGCGATATAGGCACAAACAACTTCTAAAGTTCTTCGCAGAGCCACTGCGGGCCTGACAAGTCCTAATACAATGGACTAAAGAAGGGTCATGATACCTGTCATTGTTAGAGCTGCAGACACATCATTGGTGATCTCTTTCCTTTGCCATTGCTTCTGTGTGCTGTCATATGCTTTGCTCAAAATGTTCTTGAAGGTATTTGTTAGATTCCATGTTTTTGCACTTGTATGCTATCATTTAAGTCCCCTAATATATACTGGTTACAGAATGAACAGAATATTTTTTTTGCAGTCGTCTTATTAGAGGGTGGAGGTATGCATAGTGCACGGCAGTTTAGGGTACCTGAGGCATTACATTCTGTTGCAGTTGTCTTTCAAATTGTTGATGTCACATTTCCATCTATCACAGCTTATTCTCTTTGGAGCGTCAATGCGTGAGTGAAAATGGAATTAGCAAGTCATGGATAAATGTTGCAATTAGCAAGTTATTTAAACTACCAATGTATACCAAATAATCATTTGTCGTACTTTTTCTTAATTGTTTTTGTTGGACCGCAGATTTCAGGGTCAACTGGGCAAGTGATATGTGGCTGACCAGCAGTAGCTTAAATTATAATTACTTTTTTTTTAACTAAAAGTATTGAGCTTTGGAGGAAGAAGGCTTGAAGGGGGTGTTGTCGGAGAAACCAACAAGTAATTGTATCATGAACTTGCTTCTGTCAATTTGAGCAACACACTTTACTAAGCGATTCATTTTTGCTGGACGCGACTCTTTGCTTTTTGGTAGATTGATTTTTATGGTATATCAATTAATTATTTTTTCAATAATGATATCAATTAATTATTGGACCACCGACATGACTCAGATTATGTTTTTTGATATTGTCAAGATTGTTTTACCGTTACTATTGTCATGGAAATTTCTTCCGGCCGATATAAAATATTATCTTAGCCGCATCACGGAAAGGTCTATACAGTAGAGTTTGTGAGATTGCGACGCCGTGCTCTCAGTGACTGTTAATTTTACGAACTTTATTTTTGGATTAAATGTCACTTTAACGTCGTATTTAATTTCACAGAATTGTTATCTTATCGTACGATCCATGTGTTTTGATTACAAAGATTTAGCTGTCCCGTAGCAATGCACGGGCACGAACCTGGTATACAAATAAAAAAGTGCAAGCCTCTCACACGTTCTCCTCCTAGTATCTATTTTTCATACAAACTTCATCCATGCCGATTTTTTAAACCACGATGAATCGATACAACAAGAAGTAGAACATGAGTCAGTTCTATCTCTCTCCTTGAATGCAACAAACTTCATCCATTGCTGTCGGACGGTTCAATTTATCGCAATCCATGACTATGAGTTGCTTTTTTCTCGCCACTAGAGATGACCTAACCTATGTAGATTAAACAGCAGACACCCAGTGTATTGGGAGTACATATGTGACATGTTGCAGAGTGTTTACCACGCCCGTACCCAACGGCCACCATTGCCAATTTGTCATTCCGGCACGGTGCGAAACAGAATATTTTCCCGAGATTTTTACGGGCGCGAACCGGGAAGCCGCGAACCCATCCATCCACGAGCCACGGCCGAGAGGGCCCGTGCGGCCGTGCGTGCCGCGCGCTCGCTGAAAGGCCTCCTCCGTGCGGCGGCAGCGAGCCCTTCGACGCCCCCCAATTCCCCAGCACGCCCGCGCCGCGGTTTCATGGCCTGGTGCGCCCTGCGCAGCCGCGTCGTTCCGCTCCCGGCCTCCGCCGCAACCGCCGCGCCCCAGGGCCTCCTCCTACGTTTCCTCCTCTCCACCGCGGCCCCGCGCCACGCGCACCACCACCGGCGCCGCCGCCTCGCCCCCACGGCCTACGCCGCCGCCGCGGCAGCTGCGGCTGAGGCGCCGCTCCCCATGATGCCGCGCTTCGGGCGGGCCACGCGGCACCCCGGGGCCGCCGCCTCCGTGGCGCGCGTCTACGCCGACGCCAACGCCCTGCGGCCCAAGGAGTACTGGGACTACGAGTCGCTCGACATCCAGTGGGGGTAGGCACACGGAGCTGGAGCTCGGCTTTGCACCGTGATCTCCAGATTTGAAGGGTGTAGGGTTTTCGTTCTGATGCGTCTGTCTGTGCAGGGTGCAGGATGGGTACGAGGTGATGAGGAAAGTGGGGAAGGGGAAGTACAGCGAGGTGTTCGAAGGCTTCCGGGCTGGGAGCGACGAGAGATGCGTCATTAAGATCCTCAAGCCCGTGAAGAAGAAGAAGGTCAGGTTTTGCTTTTACAATGCTCTGTTGCGGTGGTTGTCACATTTCTGGCCACCGGTGATGGTGATGGGCTATGGATGGAATCATAAAACTGAAACACAGGGACTGCCTTGTAGTGCTAGATTGTTGTATACCAATGTCTACCAGTCTCAGCTGTTTTTGTGTTAGGTCTGAGGATTATCTAGTTGGCTAGTTGCTTCTACTACTTATCCACTTAGGATGCCAAAGAGCATGTGGCAGTGTGGTTTGGAGACATTGTAGTTGCTTCTATATGCTTTTCAGCTATAGAGACAATTTGATGTTTATCTTCTTTTTTTTCCTTCTATTTGCTTAGATTTGTGTGACATCATAAGGATTCATGTGGATGTCTTTTATGATGATCCAGATTAAGAGGGAAATAAAGATACTTCAGAACTTATATGGGGGGCCTAACATTGTAAAACTACTTGATGTTGTCAGAGATGATGAATCAAAGACACCTAGTCTGATCTTTGAACATGTCAACAACACGGACTTCAAAGTGCTCTACCCTACGTTATCTGATTATGATATCAGATATTATATTTTTGAATTATTAAAGGCAAGAAACTGAACCTCAAAAGTGCTCATATCTGTTTCTTCTGTTGTCTTGTTCGTGGTTCAGCTATTTCATTTTTTAACTTCTTTTTCATGATATACCTGTTTGATTCTGATAACCTTTGCAATCAATGTAAAATTAAATTCCCTTTGTTTTTCTTGCACGTCACTGAGGTTAGAAGTTTTACGAGTTGCATTAGGCTGATAAGTATTCTCTGATTTATATTCTTTTGCTAATATAATTCATGAATATAAGACATAACATAACAGAGGTAAACCTCTCAATGCTATACTACTTAGTGTAGCTTGTTAGCTCCTGTGATCTTATTGCGCACACAGAAAAAGAAAAAAAGATAACTAATTCTACGAGATAGTTCCATGCCTTTGTTTTCAAAAATACTTTAGCCAATATGCTGGTGCTGACTAATCATTCTATGTTGAATAGTGAATATTAGAATATGGTAACTCTGCATCTGTTTGGAGCTTTAGACGCTCAAGGTCTGCATTCTATCGAGTATTGAGTCACTCATGGAACAGTATTTTTACTGCAGAAAATAATACAGATGACCTACAATACGTTATTTTCTGAAATATCACAGTTCATAAATTCTTATTAGATTCTGAGTACCCATTAATCATATAATATTATTCCTGTAAACAAAATTTAGATATGCATGATCAAATCAAATTCACATGATGGACAGAATTTGAACCGTCATATAGATGTTTAGAGTTTGAACAAAAAGCAAACGGATTCCGTTATGTATCTGGACAAGCATCGTAATTCATAAAGACCAAAACAGATGCAGCATGTGGTGCTATGATGTATTTTCATGTACAGTTTGTTCTGTGACCTAATCTGGGCTAATAGGTTCAGTTTTCTTGAGGATAGCTAACTATTTTACAGTTTTGCAACTTAATAGTTCAAACCATTCTATTTCTATCAGGCTGCATTCAACTTGATGGTCTTAACTTTTCCAGGTATTTGTGTAGGCACTAGATTATTGTCATTCACGCGGTATAATGCACCGAGATGTCAAACCCCACAATGTCATGATTGACCATGAAAAATGCCAGCTTCGTCTTATTGATTGGGGTCTTGCAGAGTTCTATCATCCCAAGATGGAATATAATGCTAGAGTTGCTTCAAGGTCAGCTGCCCTGCCCTGGCTTCGAAAATTGGCTGTTCTTGGACTTGTTCGGCATTATATTAAAAATATTTTATTTGTCCAAATATTCATGATAACTGTTACTATTAATAAACCATGAATATTTTGTTGATCCAATGACCTCACCCATTCTATGTTCTTCTAGTAGACCTGTAAATCACAATAGGATTTTGATGCATCGTTATATTAGTTCTGGTTCATCTCTTTGTTTAGTACTAAATTCACGTTAGATTTATGTTATACCCAGTATATAAATAGTAAATTATTGTGTAGCACTGTTTCTTAAAAAACATCTGTTTAAAAAGGCTATGCCTAGGCGCTAGCCGCTAGGCAGTGCACTGCCTCACCATCGCCAAGCACCTAGGTGTTTTGTCTAGGCTTGACTTGATGTATGTTATTAAAAAATGGGACAAATTAGGGATGAAGAAAGATAAACTACAATCATATTCTTATAGATGCATGGTAATATCATTTTTTTTCTCCTGTTCTGATATGCTAAATTTCCTATATCTAGCATGGCAGTACTCTGACTGGCCACAAAAGAACAAACGCTTAGCAATGACTAGAAATGCCTAGGTGCTAGGCAGAGCCTAACCACCTGCCTAGCTCCTAGCGCTTTTTTAAACATTGAAAATATATTACTCTCTAGTTGCCTCTCGTTGCCTCTCTCCCCTTGGTTTACCATGTCCTTTTGCTATTTACAGATGCTACAAGGGTCCTGAACTACTTGTGGATTTGTTAGATTATGATTACTCTTTAGATTTGTGGAGCCTTGGTTGCATGTTCGCAGCAATGGTAAGTGGCAAGACTATGATCAATTAGTTATCTTGGCTAACAGACCTGTGTTGATGTGCTATATGGTCCTAACAGATATTCCGAGTGGACCCTTTCTTTAGTGGCCAGGATAATTATGATCAATTAGTGAAAATAACTGAGGTAAGTTTGAAGCTGCTCTGTGTTGAAACTTCTTGTCATCGTGTTTTTCTGTATCACTTAATCTAGTGCTTTAAATGGAATAATGCAGTGATTGCAAGCCAGCACAAATTAATTGGTTCATGTGACATTATTGTTTGCATCTGCTATGTCTGCTTTAGAGTCATCCTAGAGTTGTTGATAGCAAGTTCATATTTTACTTTGACATCTTTTATTTGGACCTTAATAGCATACTGTCATAGCCTTGGTTGTACAGAAAGTTGACTGAATGTAAACATTACTAAAACTAGCTTATTGTGTATGGTTGATTTATGGATACTGACATATCAGTGGCACGTATCACCATGCATATTTACTGCAAAGTTTATATATTTATAAACAATTACTAGTCCAGTTTTCATTAGTGATGGCTAGAGTATTAAAAAAATGTCTAGATGTTGCTGTATCTTCTATGTACTGCCTTTGTGTTCATTGCCATTATTGCATCATCTCCTTGTGTTGCTTTTGAGTTCATTGTGATTGGCTACCACATCTTGTATATGTGGTGCACCACAGTTGCAGTTGTGATTGAATACACCCTAAAGATGCTAAACCTAAACCCTAGCCATTTTAGCTGTACAATTTCCTCTGATCCTCTGCTCCTGCATTTCATGAAGAAATGGTTGTTTGAAAGCATTTTTAATGTCTTATTTGTTTGTATGATACATACAATACGTGTTACTGTTCTGCAGGTTCTTGGCACAGGAGATTTGTATGACTACCTTGAAAAATATGGCCTGCAGCTTGACCCACAGCTTGAAAGACTTGTTGGAAGGTCATTGTTTTGGAGTTCGGATAATCTTGTAGACTATCATGATCTTTATTTTGGATGATCTAATTATGTTTTCGTGGCTAGAGACATAATAGGAAACCATGGCCCAAGTTTGTCAATGCTAGGAACAGACACCTTGCGACACCTGAGGTGACTCTTGTTGCCTTTTGATAACTGTAGCCTACTCCCCATTTCTTGTTTTTTTACACAAGTTTCTACCTTTTACAGGCTATTGATTTGGTAGATAAACTCCTCCGGTATGATCACCAGGAAAGGCCTACAGCCAAGGAAACCATGGTACCTCTCTGGCCTACGTTCTTGACGGAAGTTACTGGATTAGTATGCCATGCATATAACTTCAAAACTAGCTTATGCTAAAAACATCTATTGATGTTTGCAGGCTCACCCGTATTTCAATCCAGTAAGAAGTTCCGAAAGCAAGACAAATTCATAATAGCTAATTAGCTATAAGATGCACATTCTTTTTTCTTCCCCGAGTGGCCCAATACTGTCATGCAAGGCAAATGGCATATTTGACGGTCCTTTTGAACTGGTTCCAAAGATGCAGAGAAATACTCGATTTTAAGGCAGGTGCATGGTTTGTTCAGCATGATGTCTTGGTCAGCATGTAATGTAAGTGTCAAATTTTTGTGTGTGAGTTAATTCCTTTTCTCTACTTGCCGTTCTAGTGCGAATAATTTATTTCACCAGTTTGCTTGAACACCGCATGACTGATTTATATGGTCATTATTTACCTAAATCACATTTCAATGTTAACGGATTCTTTTTGTGCCCTCTACCAGGGTAGTCGCCTCAGTTAAATTGTTAAAAGTGTTCAGATTGTGTCAGTGACGATGTTTGCTTGGATGGAGGAGAATTTTGAGGTAGCTCACCGTCGTTACTGCCTTTGCAAGCACTAGTTTCTCTTCGTCTTTTCTAAGGCTGGGGCGAATTCTGTTTCCATGGCCCTCGCGTCTCCTTTGAGATACGCAGTGGAGCTTGATTGGGTCCTACTCGTAGCTGTAACAGTATCCGACATTTCGAGCCAGTGATCAATTCGAAGTTGTTGACCTGCCGTAAGCCAAAAGTATACCGAAGTTGTTCTGCCGTATGCCAAATATACCGAGTCAGCGGGGAATTCCAAGTTGTTGACCTGCCGTGAGCCAAAGCCCAAAAGTATAATCTCACCGAGTCAGCGGGGAATTAACAGCACAGCTCGTTCAATGTTCATATATATAGGAAAATTACGAGCCAAGTCAGCAGGGAATAGCACCCGCTCATTCAATATTCATATAGGGGTATGGAGTTTAGGAAAACTACGAAACACACAAGGCTGTTTACAATGTCCGGAAGAGATAAATCACGAACTGACCCAGGTCCCAACGCTAAATCATGCTCTGAAGTCCCAAGTGTTACTAGAACGATTACAGTGAATAGTTTCTGACGCAGCAAAAGACATCTTATCTCAGTGGGAGCTTTCAACCCATCCGGTTCATTATCGAAGTCATTTGTTTTGATCGCCCTGTTTCCAAGATGGCGTGTGATATACCATACTGAACTAGCCACCGCTGCCAGCGCTTCGCTGTGGGTGATGTGTTTGGTATAGAAAAATTCTTGGAAAATATGGCTCATATGTCTAATATATCTTCTCATCGTGTTGCTACGAAAGGTTGATCTCTTTGCTACATTAAATGGGAAAATATAGGAAGGGAAGGTAATATGGTTTTTTTCATTATAATGTTGTAAACGAACATAGAGGTTGGTTGTCATTACATGGTGCCTATTTTAGGCCAGCAAATCAATGACATATTAGTGGAAAGAAGTATTTGATGGAGTTGGGCTCAAGCAACTAACATACTTGATTCAAAGCACAACATTGGCTAGGATTATATTATAGGTGGAAAGAGCAAAAACTACAACTCAAGTACGTCTCCTAACGTGAGGGTTTACAAAAGAGTGAATTAGGATCCACTCCCCTTAGGCGAAACTACAACACATTTCGTAAATCTGGAATTACACAAAAGATTACACGACGTCGAACACTAAATTACACCGGGATTTAAAGTTACATGGTTAAAAGCAACCTAGTACAACCTAGGCTTACTCCAGAAGTCAGGATAGACGAGGGCAATGGAGAAACAACAAGATAATGATTATCCAAAATATGACGTATGACCAACAGATCCAGAAATAGGAGGCTGAGAAGTCAAACATCATGAACCCTAAGACCAAACTAACCAAGGGTAGACTTGAACTTCTTAAAAAACCAGATCCTTTCTTCTCAGATTACACCATCGCCTCTGTCAGACGAACCTAGTTCCACAATGACGACTGGATCTCGTAACTCTACTTCAGATTCGAGAGGGATGGGGATAAAGAAGAAGAGCAAGGACCAAGGGCATCTTATAGTGGCGAACGGAGATGGGGCGCAGAGCACCGGAAGTGGAGACGATATGGATGGGATACACTGCCGGTTCACGCTGTGGGGATAAAGTCGGCCATGGCGCGCTCCCTGCGCAAGTGAGCGGAGGGGGGAATAAAGGAGAGGAGAGAGTGTTCACTCGACGAGGGAGGCGTGCAGGTGGCCTTGTCCCTAAAAGAAGAAAGAAGTGAGGGGGGTCCGGTACGGGGACGAGGGTGAGGATCAAGAGCGGACCGGAGGTCAGGAAAAGGAGAAGCGCACAGTGCACGAGGATGGCGAGTGCGGCACGATGTCGCGGACATGCGAGGACAGGGTGCTAATGGGCCCGACACCGACGGTGTCCGCAGGGCACGCGGTGACAGCGACCCGGCGTGCGTAGCGTGTTCGAGCTGGGCACAGTGCTTGGGACTTGACATCCACTCGGGCTTTTCTAAGCACTCCATACTACCCAAGGCTAACTTTTCCTAAGTGTTCTTCTTTCCTTGCCTCCTTGTCCACAATATGCGCCAACCTTTGTATGAAGTGAGATCGCAACATACATGCTTCCTCCAAAACATCTCCTCTTGTTTACTTTGAGAGAACACTATTTCATCAACCCGTTGTGGATTTCCTGTTCAAACACCCGATTTTTTGTATCAAAAGTGGTATGGCGATGTAACTTAGTAAAAGTACTTGGTCAACAACCTCGATACCAGCGCGTGCCGAGCAGCATCACCATGTGGCAGCTGTTCCACAGGGGCCCTCGGTTTCGTCGCGGCACCATAAGCTATTAACCAGGCAACTACTACCAACTTACACGCAATAAAGACGGTGGGGTCATAGACCACAGAATCAGAGAAGTATTGCAAGAGAAGATTCAAACAACATGAGTCCCTTTCGCAACAAGGGACAAGGACTTCAAATCCAATAACATATTTGATTTAAAGAGATTCAAGTGTTCTGCTGGGACATCCACAGTTAGTCGATACAGTGTCCTATGTTATCCAATCACGGCTGGTCTGCTCGCATCTGAATGGTAACTTATCTTGTAACCCACTTACTATCGCCCTCGAAAACCCTAAGCACGTCTAACGTGACTTAAGGTAGATGGACGCAATAACACAGTGAAATAAATAAAATATATATTCTGAACGTCTTTATGCTGGTACAACATACAGGCACTTACTCTCCCGTTCTCGACACATCGTTCACCTTTCCTACGATCGGACTACCTCAACAGCTACGGATGAAATACAACAGAAAGATTACAATACCGGTGGACAGCAACGAAAGACACTACTAACTATGGGTACATCATCCCAAGGCAACTAATCTACTTTAGACCACGCATCTTCATTCCCGGGCTCGGTGGATTCTTCTACTGCCCTGGCTATGGATCTGCCTCCTTTCTTGGCAATGGCTGAATGAGAGGAATCAAGGGTTCTACTTCTGACACTTCCGAGGGTGGAGGTGCTGGCGGTACTGCAACAACGGTTCTCCTTCTTTCTAGCAGGTGGATAGGGATCCCCTCCACGATCAAGGGATCCTGCCGTTCAGCAGCCAGCGTCCTCCGCTTGGCCCTGGTGACAAGGTAGGCCTCTCCCAATTGATGGGCATGTCGATCTTCAGCCTCCTTCAGAGCTTCTGACATGGCAGTCTCCCGACTCTCAGCGGCTGCCGCACTGGCATGCACTTCGGCAAGCTGCACCTGGAGCATCAAGCTGCACCTGGAGCATCCTGGAGAAGATCTCAGCTTCCTCGGCTTGCCGAAGGCACTTCCTCAGCTCCGAGGCTTGTCGGTCATACTGCTCATCTAGAGCAAGCAGGTACGTGGTCAAGTGCACCGCGGTAGGACTATCTTCTTGCGCATCCCACCCTTGCAAAGTCTCCATGCGAGCCCTCCATGCCCGTCGATTCTTTTCCAAAGGTGGAAAGAACCTCATGGGGGTACGGGCAATGGGCTCTTCATAGATCTGGCAAAGGTACCGCAAGGCTTTGCGGGGCACAACCTGGTAGGTGTCGACGAAGTGAAACCCAGTTGCGGTCATATTCCAGGCTTCAGTGATGTCGGGAAACTCTTCACTCTTCCCAATGTAGACGATAACTTCACACCGCTCAGTACCATGCTTTTCATACTCACGGCCCTCATACTCGGGACGATCTTTGACTCCGAGCTTTTGCAGGGTGGCATACAGGATCTTAGGAAAACCCTCAGTGTTCAGGCAGTAACTACTAACCCAGGCTCTTGCCATCGCTGGCGGTGGTTGCAAGGAAGGACTGAGCAAAAAGCTGGCTCAAAAGGAAAAGCTAGGCGATCTAAAGTGCACTGGGTGGTGGTACCAACAGCTAAGCCAGACCCTGCTTATAAAGGTTCCAGCACGAGATCACTATAAATGAATCGAACGAATTTTTCGCGCGTTCGAGGCGAGTGATATCCGAGGCCATTAATGACTAATACGGCTGCAAGACAAGGTTCCGACAAGAGCCCAGAAAAGAGTACGGGGATACGCAGGTCACGGCAGGCGTGAACCACAGGCGACGCGAAGCACAAAGCCATAGTTTAGCATTAACTCCATAACAGGAACAAGTCAGGCGTGCACCATATGACACGCGTGACACCTATGGATGGCGTATCTATAAGCAATACGGGCACTACAATACACAAACAGGATATGCATGAATGCATGTCCTATACGTCCTTCTACTATTGCCAACATATAGGGCAACCGTTCTTACATTTTTGGCACACCGATCTCTCCCTGTAGCTAGTCGATACTTTCAGACTATGCTCAGGGTCAGTGTACCTGCAGAGAACTTGATTAAGCCTACCTAAGTCAGCAGAGTGCCATCTATCCTGGATACATAACCATAGTAATAGGGCTACTTATATAACTTCGCATGCAACGTCCTAACTTTTTAAAAAGAATTTGTTGTCAAGTTTTAGTTTAGAAATAGGTTCCGAAGCTTTATTTCCTCATTTATGCCGATGGTGCTGCTAGTAGTGTAGGGCACACGAGTGGTGCAAGGAAGGCAGCAGATCTTCGGACTACGACGCGCTTCTTGGTCGAGACGCGGGACGAAGCGAACGCACCCAGCGGCGGCGACGGCGACGGCGGAGCACACGGGCGCTTCTGGGCCGGAACGCACGCCGGCACGGCAGCATCCGCCGGCGCTGCACAGGCGCGCTTCTTGACGGGGAGGCACGCGGGCGCCACGTCCTCCGTCGGCGGCGCCAGGATGGATCTTTTCTTCGCCGGGAGGCAGAACAGGGCGTCCGCCACCTCCACCCGCGGCGCCACGATTGCTCTCTTCTTCACCGGGAGGCAAACAGCGACGGCTGCCTCCTCTGGCGGCTGCGGTGGCGGCAGCACGCGCTTCTTGGCCGGCAGCAGCACGCTGGGAGTCGATCCGAGGTGGGAGCCGACGTGCCTGAATCGCTTCGATGGTGGCAGGTCGCGGACACTGCCGCTCGCAATGCCGTTCTTGGCGATCTCCATGGACGACCGGCGGACAGTGAGACGGATGAGCTCAAAGACTAGGGAGTAAGCCAGAGGAGGAGAAGACTTTTCTGAGCGCGGGAATTCGGAACGGAGGGAAAGGACGAGGGTTTAAAGATCGTGGGAGCCCGAAAGTTTTTCGGGGTTGGGTGTTGAACGGCCAGAAGCAGAGGCGGAGAGCGCGGCTCGGTGGGAAGTCGAAATCGAAAGGGGAGGCGACGGCGTCTCTCGTTTTGGGTTTGAAATTTTGAAATGGGCGGAGTGTTTCTGCCGCGAGCGAGAGGGAGCGGCGAGAAGATTTTGTGTCCTGTCGGCTCACGGTTGACCGATAGGACACTGTCTGGCCTGATCGGGGGCTCAGTTGGCTATTGCCCTGCCGGATATGATCCTGTCGGCCCTCCAGTTGCCGATAGTGGACCTAGCCGATAGGATACTATATTTACAATTCTCACAATTTTGATGCAATTATTCATTAAAAAATATTATTTTAAAAAATTCGCCCTTCCCCAATCCCCACTGCGAAAAAAACGAGCGGCAGCTGTGCCAGCACTCAGTACTTCAGACGGTTTGTTCCGAACGACCGAGCACAGCGAACCGAATGAAAATCAATGCTTCTATCTGACACGCACAGTTCTAATCCTTTGTCAGGGCCTGTTTGGTTCATTACTTTCATGGATCCGATCACTTGCTGCCGCTTTCTTCACTAGTACTGCTACAGCTTGACTTCAAGGGATTTAATAGCAGTATAAAAAGGAAACGAATGCCTTTCATGCGTGTAGATAGGCTGCACTAGCCACTGCTGATCTCTTTGCTATTAAATCCCTGTACACAAACGGCGCGCAAGTAAAAAATTGGCAGATGCTCTCGATATGCGACTCATGGTGGCATCGAAAAATTATGAAGAGCTATCGTCCGGAAGGGGGTCGGCTTCAAGCTGCACATTGCTCCGACCACGGGCGACGAGGTCAACCAAGAGGACCATGATCTTGCAAGGACTGGATTATAGTTTCATTTTTCTTGAGAGGGTCTTTGTAATATAGTTTTTCCGGTTTCTAAAAAAAAAGACCAAACTTTATGGACAACCACCACGAAACCAGGCAGCAGAAAAAAATAAGATTCAGCCGTCTGGCAGGACACCACATATATATACCACACTCCACATGCAAGACGAAACATCTGTTGCTGTGGAAGATTACAGGTGCAACGAACGAGTGAGAGAGACGAAACGAAGACAAATTGACAACACCGATTGCGCTGGTCCTCAGTTTATACACATCAAGGATGATGAAACACATCAAGGATGCTGGGTTCATCATGCTTCGTCAGGATCCTAGGTGCGTCGTAAGGAAGCCTCCATGGACTGCAGGATGCTTGCCGTGTCAAACCTGAAGTTTCTGAAGCTGCGACCGGGGCGGTTGTCAACATGATGCGCCTGCACGTCAGATACTGCTTTAGCAACAGGGTTCTCCACTGGGGTACTGCCACTTGACGAATTCTTCGCCTTCCACACAGTACCTGTCGGACACCACATAATAACCAAATGAATGCCACGACTTTAGGGAGAAAACCTAGGCTAGTCTGAAGTAAGACGTCAACTGACTGACTTCTGACATCAAAACTAGGCGAATTTGTAGCAAGAACTATTATGAATAATTCAAAGTTTTTTTTTCCATTTTGTAATCTTGGCCAGAATGGGTAAGGGCCCGTTCGGTTGAGGCCATTCCTGGCCGGAACGTATCCCGGCGATGCATGGCCGTATAAAATTCAATAGTATTCCTGGCCGGATCCGTTCCAGGCCTTGTGGAAACCAAACGTGCCCTCAAGGGGAGCAGAAGAAACCTCTAGCAGATGTCTCTGGTTTCTGATGCAGTGGTGGAGGATGCGTGGCAATCCAAGCCTTAAGACCCCTGGAAAGAGAACAAGGCAGGAGACAACAATGTTTAAGCAACAATTTTACGCCTTGGAAAATTAGAAGTAGATCAAGCCACAGAATAAAAAAACACATTTTTGGTTTCCTTCTTTTTTGAGAGCATCTATAATAATGGCAATGCCCCCATAACAGCATCTTCCCCCAACAAATAAAGTAGAACGTGGATCACGAGGTACTTACGTCAAAAATGGAGCAACCATGTACAGCTTCATTCCATTCACTGCCCGAGATACTGCGTCATCACTAGCTGGTAAGAGTTCATCAATTCTGTGCCATGAGATTTCCTAACAAATTTGCAGAGGAAGATAGCTCAGTGGATCATTTCGTACCTTTTTAAAAGGGAAAAGAAAACAACAGAAACAGAAAAGGTACAATGAAGGACAATCGGCCAAGGAGAGCAGCAATAAGCCTTGCAAAGTAAAGGTGCATCACTGCCAATAAAAGCGATGCGAACAAGATTCAGAACTATGCATACACTGATTTCCTTCTTGGTTTGAGGTGCAAACACAGTATCTCTTTTAACCCCTGTTATGATGTAGAGCCGAACCCTTTGTTGTCCAATTGAAACTTCAATGTAATCATCCAAATATAAAAATGTAGAAACATCACACCCAGTTTCCTCTAGAACCTGCATTGTTATTCAAGTAGATGTTAGTTAGCAAAAAACTACTATATGCTGAACAGGAGGAACTAACGAATATAAGCATTAGAAGTGCTCCAGATTGGAGAAAGGATGAAATTTTATCAACACGGATCTTCGAGTATCTCATGCAAAGTATTGGCTTTATCGTATGAAAACCCACTCTACTATTCAAGAGGAAATGCCTTTAACAAACTAAATATTTTAATCAAGTTTTTTCCTTCATGTGGAAAAAAATGTTAGACAGGTGATTCACTTGTTATCTTTAACATTGATACATATTGCTGATAGCATAAAGGACAAAGATTGCTCCTGCAGACCACAAGAATGCCCTCTGCGAATGAAATGTATACATGTCTAACCAAACAGGCATTTGCGGCGAAGAAGAGATGAAAGTATTCAAAGATCTAGCGATATGAAAATTGCAATTTGTAAACTCAAACCAAGCAGGGAATACTATCGTATAAAAGCAGCAAATGGCGTTGAATGGTATCTAATATATATTTCATTGCTGCAAGTACAATATGCTTCAAAGAAATTGCAGGGTGCACTCAGAAAGGAAATTAAACTGCAGGCAGGAAGATGATACAGGCAGAAGTTTACTTCTCTAACGGCACATGTGTGATCTTCCTCATCTTTATTCCTCTTTCCACGAGGAAAGCTCCAGCTGGCCCCAGCCTTCCATCCCTTAACAAGCAAGCACTGTACACAAAGGGGAAGAAGTTAATTGGTCTTGAGAAGCAACACAACCCCACCCCACCCCCACCCAAACAAAATTGAACTCCAAAGGGTCAGGAAAAAAACTAAAATTCATGTATGTTTATAATTTTATTGCAGAATAGCATGTGAAATTGTATGTGTAAGAAAATATATAGGAGATTTGCAGTGAAAACACATCCTAGCATCAGAAGTCACAGTTTTTCCTTCAATATATAAGGCCAACTATAACTCAGAGGATAATGTATGCCTACCGATTGCAAATGTAAGGAAAATGCTATTGGTGCAACCTACATTTAGACTCCTAATTCACAAATCCCAATCAGGGAACTCCTAAAATGCAATAGATTGGGGCAAAAAAAAATCAGTAAATTACCCTCTCATAAGTGTCATCTAGGATGATGGCGCCGGACACGGGGACACGGAACTTGTAGTTGTTGAAGTCCTTGTAGATATCATCCAGGTGCGCGATGTAGGGCCTGAGAGCAGTGCAGCTCTTGAACACTGGACACACCACCAATCGAATCCACGGGACAACGCAACGGAACTGGTATCAGCGACCAATCCAACCATAATCTCCTATGCATCCATGCACAGGCGGGCTTACTGAGGGAGGTGAAGTCCTTGAAGGAGAGGGACTTGAGGTTGGGGTTGTGCTCGACGGAGTTGTCCTCGTAGAACCAGTGCGCCTGCTCCAGCAGGAACAGGATCCGCTCGAACGACTCCAGCTCCTCCTTGGGCACATTCAGAATGAACCGGCTGCAGAGGTGATTCAGCTCAGATTGATTTACTCTAGATTGATCTAAGCAAATCCAAAAAGAACCTGAGAGATGGGGTTTGGGGGTTAGGGAAATACCTGCAGAGATCGTCAAGCAGCTCTTGGGGCGGCAGCTGCCCCCTCGATGAAGACCGGTTCAGTCCCCGGCCGCCCGCCATCGTCGCCTGCTGGCGTCCCGCGGCGTGCTGGTGCTGGACGCCGACATCAACGACGCTGCGCTGCTGGAGCGGCTCCTGTGAGAAGGAAGAGATGTAACCAACAAGCAGCTAAGGCAACAAGATAAGGGTAATCAACAATATCTATCCATGGACAATAATTTAGCGACCAAATCTTATGTTAATGTGAGAGAACATATATCCACGGTGTAGGCTGTGCTGTAGGAATCCACAGAAACCCAAGAATGGAAATCAATTTATCAGAAAATAACTTGCCACACCACAAGTCGAAATTACAACAAAATAATCTCGCTAATACAAGCTACTTAAACGCCCCTAGCATATCAAAAATTTAAGAGCAAGAGGCTACTTAAACAACTAGTACTAGTTAGAACAAACACTTACAAGCGCCATCTCGATGAGAAGCTAGCTTCGTTCGATCTCAGATCTGCACACAGCAACAAAAACAAAAAAGAAAATTAGTGACATCAAACACCGAACAATAGAAATCAAGAAAATCACACGAATTTCTCTCGTTAAGGTTCTGTGTTCAGCGGCAGTCAATGGCACCGGCAGGCAAATCGCACGACATAGTGACAGCATGAGGGCAGTGCATGCGTGCAGGGCGGGCGATGGCTAGCAAGGGGAAGGGGAGGACGTGAGAGAACCTGGGCGACGGCGTGCAGCGCAGCTGCAACTACGGACCGGTGGAGTGGCGGCGGCTAATGGGAGGACGGGGACTCAAGGAAAGGAAGAGCAAGTCATTGTTGGGCTTGGCCTCCGAAGGGTGTTTTTTTTGGGCCAATAGCTTTTAACACGGGCTGAATTTGAGTAGCCCCATAGGTCGACGCGGTTAAAAATTATCCAGGGGGAGCGGGTACGGGTAGTATGTAACCGCACCCGTACCCGCTCTACCCGCTGGATCCAATAGCCCGTACGTGAGTGAGTAGTTTTACGGGCTGGGCTTGGTAATGGGCCTAAAATGAAGAGAATGCTCACGAAACCAAAGCAATATTCCGCTCGTTGATCGATCAGTCGCGGTTTCCCTGCCGCGCCTGCCTCTCTGCGCCGCACTAGGCGCACCCCGGTGGCAGAGGCAGAGGTGGAGACGCATGTCAACATAGAATCCTGCGGACGGAGGCAAGGGGTCCCCGTCTCCTCGCGCTTATGCTGTGAGTGGTTAGGCTGATGGAAGCAAGCGGGAGATGTGTGCCGCTCACCACGTGTTCGACGAAATGAGCCCGGGAAGCTTTGAGGTTTCGCAGGTTCCAGCTTCTTACGATCAGGATTCGTGAGGTCTTCGCTATAGTCAATTTCGTGTGAGTTTAGGTTTGGTTTCGCGTACAAGCTTGGTGACGGGAAAGTTTATATGATATATAGGCTGCTTTGTGCTGGAATAGCAACTGATCTATGACGCGTGCTATGCTGGAGCATCAATATTATAGCGCTGCTCATTTGTACACACCATACAGTTGTGTATATTATTAATTTTTACAAAACTTCAGTGACCCTTTAAGCTGCGTCTTGTTCGTTTGTGAAGATTTGGCAGAGAGTAGACAGAAAGCAACGGTTCAGAGCTCAAGAGAAGGCAACTTTCTGTATGATTACAACTTGCTACGGCAGAATCTGGCAACAGTGAGTTACCTGCCACTGCCAGTTTACCAACAAAGCCACTAGTGTCTTATCAACCTTATCTCCAACATCTTCAACTAGTGGCGCGCGGTAAGCACCAAACATTTCGTCTCATCTCATGATAGAAAGTATGCTTTTTTTCCATTGTGTATTGTCTTAGCTTGAAGTAACTCACCAGACAAAAGCAGAATGCATAAATTTGTTACCTACGCTGAAATCATTGTGTGTGATTGTTTGGGTTGGGGATTTGGGGGGAGAGGGTAGTGCGCAGATCCCCTTTTTAACAAAAATACGAAAGATACAACCAAAATGGAAAAGTGTATATATTATCGTACTGGCCTATCGGAAAATAGAATTATTCATAGATTGAATTCCTATTATTATATTTACATTCTAGGAAACTAGAATTATATTAATATTCTAGGAAACTAGAATTCTGACGATTCTCCTCATCCTATCCACTAGCCGGACTTGTCAGTGTCATGCTTCTTCTCAGCAAACTGCCCCCTTCTCATCCTATCCCACCCCCTCCCACGCACACGGGGGTCCATGTAGCATGGAGCACAGCGTCTTTTTGCACAAAGCCATGATCCCCATTGGATTTGCAGAGCCTTCAGAAAGCTACATTTTTGTTCGGCACAAGTCTATCATTGAACTGAGCACCTTACGTCTTGTGACAGTGAGTGAATTACTTTCACATTCACTCTCTCTAGGAGTGATTCAAAAACTATATACATATGCATCTTAACCATCATACAACCAGAATCTGGCTTTCTATGGGAGCGAACATTATCCATCAGTACGAATGGTAGTTTGAGCGCAGGCTGAAAATTTCATCTACTTCTGTGAACATGTAGTATGGCCTATCTGAAGTGACATTAGCAAAAAGCGGTTATTTGGCTTACATACTACATCTATAGTGCTTATTCTTGGCATGATTTTCTGGCATTTCTGATGGACATCTCAAGTGAGACAATAATATATGGCGTACAGTGAGATTCCATGGATATGTAAGTCATTTTCTGCCAGATTCCGTGGAGATCTATGAATGAAGAAGCGACTATACCATTCACTGCATTGGAGCATCTTTTTGCTCACCTTTTTAGTTGACTGTATGCTGCTAATAGTCCATTAAGATGCTATTTCATAAGATGACATCATGCTGCTTTTATCAAACTGACCAAATTTCTGAATCAGTCCATGGCTCATAGCTGCATGCATTCTTCTTGCACTAGATCAGCTCGTTTATGCATCCTCTGTGTAATCTCTGGGCGGTGCTGAATCCAATGTCCCAAAGACAACCTCTGCAATCTGGCTGAAATTCTGATGATTCAGAACTCTGGAACCATGCCTGACAAATATTGTGCAGAGCAAGGTGGAAAGGTCAGTTGGAGAGATGTGCTCATCAACAAGATGAACCATAATGTTCCTCTCCAAATAAAACTGTATGCAGTCTGCTGGCATTTGGCACACACCATGGATCCTTCTACACCTACTTCTTACAGGGCTCACTGCAGGTATATAATTCTCGATACCGATGCGCTTGAAATTAAATTGCCAGATCCACTCTACCTCTTGCCTGAAGATCTCTGATTGTCTGCATTGCATGGGCATTGCAGGCCGATCGGTCGATCGGGCAGGCTTTTCAACTTTTGCACTCTTTTGTTTTTGTATGTATGCCATGTATTGCTGTGATGATCCAACCAAGTGCCAGCCAGTTTATAGTATTATTGAAGTGCATGTCTAACGGCTGATCTTGGAAACTATACCTTGTTCATGATTAAAATTGGCACTGAGTGATGAGTCCATGGATCTAAGCCCATTCCGTGTGCAGTGATTACATTTTCCTGACACTGGATGTTACCTTTCTTTTGATCATTTTTTTTGGTGTGTGACATGACGTTCAGGATTCCAGTGATGAGAATGACAGTGCAAATTCAGATAATGCAAATTCAGATGGTGATCGTGACGGACTCTCCAAAGGTGCAACATTATTCATGCTGACCACCATGCTAATTAACACAGTTGTACCTCTTTATGTGTTAGTCTTTGCCAATGGTATAATTTGTTCGCAAAGTTCAAGCAAGACAATTGGCAAAGATCAAGCAAGACGACTCAATGAGGTTGGCCCTTAATTTTAGTGTTTCCAGCATGCAGATCTGAAATTAAAAAGTGGCTGCTCCTTGAGAACATCAGTGGTGCCAAATAAAAGATGTGCAGGTTATACATGATGAGACTGGTGAACCTTCTGCAATTTCCTAAACGAATATTCTTACCATTAGTATATAGGTCCATTCTCATGCGTTTCTTCGTGCTCCCATTAGCATATAATATGAAAGTATTGTTGTGTTCATCACGACTTCCGGTTGACTACTCCCATTAGCATATACTTTCTCTGCCTCAAAATATAAGTCGTTATGGGATGCGTGCAGGTCAAACTTTCTCAACTTTGATTAGGTTTGTAAAAAATGCGTGCAACATTTATATCTCCAAATAAATTTATTATGAAAATATATTCAATGTTCTATGTAATGATACTAATTATATATTATAAATATTAATATTCTTTTATATATAATTGGTCGAAGTTAAAAAAAAGTTAACTTCTCGGGAAGCGAGAATGAATTCTATTTTAGGACAGAAGGGATATATGAAAGCAGTGTTGAAAATATTTTAACAATCAAGTTCATCTCTTTCTGATTGGTAAGCTTAGACATCATAATGGCATCAAAAATTTCGACTCTCATGGACACCCTCATGGATCAGCGCAAAGCATCCCAATCCTAAAGCATACATAAATGGCAACTTTAAAGTTATGATATTTTCAAAGGGTGGACAATAAAGACCATCTTAGACGTTCTGGCATTAGAGTATATACGTGCAGACACATAGGCATGATGGTGCAAATGAGCAGCCAGCAGGAGTCGAGAGTCAGGGGGTGTTTGGATCCCAGGACTAAACTTTAGTCTCTGTCACATTGAATTTTTAGATATCAATTAGGAGGACTAAACATGAGCTAATTATAAAACTAATTACATAAGTTGTGGCTAATTCGCTTGCCAGCGCCGTGTACAGGATGGTATGGAGATATGGTGGAAATTATTCGTGGATTTGTTGGCGCACGAAAGAAATGGATATCGGAAATCTCTTCCTGCCGGTATAAAAAATGATCTTAGCCATATCACGGAAAGATCTACACAGTAGAGTTTGTGAGCCTGCGACGCCACGCTCTCTGTGACTGTGTAAATTTCACGAACTTAGCTTTTTAGATTAAATGTCACTTTAACGTCGGTCATATACTTTTACAGTATTGTTATCTTATCGTGCGATCGATCCGTGTGTTTTTAGTATAAAAGTTTAGCAGTCCCGTAGCAACGCACAGGCACGAACCTATTTGCATATATACTCGAACCTGTGTGTACATGATTATATGGAGATGTAGAGTGTAACACCCTAGGTGTTTGGCTTCCACATTTGCACTTGCATTTCATAAACATGAGCATCATTCATTCATTCATGAGCTTAGATTGTATGAAACATGCTTTTGAAACATTGCAACATATGTTTATATTCCATGTGTGTTTGTTTTATGAAATGAATAGTGTGCAACACTTAAGTGCAACATGTGCAACTCACTTTAGTGAAACAAAGCTAGTTAGTACCATGCAACAAGATCATGAAACATGTGAAACATGACTATAAAACAAATATAACATTTCATGTGTTTTTCATTGTTTCAGTACATACAATGCTTGATTCTTGTGTGACCAATGTGTGGTGTGGATAATTATCCTCTTAAGCAACTTAGTTATACTTATAATGTCATTAGGAACAATGTTCATGTTGATCATTTTGCCTAATTAGTTTTCCAAGTCATGGTTTGACTATTATGGATCCCTAGAGCTCCTGGGTTTGACTATTTAACAAGTATAGCTTAGAGTGTTTGCATGTCTGAGAAACCTAAAGCAAAGTTGTAGCAAATTTTATAAGGAACAAACTTTATTTAGAAGCCAAGTCATGAAAATGTGCACAACGTGCTCAAAAAGGTCCCACAAGTCAGTGTTGAGGGCTAATTCAACACTTAGAAAAATTTCTAAGTCTAAAATGCAATGCCAGTTTGATCGAGCTGACTTTGGCTTGATATAACTCGTGATCCGTTGAGTTTTAGCTGGTGATTTCTGAAGCATTGTTGTAGCCCTATCATAGCTCTACAACTTTCATGTACATTGCTTCCACTAATTCTTCATGGTTTAGGAACTGTGTAGCGCTGAAAAGTGCCTGTCAGTCGGCTCATTGATCACTGAATCGAAATTTCAGACTCGCTACAATGTCGACCGGTTTCAGAAAACAACCGCCACGTGGCGCCACCCGTTGCCGGCCACCTGACCGCGTAGGCCACGCGTCGCGGCCGTCCTGGCACTGCTGACCATTGCTTGAACCCCCCCACCCGCCTCCCCGACCAGCTCTCCAGTCCAAATTTCATTTCCTTTGCCTCCACCGCGCGCGCAACAGAGCTCCGCCGCTCCGCCATTGCCGAGCAAGCCACGCCGTCGCCTAGCTCGCTCACCGCCGCAAAAACACGAACCCCAGCTCGACCACAGCTCCGACGTGTCCTCCTCTACCTCATCGACCGCCTAGCCGAGCCATACGTGTCTTAGGTGAGGGCCATTGGCCGTATTTCCGCCGCCGTCTCCATGGCCGCGCCTCACCGGAGCGGAGCTCACCACGGCCACCCACCACCGAGACCTTACCATCCTCCTCTCTCGGCTAGGATAGCTCCGTAGTGATCTCGTGGAGCTCATACCGAGCTCGGATGAGGCAGCAAGGGCTCGCCGTCGTCGGCGCCTCAAGCCGGAGCTCTGCCGTGCCGCCATCACCGGGGATGAGCCACCTCGGATGAACCGTAGGTCTTGCCGGTAGCACAAATCGACTCACCTCATCACGGAGATCACGTAGGTGTCCTCGGTGTCGCCAGAGTCCTCGCCGTCGGCAAGCTAGACCACCGCCGCGCCGTTGCATGCCATCTCCTCTATTCCATCTCACTGACCAGCGGGACCTACTGACACGCGGGTCCCACGCGTCAGTGACTACAGATTCAAAAGCCAGTTCATTTAATTCCTGTTTGGATGCTATTTTGTGAATTTTGTAACTCCAAATGTGTAGA
Source organism: Miscanthus lutarioriparius (assembly GCA_904845875.1). Classification (NCBI taxonomy): domain Eukaryota; kingdom Viridiplantae; phylum Streptophyta; class Magnoliopsida; order Poales; family Poaceae; genus Miscanthus; species Miscanthus lutarioriparius. The sequence goes on from CAJGYO010000001.1 coordinate 109,030,344, forward strand.
TCCAAATGGTGTGATTCAAATTTTGGTAGAATCACACTGAAGTCTAGTATTTAAGAAAAATATGGCATGAGCACATGATGTAGAAATTTTGGATGAATTAAATAGGAACTTAAAATGTGTTTTTAAATGCATGCAAACTTGTTTAAATTATATCTTGAGTTCCTGTGCTCCAAAAATTATGAAATTTGGATGGTGAGCTATTCTTGATGAGTAGAATCTCTGGTAAAAATTTTAGAGTCGCATGTAGGGTTTTTGAGTTATAGATTTTCCTTTTATCATTGAATGATCCTTGTGTGAATTTTAGTAATTTATCTATGAATCCAATGACCATGAAATTTGTTGGAGAATGTCCTAGTACCTTAAGGATGCTAAGAAAAATATAAAATATGTTGCTTGACACCTTTCATTAGGGTTTCCTATTTATGCTATTTTCAGCCTTTCTGTCTTGTTATTTTTTTGTAGGCTGTTATACATCTTCAAATGATGTAAAATTTTTATAGTAGCCTACTTGGTGCATGTTGTACCTACTGTAATTTTTGTAGATTTAATTTTGTAGTTTTCATATAGGTTTATTATTCCTCTTAAATAATGAATTAAATTAAGAAAGGTATTAAAAGAAATGAATTGGTGATGAACACCTTACTTTATGGTGTTCTTGTGATATGTGTGATGAGGTAGTAAAGTTGGTTTTGTCCATTTATGTGTTTGCAACATAAGTTAATAATTATTTTGCTTGCATTATGTCCTTCTGGATAGTTCTGGGGACTTTGCAAAGTTCCCCATGATAATTTGGTTTGCTGGGAAGTTGGTGAATACAAAAGTTGTAGAGAACTTATGTATCTAGCTCCTGTTAAAATTTGGTGGTTTTTGGCCTAGTAGTTTAGGAGTTACAGTCGTTTAAAGTTGGATCACAGTTTTGCTTGCTCTCTGTCTTGGAAAGACAGATTTCTGTTGATTAAAGAATTTGACCTGGTAAAAGTTTGAGTCATGCCTTGAGGTCTGAAAATGAATTGTAGGCAATTTCATAAGCTTTCCAAATTGTCTTGTTGCATGTCATTTGGATTTGTAAATCTCCAGTTAGGGTCAGTTTACTGTACCGTTGTATAGTCCCTGTGTTGCTGAAACATGAATGTTTGTGTGTATGCTTTGTTGCAATGTTCTTGTTGATTGTTTAGGTGCTAGCCTAACATGAGAACATGCTTAGGTGCAGGTGCTTGGTATTTAACTGAAGATGAGCAATTATACATTAGGTTGTATAAACTTGGTAAGTTAAAGTGATTTGAATAGAGCTTAAGTTGGAATATGTGGACTGCAGTAAGCATGTGCATTCCCCGAGCATCCCTAACTTCGTTCATGTGCATCCATGATATTTATCTTGCGCATTCATGCAATAGGTGTGCTGGAGGGAGTGACGCTTCTGGAGTTTGAGGGAGCGAGCCAGGAGGAGGAGCCCGAGGTTCAGGCAATCGAAGAAGCAGCCGCCGAGGAGGAGTTGCCCGTGTGCCCTGACCACCATCCATCCTCTTTCCTGAAAGGCAAGCCCCGGAGCATTATAAGTCTCCCATGTCTTTACAAATATATTAAGTATCTTTTATTGTTGATGCTGTATTAAGTATAGGAATTGGTTGGATCCAATTGCTGCATTATATATCTATCCTTGTCCAGATATCGCACTTGAATCCTATTTAAGTTCAGGAACGGGTTAAATGCTTAGCCATGCTTAGTGCGGTAGAAGTCGGGTGATTTCCTGTCACCTGCGAGCTTTAGGATGAGGTGGATCACGGTTGGCTATATTTGCTATCATGGAAAAGAACCATGTTAATAATGAATGAAGACCGGGCGGAGTCTTGTGTAGGGTTGGACATAGTGTCTCCATCTGTGTCATTTAAGGACCGATACGCTGTACGTCCTCAGGTCATGTTGAACGCAGCCTAACACTTAGCTGGCCGGATAAGTTGTTCCGACCGCGAAGCCGAGTAGCTCAACTCAGGTCGGGAACCGTGGGGGTTGGATGCATTCTGGAGGTAGTAAGGATGTGCGGAGAGCCATTGGCATAAGTCCAAGGGGGTTCAGGGCTTAAAATCCTGCACTTTCGGGCAGAGTGGTTCTCTGGGAATGCAGGGCGGCCTGGACCCGCGTCTTTTCTTTTATTTTTCTCCTGAGTTGTACCAAAGGTGACTTGTTTACGACCCTGACGGGGGAAGCAGGGTTTGTGTTAGGAATACCCCTCCAGCTAGATAGGAATCGATTCGAATCGCCGTCTCTCCCGGATAGTGAGAACTTGACTTGAGCAGCGGCAACGTAGATTCACTTAATTCAACGATATGGTTAAATGGAAGATGATGATGATGGATAATGTTGCCACGATTTATACCTGTTATGGTTATTAATGTTTGCATATTAATCAAGTGGTTGCTTAGTACAGGTGCTAATATAGATGATAGGTTAATGGCTTAAAGTCACTGCTAGCTCAGGTTAAAAGTTAATCATTATTACTTATGCTTTTCAGCAAAAAGGAAGTGTCAGCCTGATCCTCTAAATAAAGCTTTGCATGATCCTTGGTGTCATTTATTTTAGTTTCCGGCGGGTAAGTCTAGCTGAGTACATTCCCGTACTCAGGGTTTATTCTCTCTTGTTGCAGATGACCTTCTATATGAGGGCTTCTGTAAGTATTGTCTCCACCCGGCGGGTGACAAAGACTAGATCATGGGCATGATCTCTTGTTATCTCATCTGAATGCTTTTGTTGGATGTGATTGGCAAACTGGTACTGGTATTTGAACTCATGTGTGTGAGTTAAACTATTTGCTTCCGCTACTTTACAAGACTTGGTTTGTAATAACAATGACTCTGATGGGTTGTAATCTATCTGCAAACTATTTATGAAATGTTGTAACGTGTGAGATGTTATGTTGAATTACTGTGATCTTGGTTGTATGCAAGTTGGTTTCAAATCCTTCATGGTTTCAGTTGACTACCGGGTTTATATGGGCTCAAGTGTGAGAATTTGATCATTTCGGTGATTGTTTTTGTACTTGTGCTCTTATAAATTGGTCGGTTCTGTGACAGCTGGCATCAAAGCTAGATTCAACACTAAACATGTCATACGGGTATTTAAAAACAAAAGCTTTTGTTGCGAAAACGGGTTTTCCAACTTATAGTTATATATAGGTGTTCAAAAATCTAAAGTTTCATATTATAGTGTGCCGGTGATCACATCCCTTGTAGCCCACCTAAGGACTTTTAGGTGGCTTATATAATTACTAACTTGGGGGAAATGATTGTTTCTATTTTCGTCGTCCATGCGGCGTGCTATTGCATGGGTGCCATTCGCTTGAATGGTAATGTATGGATCAATTGCCTCTACGCCCATGTAAGTGTGAGTTGTGAGAGCATGACCGTCCAACTGTCGGTCTAGGGGAGAGTTAGTTGTGGTTACTGGAATATTTACATGTTGCATACATGTACATATGAAGATACTTAATTGCGGGTCTATCTGTCGGATAGTTGTGGGTACCAAAGTATATATATCCGGGGATGTATATATGGAGAGTACCTTAGTTTACTGCTTTCATTGTGTGCTTAATTCTCTTTTGTTGGGATGGGCTGCAATGAATTTGTTTGCAGGTACACTAACAACGCAACGTGTAGCTCGACTAGATACGTATATGAGAGAACATATGTATGCCACCGTCTAGCCATTAGAATTCTCAAATTCTACTAGGGTGAGAGAACGTACGGAACGAGCATGCATCATATTCACTCATGTCATTCATATTGCATTACTCCCTCCCTTATAAATTGCTTATCCGGTTATTTATGCTTACCTTGAAGGATAATCTCTCTGGTCAATCATCAAATGGTGATGTGGGATGTACCTTTTAATTCGAACTTGGCATGAAATGTACCTTAATCCGCTCCCTTTGGGATGCTTATCTTAGTTGGTGAATTTTAAACTTGTCATGTTGGAATGCATTGTGAATGGCGCTAGTAATCTAACTGATGATGTGGTGATTGGAGAATGAATTATTGCCGCTATTTTACTACATGAATTTTACATTCTCTCTAGTAAATTTAGTTTGGCGTAATTACATTGTTCCTCTCCAATGTGCTAACATCACCAATAATTGCTGGTTGCGCATTGTTGCAGATGCCTCGCACTCGTTCCAATGGTGCGGCTGGTGATGATGATGATCTCCCACCACCACCACCCACACCAGCGGAATTGATGGCAATTCTTGTGGAAGGACAACGCACTATGGCTGAGGCTCTCCGCACGATTGCAAATCATGATGGTCATGGTGCACGCCAAGGACAGGAACCAAATCAGTATAGCGACTTCAAAGATTTCCTTGATACTAAGCCACCGATTTTCAAGGAGGCTGAGGAGCCCCTCCAAGCTGATGAGTGGTTGAACACTCTTGAGCAAAAATTCCGTCTGCTTCGCTTGACTGAGGTGCTGAAGACTGAGTATGCATCTCACCAACTGCATGGGCCAGCTGGTATTTGGTGGAGCCATTATCGGTCCACTATGCCCGCTAATGCCCAAATCACTTGGGATCAGTTCAAGTCTGCTTTTAGGGGAAATTATATTCCTCCTGGTCTCAAGGCAATCAAGCATACAGAATTTATGAAGCTAACCCAGGGGAACAAGAGCTTGAATGAATACCTGCAGACTTTTAATAACCTCGCGAGGTATGCTACTGAGTTTGTTGACACTGATGCCAAAAAGATCGCAAGTTTCAAGCAGGGACTCAGCCCCAAATTGATGAAGACTATGGAAAATTGTAAGTGTGCTTATTTTAATGAGTTTGTTAGTGATGCTCTATCCCAAGAGAAGAACAACAATATATATATTTGCTTCAAAGAATCATAAGAGAGAGCCTATGAGGCGGGTGCCTCACAGTCCAAAGCTCCAGTCACACATAAGGCTCCATTCCGTCCTCTGACATCAGCTGCTAAGTTCCGCCCACCGTAGAAGAAGAATCCAGGGAAGATTGGATTTCGCAAGGCTTTTATAGTTGCTCTTCCAAAGGGCACTACCAGTCAAGGCAGCTCCAATGTTCCTCCAAGCAACATGCCATGCTGGAACTGCAACAAGACAGGTCACTGGGCAAGGAAGTGTCCTTACCCTAAGAAGAATTTCAACTAAGGTGGCTGTCAGGGGCAAGTGAACTACACAAATATTGCTGATGTTCCTTCAGGGGAGGCAGTCACTGTTGGTAAGTTTCTGGTTGATCAACACTCTGCAGTTGTACTATTTGATTCGGGTGCTTCACATTCTTTTATTAGTCCCGCATTTGCATCCAAGTTTATGTAGAAAACATACACTGTTGAGGGTGAGGGTTATTGTATTAGGGCTGCCAGTGGTACTATCCCCACCAAGCTCGTAGTCGGGGGCGTACAATTTGAGATAGAGGGACGAAGCTATCAAGTTGATCTAGTAGTTTTACCGGGGCTAGGGATCGATGTGATATTGGGAATGAATTGGATGAGCAGTCACGGGGTGCTTATTGATACATCGACTAGAGTAGTCATGCTTAGAGATCCTAGTAATCAGGAAGGTTTTCTGGTGCAACTACCCAGGGACATCAACCTTTCTTGTGCGGCAAATGCGGTGCAAGCAAAGGCTATGGCAGATATCCCTGTAGTGTGCGACTTTCCGGATGTTTTTCCCAATGATTTGCCCGGATTGCCTCCGGATCGGGATGTGGAGTTCAAGATAGAGTTGCTTCCTGGTACAACACCCATATCTAGAAGACTTTATAGAATGCCTCCCAACGAACTAGCCGAACTTAAGATCCAGTTAAGTGAACTTTTACAGAAAGGCCTTATCCGTCCTAGTTCATCTCCGTGGGGGTGTCCAGCTATCTTTGTGAAGAAGAAGGATCAATCACTACACATGTGTCTAGATTATAGGCCTTTGAATGCAGTCACAATCAAGAATAAGTACCCTCTGCCATGGATAGATATCTTATTTGATCAGTTGTCTAAAGCAAAAGTCTTTTCCAAGATTGATTTGAGATCTGATTATCATCAAATCAAAATTCGGCCCGAGGATGTTCCAAAAACTGCATTCTCTACAAGATACGGTTTGTATGAGTATCTTGTTATGTCTTTTGGATTGACCAATGCCCCCGCACATTTCATGTATCTGATGAATTCGGTGTTTATGCCTGAGTTGGACAAATTTGTTGTGGTATTTATAGATGATATCTTGGTCTATTCTGAGAATGAAGAAGATTATGTTGAACATTTGCGAGTGGTTCTTACTAGATTGCGTGAACACAAGCTTTATGCAAAGTTTAGCAAGTGTGAATTCTGGCTTCGTGAGGTACCTTTTCTCGGGCATGTGTTGTCCGATGGTAGAATTATGGTGGATCCCACCAAGGTGCAAGAAGTGTTGGATTGGAAGGCTCCAATCTCGGTGCACGAGGTTCAGAGTTTTCTAGGATTGGCTGGCTATTATCATCGCTTCATCCTGGATTTCTCTAAAATAGCCAAGCCTATGACTCGGTTGCTGCAAAAAGACACGAGGTTTGTCTAGACTTCTGAGTGTGATGTAGCTTTTCACACCCTACGAACCCTTCTAACTTCGGCTCCGGTTTTGGCGCAACCGGATATCGAGAAACCTTTTTGATGTGTTTTGCGATGCATCAGGCACAGGTTTAGGAGGTGTTCTTATGCAGAAAGGTAGAGTCATTGCTTATACCTCTCGCCAACTTCAGAAGCATGAGGTGAACTATCCTACGCATGACTTAGAACTCGCTGCAGTTCTTCATGCTTTGAAGGCCTGGAGACATTATTTGCTTGGCAATGTATGCCACATCTACACTGATTATAAAAGTCTTAAGTACATCTTCACTCAACCTGAGTTGAATATGCGTCAGAGAAGATGGCTCGAGTTGATCAAGGATTACAACCTCCAAGTGCACTATCATCCAGGCAAGGCAAACGTAGTTGCGGATGCCTTGAGCAGGAAATCGCATTGCCACTCGTTGATTGAAAGTGACTGTCATTTGTCACGGCTCCTACATCTGGCAATCCTTCACAACATCACTGTCAGTTTTACTCTACAGAGTCGAATTATTGAGCTACAGAAGACAGATCCAGGTGTGTTCCACATCAAGCGCAAGATGAAAGAGCAAGAAACCAAACATTTTCGGGTAGATGAAAATGACGTGTTATGGTTCAAGGATAGGTTAGTGGTTCCAAAGGATAGAGAGCTTAGAGATCAAATCATATCCGAAGCACATTCCTCTAAATTATCTATTCATCCTGGCAGTAGTAAAATATATCATGATTTGAAGCCTCGTTATTGGTGGACTAAGATAAAGAAGGAGATAGCCGCTTATGTGGCTAGGTGTGACACTTGCTGTCGAGTTAAAGTTGTACACATGAAGGGCGGGTTACTTTAGCCACTCTCTTTTCTAGGTTGGAAATGGGAGGAGATAAGTATGGATTTTATTGTTGGACTCCCTACTACTCAGAGGAACTTTAACTCTATTTGGGTGATTGTAGACCGTTTGACCAAGTCTGCACACTTCATTCTTGTTCGCACAGATTTCCATCCAACTGACTATGCTGAGTTGTACTTCAATCAGATAGTCCGACTTCATGGGGTACCTCTCACTATTGTCTCTGATAGAGGACCACAGTTCACTGCTCGCTTTTGGGAGCACTTACATGGATTATTGGGAACTAAGTTAGTAAGAAGCTCTGCCTATCATCCGCAAACCAATGGACAAACTGAGCGAGTGAATCAAATCTTAGAAGATATGTTGAGAGCGTGTGTCATCTCGTCTAAGGGTTCATGGGAAAAGTGGTTGCCTCTAGCTGAATTCTCTTACAATAATAGTTATCAAGAGAGTATCAAGATGGCACCGTTTGAAGCTTTGTACGACCGAAAGTGTAGAACCCCATTGAATTGGGTTGAAGCCGGTGAAAGGAGATATTATGGTATTGATTTTGTTCAAGAAGCCAAAGAACAAGTTCATACTATCCAAACCCTTATGGCCGCAGCTCAAGCTAGGCAGAAAAGTTATGATGATCGCCGTAGAAAACCTATCGAGTTCGAAGTTAGAGACTTTGTTTATCTGAAAGTCTCACCTATGAAGGGTGTCCAACGCTTTGGTGTGAAGCGAAAGCTTGCGCCGAGATATGTCGGTCCGTTTCAAATTATAGGACAGAGTGGTAAGGTAGCATACGGGATCCAATTACCTCCTGAGATGAGTGCTATCTTCAATGTCTTTCACGTATCCCAGTTGAAGAAATGTCTTCGTGTCCCTGAAGAGAGAGTTCCACTGGGGGATATCGAGTTAGAATCTGATTTAACTTTTGAAGAAAAGTCGGTCCGAGTAATTGATACTCATGAGCGAGTGACTCGGAGTCGGGTGGTCAAGTTTTACAAGGTCATGTGGAGTAATCTGGGTAGTGAACGCGATGCAACTTGGGAAAGATAAGATTATTTGAGGGAAGGTTATAAGGAATTCTATCAACAATGGTACGCTTATCAAATCTCGGGACGATATTTTTATAAGGGGGGAGGGTTGTAACACCCCAGGTGTTTGGCTTCCACATTTGCACTTGCATTTCATAAACATGAGCATCATTCATCCATTCATGAGCTTAGATTGTATGAAACATGCTTTTGAAACATTGCAACATATGTTTATATTCCATGTGTGTTTGTTTTATGAAATGAATAGTGTGCAACATTTAAGTGCAACATGTGCAACTCACTTTAGTGAAACAAAGCTAGTTAGTACCATGCAACAAGATCATGAAACATGTGAAACATGACTATGAAACAAATATAACATTTCATGTGTTTTTCATTGTTTCAGTACATACAATGCTTGATTCTTGTGTGACCAATGTGTGGTGTGGCTAATTATCCTCTTAAGCAACTTAGTTATACTTAGAATGTCATTAGGAACAATATTCATGTTGATCATTTTGCCTAATTAGTTTATCAAGTCATGGTTTGACTATTATGGATCCCTAGAGCTCCTGGGTTTGACTGTTTAACAAGTATAGCTTTGAGTGTTTGCATGTCTGAGCAACCTAAAGCAAAGTTGTAGCAAATTTTATAAGGAACAAACTTTGTTTAGAAGCCAAGTCATGAAAATGTGCACAACGTGCTAAAAAAGGTCCCACAAGTCAGTGTTGAGGGCTAATTCAACACTTAGAAAAATTTCTAAGTCTAAAATGCAATGCTAGTTTGATCGAGCTGACTTTGGCTTGATATAACTCATGATCCATTGAGTTTTAGCTGGTGATTTCTGAAGCATTGTTGTAGCCCTATCATAGCTCTACAACTTTCATGTACATTGCTTCCACTAATTCTTCATGGTTTAGGAACTATGTAGCGCTGAAAAGTGCCTGTCAGTCGGCTCATTGATCACTAAATCAAAATTTCAGACTCGCTACAATGTCGACTGGTTTCAGAAAACAACCACCGCGTGGCGCCACCTGTTGCCGGCCGCCTGACCGCGTAGGCCACGCGCCGCGGCCGTCCTGGCACTGCCGGCCATTGCTTGAACCCCCCCACCCGCCTGCTCGACCAGCTCTCTAGTCCAAATTTCATTTCCTTCGCCTCCACCGCGCGCGCAACAGAGCTCCGCCATTGCCGAGCAAGCCGCACCATCGCCTAGCTCGCTTGCCGCCGCAAAAATGCGAACCCCAGCTCAACCACAGCTCCGACGTGTCCTCCTCTACCTCGTCGACCGCCTAGCCGAGCCATCTGTGTCTTAGGTGAGGGCCATTGGCCGTATTTCCGCCACCGTCTCCATGGCCGCGCCTCGTCGGAGCGGAGCTCACCGCGGCCACCCAGCACCGAGACCTTATCATCCTCCTCTCTCGGCTAGGATAGCTCCGTAGTGATCTCGTGGAGCTCATACCGAGCTCGGATGAGGCAGCAAGGGCTCGACGTCGTCGGCGCCTCGCGCCGGAGCTCTGACGTGCCGCCTTCACCGGCGACGAGCCACCTCGGATGAACCATAGGTCTTGCCGGTAGCACAAATCGACTCACCTCATCACGGAGATCACGTAGGTGTCCTCGGTGTCGCCGAAGTCCTCGCTGTCGGCGAGCTAGACCACCGCCGCGCCATCGCATGCCGTCTCCTCTGTTCTGTCTCACTGACCAGCAGGCCCTGCTGACACGCGAGTCCCACGCGTCAGTGACTACAGATTCAAAAGCCAGTTCATTTATTTCCTGTTTGGATGCTATTTTGTGAATTTTGAAACTCCAAATGTGTAGATCCAAATGGCGTGATTCAAATTTTGGTAGAATCATAGTGAAGTCTAGTATTTAAGAAAAATATGACATGAGCACATGATGTAGAAATTTTGGATGAATTAAATAGGAACTTGAAATGTGTTTTTAAATGCATGCAAAATTGTTTAAATTATATCTTGAGTTCCTGTGCTCCAAAAATTATAAAATTTGGATGGTGAGCTATTCTTGATGAGTAGAAGCTCTGGTAAAATTTTTTGAGTCATTGCATGTAGGGTTTTTGAGTTATAGATTTTCCTTTTATCATTGAATGATCCTTGTGTGAATTTTAGTAATTTATCTATGAATCTAATGACCATGAAATTTGTTGGAGAATGTTCTAGTATCTTAAGGATGCTAAGAAAAATATAAAATATGTTGCTTGACACCTTTCACTAGGGTTTCCTATTTATGCTATTTTCAGCCTTTCTGTCTTGTTATTTTTTTGTAGGCGGTTATACTTCTTCAAATGATGTGAAATTTTTATAGTAGCCTACTTGGTGCATGTTGTACCTACTGTAATTTTTGTAGATTTAATTTTGTAGTTTTCATATAGGTTTGTTATTCCTCTTAAATAATGAATTAAATTAAGAAAGGTATTAAAAGAAATGAATTGGTGATGAACACCTTACTTTATGGTGTTCTTGTGATATGTGTGATGAGGTAGTAAAGTTGGTTTTGTCCATTTATGTGTTTGCAACATAAGTTAATAATTATTTTGCTTGCATTATGTCCTTCTGGACAGTTCTAGGGGCTTTACAAAGTTCCCCATGATAATTTGGTTTGCTGGGAAGTTGGTGAATACAAAAGTTGTAGAGAACTTATGTATCTAGCTCCTGTTAAAATTTGGTGGTTTTTGGCCTAGTAGTTTAGGAGTTACAGTCGTTTAAAGTTGGATCACAGTTTTGCTTGCTCTCTGTCTTGGAAAGACAGATTTCTGTTGATTAAAGAATTTGACCTGGTAAAAGTTTGAATCATGCCTTGAGGTCTGAAAATGAATTGTAGGCAATTTCATAAGATTTCCAAATTGTCTTGCTGCATGTCATTTGGATTTGTAAATCTCCAGTTAGGGTCAGTTTATTGTACCGTTGTATAGTCCCTGTGTTGCTGAAACATGAATGTTTGTGTGTATGCTTTGTTGCAATGTTCTTGTTGATTGTTTAGGTGCTAGACTAACTTGAGAATATGCTTAGGTGCAGGTGCTAGGTCTTTAACTGAAGATGAGCAATTATATATTAGGTTGTATAAACTTGGTAAGTTAAAGTGATTTGAATAGAGCTTAAGTTGGAATATGTGGACTGCAGTAAGCATGTGCATTTCCCGAGCATCCCTAACTTCGTTCATGTGCATCCATGATATTTATCTTGCGCATTCATGCAATAAGTGTGCTAGAGGGAGTGACGCTTCTGAAGTTTGAGGGAGCGAGCCAGGAGGAGGAGCCCGAGGTTCAGACAATCGAAGAAGCAGCCGCCGAGGAGGAGTTGCCCGTGTGCCTTGACCACCATCCATCCTCTTTCCTGAAAGGCAAGCCCCAGAGCATTATAAGTCTCCCATGTCTTTATAAATATATTGAGTATCTTTTATTGTTGATGCTGTATTAAGTATAGGAATTGGTTGGAACCAATTGCTGCATTATATATCTATCCTTGTCCAGATATCACACTTGAATCCTATTTAAGTTCAGGAACGGGTTAAATGCTTAGCCATGCTTAATGCGGTAGAAGTCGGGTGATTTCCTGTCACCTACGAGCTTTAGGATGAGGTGGATCACGGTTGGCTATATTTGCTATTATGGAAAAGAACCATGTTAATAATGAATGAAGACCGGGCGGAGTCTTGTGTAGGGTTGGACATAGTGTCTCCGTCTGTGTCATTTAAGGACCGATACGCTGTACGTCCTCAGGTCATGTTGAACGCAGCCTAACACTTAGCTGGCCGGATAAGTCGTTCCGACCACGAAGCCGAGTAGCTCAACTCAGGACGGGAACCGTGGGGGTTGGATGCATTCTGGAGGTAGTAAGGATGTGCGAAGAGCCATTGGCATAAGTCCAAGGGGGTTCAGGGCTTAAAATCCTGCACTTCCTGACAGAGTGGTTCTCTGAGAATGCAGGGCGGCCTGGACCCGCGTCTTTTCTTTTATTTTTCTCCTGAGTTGTACCAAAGGTGACTTATTTACGACCCTGACGGGGGAAGCAGGGTTTGTGTTAGGAATACCCCTCCAGCTGGATAGGAATCGATTCGAATCGCCGTCTCTCCCGGATAGTGAGAACTTGACTTGAGCAGTGGCAACGTAGATTCACTTAATTCAACGATATGGTTAAATGGAAGATGATGATGATGGATAATGTTGCCACGATTTATACCTATTATGGTTATTAATGTTTGCATATTAATCAAGTGGTTGCTTAGTACAGGTGCTAATATAGATGATAGGTTAATGGCTTAAAGTCACTGCTAGCTCAGGTTAAAAGTTAATCATTATTACTTATGCTTTTCCGCAAAAAGGAAGTGTCAGCATGATCCTCTAAATAAAGCTCTGCATGATCCTTGGTGTCATTTATTTTGGTTTCCGGTGGGTAAGTCTAGCTGAGTACATTCCCGTACTCAGGGTTTATTCCCTCTTGTTGCAGATGACCTTCTATATCAGGGCTTCTGTAAGTATTGTCTCCACCCGGCGGGTGACAAAGACTAGATCATGGGCATGATCTCTTGTTATCTCATCTGAATGCTTTTGTTGGATGTGATTGGCAAACTGGTACTGGTATTTGAACTCATGTGTGTGAGTTAAACTATTTGCTTCCGCTACTTTACAAGACTTGGTTTGTAATAACAATGACTCTGATGGGTTGTAATCTATCTGCAAACTGTTTATGAAATATTGTAACGTGTGAGATGTTATGTTGAATTACTGTGATCTTGATTGTATGCAAGTTGGTTTGAAATCCTTCATGGTTTCAGTTGACTACCGGGTTTATATGGGCTCAAGTGCGAGAATTTGATCATTTTGGCGATTGTTTTTGTACTTGTGCTCTTATAAATTGGTCGGTTCTGTGACATAGCGGAACTTATTCATGGATTTATTGGCCCATGAAAGAAATAGATATCGTAGAATTCTTTTTACCGATATAAAATATTATCTTTGCCGTATCACGAAAAAGTCTATACAGTAGAGTTTGTGAGCCTGCGACGTTGCGCTCTTCGTGACTGTGTTAATTTCACGAACTTTGCTTTTTGAATTAAATGTCACTTTAACGTCGGTATTTAATTTAACAGTATTGTTATCTTATCGTGCGATCCATGTGTTTTTAGTATAAAAGATTTAGTTGTCCTGTAGCAATGCACGGGCACGCTACCTAGTTACATTACATTACAGGTCTCGACTTGATGGAGCTGCTATTATAATACAGTATCTCATCGTCGGCTCATCATGGTTCCGGCCGCCGCAGATCCAGCGCTCAGCCTATTCGTTTCGGCTGAAACGATCGTGGATTATTACTGCTGGCTGGTTTGGTGTGAGAGAAAAATACTGTTCTGGCTTATAATCCACGATGGTTTATGACCAAGCGAACATGCTTGAATTTTCCAGCAAAATTCCAGTGATTTATTCCTTTTCTTCTTTCTTTTACTCCCCGAGATGACTGGCACTGCTGTCTAGGAACAGGGACTGGCATTCCAGATCCGTGGTAGCTTAGCTGTTTGATTGATCTTACCATTCATTCAGCAACCACAGGTTCATATTTACCATTCACTCAGCAATCACAAACTCGGCGCATCCGAAGGCCATTCGTTGAAAGGAAATTGTCCGGAAATCTGGCGAAAAGCAGCTCTAAATGAAGCAGTGAAATGCATGAAGATGGATTGAAGAGAGAGCGGAATTCAATTGCACTTGCATTTGCACGCTGGGGCCTGCCAGACTAACAAACCAATCAATCAATCAATCAATAGTTTCGAGGAGCATCAAACGGTTCTTCCTCGATCGATCCATGGGTCGGTGCCTGCCCACAATTCTAATCCTAATTCCACAGTTGCTACTGCCAGGTGCTAATTGAATTCCACCGGTGGCGCATTTAGGTAGACCTTCCACAGGAGCCGAACCGCATTAATCATCATCGAACATGGCTCATGTCCCCCCAACAACACCTCCCCTCTCTCCATGACTCCATCCATGTGGATTTATATATAAGCCACTGCTGCTCGAGCTTCGCTGCGGGTGATGTGTTTGGTATAGGAAAATTCTTGGGAAATATGGCTCATATGTCTAATATGTCTTCTCATCGCGTTGCTACGAAAGGTTGATCTCTTTGCTACATTAAATGGGAAAATATGGGAAGAAAAGGTAATATGGTTTTTTATTATAATGTTGTAATCAAATATAGAGGTTGGTTGTCATTACATGGTGCCTATTCTATGCTAGCAAATCAATGACATGTTAGTGGAAAGAAGTATTTGATGGAGTTGGGCTCAAGCAACTAACACACTTAGATTCAAAGCACAACATTGGCTAGGATTACATTATAGGTGGAAAGAGCTAAAACTACAACACAAGTACGTCTCCTAACGTGAGGGTTTACAAAAGAGTGAATTAGGATCCACTCCCCTTAGGCGAAACTACAACACATTTCATAAATCTGGAATTATACAAAAGACTACACGACATCGAACACTAAATTACACCGGGATTTAAAGTTACATGGTTAAGAGCAACCTAGTACAACCTAGGCTTACTCCAAAAGTCGGGATCGACGAGGTCAATGGAGAAACAATAAGATAATGATTATCCAAAACATGACGTACGACCAACAGATCCAGAAACAGGAGGCTGAGAAGTCAAACATCATGAACCCTAAGACCAAACTAATCAAGGGTAGACTTGAACTTTTTCAAAAACCAGATCCATTCTTCTCAGATTACACCATCGCCTCTGTCAGACGAACCTAGTTCCACAATGACGACTGGATCTCGTCTGCTTCGGATTCGAGAGGGATGGGGATGAAGAAGAAGAGCAAGGACCAAGGACATCTTATAGTGGCGAATGGAGATGGGGCGCAGCGCACCGGAAGTGGAGACGGCATGGATGGGATACACTGCCGGTTCACGCTGTGGGGATAAAGTCGGCCATGGCGCGCTCCCTGCGCAAGTGAGCGGAGGGGGAATAAAGGAGAGGAGAGAGTGTTCGCTCGACGAGAGAGGCGTGCAGGCAGCTTTGTCCCTAAAAGAAGAAAGAAGGGAGGGGGGTCCGGTATGAGGACAAGGGCGAGGATCAAGAGCGGACTGGAGGCTAGGAAAAGGAGAAGCGCATAGTGCACGAGGACGGCGAGTGCGGCACGATGTCACGGACATGCGAGGATAGGGTGCTAATGGGCCCGACACCGATGGTGTCTGCAGGGCACGTGGTGACAGCGACCCGGCGTGCGTAGCACGTGTTCGAGCTGGGCACAGTGCTTGGGACTTGACATCCACTTAGGCTTTTCTAAGCACTCCCTACTACCCAAGGCTAACTTTTCCTAGTGTTCTTCTTTCCTTCCCTTCCTTGTCCACAATATGCACCAACCTTTGTATGAAGTGAGATCGCAACATACATGCTTCCTCCGAAACACATCCTCTTGTTTACTTTGAGAGAACACTATTTCATCAACCCGTTGTGGATTTCCCGTTCAAACACCCATTTTTTTTGTATCAAAAGTGGTATGACGATGTAACTTAGTAAAGGTACTTGGTCAACAACCTCGATACCAGCGTGTGCCGAGCAACGTCACCATGTGGCAGCTGTTCCACAGGGGCCCTCAGTTTCATCGTGGCACCATAAGCTATTAACCAGGCAACTACTACCAACTTACACGCAATGAAGACGGTGGGGTCATAGACCACAGAATCAGAGGAGTATTGCAAGAGAAGATTCAAACAACATGGGTTCGTTTCGCAACAAGGGACAAGGACTTCAAATCCAATAATGGATTTGATTTAAAGAGATTCAAGTGTTTTGCTGGAACATCCACAATTAGTCGATACAGTGTCCTATGTTATCCAATCACGGCTGGTCTGCTCGCATTTGAATGTTAACTTATCTTGTAACCCACTTACTATCGCCCTCGAAAACCTTAAGCACGTCAAACGCGACTTAAGGTAGACGGATGCAATAACACAGTGAAATAAATAAAATGCATATTTCGAACGTCCTTATACTGGTACAACATACAATCACTTACTCTCCCATTCTCGACACATCGTGCTGGCGGTACTACAACACCGGTTCTCCTTCTTTCTAGTGGGTGGACAGGGATCCCCTCCATGATCAAGGGATCCTGCCATTTAGCAGCTAGCGTCCTCCGCTTCGCCCTGGTGACAAGGTAGGAATCTCCCAATTGATGGGCATGTCGATCTTTAGCCTCCTTCAGAGCTTCTGACATGGCAGTCTCCCGACTCTCAGCGGCTGCCGCACTGGCATGTGCTTCGGCAAGCTACACCTGGAGCATCTTGGAGAAGATCTCGGCTTCCTCGGCTCGTCGAAGGCACTTCCTCAGCTCCGAGGCTTGCCGGTCATACTGCTCATCTAGAGCAAGCAGGTACATGGTCAAGTGCACCGCGGTAGGACTATCTTCTTGCGCATCCCGCCCTTGCAAAGCCTCCATGCGATCCCTCCATGCCCATCGATTCTTTTCCAAAGGTGGAAAGAACCTCATGGGGGTACGGGCAATGGGCTCTTCATATATCGGGCAAAGGTACCGCAAGGCTTTGCGGGCCATAACCTGGTAGGTGTCGACGAAGCGAAACCCAGTTGCCGTCACATTCTAGGCTCTAGTGATGTCGGGGAACTCTTCACTCTTTCCAATGTAGACGGTAACTTCATACCGCTCAGTGCCATGATTTTCATACTCACGGCCCTCATACTCGGGACAATCTTTGACTCCGAGCTTTTGCAGGGTGGCATATAGGATCTTGGGAAAACCCTCAGTGTTCAGGCAGTAACTACTAACCCAGGCTCCTACCATCGCTGGCGGTGGTTGCAAGGAAGGACTGAGCGAAAAGCTAGCTCAAAAGGAAAAGCTAGGTGATCTAAAGTGCACCGGGTGGTGGTACCAACAACTAAGCCAGACCCTTCTTATAAAGGTTCCAGCATGAGATCACTATAAATGAATTGAACGAATTTTTCACGCATTCGAGGCGAGTGATGTCCGAGGCCATTAATTACTAACACGGCTGCAAGACAATGTTCCAACAAGAGCCTAGAAAAAAGAGTACGAGGATACGTGGGTCACGACAGGCGTGAACCACAGGCGACGTGAAGCACAAAGCCACAATTTAGCATTAACTCCAGAATAGGAATAAGTCAGGCATGCACCATACGACACGCGTGACACCTATGGATGGCGTATCTATAAGCAATACGGGCACTACAATACACAAACAGGATATGCATGAATGCACGTCCTATACGTCCTTCTACTGTTGCCAACATATAGGGCAACCGTTCTTACATTTTTGGCACATCGATCTCTCCCTATAGCTAGTCGATACTATCGGACTATTCTAGGGGTCAGTGTACCTATAGAGAACTTGATTAAGCCTACCTAAGTCAGCAGAGTGTCATCTATCCTGGATACATAACCATAGTAATAGGGCTACTTATATAACTTCGCATGCAACGTCCAAACTTTTTGAAAAGAATTTGTTGTCAAGTTTTAGTTTAGAAATAGGTTCCGAAGCTTTATTTCCTCATTTATGCCGATGGTGTTGCGGGTAGTGTAGGGCACACGAGCGGTGCAAGGAAGGCAGCAGATCTTCGGCCATAGTCCACAGCGATCGCCCTGATGTTTGCCATGGTGAGGTGGACACAGAGGTGCTAAGGGATGATGGGACGCTGCACGGCTGGGAAGTTGAACCTGCACTGGCTAGGGAGCCGTATTAATGGCGACCAACCCCAACCACCAAACACCTCAGGAGCAACATGCACACAACCCAAGCCATCTCTTAGATGCATGGATGCATGTGTAAGTACAAATGTTCTTGCATGGTCGGTGAATTGTTTTTATCTGATGGTAAGGAGGAGTGGCATTAAATGTGTCCACCTGCCCGACTTGTTTTTATGTGATGGTACCATGGAGGGGAGGCATTAAATGTGTCCACCTGCTTTCGACCCACCCTACGTAGTTGAAGATGTCCAGTGCTTTCAAATTTACTGAGTGAATTTCTGGATAGTTTTGGGAGGCACCCGCCATCTTGTTCTATATACTTTGCACGTTCAATCTATTGCACTCCTTGTATAAATTCTGCGGGGACCACCATTTATTGCTTCATCTTTACCGTGTGTTTTTGGCGGGCCTTTACCATGCTTTTAGTGGACTATAAAACTTTATTCGCGGACAATTTTAAGTGTTAACACTTAAGTACTGTCTCCATCCTAAAATGAATATAATTCTCACTTTTCAATATGTTAGACAATTTTAAATTTAATCAATGAGATAGAAGGTGTGGTTTTAAAGACGTGGCAGAGATAGCGTGATGTGAACCTCATGAATTGCCTTCTACTTTGTCAGGACCATACAAAAGCTTAAAGACATGGTCTACGGTTCCAAGGCGTTGAAAAAGTTAGTTCAAATTTGGTCACCTCCATTCTTTTTAGGTTCATACTTCGCTACTTGCGGTCGGGGAGGAGCTGTGCCACCGGTGCTCAGCTTCTCGCCATTAATGGTCTCGCTGTTGCACTCAGCATGCATGGGGGGGGTGGATTCTCGGCATACATGGCCGGTGGCTCGTAGTGTGATGGTCGGCATGCATGCGAGTACGAACCGCGTGCATGCTGCTGAGGCCTTTGCTTGTGCCTGCGTGCTAACTTTGCATGGTGCATGCAAACGAAGCGCAGGAATTTTACAAATAGTTCACACAGACATCTGTGGTCCTTTTCCTATGAAGAGTGTGGATGGTTATGATTCATTTATAACATTCTCATATGACTATTCTCGTTTTGGCTATATTTATTCAATTAAAGAAAGATCGGAAGCATTGAATAAATTTAAGATATTGAAGGCTGAAGTAGGAAATCAGCACAACTTAAAGATTAAGGTAGTAAGGTCCGACCGTGGGGGAGAGTACTATGGTCGACACACCCCATATGGCCAAGTTCCTGGACCCTTGCAAGGTTCTTACAAGAAAATGGCATAGTAGCCCAGTATTCGACAACGGGCGAGCCTCAACAGAATGGAGTAGCTGAAAGACGATAAGTTTATGGATGGAGGCGTTAAAAACTGCCATTCATATACTTAATCGAGTGCCAAGTAAGTCGGTGCCCAAAACACCGTATGAGTTATGGACAGGAAAGGAACCCTCACTAAACTATTTACGTGTGTGGGGTTGTCCAGCTGAGGCAAAGCTATTTAACCCAAACATAGGGAAGCTAGACTCCAAGACAGTCAATTGTCATTTCTTGGCTATCCAGAAAAGTCAAAAGGCTATCGCTTCTATTGTTCTGACAGACAAACGAAGTTTGTAGAAACAAGGCATGCTGTCTTCTTGGAGGATGATATGATCAGGGAGAGCATGGTAGCGCGATAAATTAGTTTTGAAGAGAAGCGGGTATATGTGCCCACTCCTATGGTTCGTCCCGCAAAATGCGTTGTCCAGCTTTCCTTGTGGAAAGAGGAATAAAGATGAGGAAGATCACACATGTGCCGTTAGGGAAGTAAACTTCTGCCTGTATCATCTTCCTGCCTGCAGTTTAATTTCCTTTCTGAGTGCACCCTGCAATTTCTTTGAAGCATATTGTACTTGCAGCAATGAAATATATATTAGAAACCATTCAACGCCATTTGCTCTTTTATACGATAGTATTCCCTGCTTGGTTTGAGTTTACAAATTGCAATTTTCATATCGCTAGATCTTCATTCGCAGAGGGCATTCTTGTGGTCTGCAGGAGCAATCTTTGTCCTTTATGCTATCAGCAATATGTATCAATGTTAAAGATAACAAGTGAATCACCTGTCTAACATTTTCTTCCACATCAAGGAAAAAACTTGATTAAAATATTTAGTTTGTTAAAGGCATTTCCTCTTGAATAGTAGAGTGGGTTTTCATACGATAAAGCCTTGGGAGTGGATCCAACAGTGGGTGCCAAATCTATATTTTTTTAATATATTGCCTGGCTTTCTGCAGTTGATTCCATTTGCAAGACATGCTACTGTCGGCTTGTTTGCGTGTGGACATAACAATGTGGGGAAAGTCTGAAATGTGCTATCGTCGCTCCCATGTGCTGCATCCATACCTAGGAGAATTTGCGTTTGGCTATCATGATCCTTACCACCCCTACTCTGTTGAGTGCTGAGCACTGATACTATCGATCGCTGTGGATGGGAAATTGGCGTCGTAGCTTACTAAATACTCGTTTTATTTGGCTTGCTGGTTGGAATGACTATGTAAGGAACTTAACGTGATGATCTTTTTCCATGTATTGAGTAACTTGAAGCTACAAATTAACCAAGTTTCTATGTAACTTGGAAAACTGTTTGCATATATGCTTCTGCTGGAAACGTGTGAAAAATGTTAACCTTTTCCACTGCTGCATTTTTTTATTTTATTATTAATCTAGAAGACTTTGCTGATGTGATTTCGGGTCATCTACTGATGATGTAGGCTGCTTGTAAAAGTTGACTTCTTGGAATGCTAAATAGTCTGTTTTGTAATGTCCTACATAATCGAGCAAATAGTGGTCTAAGTGTGCCTTTAGCTTCTAAATCAGATATATAGCTTTTGGCTTTTGAAATCAAACTGTTTATTCCAACTTCTGACTGCACCAGCCAAAAGGGGATGAAACAGATGGATAATTATCACATCTTCACATGTTCTTGCGAGCGTTTATTCCAACTTCTGAATGATTTTTGCCAAATTCAGAGCTCAATACCAGTTAGTTTGATAGAGTTGGTAGTATATAATTTTTGCCAAATTCAGAGTCCAGAGTTCTCTTTAGTTTTTTCTGTTTTGAGTACAAACCACAATGGCATTGCCATGAATTAGTTTCCTGCACAGCAGGTCAACAGCAGTGTTGTATTCCCTGATCCAAATTAAAATTCTGTCTGTAGCTTTTGTTACACACTTTAATATACATTGTAGCCAGATATATAGTAAAAATTCATAATTCGAAATGCTAAAATGACTTACAATTCGAAACAGAGCCCTTCAATTCATAACATAGAACTCAATATATTACTGCATAGATTTTGGTGATTCAACTAAACTAAAGAACTGTGTGCTGCAAAATGAGCTCTTAGTACTCATGTAGTGTATAAAGAACGAACATGGATCGACTTCGATAGGCCAAGGAAACAACCTAATACATGGAGACTGAACTGATTTGAAGAACTCAACACACGGCGTGGCTATCAAAAAGTCATCAACAACCTATACGAGTAGTAATTAGCAATGGGATGGAAGAGATGAGAAGAGACATGCAGAGCGAGGGGTGAGCACGAAGGATGCGCATGGCAAGGAAGCATATGGTGGTCGTTGGAGACACGCACGCACGCACGGCGAGGCATGGTGATGATTCACTCATGGCCAGGTGGTGAACTCAAAGACCTTGCCGACGATCTCGAGTCCGGTGGGGATCTGGCAGATGAAGAGCAGCACGTTGATGGCGTTGAGCGCGATGTGGAGGCTGCGTGCGGTCTCGTCCCCCTTCTGCATCGCCGGGACGAGCACGGCCGCGGCCGCCCACAGGACGGTGATGGCAGCGCCCGCGAAGAGGTGTGGGCTCGGGAACACTTGCCGGTGCGGAACCAAGTGTTGAGCGCGCCGCCGACGGACTCGAGCACGCCGAGGCCGAGCAGGATGAACCCCACGTTGAAATGCCGGTCTCGGAACAACCCCTTGATCAGCGCCTTCCGCTCCTCGGTGAGCTCCTCGATCTTGATCTCCATCGGCTATTTGGGAGCGGGAGGCGGGCAGGAGTCTGCGCCGGCTCCGACCGCGGAGGGAGTGCCGGTGGGCTTGAGCTGCTTCTTGAGCTCGTTGACCTCGTCATGGATGGTTCGCACCCGGCGCCACTGCCAGCCGAGGTAGCCCGCCCAGAGCGTGTATGCGAAGAGCCCGCCCATGACGAGCGGGTGCAGCAGCACGAAGCTCCGGCCCTCCAGGATCCCGAACTCGCCGCCCACCGCCATCGCTTTTATTGGCAGTGACGCACCTTTACTTTGCAAGGCTTATTGCTGCTCTCCTTGGCTGATTGTCCTTCATTGTACCTTTTCTGTTTCTGTTGTTTTCTTTTCCCTTTTAAAAAGGTACGAAATGATCCACTGAGCTATCTTCCTCTGCAAATTTGTTAGGAAATCTCATGGCACATAATTGATGAACTCTTACCAGCTAGATGACGTAGTATCTCGGGCAGTGAATGGAATGAAGCTGTACATGGTTGCTCCATTTTTGATGTAAGTACCTCGTGATCCACGTTCTACTTTATTTGTTGGGGGAAGATGCTGTTATGGGGGCATTGCCATTATTATAGATGTTCTCAAAAAAGAAGGAAACCAAAAATGTGTTTTTTTTTATTTTGTGGCTTGATCTACTTCTAATTTTCCAAGGCGTAAAATTGTTGCTTAAACATTGTTGTCTCCTGCCTTCTCTTTCCAGGGGTCTTAAGGCTTGGATTGCCACGCATCCTCCACCACTGCATCAGAAACCAGAGACATCTGCTAGAGGTTTCTTCTGCTCCCCTTCCACAAGGCCTGGAACGGATCCGGCCAGGAATACTATTGAATTTTATACGGTCATGCATCACCGGGATACGTTCCGGCCAGGAATGGCCTCAACCGAACGGGCCCTTACCCATTGTGGCCAAGATTACAAAATGGAAAAAAAACTTTGAATTATTCATAATAGTTCTTTCTACAAATTCGCCTAGTTTTGATGTCAAAAGTCAGTCAGTTGACGTCTTACTTCAGACTAGCCTAGGTTTTCTCCCTAAAGTCGTGGCATTCATTTGGTTATTATGTGGTGTCCGACAGGTACTATGTGGAAGGCGAAGAATTCGTCAAGTGGCAGTACCCCAGTGGAGAACCCTATTGCTAAAGCAGTATCTGACGTGCAGGCGCATCATGTTGACAACCGCCCTGGTCGCAGCTTCAGAAACTTCAGGTTTGACACGGCAAGCATCCTGCAGGCCATGGAGGCTTACTTACGACGGACCTAGGATCCTAACGAAGCATGATGAACCCTGCATCCTTGATGTGTTTCATCATCCTTGATGTGTATAAACTGAGGACCAGCGCTATCGGTGTTGTCAATCTGTCTTTGTTTCGTCTCTCTCACTCGTTTGTTGCACCTATAATCTTCCACAGCAACAGATGTTTCGTCTTGCATGTGGAGTGTGGTATATATATGTGGTGTCCTGCCAGACGGTTGAATCTGATTTTTTTCTGTTGCCCGGTTTCGTGGTGGTTGTCCATAAAGTTCGGTCTTTTTTTTGAGAAACTGGGAAAACTATATTACAAAGACCCTCTCAAGAAAAATGAAACTACAATCCAGTCCTTGCAAGATCATGGTCCTCCCGGATGACCTCGTCGCCCGTGGTTAGAGCAATGTGCAGCTTGAAGCCGACCCCCTTCCAGACGATAGCTCTTCATAATTTTTCGATGCCACCATGAGTCGCATATCGAGAGCATCGACATGCTGTAAGCTCGTTGAACGTCTCGACGGTAAAACAAGGCATCTAGCCCTTCAAAGGCCACCAACAGCCATAACGGAAGTGAAAAGAGCGATTCCCCTATCGACAAATTGCCGGTGCTCTACAGTACTTAACTTTTACAAGACCTGATATCTCATATGTAGTAAACCTAGCGTGTCAGTTCATGCAACACCCACGAGATTTGCACTGGCAAGCATTAAAGCGTATTTTGTGGGATGAACCATAGGAGTGGGCACGTATACCCACTTCTCTTCAAAACTAATTTCTCACGCTACCATGCTCCCCCTGATCATATCATCCTCCAAGAAGACAGCATGCATTGTTTCTACAAACTTCGTTTGTCTGTCAGAACAATATAAGTGATAGCCTTTTGACTTTTTTGGATAGCCAATGAAATAGCAACTGACTGTCTTGGAGTTCAGCTTCCCTATGTTTGGGTTAAATACCTTTGCCTCAGCTGGACAACCCCACATACGTAAATAGTTTAGTGAGGGTTCCTTTCCTGTCCATAACTCATATGGTGTTTTGGGCACTGACTTACTTGGCACTCGATTAAGTATATGAATGGCGGTTTTTAACGCCTCCATCCATAAACTTATCGTCTTTCAGCTACTCCATCCTGCTAAGGCTCGCCCGGTGTCGAATACTGGGCTACTATGCCATTTTCCTATAAGAACCTTGCAAATGGTCCAGGAACATGGCCATATGGGGTGTGTCAACCGTAGTACTCTCCCCCATGGTCGGACCTTACTATCTTAATCTTTAAGTTGTGCTAATTTTCTACTTCAGGCTTCAATATCTTAAATTTATCCAATGCTTCCGATCTTTCTTTAATTGGATAAATATAGCCAAAACGAGAATAGTCATATGAGAATGTTATAAATGAATCATAACCATCCACACTCTTCACAGGAAAATGATCACAGATGTCTGTGTGAACTATTTCTAAAATTCCTGCGCTTCGTTTGCATGCACCATGCAAAGTTAGCACGTAGGCACAAGCAAAGGCCTCAGCAGCATGCACGCGGTTCGTACTCGCATGCGTGCCGACCATCACACTACGAGCCACCGGCCATGTATGCCGAGCATCCACCCTCCCGCTACACACCGCACCGCCCACTTGCAGCGTCGTCCCATCGTCCTGTGCAGCCATGGCGCAACAGTGAGACCATTAATGGCGAGAAGCTGAGCACCGGTGGCACAGCTCTTCCCTGACCCCAAGTAGCGAAGTATGAACCTAAAAAGAATGGAGGTGACCAAATTTGAACTAACTTTTTCAACACCTTGGAAGCGTAGACCATGTCTTTAAGCTTTTGTATGGTCCTGACAAAGTAGAAGGCAATTCCTGAGGTTCACATCACGTTATCTCTGGACCGTCTTTAAAACCACACCCTCTATCTTAATGATTAA
Organism: Miscanthus lutarioriparius; assembly: GCA_904845875.1. Classification (NCBI taxonomy): domain Eukaryota; kingdom Viridiplantae; phylum Streptophyta; class Magnoliopsida; order Poales; family Poaceae; genus Miscanthus; species Miscanthus lutarioriparius. The sequence goes on from CAJGYO010000001.1 coordinate 109,055,698, forward strand.
ATTTAAAATAGTATGACATATTGAAAAGTGAGAATTATATTCATTTTAGGACGGAGAGAGTACTTAAGTGTTAACACTCAAAATTGTCCGCAAATAAAGTTTTATAGTCCACTAAAACCACGGTAAAGACCCGCCAAAAAACACAGTAAAGATGAAGCAATAAATGGTGGTCCCCGTAGAATTTATACGAGTGCAATAGACTGAACGTGCAAAGTATATAGAACAAGATGGCGGGTGCCTCCCTAAACTATCCAGAAATTCACTTAGTAAATTTGAAAGCACTGGACATCTTCAACTACGTAGGGTGGGTCGAAAGCAGGTGGACACATTTAATGCCTCCCCTCCATGGTACCATCACATAAAAACAAGTCGGGCAGGTGGACACATTTAATGCCACTCCTCCTTACCATCAGATAAAAACAATTCACCGACCATGCAAGAACATTTGTACTTACACATGCATCCATGCATCTAAGAGATGGCTTGGGTTGCGTGCATGTTGCTCCTGAGGTGGTTGGTGGTTGGGGTTGGTCGCCATTAATACGGCTCCCTAGCCAGTGCAGGTTCAACTTCCCAGCCGTGCAGCGTCCCATCATCCCTTAGCACCTCTGTGTCCACCTCACCATGGCAAACATCAGGGCGATCGCTGCGGACTATGGCCGAAGATCTGCTGCCTTCCTTGCACCGCTCGTGTGCCCTACACTACCCGCAGCACCATCGGCATAAATGAGGAAATAAAGCTTCGGAACCTATTTCTAAACTAAAACTTGACAACAAATTCTTTTCAAAAAGTTTGGACGTAGCATGTGAAGTTATATAAGTAGCCCTATTACTATGGTTATGTATCTAGGATAGATGACACTCTGCTGACTTAGGTAGGCTTAATCAAGTTCTCTGCAGGTACACTGACCTTGAGAATAGTCCGATAGTATCGACTAGCTATAGGGAGAGATCGATGTGCCAAAAATGTAAGAATGGTTGCCCGATATGTTGGCAACAGTAGAAGGACATATAGGACGTGCATTCATGTATATCCTGTTTGTGTATTGTAGTGCCCGTATTGCTTATAGATACGCCATCCATAGGTGTCACGCGTGTCGTATGGTGCACGCCTGACTTGTTCCTGTTCTGGAGTTAATGCTAAACTATGGCTTTTTGCTTCGCATCGCCTGTGGTTCACGTCTGCCGTGACCCACGTATCCCTGTACTCTTTTTTCTAGGCTCTTGTCGGAACCTTGTCTTGCAGCCGTGTTAGTAATTAATGGCCTCGGACATCACTCGCCTCGAACGCATGAAAAAATCGTTCGATTCATTTATAGTGATCTCATGCTGGAACCTTTATAAGCAGGGTCTGGCTTAGCTGTTGGTACCACCAACAGGTGCACTTTAGATCACCTAGCTTTTCCTTTTGAGCTAGCTTTTCGCTCAGTCCTACCTTGCAACCACCGCCAGCGATGGCAGGAGCCTGGGTTAGTAGTTACTGTCTGAACACTGAGGGTTTTCCCAAGATCCTATATGCCACCCTACAAAAGCTCGGAGTCAAAGATCATCCCGGGTATGAGGGCCGTGAGTATAAAAAGCATGGCTCTGAGCGGTGTGAAGTTACCGTCTACATTGGGAAGAGTGAAGAGTTCCCCGACATCACTGAAGCCTGGAATGTGACTGCAACTGGGTTTTGCTTTGTCGACACCTACCAGGTTGTGGCCCGCAAAGCCTTGCGGTACCTTTGCCAGATATATGAAGAGCCCATTGCCCGTACCCCCATGAGGTTCTTTCCACCTTTGGAAAAGAATCGACGGGCATGGAGGGCTCGCATGGAGGCTTTGCAAGGGCGGGATGCGCAAGAAGATAGTCCTACCGCGGTGCACTTGACCACGTACCTGCTTGCTCTAGATGAGCAGTATGACCGGCAAGCCTCAGAGCTAAGGAAGTGCCTTTGGCGAGTCGAGGAAGCCGAGATCTTCTCTAGGATGCTCCAGGTGCCAAGAGAGGAGGCAGATCCATAGCCAGGGTAGTAGAAGAATCCGCCAAGCCCGAGAATGAAGATGCGTGGTCTAAAGTAGATTAGTTGCCTTGGGATGATGTACCCGTAGTTAGTAGTGTCTTTCGTTGTTGTCCACCGGTATTGTAATCTTTCTGTTGTATTTCGTCCGTAGTTGTTGAGGTAGTCCGATCGTAGGAAAGGTGAATAATGTGTCGAGAATGGGAGAGTAAGTGCCTGTATGTTGTACCAGCATAAGGACGTTCGGAATATGCATTTTATTTATTTCACTATGTTATTGCGTCCATCTACCTTAAGTCGCGTTAGACGTGCTTAAGGTTTTCGAAGGCGATAGTAAGTGGGTTACAAGATAAGTTACCATTCAGATGCGAGTAGACCAGCCGTGATTGGATAACATAGGACACTGTATCGACTAATTATGGATGTTCCAGCAAAACACTTGAATCTCTTTAAATCAAATCCATTATTGGATTTGAAGTCCTTGTCCCTTGTTGCAAAAGGAACCCATGTTGTTTGAATCTTCTCTTGGAATACTCCTCTGATTTGGTGGTCTATGACCCCACCGTCTTCATTGTGTGTAAGTTAGTAGTAGTTGCCTGGTTAATAGCTTATGGTGCCACGATGAAACCGAGGGCCCCTGTGGAACAGCTGCCACATGGTGACGCTGCTTGGCACGCGCTGGTATCGAGGCTGTTGACCAAGTACCTTTACTAAGTTACATCGCCATACCACTTTTGATACAAAAAATCGGGTGTTTGAACGGAAATCCACAACGGGTTGATAAAATAGTGTTCTCTCAAAGTAAACAAGAGGATGTGTTTCGGAGGAAGCATGTATGTTGCGATCTCACTTCATACAAAGGTTGGCGCATATTGTGGACAAGGAAGGGAAGGAAAGAAGAACACTAGGAAAAGTTAGCCTTGGGTAGTAGGGAGTGCTTAGAAAAGCCTGAGTGGATGTCAAGTCCCAAGCACTGTGCCCAGCTCGAACACGCTACGCACGCCGGGTCGCTGTCACCGCGTGCCCGGCGGACACCGTCGGTGTCGGGCCCATTAGCACCCTGTCCTCGCATGTCCACGACATCGTGCCACACTTGCCGTCCTCGTGCACTGTGCGCTTCTCCTTTTCTTGGCCTCCTGTCTGCTCTTGATCCTCGCCCTCATCCCAGTACCAGACCCCCTCCCTTCTTTCTTCTTTTAGGGACAAGGCCGCCTACACGCCTCCCTCGTCGAGCAAACACTCTCTCCTCTCCTTTATTCCCCCTCCGCTCACTTGCGAAGGGAGCATGCCATGGCTGACTATCCCCATAGCATGAACTGGTAGTGTATCCCATCCATGCCGTCTCCACTTCCGGTGCGCTGCACCCCATCTCCGTTCGCCACTATAAGATGCCCTTGGTCCTTGCTCTTCTTCTTCATCCCCATCCCTCTCGAATCCAAAGCAGAGCTACGAGATCTAGTCGTCATTGTGGAACTAGGTTCGTGTTGGTGCAGAAAGTGACCAACTAGTGAATATTTGCAGTTTTGCCGTACGTTGTGATCGGAGGTGGTCTAGCACTCAATGACATAGGGTTTATACTGGTTCAGGCAATGTGCTCTACGCCCAGTTTGGATCGGTCAGTGATTTTATTCCTGAGCCCAGGTGCTCGAAGTTTGTAGTAGGGTTACAAACGAGAAGGAGAAAGATGGGGTGTACAAGGGGTCTGATCGGCTCCGGTCAGAAGGATCGAGAGCGACAGGAGCTGCGCTATGAGCTAAGTGTTCAAGCGTGTGCTTGAGGTCCGAACCTGATAGTTCTATGGCTGTGAGCTAGTAAACTTGGTCGATCTAGATTAACCAAAAGGGACTGAGTTTTTTGGGAGAGAGCGCATCCCCTTTTATAGACGAAGGAGATGGCCTTACAAGTGAGGGGGAGGGAGTACGAATGCTTCTAGCCTTGTTGCCCACGCCGATGGTCGCAGGACGATGGTAGGCATCCACAACACTATTGATGTCACTATAAAATGTTAGACGCATGTGGGAGGTCGCGTTGACTTCTTTAGGAATGGTAGATGTCGGTACCTGCAAATACTGTTTGATGCCTAGAGGCACGTGAGGAGTTTCATCACGTTCACCTGGTACGGTAAATCCTGGTGCCCACAACACTATCGATACCCAGAGGCATGTGGGGGGGCCTTTCCGTATGGGAGTTAATGGCTCCCACAATACTGTAGAGGGAAATGTCAGCGCCTACAATACTATAGAGGGAAATGTAGGTGCCTACAATACTGTTTGTGTTAGGGCGGTTGTAGAGTACTGTTCCTGCAGGCGTACAGGGTATGGTCCCTGGTATCGTGGTTTGACTTGTGCGCCCTGGCTTGCTTTCTCCATTCGTCCCCTGGTCCTTTCCGAGCGGGCGTCCCCAGTCGGATGGCCCCAGTCAGCTCTGGTCACGCCAGTCGGAGAAGAGAAGAGCGGTGAGCAGGGGCCCTACGAACACCGGTTGGAGATGCAGGGTTGGAGTTGGAAGTAGTGCTTGGGCTAGGCCTTCCTATTAGAGAGACCGTCCGGAGGCGGCTGGAGTCCGAAACGAGTGCTCCGATCGAAGAGGTGGGCTGAAGTAGTCGATGAGAGGGCGTTGTTCCTCTTTGGCCAGACCTTCCGGGAGGTGACCGGACCATCCTTCCAGCCTGTTGTTTTAGACTCTTGGGCTGGCCCATGAGTTACGTGCTGTCTATTTGGGCCGAGCGTTGGTGTGGAAGTTGGTCCCCGAGGGACCCTGGGTTTATGAACCTGACAGGAGCCCTCGAACCCCCGGGCGATTCGGGCAGAATCGTCCGGGGGTTTTTTGTCTTGCCGGTGGGTGCGCGCGAGCGCACCCGCGGGTGTAGCCCCCGAGCCCCCAGGCAGTTCGGGCAGAACCATCTATTGGGTTTTCTGTATTATCAGCGGGGAGGTTTTTTGTTTTTGTCGATGGGTGCGCGCGTGCGCACCCACGGGTGTAGCCCTCGAGCCCCCGGGCGGTTCAGGCAGACTCGTCTGGGGGATGTTTGTTTAGCGGGGGTGTGTGTGTGTTCTTAGTTTGAGATGGAGTTTTGTCAACCAAGGTGTCGTTGTGCAGCCGAGGCGGTTAGGCACGTGGATTGGATTGAGACAGAACTCACTGATCCTGGCGTCAATGCGCACCGTGGATTGGGTGAGGAAGTTAGTTTGGATGCGACAGAGCTCACTGAAGTTAGTTTGGACGTGACAGTGCTCACTGATCCTGGCGTCGATGCGCGCCGTGGGATCGGGTGAGGAAGTTAGTTTAGACGCGACAGAGCTCACTAATCCTAGCGTCGATGCACGCCATGGGATCGGGTGAGTCAGAGTCGTGGGGTGAAATCGGGGTCGCGGACCCAGGTGCTTGGAGCGCAGTCGGAAGCGTAGCCAGATGGGGCGAGATCGGGGTCGTAGACCTAGGTGTTTGGAGCGTAGTCGGAAGCGTAGCCGGATGGGGCGAGATCAGGGTCACAGACCTAGGTGTTTGGAGCGTTATCAGAAGTGTAGTCGGATGGGGCAAGATCGGGGTCGCAGACCCTAGGTGTTTGGAGCGTAGTCGGAAGCATAGCCGGATGGGGCGAGATCAAGGTCGTAGACCTAGATGTTTGGAGCACAGTCGGAAGGGGCAAGTTTAGGGTCGTCAGACCTAGGCTTTTTGTGTCTTGAGCCCCCGAGCCCTGTTGGGCCTTAGTAGGGGTCAGTGTGAGTTGTGTGCGTTACCCCATCCTCGGTTCCTAACAACCGAAGGGGCTGAGTTTTGTCGCTTGTCCCGATCGCTCGGGATCGAGTGACGCGCTCGGTGAGTTCGAATGGGTATGATCGAGCGAAATCCGGGTTTGTCGTTCATGACGGGGCCGACATAGCGCTCTTGTGACATTCTACTACTCCTTTACCTACAACCCGGCAGATGCCTGGGTCATTCCGAAGATCGATCCCAGGTGGCCTAATGGCCTCCCCTCGATGGAGATTCTGTGGGCTTGGCGAGAGGTTCAGGATCAAACAAGAAGATTGAGATGACTCGGTTTGCTAGACTGGGCGGGGGCCGCACGGGGCTCATCTACGTTTTTCTCCCCTGGCTCTGTTGGTTGCTCATGTCGAATGAGGCAACCGCCGCTTTGTGACGCAACACAGAGCGTTGTGATGCATTTCGCTGCATGTGTGAGGCTTAGTTCCCGTGCCCCCAGGTGGTTCAGGGCCTAAATTGTCCGGGAGGCTCGGGCATATGGAATGAATGCACGTATGCATGTATGAAATGATTATAAAGAAATAGAGGGGGTTGGTAGTTTTTACCTTGACGACTCGAGTGACGGGGTTTGGAGAGCTCCAGTAGGAAACGTCCGACCGGGACCCATGCTCGTCGTTCATGACGGAGTCGGCATGGCCTATATAGGGCATCCCTTTGCTCCTTACCTGTCTCTCAGGGTCTATCCTGAGTGATTCGATCGACTTAGGGGGCCCGATGGTCTCTCTCGGTGGAGATCTCGTTTTGGGTTTTTCCAGGTCTGGCCTAGGGAAGCGGGGAGCCGCCCACGTGTGGTGGCGCTTTGGTTCTTGTGCTCGGCATGCAGTAGTGGCTGGTCATGCGGTAGTGGTGGGCCATGCTCGGGCCACGTCCCGTCTGATCAGGAGCCGTTCCATCGGGCAGGGCACGTCTCATCAGTCAGGGTGCGTCTTATCTGCATTAAATGGGAAAGAGAGAGAGTTTTTTGCTCCACCTTTTTGCCTTCCCCGATCGGCACACCCTTCCTTAACTGTTGTTCCCTTTTCTTTAAGTAGGAGGAGGGAGAGGGTTTTTGCCCTGTTCTTTTGCCTGTTCCTCATCTGCCGCCTCTTTTCCTCTTCCTTCTTGCCGTGAGCGTTCCTAAGAGCCATGGTGGTTTCTAGGAAAGAAAGGGGAGAGAGCGAGGGAGAAGAAAAGAACTCACCAATCCTTTTGCAATCCTAGAGCGAAATGTCGGACTAGAGGTCGTCCACCGTGAGGGAGTCGGTGTTGAAGGCCTTCGCTGAGAAGGGGTTTCTGCCGCCGCAAGAGGTGGCGCACTGGAGGGCTCCCGGGTGGGAGGAGTTTCCGCAACCATGGCCCCGCGAGGTGGTGTCCTTTCTTACCTTCCATGAGTGTGGGTTAGGGTACCCCACGTACTAGTTCCTGCATGGGCTCCTCAATGAGTGGGGTCTGGAGCTGCAGCACCTTAATTCAACGGGGGTGCTGCACATCGCCGGTTTCATCACCATCTACTAGGCTTTCCTCGAGATAGAGCCGCACGTGGATTTCTTTCGGCGACTCTTCTCCGGGAGAGCCTTGATGGTGGGGAACCCGGCCGAGATCACGCCGGTGGGGGGTTTTGCCCTATAGAGGAAGTCAAGCGTGGGAGGCTCGTATCTTGCGTACCTCCCCTATGACTTCAACCGGGGGTGGCATGGGGAGTGGTTTTACATCAGGAATCCAGCGGCGGCGCCGTTCTCTGCGTTCACCGGTGGGAGGCCAGAGAAGCAGGACAATTGGTCATGGGGTTGCACCCAGGGTCATCGAGGAGGAGCTCAGGAAGCTTGTGAAGCGTGGCCTTGACTGAGTGCGGGTGTTCCACACCTTGTATCGTCACCGGGTCATGCCATTAGCGGAGAGGACATGGCCGATGTGGTTGTACAGCGGCCCATTGGACCCGGACCACGTGTCGCCGGAGGATCTGCTGGACGACAAGGTCTGGAGTCGCCTTGGCCGGGTGCTGCAGCTGAAGCCCAAAGAGAGGGTCAAAGGGAAGCCCGTGCCTTTCAACTCCTTGATCGTGTCTCGCCTGGTATGCTCCCTTCTCTTTAGTCCTCACTTCTTCCTCTGCTTTTCCTATTTTTTGATTGGGAGCCACACGTTTCGTAGGGGCTTGGAAACTATAAGTCCCAGCCGCACCTTCCCAAGGGTCTAGAGGGCATGGCCTGGCAGGCCGCTCAGAATGAGGTGGCAGATGCCAGGAAGAAGAAGAAGGCCGAGGTGGCCCACTGGAAGTACAAGAAGGAGAAGGAGGTTGCCCGGCGCGTGAAGGCCGGGGAGAGAAAGAGCAACGTCGAGGCCGAGCTCGAGTCGGAGGATCCTACAGATGTGGACGACATGGTTTTCTTCGGGGAGGAGGAAAGTCGGGAGGTCGTTGTGACCTTGGCGGAGCGTCGCGACCCCGTGGCGATGTCCGCTGGTGATGAACGGGAGGCCACGCAGAGCGCTATGGCTTCCGCGTCGAGGAAGCGCGCGGCGAGCACGGACGCTGTCGGTGAACGGACAGCAAAGCGGACGCGGTCACCGCGCCCTTTGGCGGTGTCGTCAGTCCCGTCGCCGCCTATGGCGGATGTGGCTAAGCAAGCCGAGCTGTCCGAGGAGCAGACTGGGACTTGTGCGCCGCCGGGACCGGCACCAATGCGTGACTCACAGCCGGGGGAGGCCCCACCTGCCGTGGACGCGGTCGATCAAGCTGGGCGGTCTAAGGAGCAGACTGGCACCCGCACATTGCGCGACTCACAGCCGGAGGATGCCTCGCCCCCTGCTCCGATCGGGGAGTCCCGAGCCGAGGGTCGCGGTGACCCGTAGGCCAGGAAGGAGCCGGTTGGGACAACTCCGCCCCCGGCCACAGTGAGGGGTTGTGGGTCGCAGCCCGGGAGCGGCCCGTGCCCTACAGGCCCGTTGCCATGGGGTCTTGCCTTTAGAGTCGTACCGCTCACCACCCGGTATGTTTTCCTTTGTTTCTTTTCAATCTTTTGTTGTTGAGCCTTTTTGGAGTGTGACTTATCTGCACCCTCTGTCAGCGGCCGGGCGATGACAGGGTTGAGCATCGCCCCAACTCCTGTGCAGGAGGCATGGAGGCCCACCCTGCAGTGTGTCGCGGTGAAAGGTGGGGGGAGTAGGGTGGCGGTGGTGAGCCCTTCCCTTCCAAGGGCGGTTGCTGTTACAGTGACAACGGTGGCATCGGCATTGGTGGTGATTCTGGTGCCGATGGCTGAGGTTGCGTCGGAAGTAACCCTCGCGGCCCCTCCTCCACCGATCGCGGTGGAAGAGGAGAGGGAGACCGAGCTCCCTGCCTCGCTGGGTGAAGGGCCGACACGGCTCACCCTCATGGTCGGAGCCGAAGGCGCTGGGGGAAAGCGTGGCTGGGACAGAGTCAGAACACCCGGCTATGGTCCACGCAACTGAGGTGGTCAACATCTTGTCTGATGACGAGGCGGATGATAAGGCGGAGCCACCGATGTCGTCGTGGGAGCTAGCGGTGGTCCAGTCGGAGGATGGGCCCTCCGGCGGGCTGCTGGAGGGTGACCTAGAGTGGCCCTGCCCTAAGGACCTGGCGAAGGTGTGGCTCATCCTCCGAGATGCCCAGGAGTGTCAGCTCTGGGACATCCTTGGGGAGCAAGGGCACGCCACAGTGTCCGAACTCGCCAACCTATCCGTGAAGCTCGGAGACGCCTAGGAGCAGGTTAAGTCCACTCAACAGTTAGTTGAGGTCAACCTGCAGCTTGCCACAGAGGTGAGTTTCGTGTACTTGTCCTTGACCTCTAAATCTTTTGTTGGTTGCCTTAGCATGCTTGTTTATCATAGAGTCTGAAGGGGATGTCGTTCCGTAAGTCCGGCTTTCTCCGAATGGAGTATGCCCGGATGGCTGAGCTTGAGCGTCAGCTAGCATCCGCTCATTATGAGTCCTAGGACCAGGTGGCCGAGGAGACCGTGGCATGGGCGGAGGGGCAGCGTGCAACTGAGTGGGAGACTGCCACCGAACAAGGGCTCGAGGCGGCAAAGGCTCACTAGGCGGAGACTGAGGTGGGGTTGCGGACGTCCCTGGTAGAGATCGAGGTGGTGCTCTAGAAATCCCTAGAGACCCTTGAGTCAGAGCGGAGCATCTTGGCATCAAAGCGGACCGCCCTGGAGTTGACATGGAAGGCCCTGGAGGCAGAGCAGAGGGCCTGGTCAGAGGCGGACCAGGAGGTGCTCGCGCTCTGGGGCCGGGTGATGGGGACAGAGGATGCGAGCGCCCAGCTGCGCAAGCAGGTGGCCTGGCAGGCAGAGGATCTCTCCACCCTTGAGAACTTTCACATCGGTATGCACCTTTTCTATTTTTTGTTGTGTTGGTTTCTCCCTTCAGCCTATCTCTGAGTTTGCCCTTCTTTTAGAGCTGGGCAAAAAGGTGACGACGCTGGAGCGAGACCTGGAGACGATCAAGGCGACCTTCAGCCGGAATGCAGAGGAGCTGGCCAAGTCCCATGAAGAGTGACGTGCTCTTGAGGGGGTCTTGACCAGATCCATAACATTGCCTAGCTCATTGTCTCAGAAGTCTTTGGGTCGGCGCCAAGCACTAGCGCGCTTGCCGTCCAGCTGGCGGAGGTCTCGGATGCGGTTCGGGATCTTATCTATAGCGGGATGTTCTATGGAGTGTCGGGGGTACTGACTTTGGTGGTGACGCACCACCCGAACCTGGACTTCGTTGCTATCTGCGGTGGGTATGCCGAAGGCTTGAGCATGGAGGGCATCCAATCGATCGGGGAGAGCTTGCTGCCGCATGCAAGGTCGGTGGTAGAGCAAGTCTCTGCCCAATGGGTGATGGACGTCCATCATGAAGACATGGCTAGAAGCATGCATGGGGAGGACGCTGCCTAGCCTATAGATGGCATGGAGCCTGGGTCGGAGGTGGACGTTGCCCTGGCTTCGACCGAGCCAAATGTCATGCCGCCGGGAAGTGAGCCACCCGTGCCTTCGCCGATCGCACTGGCAGCAGATGCCGCCAGGCCAGTCCAATAGCTTGTAAAATATAAGTAGTTTAGTGAGCGTAAAAAGTTTTAAGTTTGTGGGGGAGCCCCCGTGTAAATGTTCCTGTGTGCTTAATGACTACCGTTGGTTTCGTTTTCTATGATGGAGTCGCTCTGTTCGGGGAAGCTTGTTCCCCCTTTTGTTCCTTAGTTTTCCCTTAGCATAATTTTTTTTTTATTTTTCCTTCTCGTACCTACCCATTTGTCCCGTAGGCTGCAACCTTGGGAGCCCGGGGTGTGGCCCGTGAGGCTCAGCTGCTCGTAACCGTAGGGAAAGGCGGGGTGCGATCGTTCGGAATGTTTTAAAGCAAAGCTACGTAAGGTAAATTAAAGGAACAAACTACCCTTTTGGTCGGGTAGGAAGGAATAACACCATGTGATAGTAAACAAAACAAAGAGGTAGTAGTGTATCCTAATGGATCCCCCGAGCGCCCCGGGCCAAAAAGTGTTTGGGTCGGTGTGCTTTTACAGGAGCATACGCTAAGTAAGTAATGGTAAGACTAAAACTTTAGGGGAAGAAAAATGACATAGCTATTCCAAGTGTTCAGAGAGAGTGTCGTTGTTGTTGTCCTTCAGTCGGTAGGCATTCGTTCGGATCACTTCATCCCTCAGTTGTTCGGATCCCTACCCGCTACGCTCTCTTTCTCGATCGCTGCTTCTTCGCCTTTTCCTTCCTTTGGCCTGCCGGCCTGTCGTAGTAGGCGCTTGAGGAGCTGGCAGTCCTTGTAGGGGTGTTTGATGGGGTAGTCGTGGTTGGTACACGGGCTCTCCATGAGCTCGTGGAAGTGGCCCGGAGGGTCCTGCTGGGGCTGTGTGCCCGCGTGATCAGCCGTGGCGACCAACGCAAAGTTGGCCGGTCGGCGGTGGTCCTTTATGTTCTTTTTCCCCCTCTGCATGGAGGGGCCCTCATCCTGATCCTGACGCTTGTCCTTTCCTTTGCCTCGGCCTCCGTTGGAGCATGGCGGGAGCGGCGCTTGCTGGAGGTTTTGGACAAAAATCCACGGTCCCGGGCCATCAGGGCTGGGACTTCGGTCGCTGCTGCGTGTGTCTTAGTTTGGCCCGAGCTACGTGTAGATAGGTGGTTGGTATGGAGCGGTCATCAAGTCAAGATGAGGTGCCAATGCGGCCTCCTATGTCGTGCTTAGCGGTTGTAGCCATGATCGGGTGGGGCGACTCATTGCTGCGTCCTCATTCCCCTGGTGGGGAGTGTGGTCACGAGTCATCATCGTGATACGGAGCACTCTGCTTGTTGCATGGCGGTGGTCTCCACTAGTGCCCGGAGGTTCCGGTGGATTGCCTATTCATGGGGGTCATTCAGCTCGGACAGGCATGCAGAAGCATTGCCGCAGCGGTGATGTTCTGACTGGCCCTAGCGAACTGTGGGGGGTCGTTCCCTTGTCCATGGTGTTGCGCTGAACCTGATGGGCGCGACCCCGGGTGCCGCTCACTGGTCTATGCGCACGGGATGCGGTGTGGTGCACCGAGCGCGCTGGCGTAGTCAGTGGCTGATGCAGCCACTGTTGTCGTAGTGCCTCATCGTGCTCCTGTGTGAGCTCGGGGGTCTCCGTACGAGAGCCTAATGAGGTGCGAGTCTGTGAGGACTCTACTTCCACCGGTGGGTGTCCCAGAGCGTCCGCCATAGCGCACTCCCAGGATGGGCGATGGCTAGGCACCATGTCGCTGATGCTGGAGCCATCACTCTCGCCGTCATCATCCATGAGGTCGAGAAAACAGGTGGTAGCATAGCTCACCATTCCCATGAATTTAGACATGAGAGGGGGCGACGCCAGCATCCTTTGGAGCCCCCGGGTGTACGCGTTCGTGGGAGACGTGAGGCCATAGGGGAACTGGTCATATGGCCGTTGCGTCGGGGACAACGAGATCCCTCCGGGTAATCAGCGGAAGATAGAGAGTAGTAAGTAAATAACAGCAGGTACATTACTTACAGCGGGGTTTGAGCAGAGAATTTGCTCAGAATGAAGCGCGGATGTCGCGTCGTCGAAGTCGTGCATCCCGGAGTCGATGGAGGGCGTCCCACCAATGGGTGCCAGAATGAGTGCCTCTTCGCAGAGGTGTAGTACGCCGAGCCGGTCGACGACGAAGTCCAAGCTTCCGAAGAGGAAGGCTATAACACCTCGGGTGTTTAAATATTAAAAACTGGACATATCGTCATATGCATTGCAAGGCATTGGTTATATTGTAAACTTTGATATGCATTCACTAAAACAAGTTTACATTTATGTTATAAGTATTGCTTGGTATTGTTTGAATCAAGTTTGAAATCTTTGTATTGATTTGAAATTCCAAAAACCCTGATTTTCAATATTTAAATCCGACCCTGAAAATCCATTTCAAAATCAAAGCACATTTTGGGGTTGAGTCTTAAAGCAAAGTTGTAGAGCTTGTCGAGTTGTACGAAGTTTATTTTTGGAGTTTTTCAAGTTGTTTAGTAAAATTTCAAGTTATTTAAAAAGGCAAAATTCCTTAAATATCCCCGCTTTAAATTCAAAAGTTCATTTCAAAATGTAGGCCGAATTTGGGTATGGTTTCAAAAGCAAAGTTGTAGAACTTTTGATTTTAAACAACTTTTATTTTTGGAGATTTTTGAGTTGTTATGAAAATTTGGGAGTAATTTGGGAATTTTGGCGGATGGCAATTCTGTAATTTGGATGAACAGTGTCCACCGCCGAAGCTACATGGCCGGCGATCTTCGGTTTGCTTCCAGGCGTGGTCGTGGCCGTCTTTGGCATCGCGCTGGCGCGGTGAAGGCCACATCGTAGCTTCCTTGAGCTTCTGAGCCACTCTATTTAGCCTTGGCCGTCGCCGTTCGTTCCCGCTCTCTTGCTCTATTTTTCCGCCGCCACCGCCATTCTCCGTTGAGCCGTCGCCGTCGAACCAGCGTCTGCGCCGTCGCAGCGATGTGTGTCCCAGCTCCGCTAGTTCCTTGCACACCTAGCCAGCTAGCTCTACTCACTTGATTTCGCCGTGAACTCGCCGTTCATCGTTTTCTTCCTCGCGGCCGGCAACTTCACCATCGTGTGCGCGTCGCCGTGGCTGGAGCTTCACGGTGTGTCTTTGTCATTGCTGAGCGTACCGTTAGCTTCGCCTTGATGCTGTACTGCTTTGTGACTTGTTCTTTTGTCATTTCATCCACCGTAGCCACCGGAGTGCCGTCGTCGACGTCTGTTTCACCGCCGTGGAGGCTGTGCTCGTCGAACTCCTTCACCGTAGCTCCTTCGATCTGGTTCTCTGCTCAGTCGTGTTTAGGGTGAGCAGGTGAACCTTCCTCGGTGTTTTGTTTAACCGCTACCACAGTGGTGTCGCCGGCGTCATGCAACCGAGCCGCCGTGTCCGCCATGGCCGGAGTTGAGCCAGAATTGAGTCGTAATCGGTGCAACTAAGGACGGCAGTAGGTGCGCATAGTCGTGGGGAACATGTTGGTGTAGTCGCCATCGCCGGTGATCTCACCGTCGTCGAGATTTCGCTGGTCAGCGCGCGTGTCGCCGTGGTCAAAGCGCGAGGTAGAAGATGATAAGTGGGACCCGGTTGTCAGTGACTCAGCGTTCAAAATGGATTTTCGATTTTTCATAAATAAGTGAATAGTGTCTGTTTTTGTTATTTTTGTGTAGATTTATTTAGAGCTCCAAAAATTATGAAAATTTTTGTGTGACTTATCTGTGATGTGTATTATTTAGGAAAAATATGAAATGTTGATTTTTAGTACTTTTTGAATGTGATAAAAATTGCTCAATTAATTAATAAATGACTTTCCAGGATTTTTCTAGGCTTATTTATGTATCCAAAAATTATGAAAATTGTTTTGTCACTTAGTTATCATGTTATGAACATATACAAAAAATTTTAGATCAATTGGAACAAGTTGATTTATTTCATAATTATTAATTAATTAATTCATTCATAAAAGCAAATAGTAACCTTTAGTGATTTATGTTTTGTTTGAGTTTTTGATTAAGTAATGTCCTTGGGTCATTAGTTGGTAATGATCCTTGGCAATTGTTGTGAGTGTTGCGAAAATGGTTTAGTTGGTTTAACTTGTAATTGTACCGCGAAGGAAAGTTGTATTCAAGTGTTAAATTTTGTATCCATCATCGAGCATCATGTTTCGTATTCCGCATCATGTTAAGCATGCCATTGTTACTACGTGTAGTGAACGAAGGTGAACACGTGGTAGTTAATCAAGTAGTTGAGGAGGTTGATCCGTTTGTGGAAGTTGGTGTTGATATTGGTGGAACGACTCCGGACCCGGACTTTTCCGTCAACGAAGGCAAGCCCCGGATGCATACAACCCTACCTTGTATTTTACAAATTGATTTCGCTTTTGCTTCTTTTTACTGCATTAAGTGATTAGGAGTCAAGTGAAAACCAAATTGGTACCTTACCAACCTTGTTATTCCATATTTACCATATTACCAGTTTTAAATTCGTATATGCCAGTTTTGCTTAGCTATGCTTAGAACGGTGAAAGTCGGGTGATTACCTGTCATCTGCAAGTTTTAAATGGAGCTTTGGTTAATTATGTTAACATGTGATATGGTAATGTGGAGTAATAAATCTAGACTGGGCGGACTCGGTGTGTGTGAGCCGCAAGACATGGAGGTCTTGTGAGTAGGTTCTTTCCGCCTGTGTCGATTAAGGTCTGTCCATTGTTGAATTGCATGAGGTGAGACTTTGTAGTACTAACCACATACTTCGGTAAGCCTTAACTTGGCTATTCTGTTATGAGAATGGCTACTCGCGCACTAGGAGTGGAGAGATGGCGGGAATAGCGTGTACCCACGTGGCAATGGGCTGGATTGGTGGAGTACTATATTCTTGGGTGGCGCGGACCCGTTCTTGTTTTAGAGGATCCGAGGGTAGGTTGGTATATGTAGGTCGGGGACCTGCATATGTCGTGTGGTCTGGAATTCCCAGCTGGGTTATAATCGGTTCGAATCGTCGTTGCTCCTCGGTTATGGAGACTCAACTCACTGTTCATCATCGTAGTAATTAATAACTGGAAACTGAGGATGGTATGAGAAAGTGTTGGATACAAAGTTTCATGATCTCAATACGGATCGTGTCAGCTTTGTATATGATCTTTATGAAGTTTTAAACGTTGATATAAAGAATTTTGTTAAAATGCTTTTACGCAAAAGAACCTTGATTATTGCTAAAGCCATACCTTGAATCCCATGAGCCTGCATTCCTGTGTTCTTTTAAATTCTTATTTCGGTTAAGTCTTGTTGAGTACTTTTGTACTCAGGGTTCGTTGACCCTTGTTGTAGGTGAGGCTCATGAGCAGATATGTTTTGGATCGTGCTGCATGACTGTTGTTCAGTGCGATGACGATAATTAAATGTGTGGCCCTTGGGCAGGGCAGCTTATGTTGTGTGTTTTGTAATATATTATAATGCCACTCCACTACTTTGGTTTGCATTAATATCGAACTTAGTTGTATGGTTTGAAACAAATGGTTTGTAAACTATGTTATTATAAGTCTTCCGCTACTTTTACTCTGATGTATATATATTTGAATAAACTATTGTAATACTGCAATGACTCTGTAATGTAATCCTGATCGGAAATCGTGGATGATTCGGGGTTCCCCGAGGACACCCGACAGTCTTCTTAAGTTACCGGGAACATATGCATAGATGTCAAAGGTCGTTGGACAGTGACAGGTGCATGTGGGCCCTATAATTTAGGAGGTTCTGCCATATAATGGTATTAGAGCAGATCGTTACAAAGTTTTTCTGGTATTGGTTTACAAAAACTTCAAAATGATTTGGGATAAATAAATTTAACTTGATTAATTTGATCCAAATTGCTTCTGACTTGTCTTATTTCTTTCTCACCATTCCTTATTTGATTAAAAAGGTTTTGTGTGGTGGAGTAGTAATCTTATTATGCCCTATATAAAAACAAATGTTGTTTATTTTTGTTTTAAGCTTTGGTGGTTTTGTTCGTCAGAACGATTCATGCATCATAATTAAGTTACTTGTTACTTCCTTCATCTCTGAGTCTGGGGTGAGTAGTGTGTATGGGTTGAGTTGTGTAGTCCATCCTTACTGCTCTTGAGACTATTGTCAGATTGTTTTACTTGGATTAATCCCGCTCTAGTACAGTATGGCTCGTACCAAGAAGACACCCGTAAGTCCACCTTGGGCCCAAAGGAGTTCCTCGGCACCAACTAGCCCCTAGGAATGATGGTGCTAGCAGTAGCAACTCTAGGCTGGATCCTCGGTGGAGATCTGGAGGATTCTGCAGAGTTAGCCCAAGCTACTAGAGATAGGGCTATGGGCGCCATTCGGTGGGGCGATTATAGGAGCAACTAAGGCGTCTCACCACCGCTCCACGAGGGATCATGCGAACGTATGTTAGTTAAAGACGGTGGAAGGAAGGAATGAAGCTTGGCATAGGGAAAATGTAGCTAGAGCTAGAACTCATGAGTTAGAATTTTATGTAGAAGACTTAGAAGAGCATAATACCTATCTGCATGAGGAAGTTCATAGGCTAAGCAATCTCCTAGATCTAAATCATGAACCCCAAGCTGATGAAATGGATCCTGGTGTTATCCTTGCTGATGGTAGTGAATCGGAAGAAGAAGAAGAAGAAGAAGAAGAAGAAGAAGAAGAAGAAGAAGAAGAAGAAGATCCCGAAGAATTAGTAATGATCGATGAAAGTGACAATGAAGGCGGTAATATTTCCGGAATGGATACCAAGCCTGAAGTTTGATGTAATCACAAAAAGGAGTAGAGTTGTGAAATAGTTAGTTCTAGTTTAAGTTAAGTAGTCTTGTTTAAATGTGGTTTTGTGTTTAAATAAGTGAAACTAGTGTAATGAGTTGCAGTCCGCTCTTTTATCAATCAATAAAGGCTTGTGAAGTAAAGTTTGGTTTGTTGTGAATAGATGTGTCGTACGCGGGGTTCGTATATTCCTGGTACTTCACAAAATGAGAACGATATTCCAGATCCACCACCAGTTCCAACAAATCTAGCGGATGCTATAGCCGCACTTGTCAATGTGACGGTTGAAAATTCGCGTTTGCTTCATGAGATGGCTCAAAGTAATCAGAATCAGATGCATGGAAACCGTGGTCGCCATCATAATAGGCAGGAGGCTACATATGTGGACTTCATAGATACAAAACCCCTAGTGTTCACTAAAGCAGATGAACCATTGGAGGCTGACGATTGGCTTAGGACCATGGAGCAGAAGTTTGATCTTATACCATGCATAGAGTTTCAGAAACCAGTCTTTGCTGCTCATCAACTTAGAGGTGCAGCCAGTGCTTGGTATGCAAATCTTATGGCCATGCAACCCGTAGGTGTTCCGTTAACTTGGATGAAGTTTCGTACTGCTTTCAGAGCCCATTATATCCCGGAGGGAGTTATGGCCATGAAGCTGGATGAATTTCTTGCTTTGAGGCAAGGGGACCAAACCGTGATGCAATATGTGGGAAGATTCAATCACCTGTCACAATATGCACCTAAACATGTCAATACTGATGCCAAGAAAAAGAAATGGTTCATGAGAGGTCTGAATACCAAATTACAGACTATGATGACAACATGTACCAATGTCACTTATCATGAGGCAGTGAATATTGCTATTGCTTCAGAGGCAAAGTATCGGCAGCATAAGGAGCTCAAAAAGAAAAAGAGTATGCCGTCTGGATCTTATGGGGGAAATCCAAAGAGGCAGAGGGTGATTTATCATCCAGTTAATCATAATCGTCCTCCTTATCGTCCGCCGCAGTTTCAAGCCGGTCAGCAATCAAATGTCTATCCTGCTACAACTTATCAGAATCCACAACTGACAAATGCTTCTGGGGTTTCTGCTTCAACACCCCAGGGTCACAAGTATCCCTGTTTCAATTGTGGCAAGCCTGGTCATTTCTCGAGAGAATGTCCATATCCAAGGCAGTCTAATCCCAATTATCACAAGGCCCCTGCAAATCAACAACAGGCTCAGGCACAAAACAAGAATAACAATCAGAATGCTTAGAAAGGCAAAGATGAAAGGAAGACAGGATGGGTATTCTATATTCAAGCTGGGGAGATTCCTGAAGGAGAGCCCATGATGATGGGTATGTTTCCTGTTGCCAATCATCCTGTAGTTATACTTTTTGATTCTGGCGCATCGCATTCATTCATCAATAGAACATTTATGGTGAAGTATGAAATTTCAATTGGGACAACAAAGGAAAATTTCTTTGTACAGTCGCCCGGGGGACGTCTGTGTACTAAGGAAATGGTATACCAGGTGCCCATAAACCTGGGTGGGCATATTTTTCCCACTACCATGATTATCCTTAAGGATCAGGATATAGATGTAATCTTAGGAATGAATTGGATGTATCAGCATAAGGCTGTTATATATGCTTTGAATAGAACTATAAGGGTGAGTTTGCCAGATAGAACTTCTCAACTTCTCATCCAACTTCCAACCTTAAGAACATCAGTGGGCAGAGTTTGTGCAACTGCCGTCAAAGAGATTAGAGATATCCCGGTAGTATGTGAATTTTCTGATGTGTTTCCTGAGGATTTACTCGGTCTACCACCTGATAGGGATGTCCAGTTTAACATAGAATTGTAACCTAGAACAGCTCCGATTTCTCGGAGAGCTTATAGGATGCCACCTAAGGAGTTAGTCGAGTTGAAAACTCAGTTGCAAGAATTGATTGAGAAGGGGTTTATACAACCTAGTTCATCGCCTTGGGGGTGTCTGGCAATTTTTGTGAAAAAGAAAGATGAGACTTTGAGGTTATGTGTTGATTATCGTCCGTTAAATGAAGTGATCATCAAGAATAAATATCCATTACCTCGAATAGATTTGCTTTTTGATCAACTGGCCGGAGCCAAGGTTTTCTCCAAGATAGATTTGAGGTCAGGATATCATCAAATCAAGATAAAGCCTGAAGATATTCCCAAAACGGCATTTACCACAAGATATGGATTATATGAATATTTGGTAATGTCTTTTGGTTTGACCAATGCTCTAGCTCATTTCATGTATTTGATGAATTCAGTATTCATGCCTGAGCTAGACAAATTTGTAGTGGTGTTTATTGATGATATTCTAGTATATTCCAAGAATAAGGAAGAACATGCGAAACACCTCAGAATTGTTCTGACTCGCTTGAGGGAACATCAACTATATGCCAAGTTCAGCAAGTGTGATTTTTGGCTTAAGGAAGTACAATTTCTTGGACACATATTGTCAGCGGAAGGAGTTGCTGTTGATCCAAGCAAAGTGAAGGATGTGCTTGATTGGAAACCACCAACCACAGTTCATCAAGTTTGGAGTTTTCTGGGATTAGCGGGGTATTACCGTCGGTTTATTCCAGATTTCTCTAAAGTATCAAAGTCCATAATTGACTTACTGAAGACCCAAGTCAAGTTTGCCTAGTCATCTGATTGTGAAGAGGCTTTTCAGACTTTGAAGAGACTATTGACCACTGCACCAGTATTAGCCCAACCTGATATCGAGAAGCCGTTTAATGTTTATTGTGATGCTTCAGGTATTGGTATTGGATGTGTGTTGATGCAAGAAGGCCGAGTCATTGCTTATGCATCCAGGCAACTTAAGCAACATGAAGAACACTATCCGACTCATGATCTGGAGTTAGCAGCTGTGGTCCATGCTCTGAAGATTTGGCGGCATTACCTACTTGGTAATATGTGCCATATTTATACAGACCACAAGAGCTTAAAATATATCTTTACTCAGTTAGAGTTGAATACGCAACAAAGAAGATGGTTAGAGCTGATTAAAGATTATGACTTAGAAGTACATTATCACCCTGGTAAAGCAAATGTGGTGGCAGATGTCCTCAGTCGCAAAAGTTATTGCAGTTGCCTGACAGTAAGAACAATGGGTTTGACTTTATGTCAAGAGATGGAGAAGTTGAATGTAGAAGTAATTCAACAAGGTAGTTTGACCAACATAATTGTTGAAGCCACTATTCGAGATCAAGTTATTGCTGCTCAGAAGGAAAACAAGGGTGTAGCCCATATCAAGGAAAGAGTTAGGAATGGAAAGGCGGAATGTTTCAGTATAGATAATGAAGGTGTGCTATGGTTCAAGGATCGTTTGGTAGTACCAAAAGTTCCTGAGTTGCAGCAGTCAATTCTTGAAGAAGCACATGCTACTAGGTTATCTATCCATCTGGGAAGCAACAAGATGTACCATGACTTAAAACAAAGGTTTTGGTGGACAAAAATGAAGATAGAAATTGCGAGATATATAGCAAAGTGTGATACTTGTCAGAAGGTGAAAGCTATACATTTGAGGTCTGCTGGAGAATTACAACCATTACCTATTCTAGCTTGGAAGTCGGAGGACATAAGTATGGACTTTATTGTTGGTCTACCCAAGACATCAAAGGGATTTGACTCAATATGGGTTATTGTAGATCGACTCACTAAGTCAGCACATTTTCTTCCTATCAAGACTATATATCCCACTGTCCAATATGCCAAGATATATTTAGCAAGAATTATGAGTCTCCATGGAATACCAAAGACCATAGTGTCCGATCGGGGTACACAGTTTGTCTCCAGTTTTTGGAAACAATTGCATTCTTCATTGGATACCAAGCTCCTGTATAGTACAGCTTATCATCCGCAGACTGATGGACAGACTGAAAGAGTCAATCAAGTGCTTGAAGATATGTTAAGGTGTTGTGTCCTTAATTATTCCAACAAGTGGGACAAATGCTTACCTTTGGCCGAGTTCTCATATAACAATAGTTATCAGGAAAGCATTAGAATGGCTCCATTTGAAGCACTCTATGGCCGTAGATGCAGAACATCACTGAGTTGGTCGGAGTCCGGAGAAAGAAGATTCTTTGGAGTTGACCTTGTGAAAGAAATGGAAGACAAGGTTAGGCAAATACAGAGTAATTTGAAAATAGCTCGTCCCGCCAAAAGAGTTATGCGGATAGACGACGGAGACCATTGGTGTTTGATAAAGGAGATTTTGTATATCTGAAAGTATCACCAATGAAGGGAGTTACCCGTTTTGGTGTTAAAGGCAAGTTGGCACCTCGATATATTGGACCATTTCAAATTTTAGAGAGATATAGAAAAGTGGCCTATCGCTTGAAATTACCAGAACATTTATCAGTTGTACATGATGTGTTCCATGTGTCTCAGTTGAAGAAGTGTCTCCAAGTGCCTAAGCAGAATATTGAAGTTGAAGGAGTGGAACTTGAACCAGATCTGACTTATTCAGAATATCCTATCCGAGTGTTGGATCAGAAAGATCGTGTTACTCGGAGGAGAACAATAAAGTTCTACAAGATACAATGGAATCAACATTCAGAAGAGGAGGCTACTTGGGAATCAGAAGATTACTTGTTAGAAAAGTTTCCAGAGTTTCTTGCGTCATTATAGAATAGAGTACTGTTAGTTAAGTTCGGTTGTTACAAATTGTGTTTTGTAAAGGAACCTCAGTTGTTTTATGGATGAGAATTGGATGTTTTTGGATTGACACATTTCCTTTTCCATTACTTACCCTATGGCTTTGAATCTCGGGGCGAGATTTCTTTTAGGGGGAAGGATTGTAACACCTCGGGTGTTTAAATATTAAAAACCGAACATATCATCATATGCATTGCAAGGCATTGGTTATATTGTAAACTTTGATATGCATTCACTAAAACAAGTTGATTTTCCATCAACGAAGGCAAGCCCCGGATGCATACAACCCTACCTTGTATTTTACAAATTGATTTCGCTTTTGCTTCTTTTTACTGCATTAAGTGATTAGGAGTCAAGTGAAAACCAAATTGGTACCTTACCGACCTTGTTATTCCATATTTACCATATTACCAGTTTTAAATTCGTATATGCCAGTTTTGCTTAGCTATGCTTAGAACGGTGAAAGTCAGGTGATTACCTGTCATCTGCAAGTTTTAAATGGAGCTTTGGTTAATTATGTTAACATGTGATATGGGAATGTGGAGTAATAAATCTAGACCGGGCGGACTCGGTGTGTGTGAGCCGCAAGACATGGAGGTCTTGTGAGTAGGTTCTTTCCGCCTGTGCCGATTAAGGTCCGTCCGTTGTTGAATTGCATGAGGTGAGACTTTGTAGTACTAACCACATACTTCGGTAAGCCTTAACTTGGCTATTCTATTACGAGAATGGCTACTCGCGCACTAGGAGTGGAGAGATGGCGGGAATAGCGTGTACTCACGTGGCAATGGGCTGGATTGGTGGAGTACTATATTCTTAGGTGGCGTGGACCCGTTCTTGTTTTAGAGGATCCAAGGGTAGGTTGGTATATGTAGGTTGGGGACCTGCATATGTCGTGTGGTCTGGAATTCCCAACTGAGTTATAATCGGTTCGAATCGTCGTTGCTCCTCGGTTATGGAGACTCAACTCACTGTTCATCATCGTAGTAATTAATAACTAGAAACTGAGGATGGTATGAGAAAGTGTTGGATACGAAGTTTCATGATCTCAATACGGATCGTGTCAGCTTTGTATATGATCTTTTTGAAGTTTTAAACGTTGATATAAAGAATTTTGTTAAAATGCTTTTACGCAAAAGAACCTTGATTATTGCTAAAGCCATACCTTGAATCCCATGAGCCTGCATTCATGTGTTCTTTTAAATTCTTATTTTGGTTAAGTCTTGTTGAGTACTTTTGTACTCAGGGTTCGTTGACCCTTGTTGCAGGTGAGGCTCATGAGCAGATCTGTTTTGGATCGTGCTGCATGACTGTTGTTCAGTGCGATGACGATAATTAAATGTGTGGCCCTTGGGCAGGGCAGCTTATGTTATGTGTTTTGTAATATATTATAATGCCACTCCACTACTTTGGTTTGCATTAATATCGAACTTAGTTGTATGGTTTGAAACAAATGGTTTGTAAACTATGTTATTGTAAGTCTTCCACTACTTTTACTCTGATGTATATATATTTGAATAAACTATTGTAATACTGCAATGACTCTGTAATGTGATCCTGCTCGGAAATCATGGATGATTCGGGGTTCCTTGAGGACACCCGACAGTCTTCTTAAGTTACCGAGAACATATGCATAGATGTCAAACGTCGTTGGACAGTGACAGGTGCATGTGGGCCCTATAATTTAGGAGGTTCTGCCACAAAGGCCTGGGACGGCTCGAAGATGGGTGGAACCCACATCCCAATAGGAGGGAGCACGAGAAACTCTAGTGAGCCAAAGCGAATTGTATCGCCCGAGCCCGTCACGGCAAGGGTGGCGAAAAAGAGGGTCATCCGATGACCAAAAAGTGTTGAACATACAACGTCTTCCCCACAGACGGTGCCAACTGTCGGTGCAGAAAGTGACCAACTAGTGAATATTTGTAGTTTTGCCGTATGTTGTGATCGGAGGTGGCCTAGCACTCAATGACACAGGGTTTTTACTGGTTCAGGCAACATGCCCTACGTCCAGTTTGGGTCGGTCAGTGACTTTATTCCTGAGCCCAGGTGCTCGAAGTTTGTAGTGGGGTTACAAACGAAAAGGAGAAAGATGGGGTGTACAAGGGGTCCGATCAGCTCTGGTCAGAAGGGCCGAGTGTGACAGGAGTTGTGCTATGAGCTAAGTGTTCAAGCGTGTGCTTGAGGTCCAAACCTGGCGGTTCTGTGGCTGTGAGCTAGTGAACTTGGTCGATCTGGATTAACCAAAAGGGACTAAGTTTTTTGGGAGAGAGCGCATCCCCTTTTATAGATGAAGGGGATGGCCTTACAAGTGAGGGAGGGAGTACAAATGCTTCTAGCCTTGTTGCCCACACCGATGGTCGCAGGACGATGGTAGACGCCCACAACACTATTGATGTCACTGTAGAATGTCAGATGCATGTGGGAGGTCGCGTTGCCTTCTTCAGGAATGGTAGATGTCGGTGCCTGCAAATACTGTTTGATGCCTAGAGGCACATGAGGAGTTTCACCATGTTCACCTGGTATGGTAAATCCCGGTGCCCACAACACTATCGATGCCCAGAGGCATATGGGGGGCCTTACAGTATGGGAGTTAATGGCGCCCACAATACTGTAGAGGGAAATGTCGGCGCCTACAATACTATAGAGGGAAATGTCGGTGCCTACAATACTATTTGTGTCAGGGCAGTTGCAGAGTACTATTCCTGTAGGCGTATAGGGTATGGTCCCTGGTATAGTGGTTTGACTTGTGTGCCCTGGCTTGCTTTCTCCGTCCGTCCCCTAGTCCTTTCCGAGTGGGCGTCCCTGGTCAGATGGCCCTAGTCGGCTCTGGTCGCGCCAGTCGGAGAAGAGAAGAGCGGTGAGCAGGGTCCCTATGAGCCCTGGTCGGAGACGCGGGGTCAGAATCGGAAGTAGTGCTTGGGCCAGGCCTTCTGATCGGAGAGACCGTTCGGAGGCGGCTGGAGTCCGAAACGAGTGCTCCGGTCGAAGAGGTGGGCCAAAGTAGTCGATGAGCGGGCGTTGTTCCTCTTCGGCCAGACTTTCCGGGTGATGACTGGACCGCCCTTCCGGCCTGTTGTTTTAGACTCCTGGGCCGGCCCATGAGTTACGTGCTGTCTATTTGGGCCGAGCCTTGGCGTGGAAGTCAGTCCCCAAGGGACCCCAGGTTTATGAACCCGATAGTTCGTCTGACAGAGGCGATGGTGTAATCTGAAAAGAAGGGATCTAGTTTTTGAAGAAGTTCAAGTCTACCCTTGGTTAGTTTGCTCTTAGGGTTCATGATGTTTGACTTCTCAGTCTCCTATTTCTGGATCTATTGGTCATACGCCATGTTTTGGATAATCATTATCTTGTTGTTTCTCCATTGCCCTCGTCTATCCCGACTTCTGGAGTAAGCCTAGGTTGTACTAGGTTGCTCTTAACCATGTAACTTTAAATCCCAGTGTAATTTAGTGTTCGACGTCGTGTAATCTTTTGTGTAATTCTAGATTTACGAAATGTGTTGTAGTTTCGCCTAAGGGGAGTGGATCCTAATTCACTCTTTTGTAAACCCTCACGTTAGGAGACATACTTATGTTGTAGTTTTTGCTCTTTCCACCTATAATGTAATCCTAGCCAATGTTGTGCTTTGAATCTAAGTGTGTTAGTTGCTTGAGCCCAACTCCATCAAATACTTCTTTCCACTAACATGTCATTGATTTGCTAGCCTAGAATAGACACCATGTAATGACAACCAACCTCTATGTTTGTTTACAACATTATAATGAAAAAAACCATATTACCTTTCCTTCCCATATTTTCCCATTTAATGTAGCAAAGAGATCAACCATTCGTAGCAATGCGATGAGAATACATATTAGACATATGAGCCTTATTTCCCAAGAATTTTCCTATACCAAGCACATCACCTGTAGCGAAGCGTGGGCAGCAGTGGGGGAGGGGTGGCAATCCAAGCCTTAAGACCCCTGGAAAGAGAACAAGGCAGGAGACAATACTTCAAATCAGAACAAAAACCATCTGCGTCCGACGGCATGACCACTACTGCCTCGCTTCGCTGCGGGTGATGTGCTTGGTATAGGAGATTTGAAGTGTTTCAAGTAGAGAGAGAGTACAATCAAGTGGCAAATGCCTTAGCCTCTTCAGCGAGACGTTGTAAACATTGGTAAGGACAGGTGCCTGCGTGTGCTCTGTCCTTCCATTGTGCCGTTTGTAATTTGCGATGGCTAGCTAATAAAGCTTCCCTCTTTGTTCGGGGAAAAAATCTCATAAGATACTGTTAGGAAAAAGGGCAGATGATTTCACCACTAAAAATCAGAAAGAGACTACGTAAACACCCAAGACTCGACCAAAATCACTGAAAAGTTCGGGTGCTAGAACCTAGAGGGCTCTTGGTTATGTTACCAGTCTACCACGGACCAGACTTTAAGCCTAATTAAAAAATATGGCCAGACAGCTAGATCTGGCCCATTGGGCCTGTAGGGCTTGTGTCTTAGCGATGCAACGAGAGTGGAAGGTGGGTCGCTTCTTCTCCTCACCTCGCAGGCTTTGCAAGGCGGCCACACGCCGATACCTTCACCACCACCTGCTCCGTCAAAATAGTCAAAATTGTTTGCATTGTGAAAACAGGATTTAGCAGCGTACAGTTCATATATTAACAGATCAATTAGTGGTTGTAGATATTTAACAATTTGATCTCTAAATGTCAGCTCAAGCAGAGCGCTCAGTTTCAGTGTGCGTCTCAAGTACAAGGCTATAGAAATTGTGGAAAACCTACCATGTTGCAAGCAAGCTTCGCCGATGTTTTTGAAAATCAACATCTCATGACAAATTTATCCAGAAATTTGTTCAGGTACTGTACATGAGAATATGTTAATTTTCACTTTATCTGTCAAACATTTTGGAAAAGGGGAATTTGTGAACTGTTAGTTGAATATACAAGAACAAGAGTGAGCTGGCAAACAAGAGCGCACGGCCTATATCGGCGCGGTGGCTCCCCAGCACGGCGGTGTGCTGGCGCCCTATCTCTCTACCCTGAAGGCGAGGCAGCCACGACCGGCGGTGGTGGTTCCACACGGAGGTAAGAACCGGCTGTTGTGGTTGCATACTGAAGCTAGGGCTAGCAACGGCGTGACACATGGAGGCAACGCTAATCGGTGGCTGTTGTGCAGGGAGGCTGAAAGGGGAAGGCCATGCCTATGACCCCATCAGTGCTCGCCACCCCCTGTAGGTGCTCATGTAAGTTTCTGGTTCCTCTTGCTTCGAATTTTACAAAAACGCTAGCTAAATAGACTGTTTTCATACCCCATGTTAGTAGGTGTTGGGTGAATTTTGGTGCTACGCATGTTTGTATTTACCATTCAAATAGGTGTTTATGGTAGGGCTTCAATTGGCAGCGCCAGGCGCGATCACAATTACAGTCAACAAATAGATCGATTGGACCTAACACCCCACACACACCTAATTCTCATTGGACATAACACAAGAATGGATAGTGGGTGTAACATACGAAGAACTATTTCTCACCAGAAAGGAAACTACGAATCCAAGGGATGGTCCCTCTCAAAACAATTGTTCATTGCCTAGGCAGCTAAAAAAGTACTTCTTGTTGTTCCCATGATGGTCATCAGTTAGGGCAGCTACCTCAATGCCGGCGGTGGCACCAGCACCATCAGTACCTAGCACTATCGCCACCAGAGGTGGTGCCGACAGCGCTCCTGGTACTACACAGCACATGAGGGGTGCGAGGGATGGAGCACACCTTCGGCCGTAGTCTGCAACGATCACCCTGATGGTGGCTATGGTGAGGTGGATGCGAAGGTGGTCAGGGATGGCAGGGCACTGGACGGCCGGGAAGTTGAACTTGCGTTGTCTGGGGAGGCACTCACCATAGAAGCAGAACATGGCGGCATCATAGGCTAGGGCCGCCTCAAGGGCATGCCAAAACCTACCGATCCATAGCCTAAGTCGAGTGTGTGGGATGCGGATCTCCGTAGCCCAGCTACCCTAACTCCACTCTCGCACGCCGTCTAGCCTAGGGCCTTCTGTGGGCGACGGCGAGTGGACATTGTTGGCACCGTAGCCGGATGCTCTCCGTGGTGCCACTAGGAACGTCCCCTCCCCGCTGGTGCCACGTTGCTGGTTGGCGCGGCTGCTGTGGGCATAGCTCATCACCTGCAGCGTGCAAGAAACTTGAGCGAGGGCAGAGTGGTGGTGTTGAGTGGAGATGAATGGGATAGAGGGTGTGTTTTTAAACATGCAGCCAGAGATAGACCGGTGTGCTGGTACCTGACTGGTCAATTAGTGAAGTACGAAGTTAAAAAATGGAGGCGACCATATTTTGATGTTTTGTAAGCATCGACTCGAACCTGAACTTACTAGTGTGGTTGTGCTAGATTCTCTTCTCAGGTAGTAAATGCATACACGTACCATTTTAGAATTCTATAGGCTATTTTACTTGCTGGCCAAGCGTAGTTTTCTGGGTTTGTTCTTGTTCCCATGCTTGTTACCTGCTAGCCATTCAGACCTGCACCTCTTACACCACAGTGGTTATTAGCACACAAGGTTAGTGATGCTCTGATAAAGGTTTTAGGTGTGGGTGTACTGAGCATGTTTCATTCGACGTCAAATTAGTTGTTCTGATTTCTTGTATTTTTAAACATCTGATTAGAGCACCACTAAAATGAACTGCCATTGTCCAGGCTTCAATGTAGTTGGGCATATTACCAGATAATAGATTTGGATTAGGGAACGGTCCTGCTGTTCCAATATGGAATACATGCCATCACAAACACCCAACACATATATTTACCTCAAGGTGGCAAACAAGGCCATTGGACAGTACATATGCGAGAATACACACAACCAAAGGTACACACATAGGTACTTAACAACGCACATGCTAGAATAGCATAGGAGACTAACACTGCTAAATAACATATTAGAGACTGGGACTCTAGGTGGATGGAATGAGCCATGGGCTTCTAGCTGCACATGTGCTGGTATTAGCGATGGAATATTCGCTGGATGGTACTTAGCATTGTGCCATAGTACTAGGTTACAACGTCCTCAAGAGACCGCTAAGATAGCATAGGGCTCCAGACGTAGTACCCCCGGACTTCCTAGAGAGCTCTGGTGATTGTGCCCCTGCCAGGGAGTGCATAAGCACAGGTTAGTGAGTCATTCGGAAGAAAACAGAAGAGTGGTTGGAAACTGGCGCAAACCAAGGAGCATGCATACCTTTAAAGGCTCCCAAAAGGGATGTACATAGGGGTGTTCTCCAGCACAAGGCTGAATAGCTATTCGACAAGCTGGACATACCGTGGGTCTGGTCCAGGAGAGGGCTCTGCTCTAATGGACGTAAGAGGAGTCGCTAACGAAAGGATATCACCATAGCTTGAACAGATGGAGCCAAGGCGGTCAAGAAGTTTTTATGAGACTTCAATAGGCTATCCGTCTGTACGCGTAGCATATCATACCTAGTTTGAACAAGCTGGGACCAGGACATGAAGTGGTTCAGTTGCTTGTACGTTTCCTTAAAGGCAGGATAAGTTAGATCATTGATGCAAATATTCAGCCTCGCTATAAAATAGCAGATTGCTTGCTCATAAACACTTTCTTGTGCCTTATATTCGGTCATGCAAGGGACGCTGTGGAAAGTCCAAACTTCCGGTAAGCCCTTGCTGCCCGATTGGGAAGGAATCTCAATGCTGAGCTAGGCCATCATTTTCTTGCTATCCACCTTAACTGCTCCCTCGGTGCGAATAACCGCGCCTATCTTGGGAAGGATCTGTCTTAGCATGCTTGTGCGTGATATGTCAAGTAAAACCGAATCCTACAACAAAGTTAAGCAAATATGAAGAGTCAGAACATCTTTGCGTGTATAGGTGGACCCAGGGAATTAAGCTACCACCTGAACTCATTTACGCACGCGAGCGGTCATAGCACAACTAAGCATGGTGCACAAATAGCGGTGTCATGTTGCAAATAGTCTAAGAGAATGGCGGTACGGGGTAAGACAATACCATCATGCTTCATTCAAAGCCAACTAAATAAAGTAATACCTGGGCCATGGGGACATGGGCACCCAAGCCGCTCGATGGAAGTGGTGGCACGGGGACATGGGCACCCAAGCCACCCGATGGAAGTGGTGGCACGGGGACATGGGCACCCAAACCACCCGATGGAAGTGGTGGCACCATGTCATGGGCATCCAAGCCATCCAATGGAAGTGGCAGCGCTGGTTCCTCGATGACGCTCTTACCCTTATCCATGTTGACGATGATGCTCTTACCCTTATCCATGTTCCTGCTAGATGAGTGGGAACCTACTTTGTGAGAAATATAACATACACTGGTGCATACATAGGCCACATAGCTTTTAGATTTAAAACAAAAGCAAATATAGTTACGACTCCATGTTTGTAGGTATATTTGTTCCAAATAAAAATTCACACTGGCACATGCTAAGCTCTGAAAAGAGGACCAAATAAGATAAAGCTGCTAAAAGTAACATTAATGGTTTGACAATGTATGTTCTTGTAATCTATCTACTTGACCATCGCCTGGCACATGGACCACAACAAGTGTTGTTTTGGTACCTATACCAGGAACCTATCGCAAGGAGAAATTTGGAAGGCTGAAGTACCTACTGCTGAGCTATGCCTGCTTGCAGACTGCTGGTGTAGTCCTAGACATGGAACGTGACATATAAATAGAGAAGCCTGCGCAGGTGTAGTATTGCCGGCTTACATGAACCCACAGGTAGGTGAACCACATGCACGACAAGGATGGGCTACTCGATTAGATGTTGGTACTATTAATAGTAGGTGCCTTCAATGAGATGCACCTCAGGCACGCTACCAATCTGGCAGGGCATAACACCAATGCCGGATGCAGTGCATTGCTACGAACACGTTAGGCCCGAGTGGGTGCATGCGTGATTGCGATTACACGAGTGGTACCTTTTGTCCACTGGCAGGGTCACCTGAGGCCCTTCTAGGTGCCGCCTCCTACCCTACATAGGCTTTTAGGAGTCTGTGTTAGTGTGTAGCAGGTGCACCTTAGCTGTCCCATACCATAGATAGGTTTGGGTGCCTACCCTAGATAGGTTTTTAGAAGTTTGTGTTGGTTTCACTATGTGCACGTGTGCACAGAGAACTACATTTTTGGCCGGCTACATGCATCCATCCACACGATGAGAAAACACACATTAGGTACCCCTTGTGTATTAGACCTCTCACCCTGCTGATGGTAGTGGGGATGCATGGCCATATTTCACTTACTTAGTTGATCTATTACTTCCATTGACCAGCTCGTGTACTGACTTAATGGTCAATGGTGGAAGCCTCGGCCACAAAAAATGAAAGCAGTTAACAGGAACCTATCTTGCAGGTCCACACTCATTCGGCATGGTGTCATGACCTGCACACACACAAAAAGAAACATATCTAACAATACATTAATGTAGCTTGCCAGCCCTTGCATCAGAGTTTGATGGATGCGATATTTAGAAGCCATCATCACGGCTTGTCCATAGAGCTAAATGGGTAGAGTGGGTCAGGAATTGGGTTCACCAATTACGACCTAGTTCCATCGAAAGGCCATGCTGCCTCTTTCTTGGTCGGCGAGAGGAAGCCCCATATGCGAATAATGTGTCCCTGTGGAGGGTCTGAGGACTAAAAAAAGACGCATCCAATGAAGTGTACGAACAATTGATGGGACATGCATAAAAGGACAAAAAAATTCATCTGCCCTTCCCAGGTAGGATAGTTACTACGGTAGGAGAAATTTACACCACACGTGTCTTCTTCCCTTATATACAAATTTACTATCAGCTGCTCCTTTACACGCAAGGAAGCTACTATCAGCTACTGCATTCCTTTGCATGCAAAAAAATTACTATCAGCTACTCCCCTGCATGCAGGAAACTCACTATCGGTGGCAGGAATTTACAGCGCATCTAATGCCTTGCATGAGGCAGACGAAATGCGAAACAGGAACACAGCATGCAGGCCGCTGTGAGAAACATGACAAGGTACGGTTAGGTAGGTCATAAGTCCCAGCCTGTGTCCACATCTATGGCCAGACTAAATAATAAGATCTGGCATCAACTAAACATAGGCAGTGGTGAGATTGGTAAAGCGCAACCCCTACTCCATCATCCTGATTTCTACAATCTCCATGGTGAAACTTTCCCGTTTTCTATTTTGTTCCCATTCACCAACCAGAGCACAGCCAAGAGGTACAATCCTCCTGTGGACCAAACCACACAAACTTATGTTGATGATGATGCTCTAAACCTTATCCATGTTCCAGCTAGATGAGTGGGAACCTACTTTGTGAGATATATAACATACACTAGTGCATACATAGGCCACATAGCTTTTAGATTTAAAACAAAAGCAAATATAGTTACGACTCCATGTTTGTAGGTATATTTGTTCCAAATAAAAATTCACACTAGCACATGCTAAGCTCTGAAAAGAGGACCAAATAAGATAAAGCTGCTAAAAGTAACATTAATGGTTTGACAATGTATGTTCTTGTAATCTATCTACTCGACCATCGCCTGGCACATGGACCACAACAAGTGTTGTTTTGGTACCTATACCAGGAACCTATCGCAAGGAGAAATTTGGAAGGCTGAAGTACCTACTGCTGAGCTATGCCTGCTTGCAGACTGCTGGTGTAGTCCTAGACATGGAACGTGACATATAAATAGAGAAGCCTACACAGGTGTAGTATTGCCGGCTTACATGAACCCACAGGTAGGTGAACCACATGCACGACAAGGATGGGCTACTCGATTAGATGTTGGTACTGTTAACAGTAGGTACCTTCAATGAGATGCACCTCAGGCACGCCACCGTGTGTAGTAGGTGCACCTCAGCTGTCCCATACCACGATAGGTTTGGGTGCCTACCCTAGATAGGTTTTTAGGAGTTTGTGTTGGTTTCACTATGTGCACGCGTGCACAGAGAACTACATTTTTGGCCGGCTACATGCATCCATCCACACCATGACAAAACACACATTAGGTACCCCTTGTGTATTAGACCTTGCACCCTGCTGATGGTAGTGCAGATGCATGGCCATACTTCACTTACTTAGTTGATCTATTACTTCCATTGGCCAGATCATGTACTAACCTAATGGTCAATGGTGGAAGCCTCGGCCACAAAAAACGACAGCAGCTAACAAGAACCTATCTTGCAGGCCCACACTCATTCGGCAAGGTGTCATGACCTGCACACACACACAAAGAAACATATCTAACAATACATTAATGTAGCTTGTAAACCCTTGCATCAGAGTTTGATGGATGGGAAATTTAGAAGCCATCATCATGGCCTATCCATAGAGCTAAATGGGTAGAGTGGGTCAGGAACTGGGTTCACCAATTATGACCCAGTTCCATCGATAGGCCATGCTGCCTCTTTCTTGGTCGGCGAGAGGAAGCCCCATATGCGATCAATGTGTCCTTGTGGAGGGTCTGAGGACTACAAAAAAAGGCGCATCCAATGAAGTGTATGGACAATTGATGGGACATGCATAAAAGGACAAAAAAATTCATCTGCCCTTCCCAGGTAGGATAGTTACTACGGTAGGAGAAATTTACACCACACGTGTCTTCTTCCCTTATATACAAATTTACTATCAGCTGCTCCTTTACACGCAAGGAAGCTACTATCAGCTACTGCATTCCTTTGCATGCAAAAAAATTACTATCAGCTACTCCCCTGCATGCAGGAAACTCACTATCGGTGGCAGGAATTTACAGCGCATCTAATGCCTTGCATGAGGCAGACGAAATGCGAAACAGGAACACAGCATGCAGGCCGCTGTGAGAAACATGACAAGGTACGGTTAGGTAGGTCATAACTCCCAGCCTGTGTCCACATCTATGGCCAGACTAAATAATAAGATCTGGCATCAACTAAACATAGGCAGTGGTGAGATTGGTAAAGCGCAACCCCTACTCCATCATCCTGATTTCTACAATCTCCATGGTGAAACTTTCCCGTTTTCTATTTTGTTCCCATTCACCAACCAGAGCACAGCCAAGAGGTACAATCCTCCTGTGGACCAAACCACACAAACTTATGTTGATGATGATGCTCTAAACCTTATCCATGTTCCAGCTAGATGAGTGGGAACCTACTTTGTGAGATATATAACATACACTAGTGCATACATAGGCCACATAGCTTTTAGATTTAAAACAAAAGCAAATATAGTTACGACTCCATGTTTGTAGGTATATTTGTTCCAAATAAAAATTCACACTGGCACATGCTAAGCTCTGAAAAGAGGACCAAATAAGATAAAGCTGCTAAAAGTAACATTAATGGTTTGACAATGTATGTTCTTGTAATCTATCTACTTGACCATCGCCTGGCACATGGACCACAACAAGTGTTGTTTTGGTACCTATACCAGGAACCTATCGCAAGGAGAAATTTGGAAGGCTGAAGTACCTACTGCTGAGCTATGCCTGCTTGCAGACTGCTGGTGTAGTCCTAGACATGGAACGTGACATATAAATAGAGAAGCCTGCGCAGGTGTAGTATTGCCGGCTTACATGAACCCACAGGTAGGTGAACCACATGCACGACAAGGATGGGCTACTCGATTAGATGTTGGTACTGTTAACAGTAGGTACCTTCAATGAGATGCACCTCAGGCACGCCACCGTGTGTAGTAGGTGCACCTCAGCTGTCCCATACCACGATAGGTTTGGGTGCCTACCCTAGATAGGTTTTTAGGAGTTTGTGTTGGTTTCACTATGTGCACGCGTGCACAGAGAACTACATTTTTGGCCGGCTACATGCATCCATCCACACGATGAGAAAACACACATTAGGTACCCCTTGTGTATTAGACCTCTCACCCTGCTGATGGTAGTGGGGATGCATGGCCATATTTCACTTACTTAGTTGCTCTATTACTTCCATTGACCAGCTCGTGTACTGACTTAATGGTCAATGGTGGAAGCCTCGGCCACAAAAAATGAAAGCAGTTAACAGGAACCTATCTTGCAGGTCCACACTCATTCGGCATGGTGTCATGACCTGCACACACACAAAAAGAAACATATCTAACAATACATTAATGTAGCTTGCCAGCCCTTGCATCAGAGTTTGATGGATGCGATATTTAGAAGCCATCATCACGGCTTGTCCATAGAGCTAAATGGGTAGAGTGGGTCAGGAACTGGGTTCACCAATTATGACCCAGTTCCATCGATAGGCCATGCTGCCTCTTTCTTGGTCGGCGAGAGGAAGCCCCATATGCGATCAATGTGTCCTTGTGGAGGGTCTGAGGACTACAAAAAAAGGCGCATCCAATGAAGTGTATGGACAATTGATGGGACATGCATAAAAGGACAAAAAAATCCATCTGCCCTTCCCAGTTAGGATAGTTACTATGGTAGGAGAAATTTACACCACATGTGTCTTCTTCCCTTATATACAAATTTACTATCAGCTACTCCTTTACACGCAGGAAAGGTACTACCAACTATTGTATTCCTTTGCATGCAAAAAAACTAATATCAGCTACTCACCTGCATGCAGGGAATTTACTGTCGGTGGCGAGGAATTTACAGCGCATCTAATGCCTTGCATGAGGCAGACGAAATGAGGAACAGGAGCATAGTATGCAGGCGGCTGTGAGAAATAGGACAAGGTATGGTTAGGTAGGTCATAACTCCCCTCCTGTGTCCTCATTTATGGCCAGACTAAATAATAAGATCTGGCATCGACTAAACATAGGTAGTGGTGAGAGTGGTAAAGCGCAACCATTATACGTACTAGACATCTCACTTTGATGCTTGGTAAATTTTGGCAGGGCTTTCATGCACAGGCCATCCAATTTCTGGGCAATTAGTCCATGTATACTGTTGAACGGAAGAAGCAGCAAAATAATCAGGTCAGCATTCATCGCCCCTACTCCATCATCCTGATTTCCACAATCTCCATGGTGAAACTTTCTTGTTTTCTATTTTTTTCCCATTCACCAACCAGAGCACAACCAAGAGGTACAATCCTCATGTGGACCAAACCACACAAACTTATTACCACATAGGACTCAAGGTGCGAGTGCACGCATTCCATAGATAGTAGTGTAATGTACAAGGCGCTGGATACGTCCACAAGGAAGACAATTAGATGGAACACTTTAATTGACTTGAAGCTAGTACACACAGAGCTAAAACAAACAGGGGGGCATACAGATTATTTCTTCGAGCTCAGTAACCAAAAATGGCTGGTGGCAACACAGCACCAAGCTACTCTGGCTGATAGGTAACGGCCCTAGTTTAGGCACTGTACTTAAGACGAAGACATAAAGATCCCAATCTACTAAACTAGCATAGTGAACTAATGGATACATGAGCCCAGGGATCTCCAAAGTCCAACACAAGTAAGGACTCATAGGCCAAGTTCATACCACAACGAGACACTACCCACTACATGACACAATTAAAACTGGAACACCGATTATGGCACCAACACGGATCGCATAGAACAGCATCAGATTTATTAGATGAAGCTGTGTAGCCATAGGTGGTTGATGGTGGAGCCCAAGGATGTAGGACTACTCATCGCTGCAAATTATAAATACTTGGTCACCCAACTGATGGAACCAAACAATAAAATAGTATAAGAATGAATAGGCTACCTTGCTCTGGCTTTCTTTGCAGGGAATAGATCCCTATGAGCAGACCTCGGTCTCTTGCCTAGAATAGTTCTGCAAAAAAAACTATATAAGTAAATCACCCATACATGGTCCGTACTTCACCCGGGAAGGTGACCATAGCCACACTTAACGTTCAATGTTGGAGGAACCTAATGTAATACCTTTTAAACTAATTTCGAGGGGTGTGAAGAGTGCACTACGTGGGTATGGCAAATGATTTAGATTACTTAGTACACAAAGGTACATACCCATGTTACTCATGGACATCAAAGGGTACCTCCTTCCCCTTGCTGGATGAGGTTTTGGTATTAGCCACTGTGGAAGGGGCAGGAGGAGGGGTCGAGCCACCATCTGCATTGTTAGGAACCTCATGAATGACAAGAATGTGTGCCTAGTCATCTTTTCCAGAGGCAACACTTGATGTCCCAATCTTGTTCATAGCTTTGGGATCCCTAGGATCATGCGGCAAACGTCTGGTAGGACCACGAGCCTTAGTAGCCGTTGGATCGGGGAACACCCTCCTAGCTTGGAAGCAGAGCTGCCCAGTCCTAAAGGTTTGCTCACTGATAACCACCTAGAAGGCATACCTTCGACCAACAAGGCCATGAAGGGGTGCAGGCAGCAAAATCTGATTGGATGAGCTTTCTTCAATAAGCTCAGCGGCGGTCCGCCGAACAACCTGTTCAGCTACTCCTCCGAAGAGAAATATTTTCACGCGGCCAGTGGTATCCTCAATGATCACACTTAGCTTATAGCTTGGGTGGGAAAGAAGAAGACAAATCAGGAACAAGTTAGCTACCTTTGTCTGTTGGGGAGGGACAGTACCGTTTGAAGCAAGGATTACCTAGGAATAACCACTGGTTTAGCCTCATCGCAGTTAGTGCATTCAAAGCCATCGAAAGTAGCCTTCAGCCCCCGCTTGCATGTATTGCAACCTTTATACCACCAACCATTGGAAATGTCTATTTCTCTTATGATTGCATTGCAGGTGAAACGAACACCCTACATGGAAGGGTAGACCAAATTTCAGCAACCTAACCTGAGTAGTGCATATAGGTAATTGCTATGAAGGAGGCAATACATTGCTGTCATGGGGATCCAATGCTAGGAGCTCGGCAATAGTTTTCGTGTTGGCGCCTGCTTCATCAACAACACCCACCTCTGCATCATCATCATCGGGCAGGAACACAACTTCGGAGCCTCTTCCCTATAAACTAAGGACAAGGACAACAGCCATTTACACACCCTGCAAATCGGTAAAGGCTGAACAGCAGGGGAATCGTATTACCTAACACGAAAAGCGTTCATTTCTGGAAGGTCAATGTTCATGTACCATTTAGTGCCATCACCGCTCGCACATGTTGTGGCACCTACGTTGGCAATGGGCTGGATAGGTTATAACATGAACTGGGCGTAATGCAGAGGATACATGGAAAGGATACGATAAATAGCATGCACCTAAGTATTGCTTCACTTGTACCAGCAAAAACCATCACAATGGGTTCATCTTTATCAATGGTTTCAATAAGGATCTGGTCCTCAAACAAGGTTGCATGCTCGCCCCACAATGTAATTTGTAAGAGACGATCGCTACAAGCGTAGTCACAATAAGTTTATGCTAACCAGAATACTCATAAACTACCATGGACGCAACCTTAGATCACGTAGCTCCACCACCCTCCGCACCACACACCATTTAGCCCACTAGATCGCACCACGGGATGTATGATTGTAAGTTGTCCGATAACATCTGTTGGGAATGCAAACACCATGTCACCTGTGAAGTAAATCACAGAAAATAGGAAAAGGGAACCTGAATAGGCATGGCAAGGGCAGTGCATACCTACTAGGCCATGCCCATTCCTCCGTCTATGGGTTAATTCCTCAAAGTCCACAAAATTGAAAACATAGAGGGGAAGTTGGGTGGCCAGCTCTGTAGGTATCTCCTCTACGACAGTCCATGGTGTAAAATAGATTGTTTGTGGGTTCGGTACAGGGCTATACTTCCTTGCTTGCCTGCTAACTTGGATTTTTTAATCATATAGGAGCTGCCTTCAACTAAAGAATCAGCAAATTTGCTAAGGTATTTATGCCTGATGCAAGCGGTAATACCCATGCCCTGATGTAGAGTCTCAGATTGCACGGCCACAGTTAAGGGGAAATAGCATATATCCGCATGTAGCAAGGGACATACCTCTTCATCAACCAGAACAAGTTCCATGGCAGTTACACCCTTCCACTTAGGAGTCAAAGATAGTTTCCACATCCTAGCAACTCTAACCTTGATGGTCCAATTGTGCCTTGTTGGATTAATCTGTGATACCAAGGTGTACTCCATCTGGTGGTGGCCCATCACCAAAAGAAAAAGAAGTGTATCAAATAGAGCACTATAATGCAGGTAAGATAGGAGACCATAGCCTGCAAAGGTGTGGGCCCAACATATATAGGGAAAAACAATTTACCAGAGCATCTAAAGGACTTCTTTGTAAACAATGTTTTCAGTAATGTTAGAGGCCAGGTCTGTGCCGTCGTCAATCAAAACACGTAGTCCATCTCTAGATGTAACACGTGATATAGCAACATACAACTGGCCATGAGAAAAAATTGGGCGCGGTAGGTATAGGCCAACGCTATGCAAAGTTTGTCCTTGGCTCTTATTTATAGTCATTGCATAGCACAATCTTACTGGAAATTGGCATCTGCTAAGAACAAATGGTCATTTAGTGCTTGACACGTGCAACGAAAGTCTAGGAAGGAGAACTTTGTCGCCAATGTGAGCCAGTTATTATCTGAGCTTCCAATACGCGGTCACCTAACTAGGTTATTATAAGACGTGTACCATTGCAAAGGCCAGCACTCTGGTTTAAATTGAGTAGCAACATTATGGGCGAGCCAACCTTAAGCATAAGTTTATGAGAAGGAATGCCCTTGAACTGTAAGGAGTTTAGGAATTCAATAGGGTAAAGTAGGTATGCGTTACCATGTTCCTTGGAGGTTTCAACCAAAGAATCAGAACTAAGGTATACCTTTTCATGTCCTAGGATTGAAGAAAGGATGCGGTTATTAATCTCATTGATGGTATCATTTTTTGGAGCAATGATAGCCCGTTCCCTTAGGTAGTTTGGGTCTGAGTAGAATGTGTCTAAGTTGGGATAGGTAGATCTTATGATATTATCAATAGGGGAGCCAAGTTTCGGAACCAAGATGTCATGAGGTATCTCAACCAGCTCAGAGTCTCCATCATCAGTATGATTACTACCAGCAGCAGTGCCATCCCCAATACTCAACAACCAATCATTAAATGCTCTCACCTGATCAGTTGGCAAACCACTGCGAGACATCCCAAGTAAGCGCATATTGATTGTTAGCTTTAAAATCCTAACATGGTTCCATAGATAAGAGTTAGTTATGGACACATCAATGGTGTCTAACCTGCTGCCACCCTCGACCACAGGCAGCACTTGGCGGAAATCTCCGCCGAGCACCATGGTCTTACCACCAAACAAGCTATTAAAACACGAAGAGTCTGTCTCCCCAAGAATGTCACGCATGCTACGATCTAAAGATTCGAAGCAATGTCGGTGGGTCATAGGTGCCTCATCCCATATGATCAAAGAGCTATGCGCTATTAAGTCAGCAAGAAAAGTTCCCCTCTTAATATTGCACATGGATGACTCATCAATAACTATAGGAATTTTAAACCGGGAATGCGCACTACGGCCTCTAGGTAGTAATAGGGAAGCAACTCCAGATGAGGCCACATCGAGGATGATAAGCTTCTCAGATCACATGCGTGAAATTATTGCATTCCAAAGGAATGTCTTGCCGATGCCACCGCATCCATACACAAAAAACACTGGCCTGACTTCCCATAGACGGACTATGTGACAACATCATAAACATTTTTTTGTTCAACGTTCAACTGACCAACGAGGGTACCATGGATTCGCACGAGGTCCTCACAGTCATAGGCTAGTTCCTCAGCTAGAAGCCTATTTGTAACTTTACTACGCATGGTTCGATTAGGCTCCTGTAAACCATAATCAGTCATTAAACCACCATTTTTTACAAACAAACTATCCAGTTCAAGCAAAACATAATTTTTTAGGTGATCCTCTGGAACATTATAGGTAGCCAGTTGCACCATCTTTTTTATGTTGTGAAGTATATCGTCAGTAAAATATTCATAGAATTCATTGAAGAGGGAGGCTGCGTCACAGATAGAGCAAAAAAGGACTATAGTACAAGAAGTTGCCGCATCTGAGCAGCTGATCCCCACATAGATGCTTCCCTAAGGGCCTCATGCCACTCATTATCATCGCCAAGAAGACCCATAGACTGGCACGCATCCTTAAATGTTGGATATAGGACACCACTAATAGTTCGAAGGTCTTCGTACGAAGTAGCACCCTTGGCAACGTTGAGGAGCATACGAAGGTAATACAGCTCACCACAACTAGGATTGATATATATAGCCCTACCAATTTTTGTAGGCCCCTTGCGTGGGCGCCATTCCTTGTACTTTTTATTCTAGACCCACTTTGTTGGGAATTCTATATACATTAACTCTCGAGCGCATGGGAACTTCCTATTAGCAGAAAACCATTCGGTGAGGGTTGTCTACATGTAACGATGGTCATGTACAATAGCAGACAAGGGTTGGTTAGCTGGGTACACAACGTTATTCATGAAAGGAAGGTGCACAGCCAGCCTTTCCACTACAGGGGTCCTATAGTGAATTTCAAATTCAAACAAGCGCCAGATAGCTTCATGCGAAGATAGATAGCGGCAATCGATGTACTCGCGGACCTCATCCACATCCTCAGGCTACCTCTGGGAATCTAATGGCTAGGCACTAAGGCAGCTACTACCAACCTCAACCTGTGAATTGTCCCCAGTAACGTCGGGTGCACATGTTTCAATGACAACCCTAGCACAGTCCGACCCTTTTGTAATATATTTAAACAGGTACTTGATAATATGTGTTTTATTACACCATTCAGCGTTTATATGTGCTCTAAATCTTTTTAACAATGTCATATTGTATGGGACAACCCATTCGTTATCAAGTTTAACACCATATCGCTTGACAAAGTGCCCTGTGTCAGGACGGCACCTATACTGCACAAAGCCATCCTCACCAACAATTGTGTTTGGTTGAGTGCCCTTTGGGAAGAACTTGGAGCACTTGTTGTTTTTCATGCATGGGCAATTCTGATTCAACTGACCACAAGGGCCATGCACCATGAATTCATCGACAAGACTATAACCTAGTGGGTCAGATGACCTATCTGGTATCTCTGCACATATTATTGAGTCAATAAAAGAAGGACGAGGGTCTTTAGTGTTACCTTCAAGCCAAACCAGAATATGAACGTGGGGTAGGCCACGCTTTTGGAACTCGATGGTGTAGAGTACTGAAACAGGAAATGGTGGCACCAGGATTAGAAAGATGGTAGGCAATCAAATAAGTCATTCCATGGGACACTGTTAGCATGTACATCCCTAATTGGATGGCAAGGAATAACACATGGGACCACACTTAGACAACTCAACTACCCAAATGGTTTGCCCTGGTAAATCCATTGTGCAGTAAGCATCCACTAGATGCCTAGTGAAGCCTATTTTCCAAATAAGAAACATAGTGATGGAGGGTGGAAATTGCTAGTTATACCTGCACGTGCCTTCCCAAAATAAGTTCCTTTCTTCAACCCAGAAACAAGCTCGGCCACCTTTAGCTTGAAGACTCGACTAACTATATCAGATCTAGCGTCAGGTCTTTGCCCTAGAACAAATGTAAGGGCATCAGCTATCTCCGGCCACTTTGGATTATATGTAAAAGTAATAAACATATCTGGAGGCCCATATGATCGGAAGATGGCCATTGCATCCTGGTAATTCTGAACCATATATCGTTTGCTCCCTGTAAAGCTAGCAGGCAAAATAACCTTCTTACCAACGCCACTGCCATCAACATCACCCTTGCGAAGCGCATCCTCGAGGCCCTTGTACACCTCTGACCTCAGGTTTTTATTGTTTCTAACTATAAACCTAAGCCTATTCTCCTCCACGGATGCGAAGGCGTCAACAATATATTGCTGGAATAATCGGTCGCCACGTATCAATGTTGTTGCCTCACATCTACGTCGCTGTAATCTATAAGCACAGTACTCAAGCATTGTGACCTCACCTCTAGCTCCAACCCTCAAGGGCGCTGACCTTTTATACTTAATTCCTATTTTGAAGCCCTAGTCCCCATAAGGGAACAAAATTGGGTACTGTAATGCCATATAGTTTGCATGTAGGTTGCTAATTCGTTTAAGGCCGCCACCCCTATCCTAAATGATTATATCTGGGCTCTTTTTTTCCTTAGAAAAGTCCCCGACTATCAAAGCAGCTATCTCAGACCCTGCCGATGCACTATATTGGGGCGTGTTCTTGGACCTATCATGTAATATCCTAAGGCATAACGACTGACACCGGCTCTGTACAAGTAAGTCCCCATCTGCCCTAAATGATTTTACCAGTGCATTTGATTCATCAAACATTCGTACCTAGCCTTCAACTATCTGTTTGTCAACCTGGCTACCATCGTCAGACTCCCTATGCTTATCAAAAATCGATATTCGATTTTGAACTTCATTTCTAGTGTCAAAAATATAGAGCTATGCATAAACTGGGGACGCACCCTCATCCGGCAGCAAAGATCCAATTCTATGGTGAACCTGACCATTAATCTTAAACACATATGGACCAGGCCCCTTGTTTACACCTGTGTCAATCTTAGCACCAAG
This sequence comes from Miscanthus lutarioriparius, assembly GCA_904845875.1. Lineage (NCBI taxonomy): Eukaryota > Viridiplantae > Streptophyta > Magnoliopsida > Poales > Poaceae > Miscanthus > Miscanthus lutarioriparius. The sequence continues at coordinate 109,099,402 of CAJGYO010000001.1, forward strand.
CGATGTGAAAGCAAACATAGAATTGTACGACCGAACAGATTTAATAAAATATTTGAAAAGAACACCACCATTTGGATTCAATAGCCCATCTAGGAATGGAGGAGGGTCTTTTTGGAAAGGCAAACTGACCTTGCCTCCCTTGCAGCAAAGATGGAAATGAATAGTGGCTGCATCACCTGGATATGACCTTTTCACACGCTCTTGGTACCAAAACTGCGCACCACAGTGCTGGCACTCATGTGCTGGAGGCCCGTAATATGAAGTTTCAGTGGAAAGGCAATCTGCACAAGGCACAAGGCATCAGACAACCTAGGAATCTATTTTATCACCACCTAGTACATATGTCTGTAGGGTAATCATAGATTTGTAGGCCATATATTGGCACCTGCTTTTTGCTGAGGCCCACCACAATTTCCTGCGTATGGAATCAAAACTTAAAAGTTAACATAAGGGGAAAGCAATGCAACACCTACGCACACACACACCTATACAAACGAGAAGGTACACAACTAACCTTTTTTCTTTAGCTGTCTTTTAGAACTAGGACGTTGCTACCTTTCACGTACTGTCCCCTCAACTATAGCTAGAGGCGGAGGGCAGGGAAGATAGCTAGAGCGAGGAATGTCTAATTAGGGCTGGGAACAGCATAAATGAAAGGGGAGCGATAAACAATCAAACACCTAGAACTAAAGCTACACTCTCCCCACGCTGCCTCTTCCTTGGCCGGCTAGAGGAAGCTCCTTCCATGTGCCATCAATGTGTGCCTATACACGTCGTTCGGAGCACCACAAAAATTACATAATGACGAGATGAAGGTTAGGAGAGGAGAGGACCGACGCAAATAAAAGGAAAAGAAAACAAGAGAACAGGAAGCCAGATGTATAGCAGCAAGGGCATGAGCAAGGCTGCAGGCGCCACTTTCGAGGATCGAGATCATGCGCTAAACACATATAGGCACAGCGGAATGATTTGGTCGGACATGATCAGAACACGTGTGTATGCACAAAGTGTGCCTATTATGTTCATATGCACATGCTAACTAAGTGACGTCAAATTCAAAGCTTTGTCGAGCCACTCGCTACATTCATAGTTAGGCGTTAATTTTATAGAATCTTTCATTACAATAGGTTCACAGCATAGACCTACTATGTCGTGCTTCCTAGGCAGTCTGTGCTGGTTACGCCATTATCCGTGCCTGAGAAATGTCGTAGTATCTATACTGGTGGTTTTAGTGTAACAAAGGCCAGGAACAACAACACAAGCTACTGCAGGGGTGAATTATATGAACTACAAGGAGGGCACTTGCAAGCAATGGGAGGAAGCGATGAAGCACCGGGCGGCACACCACATGCTTCGGAGCGGTAGGACGTTCCCGATGGAGAGCATGGCACCGCGACCATAGTAGTATGAGTAGAACTGGTCAAAAAATGTAATCGTTTAAGTTTGTGGGGGGAGCCCCCATGGGAATAGTCTTTTGTATTCATGAATACACCAGTCCCTTTTCGTGATGAAATCACTTTGTAAGCGATGAATTTGAGCAAAAATGAACAAGTTCTTAAATTTCGTTACGGCAAACAGCTTTTCAGCTCTTCTCCCTCTTTTTGTAAAAGAGGTTCAGTGCCTTCCGACCCTTTCCATAGTTAAGGTCACAAAAAACTCGAGAGTGCGGGCGAGCCAATTCTAATCATGCTAGTGAGCAAGGAGACCATAGCCACTGGGGCATGGGTTTCCCACAGTCCTACCAGTTATACTTAGATTTTGTTCCCGAAATCCTAGCCCTTAGGACTTACCATGAGAAAAGAAGGAAAACATAGAGAATGTTTGCAAGATAACATAGAGAGTGTTTGCAAGATAAACGTACTCATACCAGCCCCCGAGTGAGGTCCGACCCCTCACACTTGCAGGGGTCGGATGTCACGAAAGATTGGGGATTTTGATGACAAAACTAATAAGAGAAAGTATGCGTTTATTTAGGGGTAAAAACAACGCAGCTGCTCAATGTTCCAGGCGTTGGTGAAGGCCTCATCGTTGATGGTTTTCAACTTGTAGGCGCCTGGCCGGAGTACTTCCGTGACAACGTACGGCCCCTCCTAGGGCGGGCAGAGCTTGTGGTGGTCCTTGTTGCTCTACACGAAGCGAAGAACTAGGTCCCCGACTTTGAAGGCTCGGTCCCACACCCATCGGATGTGGTACTATCGCAACGCCTGCTGGTACTTGGCCGAGCGGAGGAGGGCGACGTCGTGAGCTTCATCTAGCTGGTCCATGGCGTCTTCGTGGGATGCCTCAACTCCCTGTTCATCGTATGATCTGATCCTTGGTGCTCCATAGTCGAGGTCGGTTGGGAGGACGGCCTCAGAACCATAGACCATGAAGAAATGCATGTAGCTGGTGGCTTGGCTAGGAGTTGTCCGTAGGCTCCAGAGCACCGCGGGGAGCTCGGCGACCCAGCGTGCGCCAAATTTATTCAACTGGTTGAAGATCCTAGGCTTGAGGCCCTGTAGGAGCATGTCATTTGCGCGCTCAACCTGCCCGTTCGTTCGGGGGTGCGCGATGGCGACCCAATCGAGCCAGATGTGGTTTTCATCGCAGAATCAAAGGAACTTTTTACCGGTGAACTGTGTGCCATTGTCCATAATAATGGAGTTCGGTACTCCAAAACGATGGATGATGTTGAGGAAGAACAGCACGGTTTGCTCAGATTTGATCATGAAGATTGGCCGCGCTTCTATCCACTTTGTAAACTTGTCTATGGTGACAAGCAAGTGGGTGTAGCCCTCGGGCGCTTTCTTTAGAGGTCCAATCAGATCGAGCCCCCAGACCATGAAGGGCCACGTGATGGGGATCATCTGGAGTGCCTGGGTTGGGAGGTGAGTTTGTCGAGCATAGTACTGACACCCTTCGTAGGTGCGTATGATCTGCTCGGCATCGGCTACTGTAGTGGGCCAGTAGAAGCCCTGTCGGAATGCGTTTCCAACCAAGGTTCTAGGCATGGTGTGGTGTCCACAGACCCCACTATGGATATCGCCCAGCAAATGCTTCCCCTATTCGAGGGGAATGCAGAGCTGTAGGATCCCGGTGTGGCTTCGTTTGTAGATTTCGCCCTCTACAAGAACAAAGGATCGAGCTTTTGTCTTGTCCGTTGGCAGCATGTCAAGGAGGAGGTAGTTGAGGTAGAGTGTTCTCTAGTCGACCAAAGGGTCAGGCTCTATCGCTGGATCCTCTTCCAGCTCCATGACCTCGGGGCTGGATGGAGCCGTCGGTTGGTTAGCCCCTGAGGCTGGATCGGGCGGACCGTCGTCGGCCCATTCTGACCCTTCGTAGCACACCGAGGGTTTGTGTTGGTCGCTGGCGAAGACACCTATTATCACCGGCTCCCGGCCGGATGTCGCCTTCGCAAGCACATCAGCCGCTACGTTGAGGTGCCTTGGGATGTGATTGAGTTTGAGGCCGTCGAATTTGTCCTCCAGACGTCGGACTTCTTGGTAGTACGGAGCCATCTTGGCGTCATGATAGCTTGACTCCTTCATGACTTGGTTGACAACCAGCTGGGAGTCGCCTCAGATGTCGAGGCGTCGGATGCCCAACTCGATGGCAATGCATAGGCCATTGATAAGCGCTTCATACTCACCACATTATTAGATGAGGGGAAATAGAGGTGAACCATGTACCTCATGCATACCCCGAGGGGTGATATGAAGACCAGTCCTGCGCCAGCGCCCTTCTTCATTAGCGATCTATCGAAGTACATCGTCCAGTACTCTTGATCGACGACCACCGGTGGTGTTTGGACCTCGGTCCATTCCACGATGAAGTCGGCCAACAACTAGGACTTGACCGCCATTCAGGAGGCATACATAATGCCCTGATCCATCAACTTGAGCGCCCACTTTGTGGTTCTTCATGGCATCCTGGCTTTGGATGACCTCACCAAGGGGGAACAATGTCATGACCGTCACCGGGTGTGACTCGAAGTAGTGGCGTAGCTTCCTCTTGGTGATGAGGACGGCGTACAGGAGCTTCTAGATTTGGGAGTAGCGGGTCTTAGAGTTGGATAGTACCTTGCTGATGAAGTACACAGGGCGCTGCACCTTGAGGGTGTGCCCCTCTTCTTCCCGCTCCACTACCAGGGTGGCGCTGACCACTTGCGTGTTGGCCGCTATGTATAGCAGAAGGGATTCTCCATTGGTTGGAAGAACCAAGATCAGGGCCTTTGTTAGAAGCAGTTTGACCATGTCAAGCGCCTCCTGGGCCTCGGATGTCCACTCGAAGCGGTCGGCTTTCTTCAGGAGGCGATAAATGGGGAGACCTCATTTGCCAAGGCACGAGATGAATCGACTAAGTGCGGCGAGGCACCCTATGACTCGCTGAACCCTCTTTATGTTCTGAATTAGGCCCATCCTTGTGATGGCTGAGATTTTCTCTAGGTTGGCTTCGATGCCACGCTCGGAGACGATGAAGCCAAGCAACATGCCCCTCGGGACCCTGAAAACACACTTCTCGAGATTGAGTTTGATGCCATTCGCTCAGAGTTTTGCAAAGGTCTGCTCAAGATCAGCAACATGGTGGTCAACCCGTTTGGACTTAACTACGATGTCGTCAATGTAGGCCTCAACGGTCCGCCCGATGAGGTCCCCGAAGCATTTAAGCATACAGTGCTGATACGTAGCCCCAGTGTTCTTTAGACCGAACGGCATTGAAATGTAGCAGAATGATCCGAAGGGGGTGATGAAAGATGTTGCGAGCTGGTCGGACTCTTTCATCATGATTTGATGGTACCCGGATTACGCATCAAGGAAGGAGAGGGTTTCACACCCCAAGGTAGAGTCAACTATTTGGTCTATGCGTGGCAAAGGAAATAGATCCTTTGGGCATGCCTTGTTGAGACCCGTATAGTCTACACACATCCTCCATTCCCCACTCTTCTTTCATACAAGAACGGGATTGGCTAACCACTCTGGGTGGTATACTTCCTTGATGAATCCGCCAGCCGATAGTTTTGTTATCTCTTCACTGATGGCCCTGCGTTTCTCCTCGTTGAAGCGACGCAGGCATTGCTTCACCGACTTGGAGCCTAGGTGGATCTTCAAGGTATGCTCGACGACCTCCCTCGGAATGCCTGGCATATTTGAGGGTTTCCACGCAAAGATGTCTTTGTTGTCGCAGAGGAAGTCGACGAGCGCGCTTTCCTATTCGGAGGAAAGCGTGGTACCAACGCGTACCATTTTGCCCTCGGTGCTCTTGGGGTCTACGAGGACTTCTTTAGAGCCCTCTGTCGACTCAAATGACCATATTGACTTCTTGGCGTCGGGCGCTTCTTCGGTGACCTCCTCCTTGAGGGTGGCGAGCTCCCTAGAGGCGATGATTGCTGTGGCGTGACTGCAGCACTCGACCTCGCACTTATAGGCGTGCTGGAAGGAGGTGCTGATGGTGATGACCCCGTGGGGACCCGGCATCTTCAGCTTGAGGTATTTATAGTTGGGGACGGCCATGAACTTCGCGTAGCATGGACGTCCTAGGATGGCGTGGAAGGTTCCAAGGAACCCAATCACCTCAAAGGTGAGGGTTTTAGTCCTGTAATTGAACTGATCCTCGAAGGTAACGGGTAGATCGATCTGCCCGAGTGGCATGGCCTGCTTCCCGGGCACAATGCCATGGAAAGGTGCTCGGGTTGGGCGGAGGCGTGTCCGATCGACGCCCATCTCGTCGAGCATCTTGGCGTACATGATGTTGAGGCCACTGCCTCCATCTATCAGTACTTTGGTGAGTCGCTTTGGGCCAACGATCGGGTCGACAACAAGCGGATATCTCCCTAGGTGCGGAACGCTATCCAGATGGTCGGTCCGATCGAAGGTTATGGCGGACTCTGACCACCGGAGGAAGGGAGGTGTCGTCGGTTCGGCCGTGTAGACCTCGCGACGTGCGACCTTCTAACGACGTTTGGAGTCGTAGGCTGCTGATCCTCCGAAGATCATAAGGCAGCCATCCAGCGTCGGAAAGTCATCGTCCTTCTCCTCAGCATCGTCCGTAGTGGGGGCAGGGTCCTTTCCCTGCTCCCCTTTGTTTGAGCCTCTGGACAAGAACCGCCGCATGAGGCTGCAGTACTTGAGTAGATGCTTAACTGGGAAGGCGTGGTTTGGGCACGACCCCTCGAGTAATTTTTTGAAGTGGTTTGGAGTGCCCTCCGTAGGCTTCCGACCACCCTTGCGGTCAGCAGCGACCACGAGCGAGTCCTCCCGTCGTTCCTTCTTGTTCTTCCTTTTGGCGGAACGATTGGAGGTGCCTTCGCCGACGCCCTCGTCCCGCCTTGCATTGCCTTTGAGATGATCGAAGATTGCTCCGACCGCCTCTTCTCCTGAGGCATGGCTGGTGGCGATGTCTAGGAGTTCCTTTGTAGTTCGTGGGCCCTTGCGTCCCAGCTTATGAACCAAAGACTCGTAGGTAGTCCTGGACAGGAAGGCTCCTATAACGTCGACGTCAGCAACATTAGGGAGCTCGTTGCACTATCGGAAGAAGCACCAGATATACCCATAGAGGGTCTCACCGGCCTTCTGACGGCAGTTCTTGAGGTCCATGGGTTCCTAGGGCGCTTGTATGTGCCCTGGAAGTTCCCCACAAAGATCTCCTTCAGATTCGCCCAACTTTGGATCGCGTTGGACGGCAGGTGTTCCAACCACGCTCATGCCGAATCAGCTAATAATAGTGGAAGGTTGCGGATAATGAAGTCATCATTATCCACACCACCGGCTTGGCAGGCAAGCCGATAGTCTTCGAGCCAAAGTCCAAGGTTTGTCTCCCTAGAGTATTTTGGGATATTGGTAGGTGGTTGGTACCTTGGTGGGAAAGCAGCATTGAGGATGTGCCGGCCGAAGGCCTAAGGGCCCGGCAGGCCGGGGTTCGGGCTCCAGTTCTCGCTGTTGTCGTAGCATCCACTGTGATGAGGATGATAGCCATGGTAGGATCCTTCTCTCGGGTCGCCATAGGTGCATCTGCGAGCGTCGAGGGTGCTGCGTGCGTCGTGGTTGCTGTCGAGACACTAATGCACCGGGATAGCAGTGCGCTGCCTGCCGCCCTATGGCACCTAGTGGACTGACGCATCCCTAGCGGGGCGCGCCGAGGGCGTGCGCTGGCTAGTGTCAAGCTCGCATCGCTGAGACAATGAGCTCTCTGCCTGCTACGCAGCCGCACGCTCGAGCAGCGTGCGAATCTCACGGTGGGCTGACGATCCTTGGGCGTCGTGGCCTCTGGAAGGCCATGGAGCAAGGCCATTGCGGCGGCGATGTTCTAGCTCACCCGAGCAAAGCGAGGAAGGGCTTCATCATCGGCGATGATCCTTCGGTTTACATCGCGGCCCATGGCACGTGCGTGCCCACCATCTCCGCAGCGTTTGATCTCTCGATCGAGCTCCACGCACTCCTGTACAAGCTAGATTCCGGCTTCCTCGATCTCTCGCTTTCAGGCTTTCAGCTGCTCCACCCCCATGCGAGGTGGGGCCGCTGTGTCCCCCTCGGTTTCGTCACTGAGGTTGCCCACCGGGGTAGCCTCCTCCGTGGGGATGCTTTTGATGTGTCCCTCTGGGGTACCCGTCATGAAGCATTCCCGAGAGGGGTGATGGCTCCTCTAGCTGGAGTCAAAGCCAGAGGACGACCCTGGCTCCTCTATGAGGAGGTTGTGGAGAGATTCCGTGACGTGTTTGATTACCCCCACGAACTCGTTGTTCGCGGGCGGCAGAACCATGCATCGCGCCACAAGGTGGCTAACAGTCGCCGTAGCATTGCAGAGACCGAACGGAAGCGATGTCAGGGCACTCCGTATGTGGTGTTCCAGAGAGAGGGACCCTCCTCCGGAAAACCATGCCGTGTCATTTGCGTCGGAAAGGGTGAGGCGGCGCTGGACCTCCCTGGACTGCTGGGGTCCTAGGGAGACACCAAGCTGGCGCTCAAGCCTCTCGTGGTTGAGGCCGATGGAGGGGAGAGATTGGATGGCGGCGTGAGCCAATGCCAACTCTCCTTCCACCGTGATGATGAAGTCTAGTCTTCCGAAACACACGTGTGCACCTGGGACCTAGCTGTTGCCGTGGCTAGCCATCCGTGGCCTGATGTTTATCATCGAAACGCGCAAAGGTCCCCTACCTGGCATGCCAACTGTATGTGTTTCGAATAAACACCAACTAGTAAATTTATATTTGTTGCGTGTTAGGCCCGGATGATGTACTAAAGGACACAAGGTTTATACTAGTTCGGGCAGAATGTCCCTACGTCCAGTTTGCTATAGCTCGTGTTATTAGCACCGAAAAAGGTTCATAGTAGGGGGTACAAACGGTCGAGAGGGGGACAGGTCCCAAGTCTACAATAGAAAGGTCGAAATGATGCCAAGAGCTCGTTTGCTGCTTGGCTATGTGTTGCGTGATGTGTTGTGTGTGAAATCGATCCGTCCCCTTAGTGGGGTGTCCTGCCCTCCCTTTTATAGACCAAGGGGGAGCAGGGGTTACAGATGGGAGAAAGAGGAAAAAACCAAAGGTAGAGAAGGTCCTTCGAAGGTGCCGAGTCTTTCTTTTCCCTTGAGTCTGCCCTGCTGACATGGCAAACCATGCCAGGGATAGCACATTCGCTGATCCTGATAAGGCTATGCTCCGGCTTCATTTCAGCAAGTGGTCACATCCCATCCTACTCCAGCGGACGGTGCGGCGTGCCAAGGTGCCGAACCATGACCCTACGGGGAGCAGACGGGGAAGTGACTATACGTCTGTTACTGTAGATGATGCGAGTTCTCTCCTGGATTGTAGTGGTTGTCGTATGCTTATGTCAGGATCCGCGTTCGAGGGTTGATGGCGGCGCCACAACACTGTAATACAAAAGTCAGCGACTACAACACTATTCGGGCTCTGTCATGCTTGGAAGGGCTTAAAGCGCCCGTCCCGTCGTATCCTGAAGGTACTTTCCTACAGGCGTGCAGGGTATGGTCCTCGGTACTGCGGTTGACTCGAATGTCCTGTCTTACCCTATGCTCATCATTATGAAGGAGCAGGGTGCAGTCGTCGGGCGAGGCGGAGCCAGCCCCAGGACGTCTGGCGAGGCGGAGTCAGCCCTCAGTCGTCGGGCGAGGCGGAGCCAGCCCCAGGAGGAGTCCAGCCCTCGAGGGTCGGGCGAGGCGGAGCACATCCCTCAAGGATCGGGTGAGGTGAGGCCAGTCCCCGGTCGTCGGGCGAGGTGGAGACAGCCTTCAGCCGTCGGGCGAGGCAGAATCTACCCCCAGACGTCGGGCGAGGCGGAGCCAGCCCCCAGACATCGGGCGAGGCGGAGTCCAGCCCTCGGGGGTCGGGCGAGGCGGAGTCCAGCCCTCGGTGGTCGGGCGAGGCGCGGCCAACCTTCGGTCGTACGGACAAGAAGTGCAGTTGCGTTCTTGTCTGCTTGAAAGCATCAGCGTTTGATGGTTATTAGCTCCTCCTCCATAGGTACCCCAGTATTCGGTCCCCGACAGATGCCATTACTCCATCCTAGAGCAAGAGCTTGCCCCATACCTGAATAAGGGCAAGGACTCTGTTGTGATGCCTTATGCAACTCTTCCATCTTCTTCAAAGCTTCCTTGTTTCCCCTCTACAACAAATCCATGAGATCTTGCGCCAACTCAGTGAGGATTGGAGATTGCGTCGGCGAATCCAAGGCTGCTTCATCACTTGAGACTGGATCTGGCTAGGGAGGCGCTAGATCAAGCTGAGCAATTGGACTCGATGGACATGCCCCTTCTGAATCTGCGGACTCACTGAGATAATCCTGAGAGGCCATAGAAACACTATAGGTCGGCAGATCAAACTGAGGGGAGCATAGATCTAAGGTCGGCTGAGACAGGGTTTTTGTTTGGGTGGTGGATGAGTGGGGGAGGGGGTAGAGGGGGCACCGGGGGAGGGGACGGGTTGGGAAGGAGGCGGCTTACCTACCGTCCTTACTCTCTTCAAACTTACTTTAGCATTTATAGAAGTTACAAATACACCATTACGTTATTTTTTTAAATAAATTTATTGGAAGAGAAAAATATTATTCTAACTGAAAGATACTATTTATGTAAACAGTGCCCACGTGAGATGGCTGGCCAGCACCAGCCAGCCAGCTGCTCCAGTCGAACAGGCTGTTAACCTCTCAAGTTGGTAGGCTGTTAACCTCTCAAGTTGGACACCGTTGGGCCTGGTCATGGGTCACGCGGCCAAAACCGATGCTGTGGTCAAAAGTCTCCGGCGTTCGCGGTGCACAGGTAGCCATCCGCTTGCCCTTCTGATTGATAACAGATACAGAAGTAGCAAAACGTTCACCGATGCTCGGGTTGACCTCCCACATTCGTTGCTGCTGGTCCTCAAATTCAACGTCGGCAGACGTGGCGTCACTTTCTTGAGTCTGGTGAAGCTCCTTCAACATCTACGACTCAAGATACCAAATCCTCGAAGACACAGGCTTGTAAAACATGGGAGCGTCAATTGTACTATTAGAGTGCGAGAATCAGAATCCCCAATGTCTTTTATCGTGGCCACTTCTCTCCGGAGGCCTAGCGCCTCCGGTGGAGACACAACCTGTTTTTGCATCAGCAGAAGTGCAATTTTATCCAAGCAAGATCAGTATTTCCTGTTGTAGGCGTGCTCATTTCTATGGGTATCTGTGTTGGCTCTCTAGTCGTAGTGTTAGAGCTACAGGTTAGTCTTTGAGACATGAATCCCAAAAGTTTGTACTTTACTTCTATTGATAATATATTCGAGTACTTGTAATAAAAAAAATACAATGAACCGGTTCCGTGTAAAATACCACTACCTAGGTAGGCTACCTCATAGGCACCAATTCGATAAATGTTGTGCTTAGGACGTCTGTCCGTCCATATGCGCTCTCTCAAAAAAAAAATATATACGGTGCTTTTCTCTGATGGGTTTGCCTCCCCTTCTTTCCAAACTAGGCATAAAAGTATGATTGCACATAGCTAGAGTGCGTGTGTTTTGTGTGTGTGTGAAATGTGAATACCATCCTCAAGTAGAAATGTAGAATCTAAGTCCCAATATAATAGGCAGCGAGCACAACATGTGGCACACAAATTTGGAACCAGATAAAGCTGCTGGGCTGCACCTGCACCTTAATAAACAGCGGTATTTGCTTGAAGAATCTCGCTGACGACGCGCTGGCGAGCGAAATCATCCGCCAAGATCCCGGTGTGCGTCGCGTTGGGGATCAAGACGGACTTGTAGTAATCCTGACCCAGGTACTTCCCAATCACCGTGTCCAACGCCAGCACGCTAGCCAGATTGACGTTGCCGTCGCCATCGCCGTACACAACCCTGGGCTCCGCGTCGATGTCGTCCCAGTACACGAGCTCCGGCGTCGGCACGCCGACGCCGTTGATGCACGTGACGGGCACGATCGGTGCGCTGAAGTTGAGCACCCCCGGCAGCGTCCTTGTTCGGTAGCGCGCCACCTCGTCGTCGGAGAATCCGGCCGCCGCCAGAAGCTCCGGGATGTCATAGGCCGAGTAGTTCCTCGCCCGTGTGATCACCAGGGGCGTGTGGGCGAACACCTTGGGAGACGGTAGGGTGAGGAATGTGCTCTCGAAGCTCCTGCCCGTGTTCCCGAACAACGATAGCACGTCGCCGGGAGGCGGAGGATGGCTGACGGAGGAGGCGAGGGCCCGTAGCGCGGTCACGATGCCTCCTGCGCCGGTAGAGACCATGACGAAGTGCTTGACGTACCTCCGCCGCCACGGCAGGGGGCTCTGGTCGAGGAATGCCATGGCGTTTATGCCGCCCTGGCTGTGCGACACCAGGATGACCGGCTTGTTCCCATTCCTCGCGCTGGCACGCTCTACGAGCAGCCGCAGGGACGAGACGAAGTGGGCGAAGTGCTGGGCGGGCTGACCGCGCGGCGCCGGCCCGTACCTGAAGTCGTATGGCGCGCCGAACAGGTTTCCGCCGTCTTTGTATCCGACTCCTTCCAGTGCCTCCACCAGTCTTCACATACAAAATAGTTTTTCATGCCGCATGATCACGGATTTTCCGAAAAGAAGAAAAGAACAAACGATGCACTCGCGCATACTGTAACTTACTTCCGGTAAGAAGGACAGCGGGGGATGAAGCCGCCCGTGGTGCCAAATGACACGACTCTGACATCGACGCCCCTCACGTTGCGGTAGTCGCCGGCGACAGGGTCATACACGAGCCGCAGCTGCTCCGCGTAGCACGGCAGCAGTGCAGGGTCCTGCAGCGCCGTGCGGTTCTCCCACAGCCGGAACCACCCCTTCCCCTTGCGCGCGCCGCAGCTCGGCGGCGCTGCCGGCTCGTACTCCTCCGTGAGCCGCGCGTCGAGCTGGCTGCAGCTGTGGCCCGGTAGAATCACGATGGGGTGGAGGTCCGCCGCATCCCGCGCAGCCGAGTGGTCGCCGCGGCGGAAGAAAGGCCATGAGAGGAGGAGGAGGAGAGGCAGGAGGCGGTGCAGCTGCACGTCCATTTGTGCCCGCTCGGGGTTCCAATCAGAGCCAGTGGCATCGCGTTACAGGGCTACAGGTACTTACATACTGTAGTAGCATATAAATAGAAAAATATAGAAAGTTTCTTGCGGTGCGCCCATGGGACACGTTAACGAGTAGCTCGGGCATTAAAATGGTGGAATTGTGCCAGTTGTGCGACTGCGACCACGGAGATAGGCAATTGGTGCCCGGTGAGGCTAGCGCCGGGTGTGGACGCCACGTCCGGACGCCCGCACTGCTCCTCGTCCGTTCGGATTTGCGTTAAGCGTGTACGCGGGACCGCCCACGTCGTCCGGATGACTTGCCCCGCCCTGGCTCAATCCCTGTGCAGACGAGTCGGGCGCCGATCCACCTCCACCACGTCGTACTCCTCTGCTGAGGAATCGTGTGGGCCTCTTCCATTCTGGCATCGCGCGGCCTGCGTCTCCTCCCCGCGTCGGTGGCCGCGATCTGGCCCTGCCGCCGCCGCCTTAATCCTCATGCTCCTCCGCCCCACAACTCCTCCACCCCCGGTCGCGATTGCCTGTGGAAGGGAGCTCACACCCCTCATCGACACAAACGTTGGTGGTCTGCACTTACAATATGAAACCATTGCTACAAACATACGATTAAAAACAGATGAAACATTTAGAACTCACGCTTGCAACATATGTGTATTGATACTGCAATATGCAACATCCGGATAAAATACTTGCAACATACGTCTGAAACAAATGAAATATTTTGAATAGACGCTTGCAACAAACCTCTGAAACAATTGCAACATATGCAACATCCGGATCTACTTATGCAATATTCATATAAAACACTTGCGACGTACCTCTGAAACATCAGAAATACTTCAAACATACGTTTGCAACATGTGCTTTTCTTCCTGCTGTGGTGTCTTCGACCGATCGCGGGAGACAATGTCCAGGTTGGCGACCTTCTCCTGGTGGCACCGGGGGGGGTTGGCATGGTGCCCGCCCGCCGCAACGAGCGAGCGCTGATTAGGGCACAACGGCAAGGCGGAGTGAGGCGGTGCGGCGTGGCGCAGGATGGGGCGCGCACGAGGGATGCCCACGGTGGCGAGGTGGAGTGGGGTGGCTGGGCGCAGGATGGGGACGCGCACGGGGGATGCCCGTGGCGGTGAGGTGAAGTGGGACGAGGGGACGACGGCAAGTGAGGAGATTTTTTTGAGAGAGCACCTCCGGACGGATGGACGTCCTCAACACAACATTATCGATGAACAAATAAGTGGCTAGTTAAAATGCCATGAAAAGTTTGGAATCCCCAAAGAATTGGATTATCCAAACTAGCTTCGCACAAACAGAATAGTCCAGTGTCGTCGGGCTAGACCAACGTAGGTTTGCTTGGGACAAACCCTGTTGGGGAAAGTGCACCTTATGTCACTCTAGCATCATCAGTAAACCAGCTAAGACACCTTCAAAAAGTTGAAGTGATGAAGGAAGAACATCAATGTAGGATTAGGATCATATTTGTTTTTGAAGGAAGAATATCAATGTGGGAAAGTTGAAGAGATTCCGTTAATAATAATATAAAGTTCCTTTTAACATTGTTGTGTTCTTGACCATGTTCAAGGAGGCAGATAATGCACGACCCGTCGCGTGATAGGAGAGCGCGCGACCCCTGTCCTGCTCATCTTCCTCCCTCGACCACGCCCTCGTCCCCGCCCCCGCCACGGCAAAACCCTAGCTCGCCCGTGGCACCACCTTCTCCCCCCGCTGATGCAGCTTTGGCCATGGCGCCCCCGCCACGGCATGGTCCAGCCGCCTCCACCACCGTCAGTGCCCCTAAACAGCCTGCTGGCATCCCCAACGCCTGGTCGGCCTTCCTCCCCCAACCCCCTCCCTCTAAGGTCGCCGGGGTTTGAGAAGAAGGAAGGAGAGCTCGCCGAAACCCTAAGAAGTAGATCCAGGAGGAGGAGGAGGCCTACCTCGCCGGAGGGGAGGGAGGGAGGAGCGCGCCGGCGCGGGTGGGGGCGCAAGGAGGCGATGGGGCGTGGGTGCAGGGAGGAGCTCGTCGGGGCGCTTATTAACAGGGGAGGAGCTCGCGAGCGCAGGCGTGGACAGGAGGAAGAACGCGAGAGGGAGAGGGAGACGCGCAAGAGAGGCTGTCCACGTGCCGCGAAGGTTGCGTATTTAGCTTTCCGCTTGTTCAAGTCTAGGCCTTTTCAGTTAAGGAGAATTAAGAAGGACACAAGTCAAACATAAAACCTCCGTTCACGATAATAATAATTAATAGACGACGACGACGTGACAAGTTTGAATTGTTTCTTTTGACATTGTTGTTTCTTATTAACAGCGTTCAGCGTTCATGCTATTTCCATTGGCATCAAGAACCTCGTTGACTACACGCCTGAGGGCAAAATCATCCGAGATGACGCCAACGTGACTCGTGTTGTGAATCAGAATCGACTTGAAGTAATCCTGCTCCGGTTGAGCCCCGATCAACGTGGCCAAAGCCAACATGCTGGCTATGTTGATGGCCCCGTCGCCGTCGCCGTAAACCACTTGAGGCTTCGCACCGAAGTCGCCGTCCCAGTACACCAGCCTCTCCATCGTCGGCACGCCGATACCGTTGATGCAGGTCACCGGCACGCCCGGCGCACCGAAACTCAGCGTCACCGGCTGCACCCTGGTCACGTAGCGCGCCACCTCGTCGTCAGAGAAACCATTGGCTTTGAGGTACTCGGGGATGTCGTAGGCGGAGTAGTTCTTGGCACGCGTGACCACCAGCGGCGCGTGGCCGAACACCTTGGGGGACGGCAGGGCCGAGAACACGGTCGCGAAGCTCAATCTGGTGTTGGCGAACGACAGCGGGTCCATCGGCGGCGGCGACGACGAATTCGAACCGCCGAACTGCAGGGGGAACACGCCGCCGCCAGCACCGGTGGAGACCATGACGAAGTGCTTGACGTACCTCCGGCGCCACGCCAGGGGGCTCCGGCTGAGGAAGACGTTGGCGTTCAGGCCGCCGAAGTTGTGCGTCACGAGGATGACCGGCATGTCCCCGTTCCTCTCGCTTGCCTGCTCCACGAGCATCCTGAGGTTCGAGAGGAAGCGGGAGAACTCCCTGGTCGCCTGGCCGGGCGGCGCCGGCGCGTATCAGAAGTCGTACGGCGCACCGAAGAGGTTCTTGCCTTCTCTGTATCCGACTCCTTCCAGTGCCTGAATGAGTTTTCCCATACAGATGTTCCTGGCGAGCGAGTGTACCAGCACAACAAGATTGAGACAAATTTCAGGAGAAAATTTTTGACTTGTTAATTGATATGTTTCACGCAAGGATGTCTTACTTTGTGGCAGGATCATCGGAGCCGAAGCCCCGCTTGGCGCGGAACGGCACGACGCGGGTCTTGACGCCCGGCACGTTGCGGTAATCGCCGGCGACAGGGTCGTACACCAGGCGCAGCAGCTCGGCGTAGCACGGCACCAGTGCAGGGTCCTCCTGCAGCGCCGTGTAGTTCTCCCACAGCCGGAACCACCCCTTCTTCCCCATGCGTTCGCCGCAGCTCGGCGCCGTGGAGGGCTCGAACTCGTGGGTGAGCCGCGCGTCGAGCTGGCTGCAGCTGTATGCGGGCAGCAGGACGACTGGGTGGAGGCTGCTGGCAACTCCACGCGCTAGTGAGCTGACCAAGAAGGGCCAGGACCAGGCGAGCAGGAGCACGAGGAGCTGCTGTTGCGCTTCGGCGGCCATTGAGAAAGCCTTTTGCTGTTCACTTCAGCCTGTTCTAATAACAATAGAGGAAGTTTATAGGTGACCTACCTTGCGTGGTTAAGTGCGCGCTTTCCGTAATAACTGAACTATCGTCCAAATGTCCTGCGCGGCTGCGCCAGAGATGGACCGGCGGCAGAGGGCTCCGGCGAGCTCTGCAAAGTGGCCTGTTGTTGGGTGGATCTGTTGTGGAGCCGCTACTGTTTTCTGGATCTGATTGTGGAGGGCAGTGGTTGGGCTGGACCAGTCCGCGTACCCCCGTGCAGGCGGGCTACACAAGCACGGACCCAACTGCCCAACCTCTGGAGGGATTGTTCTAAAAAAAAACCCCGCTGGAGGGATTCAGATTTTTTTTTAGTGGATGGAGGGATTCAGATTCGTCGACTTTTCTTTTTATCCTCGATAATACTGCTTAAGGGCGTATCAACGTTAAGGGTTTGTTTATCACAGCTCCACCAACAGTTTCATAGTACAAGTTGTTTTTTCTTTTGCCAAACACTCTTTTTGAAAATAGCTCATAGTCATAGGGTGAAGCTCTTTTTTTTTATGCACCCACAAAGGAATGGAAAGAGTTGAAGTTGGAAATAGTAGTTTTTCATAGCTCTCCCTCCTTTCTCACTCTCAGCCATATATGAACAATTTATCTAAAACACTCAGTTTCACCAAGAAAACTACTCATGAAAGTTAAAAAAAACAGCTTCACCTTCATTGGTGAAACTGAGCTGTGTAGAATGAGGTCTATATATAAAATATAATTTCCTCACTTCTCTTATACCTTAGGTACTTGATTTTATTATTGTTGTTAAGGCGTAAGTAATTTTGTCCATGTTTGACTATAAAAAATATAAATTATCTCTTAGTTGTTTTTTAATTGTACTAATTGTTTGTACAAGATTATAGTCAGAAATCATCTTAAAATTTAGACACCTGATATAGCAATTTCATGTGTTTTCTAGGTTATGGTCTTATGGATAGAAAAAAAAGTAAAGATATTTCGAGGGCCGTTTTTGCACTAAAGTAACTTGTTGTGCTGATATAGACATGATTTAGTGTGTCTAAAAGCACTATTCTGAACCGGTATAAAGCATGAGAAGATTATGTCATGCTAGACTAGAGGAGAAACTTAGACAGTGCCATGCCATGCAGTCTAAGAATGTTTTTGGTTTACCACAAGTTGCCAAAACGTGTCACAATTTTTGCGTCTAACTTGCAACGATTGTTTGGTTAGCTACCGCACTTGTGGCACGCCGCAGCACGAAACTACCAAAAGTTTGGCGAGCAAATTTTGCAGGTTAAGTCCCACCTCTAGTGAGTCACAGATGCATGACAGGGTCTAAGAGCATCTCAAGACACTCTCTATATCATTCCTAAATGCTAGAGTTTTTATTGAAAAACTATCCTCCCTTTAAATAGTTATCAAATATAGCCATCTTCTATTTCGTATTTTTCGCTAGCAAAAAATAGAAGACGAGAATGACTCTCTAGAGTACGCATGAGATTCCCTGTTCGTTTGAACTTATTAGACCGGTTTATCAGCCATTGTACATTGTTTTTCTCTCACAACAAAACAATATTAGCCGACTTATTAGCCGCAAAAACCATCAGGCGAACAACACGTAGATAAAACTATCGGAGAGTGAAAAGATATAAAAAACGATTTTTATGCAAATGACTCTCTAAACGATGATTTAGAGAGTGAGATTTAAAAAGATTCTTGAGATGCTCTAAGTCACACCTCTAGTCTGACATAACATCGTCTAAATCCCACTTCTAGTGAGTCACTCTTTTTGTGTGTATTTGTGCATCCACCCTGTCATGGTTGGTTTTACTAATAAAAGTTATAATATATGAGGAATTCAAGATAATAGTTCTACTTATTTACTGTTTCATCCGTGATCCGAACTCATAATCGTTGTCATATGAGTTAGATAGAATAGTGTGCACTTTGCCACGATACATAATATGATTTTAAGATGTATTAGAAAAAGACGATAGAGGCTATACGTACTATTACGCACGAACATATTTAAATTTGACTGTAAACTCATCGTCGAAAAACAACCAGATTTGTCTACTGGTGGCCGGTGGCCTTGAGCCTAAAATTTGGGGGCGGTGTCCGGTTCGGACTTCCGACCGTCGAAAGAAGTTTCGCGTTATTTAAAACCCAACCCAAACCTGACGCGACTTTGATATTTGATCGTTTATCTTAATATTAATTACTGTATCTTACTTATAATTAAGATTAACGATCTGTTTTGGATGCCTGAGGCCTAACCGCTAACCGGCTAACCGCCTGAGCACTGCCTTTCACCCCTGCCTTCTGCCTTCTCCCCGCGTGCTCTCTCTCGTGGCGACGACACTGCGGCCGCCGCCGCCCTTCGCCAGGTGCCCAGGATTTCTTCCCCCTTCGCCAGCGACGAGCACACCAGGTATGCCCACCCCGTCTCTTCTCTTCCTTCTGTGCAAAGCCGAGCACCCAAACCCTAACTTAAGCTGTTTGGTTATTTATATTCGAATCTGATCTAACTACAGTCATACTCATACATATATTATGCCACTACCTTCGATTTTGTTTGTAAAATTTTTCGGGTGTACATGTGCACACCCATTGTCCTTTACTGGGCCCGCCCCTGCCGAGGACAACCTTGGAAAAATTATAAAGCTTTGGCTTCGAGTTGAGTTCATGCTTTGTGGACTTCGAGTAAGCCTAGTTTACACTTTACAACTAGTGCATGATGCAGCAGGGGCTTAAAGTTTCTATAATTGGGTCTTCGTTCCAGGACTAGAAAACAAATTCAGGGTTGTGATGGGCCTGTTCGCTGCAGCTTCAGCTGCTGCAGGTGCATCGGATTTTACAGCTGCAAAATGCTGTAGTTTGAGGTAGAATCGGTGCAGCTGCTGCAGCTTTCAGCCGAAGCCAAACATGCCAGAATTTTCTATCATTCCTAAATAGGATGCACAAAGCATAGTTTTTGGTTAATTGAAATATTCATTTTGTTGTTGCTTTTTTTTATGGATGAGACTGGATGCTTTTCCTTTTTTGGTTGATAGATGGTAATTTCTTGTTGGATGTTTTAATCAGAATGTCTGTTGCAATGTGTATGAATATGATGAATGAATCATTTAAGGAAAAAACTTTATCAACCAGGTGATCAGCAGTGGCATGGCAAGGAAGCCTTCAGCTTGTCTCGGGTTCTGTTTCCATATATGATGTCCTTCTTTCTGAAGGGCACAAATATTAAAAGATTATTCAAGTGGCCGTTGAGAAGAGAATCAACACTTTCAACACATCTGCTTGCTGAAATTCCACCTGAAGTAGAGTTATCGGACTACCTGAGACTACCATGCTCATATTGTGAGAACCCAACAAGACTTCTCCATGGGGAGGACTTCAAGGTTGAGCTGATTCATGATTTGGATATTTTCTTTGAGAGACTGTATGAATATTTCTGTGCAAAGGGTTTAAGATGCATTATCACCAAGTGGATAATCGAGATACTTAATGTTACATTTATGGTATGTGCTATTGGTTTCTTCTTCTTGTTTGTTGACTGGAATGCCCTTGGCCATTTGAAATGTGGAGTGGAAGCACTTGAGATCGGGGATAAACCATGTGACCTAATGAATGTCATCAAGAATGACCCATTAGTTCCATTAACATATGTGAAGATTATCACTATTGGATCAATGGTTATATTGACGACATATGGAATTATTAACTTAATCAAGTTCTTTGTAAAATTGAGAAGCATACTCAATGTTCGTGACTTCTACTATAACAGGTAATATTTCAATTTCATGTATTCCACATATTGGTAAACATTTCTTTGAGAGAAAAATGATGTATCATTTTGTTTCTGTTACTTCATTTTGCAGTCTTAAGGTCACAGATCTGGAGATTCAAACTATATCATGGCCCAAAGTAGTTGAGAAGGTTGTCCTCCTCCAGAAGTCACAACAACTTTGCGTTGTTAAGGATCTTTCAGAGCATGATATTATCATGAGATTAATGCGGAAACAGAACTACTTAATTGGGATGGTTAATAAAGGCATTATTGCATTTCCGATTGCCTGTTGGCTGCCTGGAGTAGGACCAACTGTCAGTTCGTGTTTCCATGGAAGGAAAAGCTATCTTATGCTTCCAAAGACGCTAGAGTGGGCCTTAAATTGGTGCATCTTTCATAGCATGTTTGATAGGTAAGGAAGTTTGTTCCTTTTTCTGGTTCCCTGTATCTATAATTAGTAAACTACGCTGCTAGTATTATTTTTTTTCAAACTTATTGGTTAAGCAGTGCGAGTTAGTTTTTAGAACAAGTAAGAGTTATGAAAGAAAAAGGAACTAATATGAAATGAAATGTGTATGTACAAGTGTCAAATTGATGATACTTTTACTGGTAATGTCAAAAATAGAATGCTGTTGCCAGGTAGGTAGTCTATTCTAAACCAGTCCTAGTAGATTTTATTGATGGATACATTTTACTTTGTTGATAAATTGAGGTCTTTGTGTCACTTTAATATCATTTGTGATATATGATAATAGAATGTCTGTGAAGCCTTGCATGTGCTGCTCTCAGTTATGTGCAGTGCAGGGTGAATAGGGTTTACCTGAAATTTTCAAGATGATTGATGAAGGAAACCATGAAGCTCATTATTGTATATTCTAGTTGTTAACAATCTTTGAAACAACTATTGCTACCTTGATATTATATCTTCCATGATAAGTCTGCTCTTTCTGTTTTTGTTCTTATTCATGAAGTGCTGTCTGTCATAACTGCTCCTTTAAAATGTTCTCTTCCCATGTAGTTCTTACTCATTGTTTGTTGATCCTATTCCTTTAAAATACCATCTTACTCTTTTTAATGCAAACCTCATGCCATCTTTTTTTTGCAGTAAATTTTGTGTCAGGAAAGGCTTTCTAACAGGCCCATCTGTTTTGACAAAGCGACTTGTATTTATGGGCATTGCAATGCTTTTGCTGTCGCCCTGCCTTGTCATCTTCCCATTGGTATACATGTTTCTGAGACATGCTGAAGAATTCTACAATAATCCCAGTACAGCATCATCTCGAAGATGGTCGAATTTGTCAAGGTGGATTTTGCGGGAGTACAACGAGGTAGAAATAGGTTTTTTTGCTGCACTGCTAGAAAATGCCAAATGATTGTGTGGTCATTCTTTCCATTTTCCTAGTGTTTGGGGGAATTGGGGGACAGATCCCCAACAAAAGAACATGTAGATCATATGTAGTTAATCTTGTTTATTTTCCATTTTGCCCTAAATGCCGCTACTTTTAACTATTTCAGGTTGAGCATTTCTTCAGACATAGAATGGACAATTGCACTCTTCACTCTTTAAATTATTTGAAGCAGTTTCCAACTCCATTAATATCTATTGTTGCAAAATTTGTATCATTTGTATCTGGCGGCTTGGCTGGAATTCTTCTCATCCTTGGATTCCTGGGGGAGTCTATTCTTGAGGGACATGTAAGCACCCCCCCTCCCCCAACACCATCCTTAGTGTCACACAATGGATACCTTCCACCTTTATAATCTCGTCTCTTTTATGGCTTATGAAGGTTTTCGGCCAAAATCTTTTCTGGTATACTGTTGTTTTTGGAACCATAGCAACTGTAAGTCGTAAAGTTGTGGCAGATGAGCTTCAAGTGATTGACCCAGAAGGAGCCATGGCCCTTGTTGTCCAACATACACATTACATGCCAAAAAGATGGCGTGGTAAAGAGAGCAGTGAAGTTGTGCGGAAAGAATTCGAAACTCTATTTCAGGTATTCCTTTCCCTCAGTTGTTTTCTCAGATCACACTTTTGGCAAAAAACTATCTTAATAGTTTTAGATCACACCTTTGACAAAAAACAATTCTTAATTGTTTTGAAGTTGGGTATTACTAATTCTTAATCATGCAAATGCACTTATGATAACGAAAAATGAGCTTACAGTAGACGCAAAGATGAATTAAACCGAAAAATTCCATCCAATGTGAGGTTATCAAGTGGATGGCTGCAGCCACATGTCATTGGCACATTAATGTTCTTCCAACATAACGAGTTAATGGATCTTTGCTGTGGTACTGAGAATACTTCATTTCAGTGGTACCAGTGTTTAGCCATTTAGATGTCTGGTGCGATTTATGCTTACAAAGGAGAACTGAGCAATAGTTTGGTTGGTAGAGAACTGGATGTCTCTTAAGAGGGGAGTACCGAACCTACTTAAAGGTTTCAGTAGTCTCTTAAGATGGCCGAGGGAATGTCTCTCCCGTTAGTTCTTTTTTCTTCTTGGTTTATAAAAGAACTCAGTAAATGACTGTCTACGTGGAACCCATGCTGTGCATTTTTAAGTAATGGACTATTACTTATGTGGTCTATCTGAGATCCAATGTATAAATTAAGCTTTTAGAAGAATAGCTGATTGTTGCAATTGCAGTATACCATAACGATGCTTTTGGAAGAGATGGCCTCGATTTTCATCACTCCTTACTTGCTAATATTTGTGCTTCCAAAGGTAATGTTTTGACTTTTGAGCAACATCAACAGAAGTTTGTTTCTAGATTATGCTGTATAATGGTTGAGTTTTCCCCATGTACAGCGTGTCAATGATATTTTGTGCTTCATTTCGGAATTTACAATTTACGTTGATGGAGTGGGAGATGTTTGCAGGTTTGCCTTTGTATTGTGCTATTAATTATTACAATCTGCTAATTTTGCTACTTTGCAAGGTTTTTAACTTAATTCTGTTTGTCTCAATAGCTTAAGCTTGTTTGACCTCCGAAGACATGGAAATAGAAACTATGGTTCACCACTTGATTCGGTAAAAGATACGAGGAGCTCCCAAGGGAAAATGGAGAAATCATTATTAAGGTACACATCCATTTTTAGTACCATATAAATGTTGTACTATTTTACCTGGTACTCCATCCATTCCAAATTGTAAGGCGTTTTGGCTTTTCTAGATTCATGGTTTTTGCTATGCACTTAAATATACACTATGTTTAGATACATAGTAAAATCAATGTATCTAGAAAAACCAAAATGTGTTATAAATTTGGAACGGAGGGAGTAGTTTGTTGTTTGGGTTATTATCCCAGATGACTTGTCAAAATACCAAGTGTGTGAATAGATTGAATTTGGTGTTATTATTTTCTCAAAGAAATGAAATGAAAGTATGAAACACATGTAGGTGGAATTACACGTTTCATGAAATTTGCCTGCCAGCACTTCTTAAACTTGTCCGGCAGTTCCATTTAGGTTTCTAATCTCACACATGAGTCTCTAAACTTGTTTAGTGTGCCACTTGAGATTGAAATCACTCTGCTCAGCTCAAATTGCCTATGTGGCATGCAAATATGGCACCTGATGCTATGCTAGATAGTGGCTGGAAACATGAGCAAGTAGTAGTAACTGAGGATCTCCTGGGCTCCATGCTACCTGTTAATTAGGGTAATTTGGACCGCAAGTGACACCTAGTAAGTTTTGGAACCTAGATGTGCATTTTAACAGTAAATGGACCTAGCTGAGGGCACCACAAAGTTTAAGGGCTGCCCGTGCATTTTACTCTTTAATTTAATAAAACAGGCTCAGTTTGTCTTGTGCATCCGTATAGGTATTCTAGAGAGGATACTTAACATCCACAAACCATTCTGGTTGATTTTATGAACAAAATCATACTGTGTCATCTTTAATAAAAATTCGAAGTGTAAGGGAAAACCCTGGAACACTTCAGTGATCAGCTTAATATCATCCACAAGAGTTGTACGATTCCTTTATTACTGATGAGATGTGATATGTTCTTAAGTATAGTGATTAATTGTTTCCTTTGTGATTGGATCTAGTATACAAAGAAATTCCAATCCTCATAATAATCTCGTTAACAGTGATATGGAAAACTGGCATATGAAATCATTTCAAAGGGAAAGAATGTTGCATAAATTACTTTTGATAGATGTTAACCTAAAGTGGCTATGCCCTTTTATGTTGACAGTTTCCAAAGCACATATACATCATGGCAACCAAATCCAGATGGCAAGCAGTTTTTGTGCAACCTCCAGAGATTCAAGGAAAAGCAAATCCGCAAATATACTTTTCAACAAACAATGGAAGATTCACAACTTTGGTCGAGTAGTAGAGGTCAAAGTGGCAACATTTTGCATCGGCTGCGCCCCAGAGATGTTTTTCCAGGCATTGGGATTGTTTGTAACTTAAATCCATTAGGACTGCTTGACACAGATCAAAGAGCTTATCCATATATCCTGGACTGGTATTACACATGCCGCTCTGAACGTTCAGGCAGAGATTTGGACTCATATTCCCACCACGATGAAGCATCCCCTAAATCGGGGGAGGATATATGGCTGCCACCTATGAGCAAGCCACTAACTGAGGTTGAAGAGGAGCAAATCTGGGATTCTAATTTGTATGAAAGAGCTCGAAGCCACTTGGAAGCATCAACAACAAGTGCGTTCTTTCAACTTACCACTTTCAAGCGCAAGGACAGGGAACATAATTCTACAAGCTGCCCTTGGTGGGCCCAGGCCTCTGCACGCCAAACTGATCCACGAGACAGATTTTCTGAGCCTCCTTGCGACAGTTTTATTGAGCCTCCAGACTTTGCAAATCACTACACATCTGCCCATTCTTCCAGCCAGCACAGCGATTGGGCACTGAATTATGCACACCTTACTGGTTCACAGGACAATTTCCATGAACCGCCGAACTTTGGAAATCATTATCATTCCAGCTATCACAGCAACAATGGGTCGGAGGAGGGAAACAGAGAGCGAGATCAAAGAGATAACAGAGCTAACGGTAGTTGGACAAGCCCACAGGCCATGTCCAAGACAAGCTTCATGGATGATGATCCCGACCTAGAGCACGGCCTGAGTTTCCATTTTGCTGATGTCCCTCAGAACAATGATGGAAATGAAGATGAAGATGATGGCAACAGATTAGGCAGTATCTGTAGCTCTATGCTAGCCAGCCTTCATGTACGGATTATACCTAGGAGCAGTGACCCAGTTTAGTTGAAACAAACACACTTACACACCAAAAAAGTCATAGTTGTCCAGGGATGCTATCCCCAAATCACATAAGAAACAAAGGATGCATATTTTTAGTTTTGTATGAACTGGCAAAGGCCGACATTCTTTTGTACACATGAACTGCAACTAATATAGTCAAGCCCTCCCCTTTGTGGAGGAGAGGGAGGCAACGATTCTTTTTTCCGTAGCACAAGCAAATTGAAGTGTTTAAATCATTGCACCTCTATAGACATGGTATCGAAGTTCCATTGGTTCAGAGTTATATCTCACACAAATGGTAGTCCGCTTGCATGATCCAAAGTCAGTTCTGCAAGGGTTCTCACATCTTCAACTGTTGACAGAGGGAGCTTGGGATCAACTTGTTTGTCATGGCTAAATTAGAAACAATCATGTAACCTGAGTTTTCTTTATCATACTATTTGATGTTTTCTTTATCATACTATTGCGTGGGGCTGGGTGAAGTAGGATTCACTTTATGGGTTACTTATATTTTTTGTTTATTAATAAGATAACAATAGTCGCCGGTCTCTTTGAATAGGCAAAATTAGTCACATATGTCGCCTAAACAGTGGGCGACCGTTAAAATCGCCAAGTAGGTGAGATCTATGCTTCTGACATGCAAAATGCTGCAATAGGCGTTTGCGCTTAGGTTTCTTATGGTAAAACCTAGCAATTGTCAATCAGAGTTCAAATTTTACCTATCAACCCGAGTTTACATTTTAGACTCGGCATGTATATGCAAGTTTTCTGGATTTATTTTATAGGAAGAAACAATGTTACTTTCTTGGTGGTAGGTTGAAAGGACGAAATGGTCCAAGACGGAGGTTGAATTAGGTTCTAAGAAGATTGGAACTCTGATCTCCTTCAGTTATTGTTGTACTTTGATCTTATCTGATCTTCTTCAACTATTTTTATAGTTTGATTTACCCCCTCGAACTAGAAAATTGGATGTTTTGACCTCTGCGATTATTGAAACTGATTGTTTTCCGCTTGTGGTGCTTTGCGAAGCGGTTTAGTTCAACGTGGCGCCACGTCGTGTGTTCTATATAGCACCACAATGGAGGTAAATTGTGCTAGGACCACCTAATTTGGGCCTCGTTTGGTAGAGTTCCAACTCCTCTTAAAAGGGCTTCAGCTCTAGCACTTCATGTGGAGCAACTTTATGGTGGAGCTAGAGCCGTTTTAGAAAATGTTTGGCAAAAATGGCTCTAGTAGCAGTTTGTAATAATTTGTATTAGGTTTTATGAGGAGAAGCTAGGAGAAGACACTTTTTCCCCGTTCCGACTCCTCTATAAAAAATGACTCAGGCTCCTCCAGGCTTGCAAGATGTTTTATATGCTTGTTTGGCAAGGTTCCTTGCAAGGAGCTGCAAGAAGCCAAAGCCGCCGACACAGTCTTTCGGAGATGCTCATAGGGGTAGGGTTTACGTATGTGTTTATAGGGGTAAGTATGCATGCATGTTGTGAGTGTCTGCGTCTATACTTGTGTAATTCGCAAAACAAAAGAAGCCAAAGCCGAAGCCTGCCGAACGAGACCTTAATTAATCCTAGGCATACTCGCCAACCATTTGACACAAATTACGCAAGAGGCTAAGTTAAACCTGATAGTCTATCGAGCACACCACAAGGAAGAACTCAAAATGATCCACTTTGCATCTAGAATCCACAAATAGTAAATAAAGCTTACAACATCATTAGGCCATTTCATACAACATATGATTTTTCAATGAATTCATTACAATATTGGTTCATAATTTCATAGGAAGCAGCAAGTTCGACAATTCGTGCATAGGACGAATGGCAAAATAAGAGTTCTTCCTCTGCACGCAACCACAATCTCACAAGGTGACATAAAAATAAACTACAAAAGGCATCATAAATGGTGTCCTCATTGTGCCCACTAGGAGGGAACTCCGCAATCCGAAGTACCTATCCCGAACCGTGGTAATAGGCTTGATATACAGTGAAGATTTTCTCATTCCTCATTTTTATCATCTGCAACATAGGAAATAAATCTTAATTACTCAACGTACAATGAACGAATTATCCAATTAGGTAGAGATAGTTTTCCAACTCTCAAGATATGCTAGGGGCTATTTGGCTAGCTTGTTTTGTTGGTTATACAGAAAAGGTCACTAGTAGTGTATCTTTATATTTCAAGTTCAAGCATGTGATAAGCAATTAGAATACATGATCCATTATTATCCCCATCATCCATCATGTTCCAATTGTTACTACGGTAGTGACAGAAGGCCAAGTGGTATCCATATCAGAGGAGAGTGGCAGTTTTTGAATCGATGTGCATCTAGCTAAGTAAAACCAAACACATGCATGTATGTACCTCATTGGGTTTGTATGTAGCTACAGTTCCCGATCTTGCGCGCATAAGGCTTGAATCGACCTAGTCGACCTAGAGAACCTAACCCCATAGGCCATGTCCCATACAAGCTCCACCATGAGTTACTGTTGTGATTCTCCACCACCCAACTATTACCCGAGGGGGCGGTGTAGCTGTTGAGTAAACCACATTGAACACCTTAGGGCAAGAAAGATACATTTAGATTTACACTTGGCAGTGAATTTGACCTTGTCAGTCTTCAGGCCAACAAACTCAAACCCTTTCTTCACAGCATAATGCCTCACAACTTTTCTAAATGCTATGGCATCAGAAAACAATGCACCTCGATAAATATTGGAATTTTCAAGATCATGAAGCACATTTATCTCCTGAGGATCTACACCATTCACTTCTACCTCAAGAGGTACACATTCTTCAGCAAGAATAGGATCAAAAATTCATCATCTTGATGTGAAGTGTCATTTGTGGTTGGTTGTGCAGGTGGTACTGGGATATAGATGTGCTCATAGTCAACTCTAATATACTCCTCTTCGTTGTCAAATATATATGTCTCCTGTTAGGATTAAGGTTTGGCCACTTTGCTTCAGCTTCATTAGTGTGGGTTGTGTACCAGTACCAGTGTGTTCCGTAGGTTGGTTAGTTTGTTATGGGGTTCTCTGTACTAGCATTGATAGGGAACTTGGCATATCATCATGTGTGTGTGGGTCTTGGCTCAGCATAGGAATACCATCAGGTGGAATAACAGACAAAGGCTCTAAATCGTCATAGTTCTGCTCATTACAAATTGATTTGTCAAGACTCGTACTAAAAGGTTTATATATTTCACACAAATCTAGTATCTACCTATCATTGACTAATCTATATCTTCTCCCAAGATGATGTCAAAGAACCACAATCTGACAGATTGGTTAGATGACCATTTCACATCTTTTTCCAAAACTTTCATCAACAAGTCTAGAGGAAGAACATCTATATCTACATCCACTTAATAACAAATCCCTTTGTGTAAGCTTTCCTACACAAAGAGTATGTGGTACACAAACCTTGCACTTTAATCTCTAGCCTGAACAAGTTGGGTCTAGCAGCAAGCATGCAAATCAAGTCAAAGGTGAGCAATCCCACTACAAAAGGGTCAATCCTCAATTACTCTAGCCATCACATGGTAAGAGCTAGTTGGATCTAGAAGATTACCTGGGCATGCCTTTTCCTATCGCTAGCACACCATTCCCTTAGGGGTCGGAGTTTGCGGAGACAACGACCATCTTCCTTAAATTACGACCATGGCCTCCAATTGATGCCAAAAGCTTGAGGAAATGGATCTTTTTCGCCGCCACCAACATTTGAAGCTAGGAATTATCGTCACCAACGACTGCATCCGTCTTCGCTATCACCGGCTGTCGATGCGGGACCCACAGGATACCCCGCAAGAGAAAGAGAAGATCTAGTTTAACTAGGATTCTTCCCATGTAATCTTAGTAATAGAACTATTAAGTAATCCTACTAGGAAATCTCATTGTAAACCGATTAGGACTCCGGCCTCCTGAATATATAAAGGAGGGCAGGGCTCCTAAAGAACGATGACAATTGTACAACATAACACTTCATAATCAATCCAACGCAAAAGGCAAACGCCGACTGGACGTAGGGTTGTTACTCGATCTTCGATCGAGGGCCTGAACCAGGATAAATCGACTGTCTCTTGCGTTTACCATCGAGTTCAAGATACGCCGAAGCTTCGAACTATATCGCCACGGTACCTCGTGGGCGGGCTATCGATGGTAAAACATCGGCGGTGGCGCGCTGGTAGGGGGCTTCGGCGACTTTGCATCCGAGACCTCGATGGACCTCAATAACATGATCTTCCCGACGGGATCGATTTTCATCTTCGCTCGTGGATCTGCGCGAGGCGAATAACCACTGACAAGCTTCAAAGTCATCTCCTCAAAGATCCGGATCATCATGAAGAATCCTCTATTTCGACAACTATGACGGATCACTCATCGAAGATTCGCGTGACTCATAATACCCGATTCGAATAAGATTCCATGACTACACGCATCCGACTCGAATTCAAGCTCCGTATCCGAGATGAAGTCTTATTCGAGTGCTTTCAAGAAGTCGAGTTCTTGTTTGGCAAGATTCCGAATACAACCCAAAACAACTCGGATTACCCTCGAAATTTTTCAAAAGGCCGAGTTCTTTTCCATTTAAATTTGGACAACACGACAAAATCCTATCAGGGACAGTTTGAAAGGTCTTTCAAATCAACACTTGGGATACCACTGATAGGAGCTCGGAAGGTCTCGTTCTAACGATAACATCGCAAGATCAGATCATCCATCGGCGAGGATCCGTTCACGAGGATAGCGGAACCCAACTAGTCGGCACAACAACAACAGCTATTCTACCTTACCAAGAGGGGACTCAATCTACGACGCCGAGGCACACAATAATTTGAAGTCATCAAGCAACTCCGGCTAAAGATGAAAACTAATGACAATAACAGTAAGCAGCTCACATGACGGGAAGTGCTGATGGTTCGACGCCCCTCGGTCACCATTAAACCCCGAAGCACCCGATGTCGGTCATCGATGAATCGAATCCAACATATCACCCTTTGCTCGGGGCTACGATGGAGAAACCGAGAGTCGAGAGAGGCTAGAGAAAGGAAAAACAAGTTGAAACAAGGGCGCCAAAGACACGCTTTCGACAACAGAGAGAAGCTGGACCAGATCTGAGTCGAATTGGTGAATACGACAAAAGAAAATCACAACAAGAGGTCGAAGAGAGACGCGCGTTGAGTACGCCTTACGATAAGATTCGAGAAGCATTAGAAGAACTCAGGGCAACTTCACATCACGGGAGAAGTACGAACAGCTCCAGGACTTGCTCCGTCAACGATCCCAAGAACGCATGAAGAGAGAACCCGATCAAGAATACCGCCGGATCAACAACCGTAGGCAAGAAGATCAAAATCAAAGGAAGTCCGCTTTTGAAAGACTTGGACCAAAGCGGAAGCCATAACGGGAAAGTAGGAGGGAACATAGTCGGGGCCATCAATTTGAACAACCAAGGAAGACCGGAGAGAGGGCCTACCCAGACGACCTCGCAGAATTATTCCCATCAAAACAACACTTGGCCGTAAGAAGGAGCCGAATCCGAATTCAAGGAAGCCGTAACGCATGATGATTCCCTGTTTTGCAAACAAGTTGGCATCGATTCGATTACCTCACAAATTCAAACCGTCTAATCACTCCAAGTATGATGGCAAAATCGAACCAAGACAATGGCTCAGAATATATTCACAATCAATTGAACTAGCCGGAGGAGACGATGATATCAAAACCTTGTTCTTTCCCATGGCACTGGAAACGATGCCCCTCCAATGGTTTGATAAATTGAACCCAGGATCGATCAGAACTTGGGAAGACTTGCAAAGAGCTTTCTGCGAAAATTTTCGCGGTATCATCACACACCCGATCACTCATGCCGAACTGAAAGGACTCAAGCAAAAGGGGGGCGAAAGTCTCAGAAATTACTATCGGCGATTCGGTGAACTTCGGGCTCAAGTGCATGACATCACCGAACGAGAAGTAATTGAAGCTTTCTCTCACGGAATCATGGCTAGGTGGCAATTTCAAGACTTCTGCAAAGAAAATCCGAGAAACAATGAAGAATTCAGACGAACAGTAGAAAAAATGATTACTGCAGAAGAAAAAAACACGAGAAAGGTTCCCGGATAGAAGCAACCAAGACAACCCGGATAGGCAAAATCATCGAAATAACAGACATCAAGAAAGAAAGCATAGACCAGACAATACCGTGGCAATGGCCGACAAATCAAAGAAGTTTTCCAAACCCAGAAGATATGAAGACATTGAAAACATACGTTGCCCATTACACCCTAACGGGAGACACACCATCGGAAACTGCTACACTTTCAATGATCGATACACGAGAAAAGATAGTAAGGAGAACACCAAAGAGGACAATCACAAGAAAGATGAAGACAACCACGAGGACAAAGGATTTTCAAAAACCTGTGGGAGCAGTAGCGTAATCTTCTCGAGGCCCAGAGTTGCACAAGCAAACGTCAAGAAAAACTAGCACCACTGAACCATCATGACAAAGCAGAATCCCGGCTACACCAAGATATCTCAATTGGTCACAATATCCAATCCAATTTTCAAGAGAAGACCAATGGACTAGTGTAGGGAACGCAGGTCATTACCCACTGGTTTTAGACCCAACTATTGCCGGTATGACTATCACCAAAGTACTAATCGATGGGGGAGCTGGACTCAACATCATCTTTTCAGAAACACTAAGGAAGATGGGACTACAACTCGCTGGGATGATCACACCAACAAGCACTCCCTTTTACGGAATAGTACCCGGCAAAGCAGCCATGCCACTCGAACAAGTTACTTTACCCGTCACTTTTGGAACTCCTGCGAACTATCGAGCGAGTTTATCAAATTTGAGGTCGCAGACTTCAATTCATCATATCATGCGATCCTCGGACGCCAAAGATCGGCAAAATTCATGGCAATACCACATTACCCGTATTTATTGCTTAAGATGCCGGGACCCAGCGGTATCCTTTCTCAAGCGATTTGAAGCGTGCTTTTTGATCATGACGTTCAGCAATCCAAATTGCGGCAAAAGCACAGTCGACAATGGGAGAAAACAAATAGCCACAATTGCTTTGCAGAGATAAGCCAAGAAGAATTAGAAATACCGGCTAAAAAGCCCAAGCATCATCACACCACCAAAAGAAGCCGACGTCAAGCAAATCGATTTGGGCATGGCGATACCTCCAAGACAGCAACCATCAGTGCTCACCTCTCGGCAAAATAGGAACTCGCGCTCACCAACTTTCTTGGGACAACAAAGATATCTTCGCCGAAGCCGGCCGACATGCCGGTGTCCCAAGAGAGTTGGTGAGCACTGTAATTGATGTTAATGAAAACTCCAAGCACATAAAGCAAATGCACTGACGATTCTCACCCGACAAAAAGGCAGCGATTAAAAAAGAAATCACAAAACTGATGGCAGCCGGATTCATCAGAGAAATCCTTCATCCGGACTGGCTAGCAAACCCGGTCCTTGTGCAAAAGAAGAACACAGACGAGTGGCGTATAAAGGCCGACTACACGGATCTCAACAAACATTGCCCAAAAGATCCATTCGGCTACCACGCATTGACCGGATAGTCGACTCAACAATGAGGTGCAGTACTATTATCCTTTCTCGATTGCTATTCAGGTAGCACCAGATTGCATTAAAAGAACATGACCCGAGCAAGACTTCTTTTATTACTCCGTTCGGTGCTTACTGTTACAAGACCATGTCGTTTGGACTAAAGAACGCTGGTGCCACATACCAAAGAGCTATACAAACTTGCCTTGGAGATCAAATCGGTGAAAATGTGGAGGCATACGTGGATGATGTAGTGGTGAAAACAAAGAACCCAGACACCATGATTGAAGATTTAAAGCAAACATTTGAAAACTTGAAGAGATGGAGATGGAAATTGAACCCAAATAAATGTGTATTCGGAGTTCCTTCAGGGCAACTACTCGGATTTTTGGTCAGTCAGCGCGGGATTGAAGCCAGCACCAAGCAAATTCGAGCTATAACAGAAATGAGGCAACCTAGGAGTATCAAAGATGTTCAGAAACTAACAGGATGCATGGCGGCCCTCAATCGTTTCATATCAAGACTCGGAGAAAAGGGGTTACCCTTCTTTAAACTACTAAAGAAGACAGACAAATTTGAATGGACAAAGGAGGCTGACGAAGCTTTCAAGAAACTTAAGGCATATCTCACATCTTCACCAATTCTCACACCCCCAAGGAAAGATGAAGACATGATGCTATACATTGCGGCGACTACTACTGTAGTCAGCACGACAATAGTCGTAGAAAGAGAAGAAGAAGGACGTGTGTATAAAGTACAACGACCCGTGTACTACATCAAGTAAGTATTTTACGAATCAAAATCCGCACCCGCATGTACAAAAACTACTCTACGCCCTACTTATCACCTCATAAGCTTCGCCACTATTTGAAAGCCACAAAATTACCGTGGTGACAGACTTCCTTTCGGAGACATTTTACTATGAGAGATGCGACGGGGCGCATATCAAAGTGGGCGATTGAACTTGGAGCTCTTAACATCGACTTTACCCTACACGGAAAGCAATCAAATCTCAAGCCCTTGCCGATTTGTGGCCGAGTGGACAGAAATTCAGCGACCTTTATCGGATACAATCCTTGATCACTTTGGAAGATGTACTTTGATGGGTCGCTCAAACTAGGCGGAGCGATGCAAAAGCGTTCTACTCATTTCTCCGGAAGGAAAACAACTCAAGTACGTCCTTCGGATATTATGGCAAGCTACAAATAACGAAGCGAGTAATATGAAGCCCTCATCCACGGGCTACGAGTGGCAATTACCCTTGGAATAAAGAGATTACTCGTATATGGCGATTCAAAGAAGAGTCATCAACCAAGTAAACAAAGATTGGGATTGCACAAAAGAAAACATGGGTGCTTACATCTTTGAAATACGGAAACTTGAAAAATATTTCCAAGGATTAGAAATTTTACACGATTATTGTGATTCCAACATTGCAGTGAGATGTCCTTGCCAAGCTCGGATCGACAGAGCAAAGGTTCCACCCGGTGTATTTATAGAGGAGTTATCAGTCCCCTCTATCAAACAACCCGGTGAGACATCCAACGAAATTCAGGCTAAAGGCGTTCAGATCTTGGTAATCAACACCTCATGGACTCAAGTTTTCATCGACTACATCAAAGAAAATAAATTACCAGCAGAAAAAGTGGAAGCCACCCAAGTTGTTCGCAGAAGCAAAAACTACGTTTTAGTAGGAGATAGACTCTACAGAAGAGCAGCATCATCAGGAGTACTCCTGAAATGTGTTTCATTTGAAGAAGGCAAAGAGATCCTAGACGAGATACACTCAGGTTGCTGCGGAAATCATGCTGCTTCAAGGACACTGGTTGGAAAAGCATTTCGCACCGGATTCTACTGGCCAACCGCTCTAAAAGACGCAGAAGAACTTGTCAGAAATTGCAAAGGTTGCCAAATGTTTGCAAGACAAGCCCATATGCCAGCTCACAATCTTATCTGCATCCCACCCGCTTGACCTTTTTCCTGCTGGGGGCTGGATCAAGTGGGACCCCTGAAGAAAGCAAAGGGCGGCTTCGAGTACATCTTTGTGGCAATCGACAAGTTCACTAAGTGGATTGAATACAAACCACTCTGGCACAATGCAAGCGCAACCAAAGCAAATCGAATTCATCCAAGAAATTACGCACCGCTTTGGCATGCCCAATCGAATCATCACAGATCTAGGCTCCCCTTCACATTCTGTAATTGAAAAGTTGGGCACAAGACCGTGGTTTCAAGATAGACTATGCGTCTGTTGCACATCCGTAAGCCAACGGACAAGTAGAAAGGGCCAATGGACTCATACTAGCGGATTAAAACCAAGGTTATACGAAGAACTAGTTGACTATGGGTCCAAATGGATTGAAGAATTGCCAAAAGTAGTATGGGGCTACGAACTCAAATAAGCGAGAACAACGGGCCATTCACCCTTCTTCCTAGTTTACGGATCGAGGCGCATCTTGCTTTGCCGACTTGATCTGGACATCACCAAAGATAGAACAATACGATGAAGGAGAAGCGAGAACAAACAAGAAGATTAGAACTCGACATACTCTCGAAGAAGTCGAGTAAATGCTACCCTCCAATCAGCCAGATACCTACAAGGTTTAAGGCGACACTACAACAAAAGTACCCATCCTCGATCACTACAAGTTGGAGACTTAGTACTAAGAAGGATACAAAAAAGACCGACGGACGACATAAGCTTCTCGGTCCATGGGAAGGTCCGTTCATTGTCACGAAGTCACCGGTCCGAGCACATACAAGTTAATAACCGAAGATGGAAAAGAAGTCGACAATACATGGCACATCGGCCAACCTAAGAAGATTCTACGTGTAAAAACAATTCAAGATAAAAGCAGATATGCAAGCCACAAGGGACCAACATTCACAACCAACGAAAGACGATATTCTTCGACAACATATGTATTAGTTCATATTCATGATCAATAAAGATGATATTCATCCACAAAGATGTCTTATCATGATTTCAATGAGTTGTTTACCCGAAAAGAAAAGCAAAATGGCTGAAAGCACGCCTGAGCTTCCCGGCCGAGAGCAAAATATTGAAAACACGCTTGAGCTCCGATGAGGGTAGCTAAAAGCTAACACCAAACAAAAAGCAAAATACGCTGAGCTTCCGGTACGAGAGCAAAATAGTGAAAACACGCTTGAGTCGCCGATGAGGGTAGCTAAAAGCTAACACCCAAAACAAAAAGCAAAATGGTGAAAGCACGCTGAGCTTCCTGCCGAGAGCAAAATAGCTGAAAACACGCTTGAGCTCGCCGATGAGGGGGTAGCTAAAAGCTAACACCAAACAAAAAAGCAAAATGGTGAAAGCACACTGAGCTTCTGGCCGAGAGCAAAATAGCTGAAAACACGCTTGAGCTTGGGCTGATGAGGGTAGCTAAAAGCTAACACCAAACAAAAAGCAAAATGGCTGAAAGCACACGCTGAGCTTCCGACCGAGAGCAAAATAGTGAAAACACGCTTGAGCCCGCCGATGAAGCCAAAACTAGTCAACCAAATCGAACTCCAAAAAGACCCTCCAGCTCTTCTTCGTTCGAAAAGCAAGAGGCTCTGGGCTACACTACATCCAGATAGGAATACTTTTTCCTCGTAAAAGTACAAGCGCCACTCAAAAGGCAACATCCTATGCCGAAGTCGTTTTTTTCTCATAGCGCCGTGTCAACACAAAGATTTAACAAGCGCCACTCAAAAGGCAACATTCTATGCCGAAGTCGTTTTCTCATAGCGCCGTGTCAACACAAAGATTTACATCTAACAAGTCACAACAGCGGACAAAGCACTCGACAATTCGAGGGGTCTCGTCAGATAACACATGAGAGTCATTTTGTGGAGCAGAGACGAAAGCGGGACAAAATACTCAAAGCAGGACAAGTAACTTCGACCACACCGTGCAAACAATACATCAATGAAAACAAAGAATCTTCATTCAAAGAGGAGTGTAATATTACAAGAAGCTTTACAAGAAGTGGTCACCAGTCGCATTATCATCGGGAAGGAAATGTCAATATCTAGATTTTCTCGCAACCCTCATGGCTAAACCGTCGACCTCGTGCTCCATCCTCTCAACGCGGCGTCAAGGTATTCTTGGCTTTCAGCTTCCTCTGCTATCTTGGACAGAGGCGCCTCTGGAGCAAGGACCCGGACCTGGGCTAGCACATTTTTGGTACATATTTGGGCACACTTCTTCGCAAATTCTTGGAAGCGAGCCGGAATCCGGGAATGAATCTGCGCCTAAGATTGCCCGTCGTCTCACCGGAGTCAGGAGAACATCGGCTCATCGAACGAAAAGATTTCCTGTAAGCGTTCCAATTTTCAAGGGTGCCCATGACTTCTCGGTCAAGCTTTCAATAGTTCTTTGGGCCTGCACAAGATCTCTATCGCTCCGCGCCTAATCACCTTAGCAAGGGCAAGTTCTTCCTCAAGATGAGTAATTACCTCCTCGGCCTTATTATGACTAGAACTCGACTAGAGCCTTCATTTCATCGATGCTCTCGAGAGCTTCAGCTTCTCACTGGAGAACTAGACATGACACCCAAGAACAAGTCGGTGAAGAAAAGAAATCAAAATACAAGAAAAAATAGGCAGAGCCCATGACACCTTTGCATTCATTCTTCGCAGACTCACCGCATGGTCTCCGCTCTCCATTACCCGGACACGAAGGGTTTCTCCTCCTTTTGGTGCATTTGACGCTCATCTCCAACTCAGCCCGGAGAAGGTCGAGATCGTCTTTTAGAACGTCCACCTCGGAAGACAACTTTCTCTCATTTCAGATGAGAAAAAGAAGCCGTAATGATCACGGAGAAAAGATGAACCAAAAGAGACAAAGAAAAACAAGGCGTAAGGACAGAGGAAAAACAAGCATGCAAAAAAGGAACGGCGGCAAAACCTACCTGGAGTTTTTCACCAAAAGAAGTCGCTAGGGTCGACAAGCTCCCCCAGGCTGCGGTCAGCTCCGACAATCGATGGGTGGCATCGAATCTGTTGCACCACGTCATCGGAAAAAGAAGGACCGCCGGAAGCAAGAGAAGGGAAGGAGAAGCGGATGGAGTGAAGAAGGAACGACCAAAGCAACCTTCGTGGAAGCCGAGTTAAACCCTCGAAGGACCTGCCATGACGACCCTGATCACCTCCGGAGCGCCAAAACCGCAACTTCGCCAGTAGCCCTGAAGCCCCACAATGCGACTCCATCAGCGAGAATGTTTGTGAGTCCCGAGGCTCGAACTGCGTTAGCACAATGGGAGGCGGAGAAGAAGTCGAGGAAGGAGTGAGAGAAGATGAAACACCGAAAAGTGACAAAAAGGAGCACCGATAAGAACCAGAGGAAGGAAAATAAAAGCCAAAAGATAAAGCTAGAATCTACTCACCCGACCACTCTCTTCTTTTTGCGGTTTAGAGAAGGCCTCGCAGGAGGAACCACGACGGTAAAAACATCCCGCCACCCGCGGCGATTTAAAGAATGGCGGCAACGGAGCGCGGAAGGAGCCGGAGCTGGAGACGCGGAAGAACTCCGTACTGAAGGAGCGGTAGAACTCGGTACCGGGGCTTCCAAAGAACTCGACACCGGAGTTTCAGAAGAGGTCGACACGGGAGCCTCGGAAGAACTCACACCCGGCCTCCGATTACTTCAAAAAGATCAATACTAAAGGTCAAGACAAAGAAGGAAATTCAATGCAACAGGAATATGAAAAGCAACTCACCGCCGCGTGATGAGGGGTACTTCATCATCTTCTTCGTCCTCAGCCAAGGAAACCAGAGCACCTGCTGAAAAAAGGATAAAAAGTAATCGGATCATGAGAGAGACAAGAAAATAAAAGAACAAAGAGCATTAAATGAGCTCACCTAAGAGCATGCTAGCAACAACTGGAGTACCTGAGAAAGTACTTGGTTTGCGAGGCTTCTTGGAGACAGGCAGGCCAGATGAAGACCCATCCGTTCGCCCCCTCTTCGGGACACTGCGAGGACCGCGAGGGACTATACGAGGAACATATTCTTCATATACATCAACAAATCCGGAAGAAACCCCAGGAAGAGCGGTAGAGGTTTGGGACTTACTAATTGCAGAAGTCCCAGCAAGTCTATCTCCAGTCTCTGCCACGGCAGGGAAAGCGTCAGGAGAGACCGGGTCGACAAAGTTCCGCCCAAACTCCTGCGAAAACGGATAAAACACCGAGACAAAGAAAAGCTAAGCAAGAACAAACGCAGCTAGAGTGCATAAAGTACTCAAACAAAAAGATAGACAACTCACAATTTTGGGGCGGGTTGTTGGTCGAGAACTTCGGTGATAGCAGGGGAATAACGCTCACCCTTTCAAAGATCTTTCAAGACGCCGAGTACCTCTCTCCGGTCAGCTCAAGAGCTGGGACCATGCGTGAAGGATCGTCGGCCCCAGAATACTCAAAGCCGAGATGCTCCCGCTCTTTCAAGGGCTGAACCTGGCGACGAAGAAAGCTCGAGATGATACCAAAGCCGGTCAAACCCTGCTGCTTCAGCATGTTAATCCTATCAAGGAGTGGTTGGATCACTTGAATCTCAGCAGGCGATTCAAGTTTCTTGTCCCATCGGTCATTCACCACAGGACCAGATCCGGGATGAATGGCAAGGGAAGGATTAAATTGGCGGCAGAAACCACTCAAGACGCCAATCTTTTACAGAATCGACCAGGTCATAGTCAAAAATTTAATTTTGAGACCTCTAAATCGAATCCCACAACCGCCAAGAACGCTTTGGTTTCTTCATGGCGGGGTTGAGGTTTTAGATTTAAAGAAAAAGCGAAAAAAGAGACAGAGAAGGAGGGATTCAAGGAAAGCTTCGCAAAGATGAACGAAAAACAGTAAAGATGGAGAATGGCATTGGGGTTAGGTGGTTCAGACTAATCCCGAAATAACCAAGGAACTGATGAAGGAAAGCGGAAGCAGGAAGGCAAAGTCCAAGCGCAGATAAAAGAAATAAAAGGACAATCTCACGGGACCCGGAGCTGGAACCCGATGTTCGCCGGAACCCTCCATTCAAATGATGACTTTGCTTTGGATCAAGCCATCGCTAACGAGCTCAGCATGCACTGGTCTTCGTTGTTGTTGGGGCCGGCCAAACCTTCCGAGCAGCCCTCATAGCCACAAACTCCTAATTTTGGATCAAAGAAAGGGATGATTCCTCATCTACGAAGGTCGCTCGAGACTTGCTTGCGGTTTTTTCTTTCCGATGGTGGTGGAAGCAAGAGAGGCGCTAAAGAAGATGTAGGATGATGATGCTCAAGATTACAACAGCGGTGGCGGCATGGCGGATTTCAAAGCTAGGGTTTAAAGGCAAGAGTTGGGCAGCAAAGGGTCTTTAAATAGGTTTCTCAATGATACAAACGGCCCACAAGGCCCGGTAAAACACAATGTGGGAACGCGACGGTCCATTTACCGACGCAACTAAAACAATGGAGGCACAAATCCATACAACAAGACAAACCAACGGGCAGATTTCAGACTTATCCATCCAAAGACCACGGAAGTTTATCAGATCGCTACAAGAACAACTCGTCAAAACAAGAAGAAAGAAGGAAGAAAGAAAAGGCTACCTCACAAGGAACAAAAGAACCGGTTATTTGAGAAAGAACCCGGTAATCTCATGGATAACGGGATCGCAATGTAAAAGTAAAAGACAACTCAGAAGACAAGATTCGTTACATTACAAGCAGATGATTACAAATCTTAAAGACAAGATTCGTTTACATTACAAGCGACTTCAAAATAGAAGATTACAAATCTTACAAGACCCAACGAACTCGGCACTACGAAAAGCAAGGTGGCAAAGAGGAACGCGGACACGGCTAGGCTCTGGAACGACTACGTGTCCCAAATTGCTACTCGGAAGGACAAACCGCCATCGCCTACACTGCTTTTTCTTCAAAGGAAGGACGCAGTGCACCCAAGGCGGAAATCGGCAAGACGACAGACAACTTGGAGCGAGAGAAGCCGGCGGACATCATCTCTACCCAAGACCGATGTGATATCGCATATGGTGTTGATCTGCCGGATAGTCTCAAGACACAGTGACGAGGATCAACCAGTAATCGCCAGATGAAGAAAGCGAAGCCCACATCACAAGACTTCCTCCAACTACCACCACATACATCATGGCACAATGCTGTCACGGGGTTAGCCTACCTCTAATCCCTATCATAAGACTTCCTCCAGCTACAACAAAACACACAGGGACTACAAAATATGCCCGGGGGCTGCTCTACTTCACAAACTACCATGCTCATATCCACGAAGGTTTCAAAGGAATATCCAATAGATGAAAACAAGCACTCCGGGACAGTATTTATAGACCAAAGGAGCGGCGCACATGGACCAGGAGCACCGACGAAATAAGCCTAACAAAGAACACAGTGAAAGGACAGGACTCAATAATGGACGACTCAAAGAGAGAAAAAGCGATTGCTCAAGGCGGGCATATTCGGAAGGATATACCATCACAGTACAACCCGTGAACAAAAAGCATTTACACTCAACCACCACCATACAACTACATCTGACAGCAGCAGACTATCAAAGAATACGCCAAGACCTCGCATCCGAGTTCTTCCTGAACAAAACAATACGGGTATACGCTCGGGGGCTCGGCCAGCATCACAGATTAATCAACACTAAACCAGGGAATCCGGCACTCATTTCAACTACTCCCGGGGGCTCAGAACCAAAGACAAAAGACAAAAAGTACAAGAAACTCAAGACTACAACGACGACAACGCATCAAGACTCTTCAACCGGCTTCTTTTCAAAAGAAAAGAACTCGGAGAAAGCACGAGGTGCGGGATACATAGCCCTGAAATTTTTTGAAGAAGGAGAATCTGGACCCTCCAACTTTTGCAAGCAAAAGCAAGAGGCTCGGGGCTACACTCGGTGAGTGCAATTTTATGAAAAATTGCACCCACCCAAAAAGAACCGGACATAGGCTCGGAGGCTGCACACCACGAAACTACTCGGATGATGGTTTAATCCAAGACTAAAGGACCGCTTCGGAAAGATACCACAGAAACTACTCGGATGATGGTTTAATCCAAGACTAAAGGACCGCTTCGGAAAGATACCACAGAAACTACTCGGATGATGGTTTAATCCAGGACTAAAGGACCGCTTCGGAAAGATACCACAAAAACTACTCGGATGAGGACAAAATTCAAATCTCAGGGATTACTTCAGAGCACAGATTTTCAAACAAACATAAAGGATCAAGACCCTCCAACTTTTTGTTCCAAATAGCAAGAGGCTCGGGGCTACATTAAAGTGAGTGCACTTTTTCTCCAAAAAGCGCACGTCACCAAAAGACTTCCTCAACGCAGACTACTTCAAGACATTATGACAAAAAGAACCCGGAACGAGCCATATCCGAGTTCTTTTTGACAAAACTTCAACGAACAATCAGAGCAACTTCAAGACAAGATCCTCCAGCTCCTTGTTCCAAATAGCAAGAGGCTCTGGGGGCTACAAACCAGATGGATGTACTTTTTCTTCACAAAACACTCACCACTCGAAGGTCCCAAGAAGCGCTACAAGGTTTCACCTCCGAGAAAGCACTCGGATAACATTTTGTTCCTACCTAACAAGACTTGAAGGAGCAAAGCGAGACTTTGTGAGCTCAACCATGAAGTGCTCGGGGGCTTGTCGATCTGGGACCCACATGACACCCCAAGAGAGAGAGAGAAGATCTAGTTTAACTAGGATTCTTCCCATGTAATCTTAGTAATAGAACTATTAAGTAATCCTACTAGGAAATCTCATTGTAAACCGATTAGGACTCCGGCCTCCTGAATATATAAAGGAGGGCAGGGCTCCTAAAGAACGACGACAATTGTACAACATAACACTTCATAATCAATCCAATGCAAAAGGCAAACGCCAACTGGACGTAGGGTTGTTACTCGATCTTCGATCGAGGGCCTGAACCAGGATAAATCGACTGTCTCTTGCGTTTACCATCGAGTTCAGCATACGCCGAAGCCCGAACTATACTGCCACGGTACCCCTGTGGCAGGCTATCGGTGGTAAAACATCGACACCGGCTAACTAGGGTTAGGGGTCATCAGGTGGGAGAGGATATGATAGAGAACAAGCAGATTGGAGTCAACCTAGTCAACTAGCTCAATTAAGTGAGAGTGGATGAG
Source organism: Miscanthus lutarioriparius (assembly GCA_904845875.1). NCBI lineage: Eukaryota > Viridiplantae > Streptophyta > Magnoliopsida > Poales > Poaceae > Miscanthus > Miscanthus lutarioriparius. The sequence goes on from CAJGYO010000001.1 coordinate 109,142,389, forward strand.
GGCACTCCCAATGCAGAAACCAGGATAGTTTCCATGTGCATTAATTAGGCTGCCAGGTAAGCAATTTGCTGACATGGCACAAGATTTATGGAAGAGAGAGAGGGAAAATTGTAGAAACCGTTTCTAATTTAGACTCGATGTCTTCGCAGGATTCAATGCGGAAGAAATGATTCCAATATGCGTTGGGGATAGTGGCGTCGTTTCTACCTGCTTCCACCGTGTCGGGGTTATGATACCTCGGGTATCTCAATGCACTGATTAGTCAGTTGCTCGGGCGGCCCATGGTACATGAGCTGGTATAAGCCTGAATGACCGAGGCCCAGCTAAGCTATGTGGACCTGGGCCGAGCACTAAGGTAGGGGTTGGCCACGACCTCTTTCTCTCTGCCTTCACCGCACGCCATGAAGCATCACACGACCTCTCCTTCGTCCCAACCCCTGGTAGGCACAGGGAGAGATTGAACTCTACCAGGCACGCCCGCTCTGACAAGAGCAGGCACGCCGCACTAACCCCGCAAGGACTAAGGGGACAACGGTCCCCTTAGCCCGACCAAACACCATCCCTACGCCGCGTAACAAAGACAATACAACACCGCCAAGTAGTGGCGGTCAGTACGGTGACCCACCGTCCAAATATGGTCCGACGAGATGGGTGTACGACCCCACCCACTATGAGATGGGGTTCACGACAGCGGCCTTGACTTTTGAGGTCATCTAAGCTAACGAAGGCCATGACCCCGGAGCTCAGGATCATGGCCACCAGCTCCGCAAGTAGCAAGACGACCAACGACCTGGGGAAGGCTACCAACTCTCATACGACGCCCCTGGGAGATCAGGAGGCGATGACGAAGGTCATGGTGAGACCATGTCGCACAGGACGGCTGGCGAATCACCACCATGCCTACAGTGTCGCCACAACCAGCATAGTAGCACCACGCCATTGAAAGATCCTAATGGCTATAGGGGGTGAATACCCTATTAAAAATCCTACAACAACACTAAGACAAGTGATTAGTAAATAAGATGGCGAAGCGAATTTTACGCTAGCACTACACTTGTGTTGTAAGCCACCTACCCAATTCTAATTTCTATGATCTCTAGTGTATCACACAATGGCTAGGTCACTAATTCTATCATTGGTGAGCAACCTAAACAAATAATTCAACTAATTACTTCTATGCTACACTAGAGAGCTACTCTACTAGCTAAGCTACCTCTATACAAGATATCTCTACAAATCTAAATACAAGAGAGGTAGAGGCATCAATACCGAGCCGGGCAAGCGAAAAATCAATCACAATGAATACCAATTGACATAATGATTTTTCATCAAGGTTCACTTGCTTGCCGGCAAGCTACGTCCCCATTGTAGCGATTCACCCACTTGGAGGTTCACGCGCTAATAGGCATCACACGCCTAACCCATAACCGGTGAAAGCTCTAGTTTGGTTTTGGTGAATTGATGAAACCCTAAGTGCTAACCTAGTTTATCAAAGTGATCATGAGATAGGTAGCACATTCCAAGTGGTGAAGCAAATGAAGATCATGATATGATGATGGTGATGCCATGGTGATGATCAAGTGCTTGGACTTGAAAAGAAGAAAGAGAAAAACAAAAGGCTCAAGGCAAAGGTATAAGTGGTAGGAGCCATTTTATTTCGGTGATCAAGACACTTAGCGAGTGTGATCACATTTAGGTTTGATAGCCGTACTATTAAGAGGTGTGAAACTCGTATTGAAATACGGTTATCAAAGTGCCACTAGATGCTCTAACTCATTACATATGCATTTAGGATCTAGTGGAGTGCTAACACCCTTGAAAATGTTTTGTGAAAAATATGCTAACACACATGAACAAAGGTTATACACATTGTGTTTAGCACTTGGGAGCAAGGGTAAGAAACTTCACCGGCGGAGTGTCCGCCCGTAGAGTACGGATAGTCTGACAGTGCCACCGGCGCCCTGTACAGAAAAGATAGGGTTTCACAGAGTGCACCGGACACTGGTCTCAACTGGACCGGAGCGTCCGGTCAGTGGAAGTAGTGAAGACGCTGGCGTCGGTCTTTGACCGGATGCTAGGTCATTTCGTGACCAGACGCTGGCGGGGTGCATCCGGTCCTATTGACATGGCAGCGCACATAGGAGACAGTGAGTGACTGGACGCTGGGTGAGTCCGATCGGGCGGGACCGGACGTGTCTGGTCATGAGTGGAGGCTTACTAGAAGTGACCGGATGCTGGAGTCCTACGTCCGGTCGTGGCACTGTGTTGCGTCCGGTCATCACTTGATCGTTGGGATCAGGCGCTCAGTATTTGAAGAGAGGGATGATGTGGCAGCCATCTGTTGATCGGACGCTGGTAGGGTGCGTCCGGTCAATCTGACCGGAGCGTCCGGTCACCCCGAGCAGTGCCCAGTGAAGGGGTACAACGGCTCTATTTCGTGAGGGCTTCTATTTAAGCCCCATGGCCGGCTCAAGCTCACTCTCTTGGCCATTTGCATTGACATAGCAACCTTGTGAGCTTAGCCAAAGCCCTCCCACTCATCTCCATCATAGATTCAACATCTTTGTGAGATTGGGAGTGAATCCAAGTGCATTGCTTGAGTGTTTGCTTCTAGAGGCACTTGGTGTTCGTGTTTTGCTGCGGGATTCGCTTATTATTCTTTGTGGTTGCTGCCACCTAGATGACTTAGAGCAGCGAGGATCGTCGAGCGGAGGTTGGTGATTGTCTCCGGCTCCGATCGTGGTGATTGTGAGGGGTTCTTGACCTTTCCCCGGCGGAGAGCCAAAAGGTACTCTAGTGAATTGCTCGTGGCTTGTGTGATCCTCATCTTGTGTTGGTTGTGCGGCACCCTATTGAGGGTTTGGCGTGTAATGCCAATTAGCGCGTGAACCTCCAAGTGAGTGAATCGCTACAACGAGGACTAGCTTGCCGGAAAGCAAGTGAACCTCGGTAAAAAATCATTGTGTCATCATTTGATTCCGAGGTGATTGGTCTTCATTGGTATTCATTCTTGTGATCGATTGGTTCACTCCTCGACTCGGTGGTATAACCATCTTGCTCAGTCTCTTTACATTACCGCAAACTAGTTATCAAGCTCTTTAGTGTAGCTATGTGAGAGCTTGTTAGTTTGGTTAGTGTGGCTCTTTAGTTAGCCTTTGAGAGCACACTAACTTAGTATAGTGACATAGCCATTGTGTGGTTAGAAACTATTGAAACTAGAATTGTGGTAGGTGGCTTGCATTTTTAGTAGGCTAGTGCAACACTTGCTTCGCCTCATAATTATCTAACCGGTTTGCTAAGTGTTGTTGTAGAAATTTTTAATAGGCTATTCACCCCCTCTAGCCATTAGGACCTTTCAACCGGGTGCCGCACAACCAACACAATATGGGGATCCACAAGCTACGAGCAATCCACTAGAGTACCTTTTGACTCTCCGCCGGGGAAAGGTCAAGAACCCCTCATAATCACCACGATCGGAGCCGGAGACAATCATCGGACTCGGCAGCACGGGGCCATCGGACCATCCGACGCATGGTCCAATGCCCTGCCACGGCCACTCCTGTGCTACCACGTGTCTCTGTTCAAAGAAGTCGACCATTGCCGCCAACGGTCGCCTAAATACACATTGATCACCACCGTCGGACCCAACCACCGGACGCACAGTCGGACCGTGCACAGGGTGAGTCCAACGTGGTCTAGTAAGCACCAGAGAGGGTAAAATGTGTTGAACTCCGGTCTGAAGCTCACTGTCGAACCCAAGGTGAGTCCGATGCCGCCACATGTCGCAATCGCGTGAACTTCGCTCTCACCCGCGTGAATGAACGGTGCGCACGGTCAGTCCGACGCCACCGATTGGCTCGGTCTGACACTACCGTGCCTACGCCCTTGCACTAGGGTTAGCCATCAGACTCTGCCAGGCAGGGTCCGATGCCTCCTGAGCCAGGGTCCGATGCCCCTGCTCAACTCATTTCAAGCGTGATCCCTTCACCCTTGTGCATGTGTGCCAACTCTAAGTATTCCAACACATGTGTTCGTGAGTTAGCAACATTCTAAGCCAATTCCCATGGGTGTTAGCACTCACTAGAAACTAAATACATATGTAATGAGTTAGAACATCTAGTGGCACTTTGATAACCGCATTTCACGACGAGTTTCACCCCTCTTAATAGTACGGCTATCTATCCTAAACGTGATCATACTCGCTAAGTGTCTTGTTCACCAAAACAAAATGGCCCTATCAAGTATACCTTCTCCTTTAGCCCATTTTGTTTTTCTCTTTCTTCTTTTTCAAGTCCGGAGCTTGATCATCATCACATGTCCAACACCATCACCTTGGACTTCATCTTTGCTCCACCACTTGGGTTGAACCAACCTATGTCAATTTCATACTTAGAGCATAGGTTAGTACCTAGGGTTTCATCAATTCACCAAAACCAAATTAGAGCTTTCAGCCACCCCATGCCGTGACATGGGCGCAAGACCATGACGACAACCATGCCCGAACGTACGCTACACCAAGACAAGATGGTGTTCCTTGCAAGCCAAGTTAGCTAGGTTCCCACCCTCAGGCTCACGACCCCTCGGTCGAGAGAACCTCCTTTGTATGTGACCTGGCCCTGGACTCTATATAAGGGCAGCCAGGGCACCCATCCAAGGGATCGGACTCTCGAATCATTCATTCGGGCAGTCCATCTTCTAGCTCTAGCTCCACTCTCCTACCTCTTCCACCATTCTTGCACCCCTCATTGTAAGAACTTCAGAGCATTCAAGCGAGGAACACGCACTCGATCTCTAAGACTGGACGTAGGGCTCTAGCCTAAACTAGTATAATTCCTCATGTCTTTTGGATGCTACTATCGTCTTCCTAGAGTAGCGCGACAATCGTATAAATTTACTAGTTGGTCTACAAAACACCAATAGTTGGCGCGCTAGGTAGGGGACAGTCGCGCACTCTCATTGTTGAGAAGGAAGCGATGGCTCCCTGCACTTACGTCGGGCTCGCTCTTGGCACAGCCCCTGGTGGCTACATCCACTTCGGAAGCCTCGAGTTCACCGATCCCGAAGGGCCAGCACCCATTCCCAGTCTTCTCCCTAGACAAGCTCTACACTTTGGGGACCTCGATTTCATAGCCGACCACCTAGGTCAGCTATGCCTCTGCAAAGAGAATATGGCGACGCCGCACATCTTGATGCTTGATCACGGATCGGCCCACGTCGGTCCCGCGATCGTCGACTCTAATGCGCTAGCATGCAGGATCGACGCCTATCTCGGGACGAATCGAGCCAGAACTAAGCTGGCATGTTTTCTACGTGCTGGCCAACACCTTCGCCTAGCTCTCCAGGAGCGGGCCCATGCCACCAGAGGCTGAATTCTGGGACCCTTGCACCGCGCTGCCCTCTAGGATAAGGGACGCAGTCATCCTCTTCGAGCAAGAGCGGGCCAGGCACAACGGTCGTCCGGCGATGCCAAGCCCCTCTAGGTTTGTGGGGATGATGGAACGGGACCTAGAGTTCGTCTACGACATCCTACCGACGACCCCTGGGAACACGGACTCCAAATCCGATTCCGATGGGAGCTGCCACCCGACGAGAGAATGCAACATGTTGCACCTCTTAGAAGATGGGGCAGTAGCGGCAGGGGTCGCAGAGGACGATGCCTATCTGATTCCGCGCACCCCCGGGAGCAGGCGGAGTATGACCATGAGCGCCTGGAACGAGCCAGGGCTCGTGAAGTCTAGCAGGCTAACGAACGCCACAACGGCGAATGCCCTAGTCCGCAACACCTCGACGCTGAGGGCGTGCGGGCGTGGGCACGCCGCATATACGACCAAATCCAATAGGGCAAGAGGGAGACGCCCATCTTCCCTCGAGCCAGCCAGAATGTCACGGCGGCCGCCATGATCATGCGGACCGCTCCAGAGCCCTTGACTGATGACGAAAAGCACGTTCACAAGGAGCTGCGAAACTTGCTGGAAACCACGGCAGTACAGCAGGCTCAAAGCTCCGTGGGGAGGCGGCACCCTAAGGCCAGCCTCGTGCACATCTCCTCCGCACACGGCGCCCCCGAGGGACACCGTGCGTATGACCCGCTCCAACTTGAGGATGACGGAGCGGCGCGCAGGTGGGAGCTTCCCCCAGCATGCAACCACTATGTTGGGAACCACAACGCCCGCTCGGCCCAAGGCGCCAGATGCCATGAGCCGGACATGGCCGACAGAGATCGACTGCACTATGGCGACAGCGACCCCAACAACCACGGTCGACACCCTATGGTCCGAGATGCTCGGCGCAGTCCAAGCCCGGACGCTTGCGGCCCGCAAGCGTTCGCAAAGAGGATCCGACAGACGTCGTTCCTGGCGGGGTTCCGCGGGCAAACATCATCAAATAAACACCAACCCCACCGTATGGTTAGAAGACTTCCGCCTCGCCTGCCGAGCAGGTGGAGCGGACGACAACCTCTTCATCATTCAATACTTGCCGCTCTAATAAGGACACGCTGACGATGCCCAAAAATTGCCCAATCTTTCACGGTACAGACAAATTAAAATGTAGCTTTCTCTGAATTTATCAACTCTGAATAGCAGCAGCAAATATTTTTAGAAGATGACGAACTGCAACAATAATTACATTGTTTTCGGCAAGGAGTCTAATACTGTAGCGATATAATTATCTCCCAAGTGATCACGCCAATCAGCAAGTAGCAGATCGGTTCACACAAATTACAAGCGCCGTTCCACAAAAGCACCAGCAACTCGTGACTATTCCAAGATAGCTAAAAGCAGGATACCGAATAATCTCACTCAACACAGTGTACATTCGGATCTCAAATATCAGAACAGATCATGGCAACCCAGGAGAATTATTCCAAGCAATATCAAACTTAATTGACTGATCACGGACCAATACAGTATAGTAGTGATGGTAGTATAAATAATCCGAACAATCCCTTTGATCAATCAAGACAATAATATGATAGATAGAGGGGACGGCTTACAATGAGACGCAATCCAAACCCTAGATAACTTCTTCCACCCGCAGCCACGATGAACCACGATCAGAAGACGACGATTGCACAAAAATCAGCATGCACTCAAGACGAAACTTGATCGCGCACAATTCTGAATCCAAATGGATCGGCAAGGTAGATGAGAGGAGATGTCCTCTTGCTGTTCGTAGGAGAAACCCTAGATGAAACACTTACAGAATAAAATCCAATCTAGCCTGATACAGGGCAGCGGCCTAGGGTTAAAGGCACACAGGCCACCCAACGCACGCTGCTGGAACCAGACTCGGACTCACCAGGACCTGAAAAAAACGTGACCTGACTATAACCAAATACAAAGACAGAAGCACAAATACTCCTCTACGTGATGGACTCTAGTAGGGAATAAAATATAGGACCACCTCGTCTAAACTAGCAGCTCAGCGTACAAGTATTAATATAATATTCCAGCAGTTACGTTGGAAACTCGTCGTGGACATCCACATTTGTAGAACCAATATTGACATGATTTCCTTGCTTGCTTTTCTCCTCTTTTGCAAATAATAATGCAGATCTAAAACATATATTCGATGATAGGCCAGCAGTAGTAAATTTGTCCATGTTCTCGCTATATTTCTCATCAAAAATAAAATCTTCAAATTTAAGACATGTGAATATTAAAGAATTACCAGCCGCTATATTTGAATTGTCGCTAGACATGTCTGCTTGAACATATTGAGGAGCTATGGGCTCATCATTCTCCCTTTCTTGAAACAAAGCCGTCCTCGGCTTTGACATACTTATGAATTTCTTTGCTGGAATGATCACTACCATTAATTAGAGACATACATGGTATAGAGTCATCCTTATTGTCCTCATTCTCCTTGACGTGAGTAGCTAATGAGCCCAACTGTTTTTTCTGCGGCGTCACAAAATTAACAATTGCTATTTCAGAATTCTCACAATTGTTTTCAGAAGCCACAATTGGCAAATCAAGCATCACATCATCTTTTCTTGCATTATTAGGAACATCTGAAATATTAGTAGCATATAATGGAGACAAAATAGTCACATCATTCTCTTCCTCTTGAAGCAAAGTCGTCCTTGACTTTGGGGTAACTTCAGGAGCCTTTTTCTTCACTTTCATAGGAGTAAACACCTCAGCCCTGATAGAACTATCCGGCATCAGTTTGAGCACATGATAAACACCCTTGTGCACAAACGAATAATTATTGGAACAACCACCATGAGTAGCATCAAGATCAAACTGCCATGGTCCACCCAACAACAAATGGCAAGCACTCATCGGTGCAATATCATAGTCCACTGTATCAACATAATTTCCAATGGAGAATTTAACTCGCGTCTTATGAGTAATTTTGAGTGTACCACTTTGATTCATCCATTGGATATAACGCGGCATTGAAAGCCTCCACGTAGACAAAGACAAATCATGCACAACATCTGAACTAATAGCATTTGTGAAGCTACCACCATCAATAATTAATTTGCATTCCTTATCTTGAATTTTGCATTCTGACTTAAATATATTAGAGTGTTGCCCCTTCACATTAGTAGCAGTACCGTCCTGCTTGACTTCTTGAGCCAGCATAGATAAGCCACTTGCTGCATCAGAAATAATATCAAGTGATGGCTCTATAGGAGAATCAAAGGAAGAGTCCATAGCGTGTTGTCCTGGTGTGAAAAAAATTTCAGCACTCACGCTTATATCTCTCTCTTGCACAATTAACCCCTCTTTAGGTTCAGTTACTTTTTCTTTTATAGCAGACACCTTTTTGTTTTCCTGAATATGAGGAATAATATCAGTAACACGAGCACATTTCTTCTCGGGCTGCTTGGCAACAGAAAATGTAGAAGCAATAATAGCCTCTGACTTTTTAACATGCACCATGAACTTCTAAGTATCAACATATTGACTTTCCTTTGCTGCCACACACTTTTTCTTGGGACCAAGAAAACTACGAGCATAAGCAGATAACTTGTCACCATAATTATTGTGACCGGTAACTTGCTTTAATTTAGCGGAAGAAACAAATTCAACATGCATAGACTTGCTATAACTAACACCAGAACCCAGTTTCTTCTCATAAGAATTAATATCACCGACTGGCCGGTTAAAAGCAAGAAGGTACTCATCTCCAGCAATAGAATCAGTCCATGACGAGCGCATATTTGCCTTAGTGCCTCGGATATTTTGTGCACATGTAGTAGCTACCTTCTTCTTTGACTCAAGAGAACAAAATCGGCGCCGAAGCATAGCTTTTATATCGCTCCACGTCCAACAAGGAATTTTTTTGTCCCAGCGATCCCACCAATGTAAAATATCTTTAGCATTGTTCTTCTGCATAATACATCTTTAGGGCCGATTCAAGTCCACGACCCCAGAAGAAATCCTCCATATGTTCTTCCCAATCATAATACTCCTTTGAGACATGTTGCTAGAGATAACTTTGGCAAAAGATAAACTTTCTTGAGCAATTTCAAATCAGCCATTGAAAAAAAATCCAAATGCACCGTGAGCAACCCAGAAGCTGATACCAACTGATAAGGACACACCGGCGATGCTCGAAAATTGCCCAATCTTTCACGGTACAGACAAATTAAAATGTAGCTTTCTCTGAATTTATCAACTCTGAATAGCAGCAGCAAATATTTTTAGAAGATGACGAACTGCAACAATAATTATATTGTTTTCGGCAAGGAGTCTAATACTGTAGCGATATAATTATCTCTCAAGTGATCACGCCAATCAGCAAGTAGCAGATCAGTTCACACAAATTACAAGCGCCGTTTCACAAAAGCACCAGCAACTCGTGACTATTCCAAGATAGCTAAAAGCAGGATACCGAATAATCTCACTCAACACAGTGTACATTCGGATCTCAAATATCAGAACAGATCATGGCAACTCAGGAGAATTATTCCAAGCAATATCAAACTTAATTGACTGATCACGGACCAATACAATATAGTAGCGATGGTATTCCCTTTGATCAATCAAGACAATAATATGATAGATAGAGGGGACGGCTTACAATGAGATGCAATCCAAACCCTAGATAACTTCTTCCACCTGCAGCCACGATGAACCACGATCAGAAGACGAGGATTGCACAGAAATCCAGCACGCACCCAAGACGAAACTTGATCGCGCACAATTCTGAATCCAAGTGGATCGGCAAGGTAGATGAGAGGAGATGTCCTCTCGCTGTTCGTAGGAGAAACCCTAGACAAAACACTCACAGAATAAAATCCAATCTAGCCTGATACAGGGCGGCGGCCCAGGGTTAAAGGCACGTAGGCCACCCAACGCACGCTGCTGGAACTAGACTCGGACTCCTGGGATCTTAAAGCCTGCAAGCAAAAAAACGGAAGAAACTCTACGTGAGTATATCCGCCGCTTTTCCAAACAGTGCAATGAGCTTCCTGACATCGTGGATGCGGACGTGATCGGAGCGTTCATCTTCGGCATGACCAATGAAGCACTCATCCATGAGCTCGGACGCAGCAAACTGCAGACGACGCGGGAGTTGCTCGACTTTGCTACAAGCTATGCCTCCGGTGAGGAGGCCGTCTAGGCAATCTTCTGCAAGCACAAGGACAAGGCGCAGGCCGAGCCCACGGACAATGCCAGGGACAGCAATCGGCGAGGGAAATGCATTCGGAGACAGGTCGGAGATAAAGGAGAAGGCTTCCAATTAGAAGCAATACATCCTTGGAGTATTTTGTTTGCAATACATCTCTAGCTCGGTTCGTCGCGTCCACCCGCGGAGCTCGCGCCTCGCGGACATGGAGCTCATGCGTTGCCGCTAGCGGCGCGGCCTGCAGAGCTCACGGCTGACTCGCCCCGGCTCACCACGTCCGCCCCCGCATTTGCGGCCTAGTCTCACGTAGGTCAACCGCGTGCCCAACCTCAAGCCCGTTCCCTACCGCAGCTTGGCAGCGCCGTCACATGCGAGATCGCCCTGCGCACGTGGTGGACGGTGGGGGGAGAAAGCAAGAGCAGAGGATCCGAGAGGAGAAGGGATGAATGGTTGGATAGACACGAGAGCAGAAAAGTTGCATTTGTAGAGAGATAGTTTCTTGGCACGTTATCTTAGAGCGTATAAACTATTTCTAGTTTCCGCAATGGGGGTGCCTTGAGGGGCAATATGGTCTATGTGAAATAGGTGGCTGCATACATACATCTGGCAATATGGTCTATATGAAATAGGAGGCTGCATACATACGTCTAGTGGAGCCAAAAGATAGTCGGACATATAAAATGAAATTTTATGGATGCAAATAATTATAGTGAAATGTTTAAATATCATGAATACTAACAACAGATTTTTAATAATCATTCCAATTAAGCCTACTTTTTAAGCTTAATAGGACAGACTCGTAGGCGGAACAAGATCCTCTACAGTCACTCTAATCGGCTTGTCTATACAGTCGTGATCTGCGTTATAAAACATGTCGCCAGCGGTTCAGACCTTTTCCTCTCCGTCTCTCATGATCAACATAGTAGATAAAAGTAGAAGAACAAGTAGACACAAGATAGGGAGACTATTCTTTATTCCTCTGAATATTGGTAATTACAACATAGAGCTCACACGTATATATAGTTCTACCAAGGCCTAAGAGTTTGGTAAGAGCCCACAAACAAACGGATTAGGATTATGATTCCTCCTTCTCTTTTCTTTCTAGGATAGAGTCCGTATGTTTTACAACACTCTCCCTTGGACGATTACCACGATATGCACATGCCTCATTAAAAACTCTATCCGAAAATCCAATGAGAAAAACGGTTCTTGAAGAAAAGAGTACATCACACTTGTTAGTTGTATTACACATGTTGTCTCATTAAAAACCTTGTGTGAGAAACCTTCAAGTAAAAACTCATATAGGAAAAAAGAGTACAACATTTAACCTTCTCGGTCATTCATTGTTCAGGATATTCTATTCTTCATGAATAGATACTAATCTTCATGATCTATACATGGACTTCAGTGTTTTAGCAAATACGATCTACTTGATATTTGTAATTTTAGTGGTTTACCTTAAAGGTAAATTCAATCAAATATGCTCCCCTCATAAAGTCATACTTTGAACTTCATTGTTCAAATTACACTTTTCATAATCGTGTGCTTAATTAATGGTATGCAGTACCATAATACTATATCTTTCAAAAGTTGGCTCATAATTCTTCTATGAATTATTTCTTTCAAAATTCTTCTATGAATTATAATATGGGTATAAACAAGAGCAATATGCTTCGTGCATAATGACCACTTATTAGTTGTGCAAAACAAATAAATTTTATCCTTCAGGGTAATAAGTCCTTTCATATGATTATGGGGTAAATAAGTTACAATATTCAATATCTTCTAGATAGTGTATTAAACTTATACTAGAGTTTGAATACTTATAATTCTTCCTTAGTGGATTTTCGAATTATTTATTCTACAAACCTTCAGGATTTTGATTGTTCCACTAATTAATAAATTCAGTCTTGCATTTGGCATTTAGGGGATAATTCAATTGCCAAAGTTACCATTATTCTTATACCTTCTATGGTATTTAGAGGATATCAACACTTTCATTGCTAGCTTTACAATGTACACTTTCTGAGTGTTTGTATGACATCTTCATGGTGTTTAAGATTTCTCACTTTATTTCTCTCGGGTCTATATTCACTTCACGGATTAATAGTGTTTATTCAAGAATTGACTTGTAAATCCTTCTTGGATTAACTCCTTCAAGGATGTTCTCATTTTCGGTGAATAACATTTTTCTTCTATGAGATATATTCTCTACTATATGAGAAAATATTATGTGATATACAAATGAGATAGTGTTATTCACTACAAAATCATTCGATGACTCTATTCCTTTTAGAATAGCTCTTCTTGAGACTTCAATATTCATTCATGAATATATTCTACCTTAGACTTCTTAATACTTGTATGAGATTTAAATTTCGTATGTTGCGATTTATTTTCTTCAAGAATTATATGGATTTTCATATTCCACTTATTAACTGCATATTCCATAATCATTCAATTCAATTACTAGAGATATAGCAGAACATTTATTTCTTCTTAGTAGGAGATTCACCCTCAATTGCTTTCTTCATTGACCCGATATAATCGCTGTAAGCGACTTTGCTATGGACTTTATTTTATGGATCCGGGTTCTCATAAGAGAAATATTTACAATTATAGAGGTAGCAATGTCAACAACTATTATTTTCCAAACAAGAGATGATTTGTTGTTCTACATACCCAACACTAATGATGCGCGCGCTTAGTGTGTTGGATTTCATCTTCATGATGATCCTCTTCATGAGGTGTTTAACCTTCTTCATGAGGCGTTCTCTTCATGAGAATGGAGGAGTTTGTTCTTTTTTTTTTTAACAAGTATACACTCAACTAGAATCCACAGGCGTCCCCATAGATTTTACCTTTATAGTATAGTATACAACATTTAGTTTATTAATAGTAAACACAACTTTTGATTTATAACTTCAAGTTACTCCTCTCATCTCATTTTCAAAATATCTGGCATATGCTCCGCTTCATGCTTCACAAGAGCATTAGTCAAACTATTGTTTGATTTAGTGCATGATAATATTCCTGCTTCAAACTTCAAGGAATATTTTTTTCTCTTAAGATCATTTTTCTTCCATAGAAATAATATTTGACATTCAAAATAATAGGCTTTCTCTCCCCATAATGCCAATATTAGATCTTTAATAGCATACTTCGAAAGATATCCCCTATCATGGGCTTAAAATAATTTAAATTCATGTATCTCGACTTATGTATGCTATGATAAAATAAAATTTTATGAGAAATATTCACACACATTTAAATACGAGGGTTATTATACAGTAAATGCAGCGAGCTAGAATACATAAAGTGCACTTAAGAATGTTCAACATTCCTACAAACTCAGGGATGTTCTCCCCTTGATCTGCATATATCATAGTTTAGAAAACTATTTTATTATCTAGCTTCTTTATTGTTTAGCCCAAAAAAATTGATCCAAGTACTCATACATAAAAATTGGACCATATACTTCAAATGTATAACGCAACGTTCATATTCACATGGAATTTCTTCTAGAATATTCTAATTGCCATTAATGAAAAAATCCCCAAATGACTTTTCTTCATAAATCCTAAATTATCATAAATGTGTTATCTACCATTTTAATTCCACAATTATTCATCCCATCAATTTAGTCTCCATTGAGCTAATTTCATATTAACTCTCCCCCTGATCTCTGGCTGCTTGACCTTAGATCAATGGAATTGCTTATGCATGCAATGCATTAGAAAGCAACATATTCATTACTTTAATAAAAATTATTTTGGCATAACATGCTAGCTAGCCAATTTGATTACGAAGGAACAAATAGTAGCTACAAGCTACAAATATAACTTCCATGCTAATATTTATGTAGGAGGGGAGATAGTTACAGCTTAACGAGAGCACAACATAGTGATACACATTTATGTGTAATGTGGAATGTTGGTATTCAATCCAATGTAATAGATAACACCACATTGTAAAGGTACAAGCTTCCTTACAATTAGTGAAATGTAGAGAAAATTAATTCGGCCAGAAGGGACGCGGCTAGGACTTCAAGTCCTGATACATGCACTTAAAGATAGATTTAGGAAGGCTATGCCTATTAAATATATATTACCCATATTTTATGTCTTTACCCAAAATTTCTCTCCTTTTCATGCCATAATTACTTCAAGTAGTAATGTACTTCACATCATCTATGAATAATCATTTCTAATGTTTCATAGAATCTAATCATACTTCTAGTATTCATTGGTTCAGGTATGAAATTCACATATCCGTGTACTATTCAGTGTACAACAAAATATTCAGGGTAGGACAGTTTATGGGCTAAAGTATTAAATACTTAATTTTTAGGATTATACTATTTTTTTGGCTAAATTAATCCTTCTAAGATCAGTTAATATGCCAATATAATCCAAGTATTCATGTACTTATAGGAAATTCAATTCCCCTTCTATCTACATGGTAGTAGTGCACAGAGAACTATAATCTTCATGGTTAACTGAGGTTTCTTTGTGGATAAAATTAATACAAAACTTATTTAGATGGACAAAAATTGACAATTGTTTATATGTGAAACATATAAGTCTAATTTGTTCCATGAGAAGTTAACATATATTACTTCAAGTAAGAATTATAACTAAGAATATTAAATATATCATATTAGTCTTCAAGCTAATAAATTAACCATGAACGCTTCTATAAGTATACAAGAACAACTTAATTCAATGGGAACTAAAACTTAAAGCACCAACACTACTACCACCAATACTTCAGGATAGTAATTTCAAAGACAACAAATCTATAAGCACATGATTTAAGTTTTTCTTCAAGAAAAACCCTTAAATATTATAAATAATATCCATTCTCGCATGTCTTAACTTCTATACATGACAGGCGGTAACTTCATGCTTTATTCAATAGTTATGATATACGGTCACAAGCCTTCAAGGGGTGTAACATATGCAAGCCACATAGTCAAAGCTACTGCAACTGACAATATCGTGGTTTATAAAGCTCTCTAAAAATTCCAACTCAATTTATATTTGAGTAATTTTTTATGGTAAACTCAAGTACTTCACGTATTACATTGCTCTTTGATATTTTAGACATTTCTTTGAGAATATACATTGACAAAATCTTATTTACCATCTTGTCTTCTAGACATTTAATACAAAGATTCAAGCTATTATTTATAGAGCAGCATTATACCTAAATCTATAGGCATACAAGGTTGAAAATTCGACTTTCAAAGCAAGATGGTATTCTGTAATCATAATTTGGAAATTTTCTCATGCAGTGAGTCCCACAATGCATTTGTTATTTCTCTTGACCATATACTCATTCTAGAGAGTAATCAGGAAATATATATATCCTGAGTTCACTGCACTTCAGTGGTAGCAAAATATCCTACATGGATGTAATAATGACCATAACAAATTATTCTACTATTCGGAGTGATTTCAGGAAATTTCTTCTTCTTTTGAGGCATGCATATATTAACATAAATTGGATCATGTGCATATAAGTTTACTACATGTAAACAAGTAGCAAGGTGCAAAATGTAGTGGATGGTTATTCAAAAATATTCTTAGAAGCATCCTAACATTTTTCAGGATTATAGTATATGCAATTTTCAGAATTAATACCAAGCATTTATTCATCCCAAAAATTCATTATGCTAGGAAAAACAAATATGAGTCTCTCAAGAGTGATAAGTCTAAGGTCTGCAGGATTAAGAGAGCCCATACACCTTATATCATGTTTCTAGTGTAATCATTCAAGATTTTATTCTTACAATTACATGATATATAATCCATAATGTGTGACAGATAAATGCATTCAAAAGAGCATAAGAATATTAACACATAGCGTATATATAAACAATAAACAAATGTCTGTAAATAACATACACAAACTATTCTGCAGGAAAGAGTGCTTATTTGCTTAATTCAATGCCACTGTGATTTCTTTGCATAATCCATATTTATTTTAGCTGATTATTTCTTATTTAATTCTACTCCGTATTCTGGCTAGCCCTAAGAGATAGGGGTCCTGCGTTCAAGTTCAAATACCATGGCCTAGGCCATGCAACCCCGACCCGACACGATGCGTGGTGGTGATGCGTTCGGGACACCGTTACCGTGCACACCGATTTCAAACCAGCTGTGAGCCATAGAACACGCATGTTGATGCTGATGTCGGGAGGTGCAACGTTCATGGAGACGAACACGCTGGTTTGCTCCAGATCACGAAGGAGGTCGTCGACAACGAGAACGGGACGTTTCGAGTATCAATGCTAGAGATATAAATCGTCACCGATTTCCATTATATTATACTCGGTATTCGATTGTCGATTCAGCGAAAAACACCTGGTAGCAGTAGCAGTGAAGCCTTAAGGCTCGTGCATATACAGATGCTCCCGCTCGGCAGTAGCACTAGGCCGGTGAAGAACATCTAGTACATATACAGCTCGGCATAACTTCCGGTTTTTGACTTTCATCTGCCGTGCTATGCGGGGGTAGCCGCCGTGCTATGGCGTGCGTATTTTTCTTCTATGCATCCATGCATGTCCGCATAGATCTCTCTCTCTCTCTCTCTCTCTCTCTCTCTCTCTCTCTCTCTCTCTCTATATATATATATATATATATATATATATATATATATATATATATATATATATATATATATATATATATATATATATATATATATAGTTAGCTATATAAAATAACTTATTCGGTAGCCACTTTGAGTTGCGATAATTACTATGTTAATTTACAAGATTATAGTAACTCCATATTAAGTGGTTCACTATAACGTTATGGTAAATATCTCCATATGTTATAGTAACCCCCAACTATCGTAAATATGTATTGACATTATCGTAAATTAATATATAAAATTATCGTAAATTGAGGTGGTTACGGAATAACTTATTTTGTAGCTGGATACTGAATATACTATATATATATATATATATATATATATATATATATATATATAGAGAGAGAGAGAGAGAGAGAGAGAGAGAACTACTACCCTGTGGTCGGCTAAAAAAAACTTATTCTGTAGCCACTTTGAGTTATGATAATTACTATATTAATTTACGAGATTATAGTAACTCCTTGCTAAGTGGTTTACTATAACGTTATGGTAAATATCCCTATGTGTTATAGTAACACAACTATCGTAAATAAAGGTGGCTATAGAATAACTTATTTTGTAGCTGACTACTCAATATAATATATATATATATATATATATATATATATATGCATGTATTATATATAAATTAAAAGCAAAATAATTCAGCTTGATGCATGGCCGATCGGTACTGAACATGCAGGCTCAGGGTCGCACGACAGTGATCGTGCAAGATCGATTTCTCTGCAATGCAGACATGCAGTGATCTTCGTGACAGGAGCATGTATCCATGCGTATCTTGGTGTACCGGCCGTGTGTGTATGTCCGTACTTTCGTGTACATGTGTACTTCCTGTACAGTTCAATTATTCAAGAGAATAATATATGTAGACAGGCTTGATGGCTAGCTCACAAACGATTTATGATTCAAAATGATCGATTCAAACCTCGCAGAGGATGTCAATTTGATTTACCTCACATACCACACGTAGGACAATGGTTAGTAGATACATACCGCGTAGGGCGTTTAGCATTGTCGTAGAATTGCCTGCTTGACGGCGATAGTGCATGTCGATGCAGTTTAGATTAGTTGCAGGTAGAGGTAGCAGATCCGTTCCGCTAGCAACGTCAGGATGTCGACGTCGTTGAAGTAGTCATGGCAGGGACATCAGCATGAGCATCGACGTCAAAGGTCGGCGGTGGCTTCAACGACAATGTCGACGTAAAGCTTGTCGTGCTGATAACGTGTTATAAAACATATCGTCAACGGTTTGGACCTTTCCATCTACATCTCTCATGATCAACATAGTAGATGAAAGTAGAAGAACAAGTAGACGTAAGATAGGAAGACTATTCTTTATTCCTCTAAATATTGGTAATTACAACGTCGAACTCCTACGTATATATAGTCCTATCAACAAGGCTTAAGAGTTTAATAAAAGCCAATATACAAATGAACTGGGATTAGAATTCCTCCTCTTCTAGAGTCGGTATGTTTTACAGCAATCTGAACCGTCTGCTTCAGATGTGACTGTACAACTCTGAAGCTAACCTATACTAACGGGCTGCTAGCAGCCGGCCCATCAGCCCAAGGACGCCGCGCTAGGCATCCACCAAGCCGCCAACGCGACGCTCGGCAGCGTCGCCGCGAACGATGCGGCTCTGTGACTGGGCGTTTCGATGTTCCTCACCTCGCCGACGCTCCCCTCCCCGCCACCACACGCTTGTGCAGCATGCCGGCAACGCCCGTGCAATCGAGAGCAGGGTCGCGGCCGCCTGCGCGCGCCGAGCTGGAGGGCCGCGTGGCCGCTGGCGCTCGACGGAGCAGAGCCGCGGCCTCCTGCGCCTTCCGAGCTAGAGGGCCGCGTGGCCGTCGGTGCTCGACGGAGCAGGGCTATGGCTGCCGCGGCGGAGTAAGATTGCGGCAGCGAGTCGCCACGACGGCGAGCTCGGTGTTGTAGGAGAGAGAGGAGAGAGGGATGGCAGCACCAAAAAAGCGACTGTCGACCCTGCAGCACCGAAAGAGCAATGGCCACGGCGACGAGCTGCAGCGACGAGGAAGACGGCGGCGCAGGGGAAGGACCGACTCGCAGATGACGATATCGTGAGTGTCTTGGGCTTAGATGGGCCTTCGTAACCCAACCGTGTGGCCTGCTGGATTAGTTTTGCAAGCTTTGCCGTTGGATTCTAACCAATGGTTGAGATACGGTGACTGCAGAGAAGAGTCGCTGTGCACAACTGCAGAGGACCTCGTCTCGGCCGGTGCTTCCTCGTTCCTTCCTTTCTCCTCCCCGCATTCGCTGCCATACGACGGCGCCGGAGTTCCGGAGGGACCGGGCCATCCTTTCCCCTTCTCCCCCAGTTCTGCATTTCCCTCTTCGCAGACATTCGAGTACTTGCGCCCGTCGCCAGTTCTTCAGATGGCCGGAGCGGGAGACGCGGCCAAGGAGTACGTCGCCGGATCCGCTGCCGGCGTCGCCCAGGTCGTAGTCGGCCACCCGTTCGACACGGTCAAGGTATATTTCTTTCTTTCTTTTCTTCGTTCTTGCCTTCTTATGCTCCGTTCTCCGCAAATTTTCTATAGACTCTGGATGCTTGGTTGGTCCTGTTTCAGCCATGTTATGTCCCAAAGATACTGATATTCGATGAAATGCCTGCGAGGTTTCATCAGCACATAGATATCCTACACTTTTACATAGCTTGGGTGGTCAACAATGCTCTTCCATATACATTCCCGTGCTTGTTCAGCTATAAATTGTCGGTGAACCTTGCTTTTCTCGAACGTGCCATTGTCACGGTATTCATTAAGCAGAAGGAGAGTTTTACAAATTAAAGCTGGGACGGTAATTTGTGATTACCGAGCGAAACACTGACAGAGATCACACAGTTGTGATTTACAAAAGAAAATACTTAGCGACCAAGAGAAGGATCAAGCATAGGGACAAAACCCAGCAGGCCCTGAGCTCAGCGGCTAAAGAGTGTTGTGCTCGAAGCCAGTGAGGTTCAGCTCCATGGCAACCGGATTGAAGTCTGGAGCGAAGAGCGCCTGAAGGGCCTCTTGTTTGGAGGGCGACAACGGCACAACGAAGAAGGCCTTGATACTGTCCAAAGCCATAGGGTCCGGACCCTGCGGCATATCTACGATCCCCAGCTTTTGCTTGAGCACATTTTGTGCTTGGACAGTCGGGTTAGAGGCCTTGGTCTTAGCAGCCAGCCTCCCACTCCGACGCACCGACATCACCATTGAAGGTGTCCTGGACCTTCTCAGCCTCGGCTTGGGTCTTCGGTGAACCTTGCTGGTCAGCTCATTCTCGCCTCTGGCCTCACTGTACCTTTTTACCTCTTTGTGGTGGAAAAAGATGCAGTTGCCATTGTATATGTATAGTTCGTTTCTTAGGCATATATCTTTATGATCTCACATATGCATGAAGTTGCTTATAGGTGGGCTGAATGTAAATTATATTGGACCATCAAGACTTGCTCGAGTTATTAATGTCCAGACAGAAAATTAAGCACTGAGCCCACACATCGTATAACCTAGGTCTAGAAAATTTTGAGTCTTCCCTGTTCACGCCGATGAATTCCCAGATTGTTCTTAAGTGATGTTTTATTAATGCCTTATACTTGAAGGGCGGGCTGGGTGCAAGCGGTAGAGTCTTATCGCCTGTGACCGGAAGGTCCCGGGTTCGAGTCGCGGTCTCCTCACATTGCACAGCGAGGGTAAGGCTTGCCACTGACACCCTTCCCCAGACCCCGCACAGAGCGGGAGCTCTCAGCACTGGGTACGCCCTTTATACTTGTCGGGTGTAAACTATATAGTACAGTCCTATGTTGTCATGGCAGTGGGCTAGGTTGTGACGACCTTACATATGGCAGCCACCTAGTTTCTCCATGGTGCACCTAGGTTTTCACCATACTGCTGTATTCACCCCTGTTTTCAAGTGTGTGATTAAGCTAACTTCCAGCTAAATTTGTATAATGTGCATGTTACGGTTAGTAGCACATTATAGAAAATGCGTATAATTCATGAGGACCCACGCAGATTGCGCACCTAGGAGAGCAGTAGCAGCACCTGCAATACTAGGTCAGTTGAGTAGGCTTAGGGATAGTTGAGGTTTCTTGGTTAGTAAGTCAATATCTTAAATTTATAATCTTAGGAGATGGCAAGTAGTATTATGTTTAGATGGGAACTTAGATTAGATACTGTGCTTCTATGAACAGTGGTGCGTAATAACCACAGGTTTGAGAAGTGGTATATGTACAAACCATTTACTAACAACTGTGGGGAGCTCAGCATCTTAACACCATTAAAAGCTAATCAACCTGCAGTTAATGCTAGTCCAGTAATCCTGGTTAAACGTTCATGGGTATCTGTTAGTACTTGATTGGTAAAAAGAATTAAGTATGTATACCATTTCCCCTTAAATTTAGCTAGAATATCGAGTCTTTCTCTATCAAAGTTCAAAACTTATATTTATTCCGGTTTATGGTTTGTCCTCTATCTTAAACAGTGCTCTTTGCCCTTGCTGTCTGGCCTCATTTAGATGGTTTTTTACCCTCGATGAAGGATTTGCCACCAAACTAGGCATCACTTCCATTAGACCCTGATGATCCACATTTCTAGGCGATCGTGGCACTGTATGAGTTGATTAAACATAAGTCCATACTCCATAGTACATTGAGAAAGTCAGCTGTAAGTAATATTATGTGAAGTGATACTAACAAATTCTGCATGTGACTGTAGATTCAGTTTGTTAGTTCTGGGCCTATTGAACGGTTACTTGGTATACAAGTGTACAAAATCCACAAAACAGCTGGTTCTCTGGATGAAATGATCTTCAATCTGGACGAAATATATGGTTGTCATTGATATAAACTTGGTTCATGTGAATTTAAGATTTCTTTTTCGTAACTTTGGTCCATGTGAATTCAAGAGCTTTTTTGCTTGCTGTTAGGTTAAACTGCAAGCTCATAATACCACAGCTCACGGAAAGGTGTACAAGAATGCGCTCCACTGCACTAGTAGGATACTGCTTGAGGAAGGAGTAAGCCCCTTCTTTCATATTGCTTGGTGTCATTACCCTTCTATACTTAAAGAAGGGATCAAATTGCTGTGGCTGTTTTGCCTGCAGTTAATGCTTGGCCCAGTATTGGAACCTGCAGTAGTTAAATTTAAGATTGATATACACTATCATATCAACATTCTGAAAGCTCATTGCATTGCTATTTTCTCTTGCAGATTAGAGGGCTGTACAAAGGTGCGTCGTCTTCATTTATTGGTATAGCTGTTGAAAGCTCCCTTTTCTTTGGCACATATTCCCAAGCCAAACAGTTATTACAGGTATTCAAATGATCTTTCCAACTAAAAGAACTAAGCATATAATTGTTGAACAGTAGCTAAGTAAGCAGGAAGATTGCAAATCTTGAGTCAAGGCCTGGCTTTAGTTTAGTATAGTTTTCTAAAAAAAATTGTGTTTTCAGGGAAGCTATGAGGTTGGTAGGCCACATCTACAGGTAATTATCCCTTCTGCTGCATGCAGTGGAGCTCTGATTAGCTGCATCCTCACTCCAACTGAGCTCACTAAGGTACTGGCATTGGTGCTAAATTCCCATTTTTTTTTTCTAATTGATGTAAGGACTTATGATGCATGATTCTAGTGACATTTAATGATGTGATGTCAAGACCTTTTCCAGTGCAGAATGCAAGTTCAAGGGAAGGATGTAATCCATGGCTCTAGGTACTCCAGCCCTCTAGATTGTGCTGTGAAAACATTGGAAAGTGAAGGGGTGAGCTCAACTGGCCTTCTACTTCTATTTAGTAGCTTAATAACTGTTACCAGACTAATGAGCTGTTTTGTGCTACAGCTTAAGGGTATATTCCGTGGTGGTTTGGCAACATTATTCAGAGAGGCGATTGGCAATGCTGTCTTCTTCTGCACTTATGAGTACAGTCGATACTGGATGCACAACTATTTGGATTCTGTGAGATTTTCTGATAGCAGTCATTTCGTGCTGGCAAAAGATATTGGGATAGGGGTTATGGGTGGTGGCATTAGTGGAATGGCAGTAAGTATTTACAATTGTTTGAAGTCCTTTGCAGTGCACATTTTACACCCTCATTATGATAAGTGTGTTTTCTCTGCAGTTCTGGACAGCTACCCTACCGCTGGATGTGGCAAAAACCATAATACAGACCGATCCGGACCCTCATGTGAGCCGAAACCCCTTGCAGATTTTGAGAATGGTAGTACTCTCACTGGACCTCATAATGTCGCGTTTTAATTAGCTAGTATCTTGTCCTGATGGAGGCAGTCCACAATGCACATGGCTTGAAATGTGACAGGTTTATAAGAGAGCTGGGATGGGTGGCTGTTATGCTGGACTTGGACCAACTCTAGCAAGAGCATTCCCTGCCAATGCTGCAGCAATTGTTGCTTGGGAGTACAGCGCTAAGATTCTTGGTATAAAACGAGGCTAGTATTAAGGTACTACTATATGAACACGGAATTACTTGATTAAAGATTTAACCTTCTTTTTGTTTGTTCTGCTCCGTTTTGGTTCATTGTCATATTTCGTGGAGATGTCATCTGATGGGCATCTGTTTGTGCCAGTAGACTAACAGTATATTTTCTGCGGTTTTCTTGCTATTCCAGGCACTTTGCACTTATCCCGGAATTGGACTGGGAAATACACTGAATTTAATTTTTTTTTTTGGTTCATTGCGTGGATGCCCCCCACCCCACCCCAACAACGAAAAAGAAGAGGGCAATTCGAACATTGTATTTGTAAAAATGATGGCATCTTTATCAAGTCTCCATGGTCCACTTGTATCTTTGAGTTGCATTAAAAAACTTGCAAATGGTGGTGCATGTAAATTAAACAAGTTAAGGTTACCTATGACCTGTACCATAATCACAAGCTCACTTGAGGTGGTACATGGACTCAACTGTCACCAGATGCATAAATGTATTTTAAGCTGTCCCTCTCACTGATGAATTTTAAGCTGCGGCTGCTATTGTCCTGTACTGTGTAAATGTATTATTGCTATTCACTGCAGAGCTACAACGCCGTGTTCGTTTGAGAGAAGCTGATTGTGCCTTATTTTTATAAAGTGTGCTGTTTAGCAGCCTAACCTTTTTATTGTATTTGATGTGCATCAAGTGTGTGTGTGTGTGTGTGTGTGTTTTTTTAATTCCACTATAGCTCTTCTGGTTGGCCATATATCACAAAAGTACACCGCAGAGCCAAATTATAAGAATTTGGGGCTAACCATGACGAAACCAAAGCAAAAATGTGCTCAGGAGCCGCCTCGTGAAATGGTAATGGCGTTGTCCGAACTACGAAGGGAATTGCTTTCTTTGTGAAGCCACGAGCCCACAACAGCTAAGGGCCCTTGTTGGGCTTTTTAACCTGTTTCGGCTATCCAAAGAGCCAAAAGCCAAACAAAAGGTTGAATTATAATTTAGAACGGAGGAAGTATGTTCTAAAATTAATGATTTTGAATTTATATTTTTTGAATTACTCAAATAACCTCGGATGTAGAAACGATTGGCTCTCTTAGGGTTTTCTTGTTTTTTTTTTTTTTGCCTGAAAGCTTACCTCTAGAAATCAATTTCTAAAGATGGATACGTCTATAGAAATCGTCGACGCACAAGTAGAGACAGCTGAAATAACCGTCTTTACAAATAGTTTTCAATTGCCTCTAAAAACGTTACTATAGTAGTGAATCATTGATATGTTAAGGGATAATTTTTTTAAAAAAAAACTTTAGATTATCCAGATCTACTACCACGGCTACAGATCAACAGGAGACGCGTGTTGTGGACTATAATGGTTCATGATGATTACAGGAAACCTCTGCTGTGGGGACATAATTCTCAAGGCATCAACATGAAGCGAAAGGTACTATTTTCTGTATCCGAGTTCCGATAGTTTGCGCAAATGTTTATGCAATGCAATGAAATATGCTACACTACCAGATTATCCACTAGTTTCTGTTTCAAAGTTTATTTTACCTATAACGTTTACCCACGCTTGAATTATTTTCTACTGATGCTACGTCACGGCACAGCAGCATCTGTACCGACAAACTCAACGAACCAATTTAGACGCCACGGAGCAAAACTAGCCGTGCGGTTTCAATTCAGTTGTCATCAGTTTTAAAATACCACTCCCTTAAGCCAACCTCCTCGTTAAAACTCCCCCTGTCCCTCCCCTGGCTTCCAAACGCATCGCAAATTTGCAACTCCATCCATCCATCACTCACTCCCCGGCCGGACGGTGCACGCGCGCCACGCCGCTGAGCGCCACGTCCGTCCCGATGGACTCCAATGCCGCCGTGCTCCCCACGCACACCACGACGACCATGCCGCCGCCCTCCAAGAACCAAGCCGACGAGCTCCGCCACCGGCGCCGGCGCCGCCGCCGCTGCGCCTGCGTCTGCCTCCTCGTCTCCCTGGGCGCGGCCCTGCTCCTGGGCATCACGCTCCTGGTGCTCTTCCTCACCGTGCTCCGCGTCCGCGACCCCACCACGCGGCTCGTCTCGTCGCGGGTCATCGGCTTCGCCCCGGGCCCGGGCCCGGACTTCCAGTTCAACCTCACCATGCTCCTCACCGTGGGCGTGCACAACCCCAACCCGGCGTCCTTCTCGTACGCGTCGGGTGCCGCCCAGCTCTGGTACCGGGGCGTCCTGGTGGGAGTCGCCGGCGTCGACCCCGGCCGCATCCCCAGCAAGGGGGACGGCACCATGGAGCTGGTGATGACCGTGCTGTCCAGCAGCTTCGGCGCTGAGCTGCCGCAGCTGGTCAAGGACATGGAGGCCGGCGCGGTGCCGCTGGACGCCAGCGCCAGGGTGCCCGGGAAGGTCGCCATCTTCAGTGTGCTCAAGCTGCGCGCGGTGGCCTACTCTGACTGCCACGTCATCTTCGGCGTGCCAGAGATGAAAGTCCGGAGCCAGGTGTGCCACGACCACGCCAAGCTCTGATCGGATCCACTGCCGGGGTCTTCTGCTAAATTAAATTTCTCTAATTTAACAGTTTTTAAAAATATATATTAACGTCTACATGTTGAAATAAATGTACTATTAAAACATATTTTGTGGAGAATACAGTGAAATTGAATTGATGTTGTAGATGATGGTGCATTTTTCTATAAATTTGGTTAAAGTTAATTTGACTTAAGATAAAATCAAAATAAACTATAATTTGTAGCGAGCATGTAGCATTTAATCTAGTTTTTCACTATGTACACCGCAAGAAACATATTTATTTGTTACTTGTGTTTTAGAATATACAATGGTTAAGAATTTAAGTGATCAAATTTCATCAACTTTGAGCTCCTTTGGGAGGCTCCTCAAACGATTCTTTCATCGGCTCATACGGTCATACCAAATACCAAATGACCAAAAAAAGTAAAAAGTTCTCCGCACAAGTAAGAGTTATTTTTCTATTAGACACGCAGAGCTTAAAAAAAGGGCGGGTGGTGCCCGGTCACATGGCCGGGCAGTGAGGCAGGCTGAAAGGCCTGTTGGGCTTCTACAAACATTAAAATAATACATATTATTATAATTTTGGGCCAAATTAAGACTAGTCCTGGGACTATACAGACTTATTCATTGGGCCCGTCTTCCAGGCAACTAAATTGGGCACCTAGCTAGGCAAATCGAACTTAGTCACCCAAATCGAGCCTGCAGTTAATTCTCCAAAAAAAAAATCGAGCCTGCAGTTGACCAACCATACCCACATAAACCGGCAGCTCAGAGGTGCTTGGTGTGCCTTCTCCCTAGCAGCGGCAGCGTCGACCACAACCTCAGTTATACAGTGACTCAAATCCTACTTAGGCTAAAACTCAAGAGATGTGTGCTATTAGAATTTATAATTTTATTAAGACTTGAATGTAGAATCCTACTAAAAAATAGGACTTCTATTTGCATGTGTGACTTGTGAGGACCTTGGAGGGACTATATAATTAAGTGGTGAGAACCTAAGCATCAATCAAGCCGACACAAGGGTCATATTCAAGGCTTGTAAGAAGCACTGTTAGGAGCGCTCAAAAGGACAAGACTAAATAGTTTTATTGCACTATATTCTTATACCGGGCAACAATCACTGGATTCGAGAGGATCAAATAAGGTTACGAGAGAAACAATCACTTGTATTTTTTTAGAGGATAAAAACTTTAAGTACACACAGAAATTATGTAGGTTTTTGTACGTGGTTAAGCTTGTTGGAAAAAGGGATTTCTAGCAGGTGGGACAAGGAAGGACTAACGGAGGCCTTCGCTTGGCCGAGTGCCCTAGGTGAAGGCGTGAAAGATGGAAAGTGGGCCCAAGTCTGATTAGGGTTTCATAAATGTATTCAACCACCTCCCTTTGTACAGAGTTTGAGTCCCCTTTTATAGGGCACTGCATACTAAGGCTACTCTTTACCATTCTACCCCTTGTCGGTTACAGTACATCCTAGGAATATTTCTATACTAATACAAACCGCTAGGGGTACTTTGGGTGCCTTCTTCTTCAACCGCCTTTGCTTGATGGGCCGCTACTGTGAGTCCGTTTGCGGCCCACGGCCCAGCACCGTCGCCCTACGGAAAGTCTCCCAGTGAAAGCCCTAGTTTGGTTTTGGCTGAATGATGAAACCTAAGTACTAACCTTTGTCATGAGTGTCATGTGAGCAAGGTTGGTACATACCAAGTGATGGAGCATGGTGATGAAGTCCATGGAGATAGAGATGGACATGTGTTGAAGATGATCAAGCTCCAACCTGAAAAGAAGAAAGAGAAAAACAAAAACAAGGTTGATCAAGGCAAATGTATCAAATAAGTTTTTGTTTTGGCACTCAAGACACCATAGAGGGGTTAGTGTATTTAGGATTCATAGTCGTACTATAAAGAGGGAAAATCTTTGGCTAGGTGACATGATTCGTGCATTTAGGAACCTAGTGTGCTAACCTTGACCCTTATAAAATGCTTTGAAAAATGCTAACACACGTGTACACAAGTTCTACACTTTATGGTTAGCAAGTTGGAAGCAAGGGTGAAGCGGTTGTGGACTTAGAAAAAGAAAAAGATGAGAAGGTCCACGACCGGATGCGGGCTGCGGGGTGACCGGACTCACCCCGGGCGCGTCCGGTCATTTATAGGCGCGACGCGCTGTCTGGCCGAGACTGAGCAAAAGCGATCGGACACTGGGGCCAGGTGCACCGCGCATCCGGTCAACCTTTGGTGGGCGCGCACAGAGAAGAAGAGAGAGGATCGAACACCGGGGCGCGTTAGGTCGCCTCTGACCTGACACGTCCGGTCATTAAAAATCGCCTCTGGACCCTTACTGGAAATGACCGGACGTCGCGTGTACGTGCGTCAGGTTGCATCAGCGGTGCGTCTGGTCATCTTTGAAACGTGCGAGCAATCGAGAGATGACCGTTGAGATTGAGCGGCTCTGGTTCCAACGAGACATCGTGGACGGCCGTAGGCGACCAGACGTTGGCCGCCTAAACGCTGGGGCGTGTTCGGTCAGTGCGTTCAGTCAGCCCAAGAGTGCCCAATGGCTCTTTGAGTCTTGGGGCTCTATAAATAGAAAGGTACCAGCTTAGGGCTCACTCTCTTGACACTTTGACATACTTGATATCCTTGTGAGCCTAAGCAATCACCTCCCACTCATCTCCATCATGGATTCATCATCATAGTGAGATTGGGAGTGATTCCAAGTGCATTTGCTTGAGTGATTACATCTAGTGGCACTTGAGGATCGTCGTGGCTGCAGATTTCTTATTTCTCTTGGTGGTTACCGCCACCTAGACGGCTTAGAGCAGCGGAGGAGCTTCGGCATGTGTTGGTGATTGTTCGTGGCCAGCTCCGGTGATTGTGAGGGGTCTTGCACCTTCCTCGACGAAGAGTCACAAGGTAGCTCTAGTAAATTGCTCGTGTCATTGAGTTACCTTACTTGTGGGTAGGTTCTTGCGGTGCCTCTTGTGGTGGGCTAGGTGTGTGACACCAATTAGCCGCTGAACCACCAAGTGTTGGTCGACACAACGGGGAGTAGCGTGCCGGCAAGCACATGAACCTCAGGAGAAAAAATGGTTGTCTCTTGCCCTTTGTTATTCTCCCGATGGTTGAATTGGTATTCATCTTGTGATTGGTTCATTACTCGATGCGGCGGTATAATCACCATACTCACCCTTTTACATTCCTTGCAAACTAGTTGTCAAGCTCTTTAGTATAATTAGTTTTGAGAGCTTGTCTTGCTTGCTAGTTTAGTATCACCTAGTGGAGCTCTTTAGTGTAGACTTGTTGAGAGCTCTTAGTGAGTAGTGACATAGCCATTGTTTGTGCCTTATGATCATAGCAACTAGAATTATTGAATAGGTGACTTACAACCCTCGTAGAGCAAGAGCAAAATTGCATTTCGTCATTTAGTGTACTGATCTCTTGCTCTAGTGTATTTGTAGAAATTTTTATAGGCTATTCACCCCCTCTAGCCATTTAGGACCTTTCACCTGGCTCTTAGAACCTTCGCCTAGGATGGCCTTCATGTCGACTCTTGTAGCCTCCGTAGGTATCGCCCGAGCCTTCGTCTTCGGTTGCATCCGGGCGCCTTCGCCATAGTTTCCAGACCTTCGCTTAGGGTGTCCGACCAGGTGGAGGTTCTATCCTTCTTTCGCTGCACAATGCTCACAGAACATGGTTAATTGTTAGTTCTTAGCGCCACTACCATCCTTGAAGCCTCCGCAACTCGTAGCCGTGTCCCAACAGTTCCCCCCTTAAGGGCATGGTCTGATACTGGCAGGCCTTGTCCTCAAAATCTGGCCCTTGGGTTCTGAGGCACAAAGGCTTTTGCGCATGCGGAGGCTTCCCCCCTTTCCCCCTAGATCACCTAGATTTGATCATTGCGTTGGTGACGTGTCACTACCTGATTCGCCACGGCGGCTCTAGAACCAACGCGTTTTCGAATGGATGCGACCATTGGCCCCGGAAGTTGAAACGGTGGGGCGGTGGCTATATAAGGGGGCGGTAGGTGAAGGCTTCCCCATCTCCATCTGAGCCATCGTTTTCGCTATAGTCGCTTTCTAAGTTCTTTCTTCTTTGCTTAACCTTCGCTTAGTTGTTGCTTTGCCTTCGTTTCCTATTGCTGTTGCTAAATCCTGGAAGTGGCTTCGCCTATTAGTCCTCCTCCCCGCCGGGCTACTTTCTTTGGTCCATATCGCCATCTTCTCGGCGTTAGAGCGAGTGGGTGGTTTTGCGCTTTGAGGAGTGTATGATTGTCAGTGCGGAGGCATTGGGGCTTGAGGAGGATCTTTTTGGAGTTGAGGCCACTATCGCTGATTTGATAACCACTGAGGAGGCAGGCGACATGGCTGGCTCATCTAGGATGTGGGATTTTGGGCCTTCGCTCATGACAAAGGACATGATCGAGGATTTGTGGAATTTGGGCTGCTTTGGTGAGGCTAAGGTGAAGCCTCCGCAAGGGGAGATAATTCCTAATCCACAGGCCGCTGATGTCGTGGTCTTCAAGGACTTTTTTCCTTTGCGGCCATCGCTTCCCTGCAACACGCTTCCTTCGCCAAGTCCTAGATGCGTTCGAGGTATAGCTGCATCATCTTACTCTCAACGATATTGTTACTTTGAGTAAGTTTTGCTAGGCCTGTTTGTCTTATGGTGCGGAGCCCAATGTTGGTACTTTCTATGAGCACTATGAGCTCTAGCACCAGCCTAAATGGGTTGGTGAAGGCCAGTTGGTAGCTCAATATGGGAGCTGTGCCTTCATGCCCAAAAGGAATCAGAAAGGGGAGAAGTTGGAAATTTCTTTTGCTCAGAAGAACAAGTGGAACAAAGATTAGATGTAGTATTGGTTCTATGTTAGGACCAGCGGCATGACCTCTACGGATAGCGGAAGGAAAAACACACCCATTACCTGTTGGCATCTATGATGACCCCGATGAAGCCTTTGACTCAAGGAACTCTGAGCACGGGGACTTCTGAGGGGTGCGAAGCGTGTGATAAGGCTTTTGCTTTGGCCTGCCGGTACTTCAGAGGCTGGGATCTAGTGGAGGAGATGGTAGTAGCTAACTGCTGGCCACTTGGCAGGATAGACCCACAATGACTATTGAGATGGTCAATCTTCCTATCTTTGGCGAAGGAGTTGGGGTTCCCTTCCCTCGGCTTGGCTTTCAGCCTAAGGAAGGTCGTGCTGCTGAAAAGGTTGTGAAGTCTGCATAAGTGGGGGGCTTGAGAGATACTCGATGAGATGTCTCATAAGGAGTATCTGGCGCGCAGGGCCATCGCCGACACAATGCCCTGTCTTAATCGTGTTTTTGAGGAATTTGGGATTCATCATGAGGAGCATGATGTGCCTGCGAAGGTACATAAGTTGCTGGAAGATAAGGCTAGGAAGGCTGCTACCAAGAACACGACTGTTGTGGCTGAAGCTAAGAAGATAGGGTACTGGCACATCCAAGGTCGTCAGTAAAAGATAGAAGATTGTGGGTGCTTCGCTGCCACCTCTGCCACTGCCTCTACTGAGGCTGATGAGGAGGTTGTGGAGAATGCTGGCGGAGGCTCAGCCTCCGTGAATGCTGGGATGGATGGTGAGCATTCTGCCACCTCTTTATATCTTAGTGGTGACGACTTTGTCGGCATCGCCCTTCAAGGAATGGGTGGTGGCCCTACCGCTGAACCCTCCGTCGTGGCGCCTATGCTGGACGTTTTGGG
The DNA here is from genome assembly GCA_904845875.1 of Miscanthus lutarioriparius. Lineage (NCBI taxonomy): Eukaryota > Viridiplantae > Streptophyta > Magnoliopsida > Poales > Poaceae > Miscanthus > Miscanthus lutarioriparius. The sequence goes on from CAJGYO010000001.1 coordinate 109,174,320, forward strand.
TGATGACTCTTTCGGCTTCAAGGGCGAAGGTACCGGTAGTGGCAATGCTTCTTCCCCAAGAGAAGGGGAGGCCGCTAGCGCTGACCGTCGCCGTCCTTCGGCTGCTCTTGTGGAAGTGTCCGAGGATGAGGCGGAGGCGAGTTCTCCAGCTGCTCCATTCTAGAGCATGGCGTTTCAAGCCACAAGTCATCATGCCTGAGATGCTGGTGCCTCAGATGTTGTTCCGAGCCCTTTGCATCTAGGTGAGTTGCCTTTTTAACTTTGTTTTTCCTTGTTGTTTGTATTTTTAATTTTATCAGGACTTGACTTATTTTGATTGTTTCAGCGGGTTTGACGAAGGCCCTTGGGAACCCTAATGATCCAGTGGACGTGGACCTCTCTTGGATCGGCTTGGAAGGACCTTCGAGGCCTTCGCTTGTGGGCATGACTCCTAGTCCATCTACTCCGGGCCTTGATGGTGGCGAAGGTTGGTTTTGCTTGTTTTCTGTTTTTGCGCTATCTCCATTTTATTTGAGTTTTGTTGATGCTTATTTGCTGTTTCAGGTGCCTCCGATAGCACAATAAGTGGGTGGGCGGATATCCTTCAAGCTATTTATAATGATATCGGAGGTTGTTATTTCTATTTTTTGTTTTCTTGCTTTTGGTCTTGCGTCTCTTACACTTGATTTTATATTAGGCCGCCTTCGCCACCACTTGAAGAATGTTGATTACTTCAAGCTGCTGCGGATGAATTTGGAGCAGCAATGCGTGGTATGTTTCTTGTTTGCTTTCTCTACCATTGTTCTGTTGTGCCATGGCTGACCTTTGTCTTGACAGAGCCATTATCTTTTGGAGGCCATCGAGGAACGTGGCACGCAGGAGGTGGTTGACCGCAATCTGGCTATCGAGGCCCTGAAGAAAGAGGTGGACACTCTTGAGGCCGAGAAGACCCGGCTTGCAGGGGAGGTTGGTGGCCTCCGCGCTGTCCAAGCTAAATTAGAGGAGCTACAAAAAAATGTTGATTCACTGAAGAGGGAGGTGGATGGCACGGAAGCTGCCGAGCAATTGGCTGATGAACATGCCCTAAAAGCTATTGAGACGGCCGATAACCTTCGCAAGGAGGTAGACACCGAGAGAGAGTCCAGTGATGCCTTGAAGGCGCAAGTGGATATGCTGACTAAGCGCCTTGAGGACACCAAGGCTATTGGATTGGCCGCAGCGGAGCTCTATGTGGGTGAACTCAAATAATTCAGGGGCTCTACGTCGTCGCTGCCTTCTAAGCCTTCGGCGTTCAATATATTTTCCTAGATGAAGGCCAACTTCCTGAAGCTCCCTGACTTTGTTGGCAGCGCTATCGATTTTGGAGCCCTGGCCTCCGCCACCAACCTTTCCAAGATGCTGGCTTAGGACGGCTGTCCGCACGCCAAAGATGTGAAGGAAAGAGACCTTGAGGGCCCGACCGATCTTAGAGTGACTTCACATGATATCAGGAAATCAGTTCGCCACTTTATGAAGTCATTATGGGTAAAGTTTGGCTAGGCAGAGGCTCGCTCGATGGCAGAGGCACACCGAGCTGAGGTTGGTTTTTCCTTTGTTGTTTATGGTTTTTCGCTTAAGCTTTCTGTCGCTTGTTTGTTGTTTTTAAAACTTTGTATTGTTTTTGCAGGAGTCATAGAGGACGGAGGCTGTGCGTGTTACTGTTGGGGCACCGTCTTCCCGAGCTGTGGAGACGTCGACTCCAAAGGCTCCTTCCCCTACTACCGAGGTCCCAAAGTCTAGGGAACCTACGCCTGTGCCTGCTAACCTAGAGGTGTAATGTCTAGGTTTTAGCTAGTTTTTTTAGGCTTGGTCGAAGGCGATGTGCTGCAAACGCCCACCCTTTTATGTATATCTAGGTCTGAGTTGTGAATTTGTCCTGCGTAGGTCTCCTTCGCTGGTCCTATGCAAGACATACTCCCTTCACTATATATCAAGATGGGATTTATGTTAGTGGTGACCTTTGGCAATATTGGCGGGAAGCTTTTCCCTGGCGTTCTATTTGTGACATGTTTGCTTTCGTGAAGTACGATATTGATGATAAATGTGCGGAGTTTACTAGGTCACTGGCCTGGCGAGGGCCTCACCCTTAGTTTTATGTTGATTTGTTTGACTGGCCTTCATGCCCTTGTAGTTGTTGCTTGGAGGGCTTTAACGCCTTTTGTGCTTTGCTCTGTTATTGCCTTCGGGCTTTTGTACTATTGCGCTTGTAATGCGCTATTGTTGTAATCATATCTGCTTTTGTAATGAACTTTTCCTGGATTGTTTAGCTATGCTCTTGTTTTTATAAAAGATTCTTAATATAAGTTTTAGCTGGGCCAAAGGGTTACATTTTCTGTGGCTTACTTTCTCTCTCTTGCCTCCGCTTCTCTCTTCTCTGGTCGACATTGAGTACGAGTCTGTGTGCTCACACGAAAAAGGTGAGGTATTGGTCTTTGACCTTGCGCACGTTGTGGAGGCTTCAGTGTCTGTTTTATCGCTTTGGCCTCTGTCTTTGTGCTTGCTTGGGGTTGACATGAATTCTCTAGCATGTCATTGTGGATCAACTAGCGGGCTTGTGTTCAATCTTGTAGTTGTTGCGAAGGCTTTGGTACAATTTGAGCATCCATCGGAGGTGCTGGTCTTTAATCTTGATGCTTCTCCAGAGGCCACAGAGCAATTTGAGCAAGCAACAGAGGTTGAAGGAGCATTTCTTGGACATTGCCTCCGCTTGTGCCTGGATTGCTTTGTTTTTGCCTTCGGCTGTGCTAGAGCAGTTGTGCTCCCGTCAAACATGGTTGATGCTGGGTTGCGCCAGATGGTGTCTTCGGTTGTGGGGGGGCATTATGTGCCTTCGTGCGATGCCCTCCCGCAACCTCTAACACTGACTTCTTGCTACCGGACTATGGTCATATGATGCCCCGCGGAGGCTGCACGACATCGAGTGGAAATTGCGTACAACCTTAACGTGGCCTTCGTCGGGCTGCGCGAGCTGCTAGGTTTATGATTCTTCGCATAGTACCTTTTGCTCTCTCGTTTCTATGGAAACTCCGGCTTCCATGTTTCTCTTGGTTGGTTTGGCTTCCACCCTAGCGCTCTTCTAGGGGTAGGGATATGAAAATGCACTGACTGGGGCTAGCGTTGGGGTAAGGCGCTAGATTTTATAGCCTACTACTTGTATGACTTAATAAATCTTGGTGGTTGGCCGATGTTTATTGCTTAGATACGTTTTGAGGTCGTAATAAGACCGATGGATTTTTTTGTACCTGGCATATCTTTGTTCTTTATTTCTGCTGTACTTGGGTTATTAATCCCTAACAGTCATGTGATGCCTAATAAGGATAGGTCTTCGTCTCGCATTTTCTTGCTCGATGCCCATGGGCGGTGGCAGGGGTATGCACCTGTATTTCATGGAATACCCAAGTTTTTGTAGACAAAAACAAATACATATTATACGTATACGTATACAACTATTGTAAAAGTTGCAAAGTTGGCCCATAAGCCCATCTAGAAGCCCATGATGTTACAGAAGGATAGAAACTCCTTCGAGTCTCGTCCCTACACTTTGCTTCTCCAGCGGACGACACGGACATTGCAGCACCAACAGTTTGGTACTCTATCTCTCGTCTCTCGCTCACATCGGCTAGGAGCCTAGGATCCATGGAAGGATGGAAGCGGTGGCGGCTGGCGGCATAGTCACGTAGCAGCATGGTAGACTCCCCTCAGTGCTGGCAGCCCGGCACGCCGCACGCCGCCACCTCGGCGCCTCCCCCTCTGCCATCGCCGCTCGCCCCTCCCCTTCCCCAGTTTGGCAGTTCCCTTGCCCTGCGACGCTGTGGCAGTCGAGCGACGAGCGTGACCTGCGTGGCTATGGAACAGTTGAAGTTGAAGCAAGGTGAGCATAGTAACACAGCAGTGTCAGATCCATTCTTCAGAGTTAAAATTTAGGATTTTGTTTTCTAATTTTTTTGCATTGGATTCTTGTAACATAGATGAAGAAGAAGGGTGCTAGCATAATTGCATTGTGGGAGAAAGGTGCATAGGCAAAGAAAACAGCTTCCACATTGTCGGCACAAAATTTTGTCCCATGCCGAGGGCACACGAGCAAGCCGGAAGGGTCCGCTCGATGGAGCTGTAGATCCGCCTGGCTCCAACACAGGGATGGTCGATCCTGCACACTCCTCCCGAGACGTGCCAGTTAATTTGACCCTACAATTGACAAGGAGAGAAAGCTAACCAGTAATTTAAGGCGAAACATGCCGGTGTTGCCAGACAATCCCGAATGTGTGGCTCTGAGAACCAATATGGAAGGAAATCGACTAAATAGTCGATTCCAGCATACTCATAAGAATAAATCAGTTAAAGCTCCTAGGATTGTGGAAGAAAAATCGGTTATCATTCAGGATGAATATCATTATTTAGACAAATATCAATCAATGGCAATAAGATGTCAACAATAATCAGTTTATGCTAAGCCAATAACTGCAAGTAACCGAATCTCTTTTATATAAAAAAGCAGTTCATCATCATTTAACCATTTAATAGAGATAAATCTAATGAACGTATTAGATCTCATCTACCGCTATGGCCAGTGGGGTATGAGGCAGAATCATGCAGGCCGTAGAAACAATAATAGATTTGACGACCCTAACTTATTACTAATATCAGTGGGGCATGAGGCAGAATCATGCAGGCCATAATACAATAATAAGATCATGGGGCTAACATATCTTTCAACCTATCTCTACTTCAACGGTCTCATAACGCGAACTGCATATGTGAAAGCACTCGATATCAGCTAAAACAGCCGATTCAGGCATAGTGCATAGTTAAGGTCATGCCCTATCAGGAAGAGATCTACCAAATAACGATCCCCACTCCATGGTGCTAACAGTGGGGTGTGAGGCAGAATCACACAGGCCATGATAGCGGGCCATAGAACGATTTTCGCTAGCCAATAGATCTATTTAAGACTAGACACGCCTTAACCGCACACTATGCACGATCAAGATTGATATAAAATAGCCGATAAAACATAGTTCATCATTTAAGATGTAGATTGGATTAGTTTAGATTAACAAACGATGGGTTAAACAGGATATATGGCCGATCTAGATCAATCCCAATCGGACGAAGTGATATTGCTGTAATTAAATAAATAATAGAAGCAATAAGCAATATCGATAACTTAATTAATCTATCCGAAGAAACGCCACCCTTAGATAGAACCAATAACTTGACCTTAATCTAGTTCAAGCAGTGGAGGTCGACCGGATCAATGCAGCCGTACTTAAACTAAACAAGAGTCGATAACTAGCTTATACCAGAGTCACGCAGTAGAGGTTGACCGAATTGATGCAACCGTACGAACAGAAGTATAAGCCATGAGGGTGCTTACAGACAAGCTGGAGGTCGGTCGGACCGATGCAGCCCTGCTCGCTGAAGAACTCACCGAGATATACTCTACTCCTACTCCTAAGGGGTGGCCAAAGCCAAAAAAAGTAAGGAACTTGTATTTGATTGATTGTGTGTTTTTTTACAATAGCCGGGGTCCGATATTTATACCGGAGCCTAAACATAAATCCTACTCGAGCATGACTCGTTATAATCTTCGGCATAGAAGAAAACATTCCTAATTTAAGATAACTTGGACCCTAATCTTTCCCTTTTTGTAGAGTCTGATATGTAGTTTCCTAGCGTCAACCGTAGCTCATCATCGCTATCTGCTGACGTCATCCAAAGAGATCTGATTCTAGAGTCGCATCTGAATCAGCTGATATCAATCCTCATGCAATCGATTCCTTGATCAACACAATTTTGGAAGCTTCGAGTTCCCGTATTTTTCTCTCCAAATTTTGGTGTAAACACATGCCCCCCAATTTTGGGATAAAAGTGATTTTATTCCAAAATTCTATTTATCTGTTTACCACGCCGCAACCGTTTTGCTCCGAGATATACACGTGACTCCTGACTTCCTAGGCCGAGTCTTATATAATGTCCCAATAGTATCTTTTCTGACTCACTCGGCTTGTTTGCTTTTCCCTTCTTTCTCGAGCAAATCTCAACAGCCGACGCCGACGCCGCCATCGCCAAAGCTTCAACCCTAGTAAATCTTCCGCCCCGTCAAGCTCTTATTCAAGCAGTCTTCCTCCGATTTATATTTTTCTTGGCGGTAATGGCGACCAGCAACCACGTCCCCAAGGTATGCTTCCAAGCTTCTATTCCCCAAGTAGCGGCTACTACCCTGAATTTCCTTTCCTCTTAAATTTATTTCATCCGATTTCTAGGAAATGAGGAACGAAGTCTTAATTCCATCGGCTGTTGTTTCCAATGCCTATTTTCTTGGGCCTATGGGTGACTCTGACCCATCTAATTTTATCCGCCAAGAGACCAACCAAATCCCCTTCAAGCAATCTACGGTAGATTTGTCTTCCTGGACTATCAAAACCCCTTCAGAAACTAGCCTAAAATACCCAAGGTGTGGAGAGATTGGTTCCGTAGGGTATCCAAGAAAAAGGGCAGAGATTGGGAGGTGTATGATTTGAATCAATGTTTGACACTCTCGTTGTTTGGGATGGAGAGGAATGATTCACTCTTGATTTTCGCATCTTATTTATGGTCCAATGCCCTGAATGCTTTCATTTTCGATCACGGCCCGATGACCATTACCCTGGCCGATGTTTACATGTTGACCGGCCTTAGAGTAACTGGATTAATGCAGCATTATGAGTACTTGAGTGCTGGATCCAAGAAATTAGCCAAGATATCAGACTGCATGGGATGGGCCAGTTATATTTTGAACCATATCGGAGACGAATCAAATGTTAGTGAAAGGGAATATGTAGCCTTCCTGAACATGTGGCTTGAGAGATTCGTCTTCTGTGGGTCATCTTGTGGCCCGACTTACAATCATAAACTCATGGCCGAGCACCTAGCAGTAGGCAAGGACATCCCTCTTAGAAAGTATCTGTTAGGAGCCGCTTATCATCTGATGTACCATGCATCTGCCTAATTATTGAAGAATGAACCAATGCATGCTATCAGTGGCCCCTAGTGGTTGATACAACTGTGGCTTAACCTATACATGCACAAGATTGTAAGGCTTGATCTCAAAAACCTGAGTTTCCCTTCTTCCAACTTTGATGAGGAATATAGAGGTGAAGAAGGAAGAACCCGTCAGTGTACAAGCTATGGTGGGGCTACATCGGCCATAACAATCGATATTGATATCGGCCATCTCTTCAAAAAGTTTTATAGAGGGTTTGATGCAGGCATCCTGACTTGGCTACCATATAATGAGGATGAGAACGATGAGCTGATCTTCCCATTCAAATTCGATTTGAATTGGGCTGTTCGGACGAGGCAGCGACTGCAATCTTTAATTCCTTCATCGAGCCCTGCGTTCTTCCAGCCGAATTTCGCCATGGTCGTGGCAAAATGGCCACAAGCTCCTTCCTTCTAGGCAATCTTCCAACTTATGAGTTCTATTATCCGTCCTTTGCAGCTCGCCAGTTTGGTTTTGGTCAACTTCCCCCTCAGTTGTTCTTCAAAAACATACTAAAGCCAAGAGAAGATGTCAGTGAGGTAATGGAAGCTTTCAGAGTCTTCCAATTAGGATCAGATCTTCCTTCCCTTTGCTTACATGACTAGATCAGGGTCAGCTTCTCTTCCATTCTTTTTGACTCCTGGTGGCAAGAATGGTGCTCCCATCTTTTTGTGGGTCAGTCCATCCTTTGTGCATAGCTCTGGATGGGGAATTCACTTCTGACAATGAGGTAACATTTCATCTCTTTTAATAACAGTATTCGATGAGTCCTCTTGCCAACTATTCTAACCAACTTTTTTAGGATGTTGAATTTGATCCCCAAAGCTTGGATAGAAGGGGCGTCCTATAGACTATCAACCACCATGTCTAGTTTCAAGAATAGGATCGACCGCACCTTCACTGAAGAAGTTGATGAAAACTCATGCTGCCTCTACCATCATGACATATCAATCTTCAAAGCGCAAGACAGCTCAAGGGACAACCCAAAAACCACTACCGGGAAGAGACACCGTAGAACAAGACCGTCACCTACTCAGGTAAACAATTTATTTCCTTCTCAAAATGTTGTTCAATTGCTGATCCCGTTCCTTCACAATTATCGAGCATTACGTCCCAATCTGCTCTAGGTGCGGGACTGCTATCCCAGGCATTTGACTCAGCACCAACTGAACCCTCATCGCCTGATCCTCGAAAGGAGCCGATTTTGGTTGAAATAACCGATGCTTCCATAACAGCAGAAAATGTGAGTTTTATCCTTGATGCTTGTCAGAGTATTTTCTTTGCCTTTTTGATTTACTCAGTTTCCATCCTTCACCTAGACTCTTACCATGCCAAATACTTCCTGAGGAAACACCAACACAAGAGCAAGAGCCTAACAGTCCACTTAATGATCCTATCGGCGTCGAAGGTGATCCCGTTGTCATCGACACTCAGACTGTTGATTCCCCAGCTCAGCATGCAACTGATGGTAAGGAAGTTATGTGTCCCTTTTATTCTTCTGCAATAATTATGAACTAAAATTTTCCTTGATATTGCAGATACCAATGTTGAAAGTTCAGAGCCGATTCAACTAGGTGCTATTGGTGTATCATCAGTTGTTCCTTCTTTTCAGATAGAAGCTACTACAGAGAAGGTATTGTATCTTCTTTGCCATCCATTTGTTATAAACTGATTTAAACCTCTCAATCAAGATTCCCTTATTCATAGGCACTTAATCTTCCAGCCCTGAGTTACTCTTTCAATCTTGAGGAGTATCTTGATGAAGATGAAATCGGCTCGTCAGCCACCTCCTCCAAGGAAACCTTGCTAGAAGAGACCAAGAATCAGCTGAGAGATGTTCTACCAATGTTTGCAAAGAATATATCCGATTTGGTCCAAGACACTGATCCAATACATAGAGTTTCCTTGACCATTAAGGGTAATCCATCCCCAGCTCTCTCCAGAGTCTTGTCTCCTCTATCCATTTTTGAAGATCAGGTCTTGAGGGTGAAATAAGCTTAGAGGAATCTATTCAATCGTGAAACTTTGTTGGCCAAGGGGAACTCTAATAGGCAAGAGGCTAAAGAACTGTCACAGTTGATTGATCACTTGAAGAACTCCTCCCTCAGTATTGATCTAGAATTGTCTCAACTGGAAGCCAAGCGTGTAGAACTTGAGAAGGAGCTAGGAAACGTGAAGGCTGCCATTGATCGTCATAAGTCCACCCTGGCTCAAATACCTATTGCCATTCAATAAAATAAATAGGAACTACTGGCCAAAGTCAGAGAAGGCAGAGCCATCCGAAGTAGCCTCGAGAGCAGTCCTGGATCAGCCGAAGAAGACAAACAATAGATCGCAGAAGTTGATGCTATTCGGCTAGAGGTGTTGAAAGCGATCCAGGATGTTCTAGACTTGTAATTTGTGTATCAACATTTGTCTTGTGTAGAACCAATGACAACCATACTTTTCATTGTCTCACTGTGTTTTCTTTGTTTTGGCTAAAGAGCCGATTTGAAAATAGCTGATTCTAGACTCCCGATCTTAATCCCATTTAGGTCAGAAAACACGGCCTTTATTATTAAGAGAACCCTTGATCTTCTGTTTTTAGTCACCTAGCGCCATGTTCTCTTTGGCATTAGTGAAGTGGCGCTTTGCCTTCTATTAATTGTGGTTGCCTTTTGCACGCCCTGAGGCATCCACCTCTTCGCTCCGTGGCTTCAAATACCAGTCGAGGGCTCCGGCCTCGAACATATCTACACTTGCAACTGTTCCTGTTCCCTTGCACTTCTTCACCTTTGCAAACCTCCATAGTGGCCTTCCTCCCTTCCTATAGATCCAATTAATTCCATGGCTGGAGAGGATAACTGCGGCAAGCGTGCGGCGGAGGAGATGTCAGAGGAGAACATGCCAATGAACCAGCACCTCCGACACATGAGGTAAGATTGACATCCTCTGTTCATGACGATGATCTGTTCTGACTCACCTATTGGTTCATCATGAATGATAGTCTTCGTCCCCTCCCCAGGGCCGGCAAGCCCTCTAACGCTGCATCTTCCGTGCCGGCTTTGTCCTCGGATTCTTCCAACTCGTATAACGGCGTCGATGCCCGGCGCTTCTTCCGAGAATGGAGGGCAACCGAGGACCGCTATTCCGAGGTGACTCGAGAAAACGGCCAGCTCGAGATCCGCTTCGGGGTTTCTTAGGCTGCCCTTCATGCCACCAAAGAAGAGGCCAGTGCCGTTCGGGCACGGCTGGCTGAATCTGACGCCATGGTGGCAGGTAAGATGAATTCCAGGAATGCTTTCATTCTGATTTCTACTGCCTTTATCTTGATAGTCTTTCTGTTTCTGTGATTGCCAGCCCTGACGGTGCAATTGGAGTCTCTCCAACTGGCGGTGAACGCGGCCACGGATGCCGTCAACACTCGGGGCTGCCTCATCAATGCCTGCCTCCATGACATCCCGGCCTATGTCCAGGAGATTGCCCTTCATGGAGTTCGTCATGGTGCGTCGGTGGCACTGACCGCAGCGCAAGTCTAGACAGGGTATGAGCTCCATGCCATGGAGACTGGCTTCCTGATGGGCGACGGCCCTGAGGAACATGAGGACCTGCTCGAAGAATTCATCATTGCAGTGGAGGCCATTGTGGACATCACATCTGCTCAGGATGTGATGAACAAGGTCTTTGATTAATTTATACTTAGGGTGAATCAATGAACAAAGTCTGTTGCTCTTCCATGAATGTATCCCAGTGCAATGCCCCTAAATATGTCATGAATGTCTTTGTTTTTTGTTTTTGCTCTATAGGCGATACGTATCGTATCGGCTTTTTCACATCTTTAGGCTTATTTTTGAACTAGAGGCGATACCCTTCCTGGTACCAGCTATTAAAGCCAACGACTAAACAAATTGGCTATCAAGTGTTGATCAAACGTTAGGATAACATCCCTTTAAATATTTTCCATCGATCTCTATTGATAGGTTGCACCAAAACTTTTTAGACCAAAGGTTAAACGATCGATCAATCCAGGCCAAGCATCTCATTAAGTGAAACAAAACTTCCCTTAATAGATCTATCAACTCTAATTACACTTATGATTCAACTTAGCGTTCACATACGTCGGCCTAAGCCCATCCCAGGACCAATGCTTATTCTTCCTTAATCCAATGGACGACGTGAAGCCATGACTATTTACTAAAACAAACTTTTAGAGCCGATTGCTTGCATCGGCTGTTGGCTTTCATTGCTGATTTTAATGAAGCCTCCTTCCCATAACTTGCTAGAAAAGCATTCGAAGTCTCCTAGTACACAAAAGACTGGATCGGCTGTTGCGATGCTCACAAACTCATTAGCGCGAACTAGTTCGACATTATCTCCATGCCATTGAATCAAACACTGATGCATGGTCGATGGTACACAACAGTTCGCATGAATCCAATCACGACCAAGGAGCAAATTATACGACCCTTTTCCATCGATGATGAAGAATGTGGTGAGTAGAGTCTTACTCCCGATTGTTAGTTCGACGTTCATTGCCCCCTGGGTCTTGGACGCATTACCCCCAAAGTCTTTAAGCATCATGTCAGTCTCAATCAGATCTCCTGGTGCCTTGCCAAGTTTGTGACAAGTGGAGTGAGGCATGAGATTGACAGAAGCACCTCCGTCCACCAACATCTTGTTCATCGGCTTCCCATCAACCAAACCTTTTACATATAAAGCCTTTAAGTGCCGATGCTTGACTGGTTTATCAAATATTGCTTGTTGTATGACCATCAACTTGGCAACTATCTCCTTATACTCTGATTCATCAAAATCTGAATAAACTTCTTGATCTGTCGTAGCTCTGAACTCTGATGGCAATAGGAAAGCCATATGAATATTAGCCGATGGTTGCCTTCTATCAGTTGTTTGCTTAGCATGCCATACTTGAGGTTTACCGGATGCCTGAGCCTGTTCCAACTCTCTATTCCTTAGGTGTTGCACCCTTTTCTTCTGGCTTCTTGTCAAACCTCCTGGACACCATTGGCCTTCCTGCCAAACATATTCTTTCTCGTTACTTTCTTCTTCATAATCAGCCCAGTTTTGATCAACAACTCTTTTTCCAAGCCGATTATGAACACTTCCATTTTTTAAGCGTCGATCCATGTTATCATGATGATATGCATCTTGAGCATGGACAGACCGGCGGTTGGCTTGAGATTGACTAAACTCTCAATACTGATCACTACACTCTAGACAGCTATTCTTGATAGGCAACTTTAAACCTTCGTTCCAACAATGTATGAAGAAAGGACAATTCCAATGCAATTTAGCTTGCTTTCTTTCATACCTCTCTTTTTCCTGTTGACGCTGGTATTCTTACTTTTCTAACCAACGCTGATAATCCTTTTCCTTCTGTCGCTGCCATTTATTCAATAGAATTCGAGATGTAACTCGCGGCTTTATCACCCCTTCTTTTGACATTTCTCCCTACTCATATCAGCTCTTTTGCTTGTCGCAACGTCTTATAATTTCCCTATATTCGTCGGCCGATATTTGCCTCTCGGGATCGATTGTTCCAGCTTCTCTTGATTTGGTTGATGTTAGGACCTTAGTCTTTCCTTTGAGCAGCCTAGCATTGACCATGTTTTGATCTCCTGAAAAAGGATTATCGTCAACTTTCATCTTCCGAGGCGTATCAAATTTGAATCTTCCTTGTTGAATAGCCCTCTGTATATGCTGCCAAAAAATTCTACATTCATTAGTGGAATGAGAAGTAGCGTTATGGAACTTGTAGAACTTCTTATTCTTCAACTGATCAGGGGGCAACATAACATGATTATCGGGCAACTTGATCTTTCCCTTCTCAAGCAAGAAATTGAAGAGCTTGTCTGATTTTGTGACATCAAAGTCATAGCTCTCCTCGACTCCTCTTCCCCAAGGATTTGGCACCATTACTGTCTTTTTGCCCCAATTCCATTCAGCTGCAGTAACCACTTCTTCTTCATCTTCATAGCCATCATCGACTGAGTATGGATTATAAGCTTCGGTCACTGTGGTACTCTTCTGGAATCGGGTATCTCTGCGCATACTCTAGAATAGGCTATTAAGCGCTGCCACTCGTTGAGCCAATTGACCCAAGTTGTCAAATTCTTGTCCCAGCAGCTTTTCTTTCCATGTTGGTAGCATTCCTTGAACGGCCAAAGCAGCTAGCTGATCATCAGCCAAGTTTAATGAGAAGCACAAATTTTTAGTCTCTCGGAACCTCTAAAGAAACTCAGTGCCTGATTCGTTAGTTTTCTGCCTTATAGTTGTCAAATCGGTAATCTTCTTTTCTCCAGTCCCAGTATAAAAATATGTATGAAATTTCTTTTCCAGATCAGCCCAATTGGCAATGGAGTTGACTGGCAGTGATGAAAACCAAGTGAAGGTTGGCCCTAATAATGACAGGGAGAAGAAACAAACTCGATGGGCCTCCTCAACTGATGCCTCGCCCAACTGTGTAAGATACCGACTGACATATTCTATTGTGCTTGTGCTGTCTTGGCCAGTGAACTTAGCAAACTCTAGAAGCCTGTAATTTGTAGGAAGAGCGACCAAATCATACCATTCTGGATATGGGTGTTTGTACGAAAAGGTCAGCTCTTTTGGCTTCAGACCGAACTAATTCTTCATCATCTCGGTCACCTTTAGCAACAACTCGTCAGCATGTGAATTTGGATTTCTCTGCACTTGCTGACCCATCTGTGGATTGAAATCTTGCGTGCCTTGATACCCTGGATTCAGAATCATGTGAAGGGTGTTATAATCTGTGCCATAATGATACCCTTGTGGAATCTCTATTTGGTGGGTCCTTTGCTGGTTTGTTGCTTGAAGTCTCTGATTATAGACATGAGGATCTATATCTCTACGGATCCTCTGAATTGATGGTGCTATTTTTTAAGCCGACGACGGTATGTGGCCCGATGTGCCAAAATTAATCACCTGGTTCTGACCTTGCCCCGTTGGCTGTTGCACATGCTGCACTGATGATCTAGGATTATACTGTATCTGATTCATAGTAGTACCTTGAGCTTGTTCAGATGAACTCTGAACTGCCTGGACATCATCATTACCAGCTGGTGCTGCTTCTTGATGGCTGGTACCGAGTTGATTAGTCCCTTGGGTCAACGGATGTGGAATATTGTAATAAGCCGGCCCAACCTGACCACCTAGAAATCCATGAAACACCACTTTCATTGCATTGTGGAATGTGTCCAAGAAAGCTTCATTATGGTTTGATATGGCATCATGAATAGATTTGTTTACAACTTTCATGAAGAAATGCTTGTCTTTAGCTTCATCTGCATCTGTCTGCCCGTATAATAGAACTCTAGGTAGTGGATATTTATAAACAATTGTATTGTCATGTGTTTTGGTGTAGGACAACAAACACTTGTTCTGAAATTCTTCTATAGCTTTGCTGATGACATATTTATCCCCATTAGGTAGGTCTTCGTAATGCACCATAAGGATGTCGTTGTTGTTGTGAAATGCCATGATGATTGTGGTGTCCCACCGAGCATGCCAAGAATGTGTGTTGGCATGAAATTTTATCTCATGCTGAGGGCACACGAGCAAGCCGGAAGGGTCCGCTCGATGGAGCTATAGATCCGCCTGGCTTCAACGCAGGGATGGTCGATCCTGCGCACTCCTCCTGAGACATGCCAGTCAATTTGACCCTACAATTGACAAGGAGAGAAAGCTAATCAGTAATTTAAGGTGGAACATGCCGGTGTTGCTAGACAGTCCCGAATGTGTGGCTTTGAGAGCCGATATGGAAGGAAATTGACTAAATAGTCGATTCTAGCATACTCATAAGAATAAATCAGTTAAAGCTCATAGGGTTGTGGAAGAAAAATCGGTTATCATTCAGGATGAATATCATTATTTAGACAAATATCAATTAATGACAATAAGATATCGACAATAATTAGTTTATGCTAAGCCAATGGGTGCAAGTAACCGAATCCCTTTTATATAAAGAAGCAGCTCATCATCATTTAACTATTTAATAGAGATAAATCTAATGAACATATTAGATCTTATCTACCGCTATGACCAGTGGGGCATGAGGCAGAATCATGCAGGCCATAGAAACAATAATAGATTTGACGACCCTAACTTATTACTAATATCAGTGGGGCATGAGGCAGAATCATGCATGCCATAATATAATACTAAGATCATGGGGCTAACACATCTTTCGACCTATCTCTACTTCAACGGTCTCATAACGCGAACTGCATATGTGAAAGCACTCGATATCAGCTAAAATAGCCGATTCAGGCATAGTGAATAGTTAAGGGCATGCCCTATCAGGAAGAGATCTACCAAATAACGATCCCCACTCCACGGTGCTAACAGTGGGGTGTGAGGCAGAATCACACAGGTCATGATAGCGGGCCATAGAACGGTTTTCGCTAGCCAATAGATCTATTTAAGACTAGACACGCCTTAACCGCACACTATGCATGATCAAGATTGATATAAAATAGCCGATAAAACATAGCTCATCGTTTAAGATGTAGATTGGATTAGTTTAGATTAACAAACGATGGGTTAAACAGGATATATGGCCGATCTAGATCAATCCCAATCGGACAAAGTGATATTGTTGTAATTAAATAAATAATGGAAGCAATAAGCAATATTGGTAACTTAATGAATCTATTCGAAGGAACGCCACCCTTAGATAGAACCGATAACGTGACCTTAATCTAGTTCGAGCAGTGGTGGTCGACCGGATCGATGTAGCCATACTTGAACTAAACAAGAGTCGATAACTAGCTTATACCAGAGTCGCAGTGGAGGTCGACCGGATCGATGCAGCCGTACGAACAGAAGTATAAGCCATGACGGTACTTACAGACAAGACGGAGGTCGGCCGGACCAATGCAGCCCTGCTCGCTGAAGAACTCACTGAGATCTACTCTATTCCTACTCCTAAGGGGTGGCCGGAGCCGAAAAAAGTATGGAACTTGTATTTGATTGATTGTGTGTTTTTTACAATAGCCGGGGTCTGATATTTATACCCAGAACCTAAACTTGAATCCTACTCGAGCATGACTCGTTACAATCTTTGGCATAGAAGAAAGCATTCCTAATTAAAGATAACTTGGACCCTAATCTTTCCCTTTTTGTAGAGTCCAATATGTAGTTTCCAGGCGCCAACCGTAGCTCATCATCTCTATCTGCTAACGTCATCCAAAGAGATCTGATTCTAGAGTCATATCTGAATCAGCTGATCTCGATCCTCATGCAATCGATTCCTTGATCGACACAATTTTGGAAGCTTCGAGTTCCCGCGTTTTTCTCTCCAAATTTTGGTGTAAACACACATCCACACCAAATCCTCCTCCTGTTGAGGTTGAGAGCCAGTCCCCTGCTGAGAGCAATCTACAGCTAGCAATTGTGGAAGCACATGATGATGGTGAAGCAAATGATGAAGCTCGAGCTCCCCAACCGGACACGGACAGAGTTCCCCCAACTCCAAAAAGGGGACCGTAGAGTTAGATTCTAGTAGCTTTGATGTTTTGTAATCTTTCTTAATTATTAGAGACAATGGCACTATGCCACTATATTCAGAGGTTGTACTTTGCTTATTACTATTGCACATTTGTATTGAAATTTTTTATGTACGCGGAATACCCAGCTATGAAATCCTGGCTCCACCACTGCTGAAGCCTAAGGCGAAGGTAGGTCTTTGTCAGGTTTTTTGGCCTTTTGGCCATTTTGATGAATCCTTGATACCTATATGTGGACAAGGCTTTGTCAAGGTTATAGGCTAGTTTAGCCGTGGAGGTCGTTCCATGCTTTTAAAGCCTTCGGCTAAAGCAATGGAATGTCCTCTTTGTCGTGGTGTTGCTGTCGAATGTTGTAGCTCCATTGCTAGCCACTTTCGACCTTTGCTTTTCATGGTATTCTTGGGGGGAATTCTCTTTATATTTTTAGAGGTTTTTATATGGGTCCTGCCTCGTTAAAAACCTCACCTCCGGTAGGAGCCCCCTTTCTGAGGAAAAGAGTACATACCCTTTTGCATGAAATGTAAAGGAAATATAGAAACTAGGAGAGGTGCGGTGACCTTCGCTTATAGTTCCACGAAGGCCACTTTTTTACATTTTAGATGTAGAACCTGCGCAAACTATCAATGTTCCATGTATGAGTGATTGTTTTACCTATGTTGTCTATCAAGAAAAATGACCCTAGCCTCCCGGTGGCCTTCGCCGTGTACGGTCCTTCCCATTTAGGTTGGAGCTTTCCCATATTAGCCGCACCGGGCTTCCTTCTTAGGACTAGGTCTCTGTCTCATATGAGCTTTCTGACTACCTGGCTGTCTCTCCACTTTTTGGTTTGCTCTTGGTATTTTGTGATGTTTTCTACTACTTTCAATCTTGTGCCTTCAATCGTCTCCTTGGAGTATTCTTCATCTTCTGCCAGGGCTTGCTTTATGATACGGAGGCTCTGATGTTTGATTTCCTTGAGCAGCATTGCTTCTTCACCATATAAGAGTTTGAACGTTGTAAAGCCTATTGTTCTAGAGGCTGTTGTGTTATGGGACCACACAACCTTCGGTAGTTCTTCTACTCGTTTGCCTTTTCGGAGGTTGAACAAGGTCCTCGATATTGCTGAGAATATTACTCTATTAGCTCTTTCCACCGCTCAATTTGACTAGGTGGTAGACCAAGGCGAAGGCTATCTTGCTGCCTATGTTTTTGCAAAATTCTTTGAATTTGTCTGAGTTGAATTGGTTGCCATTGTCAACTGTTAAGGTTCTTGGCACTCCGAACCTGCAAATTATGTTCTGCTAGAAGAACTTTTTTACTGTCTCTGATGTGATTGTTGCAAGTGGCTTGGCCTCAATCCATCTTATGAAATACTCTATGGCTACTACTGCAAACTTGTTCCCCCTATGATGGTGGTAGTGGCCCAACAAGGTCCATGCCCCATCTTTGCAAGGGCTAGGTGGGTGGGATGAGTTGTGCAGTAGACGAAGGTTTTGACTATTGAGGGGAGGTGCTCTGGCATGCCTGACATGTCTTGACAATTTCTTCTGCTTCTTTGATGTGCGTAGGCCAATAGAATCCTTACTTGATGGCCTTTGCAGATAATGCCCTTGGACCAATGTGTGAGCCGCATATGCTTGAATGGATTTTTTGTAGAAGGTTTTTACCTTCGCTCTGAGGTATGCACTTGAGCATTGGTTGAACAACCCCTTTCTTGTACAGTATTCCATTTATTAGTGTGTACCTTCTTGCTCTTGCTATCATTCTTGCTGTGCTTGCCTCATCTTCTATGTGATGTATGTTGTTCAGACAATCTATGATCAGTTGCCTCCAGTCCTCGGACTCAATGACTAAAACTGATTTGAATGTCTTTGCTGTTACTTGCGTGGCCGGCACTTGCAACACTTGGTAAAAAGTTCCACTTGGTATGGGCAAGTTGTTTGCTGCTGCCTTCGCCAGCTCATTTGCCTCCGCATTTTCCGCTCTTGGTATATACTTTAGGGTGAATCCCTAGAATCTTTGCTCAAGAGCCCTTACTATGGCTAGGTATTTGATCAATTCTAGTTCCCATGCTATGTATTCCTTCTCGACTTGTCCTGCTATGACTTGGGAGTCTATGTTTGCTAGTAATGTTTTTGCTCCGAGTGCCTTCGCCTTGTTGAGGCCTAATATAAGGCCTTCGTATTCTGCTATATTATTTGTTGCCTTGAATTCTAACCTTGTTTCATATTTTGTGCGGAGTCTTGATGGAGCTATCAATACGGCGGAGGCTCCGGCTCCTAGATGCCCCAAGCCTTGTCTGAATAGAGGGTCCAAGTTTGTACTTGGGGTTGTGAGGGCTGGGGTGCTGAAGGTGTCCAATCTGCCATAAAATCTGCCAATGCTTATGATTTGATTGCTGTTCTTGATACATAGTTGAGTTCGAACTAGGATACTTCGGTTGCCCATTTTCCTATTCTTCCGGAGGCTTCTTTGTTGCTGAGTATGTCCCCAAGTGGTTGCGTAGAGGGCATTGTGATTTCATGTGCCTGGAAGTAGTGCTTTAATTTTCTTGAAGAAATCAACACTGCATATGCTATTTTTTCTATCTCTGTATAGTTTAGCTTTGCTCTTGACAAGGCTTCTAGATGTAGTAGATAGGTTGTTGAATGACCTTCAACTCTTGTTCTTTCTCCTAAACAAGTACCCCACTGACTTTATGGTCAGAGGCTGCCACATATAGCAGTAGTGGTGCTCGTAGATCTGGTACTATTACTAGGAATTTGCTTGCCATGTAGTTCTTGAGCTGTTCAAAGGCCTTGAACTATTCTGGCCCCCATTCAACTTTGTCTCCGCCTCTTAGGGCCTTAAAGAAAGGGAGGCTACATTCGGTTGACTTTGAGATAAATCTATTCAATGCTGCTATCCTCCCTGTGAGCTTTTGGACTTCTTTTTTAGTTGATGGTTCCACCATCGAGATTATGGCCTTCATCTTCTCTGGGTTAGCTCGAACGCCTTTAGGTCCTATGATCTACCCAAGCACCTTCCCTCTGCTAACACCAAAAACGCACTTTTCTAGGTTTAGTTTTAGGCCTGCTTCCCTGAGGTTGGTGAAGGTTTCCTTTAAATTTGCTATGTGGTCTTCTTCTATTCTTGCTCGTTACCACAATGTCATCGACATAAGCTATGATGTTTTTTCTGTAGCTGTGGACCGAGGACTGCCTTCGTCATTCTAGTGAAGGTTGAGCCTACGTTCTTTAGTCCTTCGAGCATTCTAGTGTAGCAATAAGTTCCAAAGGGGTAGTGAAACTTGTCTTATCCATATCTTCTTTGTTGAGCCAGATCTGGTGATATCCTTAAAAGCAGTCTAGGAGGGAGAAGCGCTTGCATCCTACCGCCTTATCAACAGAGGTGTCTATCCTTGGTAGCGGAAATGGGTCTTTCTTGCATGCTTTGTTGAGATCTATGAAGTCTATGCACATTCTCATCTTTCCATTTTTCTTTGGTACTAGTACAACATTTGCTAGCCATTCTGAGCACTTGACTTCTCTGATGATGTTTGCGTCTAACAGCCTCTGTACTTCTGCCTTCACTGCTAAGATTCTATCCTTTGACATTTTGCTTTGTCGCTGCTTCCTTGGCTTCATTCTGGGGTTGATGTCAAGGGAGTGTTGTATGATATCCCTATTGACTCCTTTGAGGTCAGAGGCTAACCAGGCGAAGATGTCTTTGTTCTTGGCTAAGGTTTCTATGAGTTCTGCTTCTTCTTCTTTCGACAAGTTGCCTTCGATAATGACTTTTCTGTCAAGGACTGCATCTTCTAGTGGGACTGACTTTGTTTCTTCTTGATCTTTGAGATCTGTTTTGCCCTTCAGCATGTTCGGAGGCTCCAGTGAGTTGCTTCTGGCTGCTTCGACAGAATTGATGTTGCGCTACGATTTGTAGATTGCTCTTTCTATGTTTCTTGCCTCCTTCTGACTTCCATGCACTATGATGGTGCCATGCAAAGCTGGTATTTTCATACATAAGTAGCCCAAGTGAATGGCTATATTGAACTTGTTTACAAACCCCCTGCCAAAGATGGCATTGTATGGGTAGTAGAGGTCTACTACGTCGAAGGTCACGTATTATGTCCTGGCATTCTCCTAGCTTCCAAAAGAAACTAGCAGGGATATTTTTCCCAATGCGTTGATCCTTTTTCCTTCGAAACCTATCAGTGGTGCATCCGAAGGCTGCATCTGGCTTTTGCTTAGTTTCATCTGATCGAAGGCATTGACAAACATGATGTCGGTAGAGCTTCCGGAGTCCATGAGAACTCTATTGACTTCCCAGCCTGCTATATTGGCTTTGATCACCATCACATCAGTACGGGGGTAGCTCTCCAACTAGAGGTATTGTTCTAAGAATGTGATGGGTGTCTTTGACCAATCTATGCAGTGCACTGGACCCTGCACTGCTATGTTGTTAACGAGCCTGAGGTGATCTTTCTTCTGCTTCTTTGTCTGAAATTCCATTGAGGAGCCTCTGGATATCGGCAGTATCATGCCAATGGTGGGTAGTGGTGTATGTGGATTGAGCTGGTTTTCTAGGTTGGGCTCATTTTTGGGAGCGTTTAGCTATGGCGGAGGTGGTGGTGGAGGTAGTGCTTCAAGTTGTCTATTATGCACTTGAGATGGTTGGCTTGTCTCTATGAATGTTATGTATGGAGGCCTTGGGTTTATGTAGGTGAGGTTGGCTTCTCCTCGCTGACTACATGGCTGCCCCTGCTGTTGGGTGCTTGGTCATCATGCAGGTAGGAAGTTTGGGTAGTATGCAGCTACCAAAGTGGATGGGTGAATTTGATTGGAGTTAAGGCTTGGGTAGATTGGGCAATATGGCTGTTGTGGAGGTACAACGAAGGTATAGTTAACCTCCCTAGTGGGTTGTTGTGGCGGAGGTTGAGGGTTTGCCCTATTTTTTATCCTCTCCTAGGTTTCTTTTGCATCTGGGCAATCTCTGGTGATATGCCCTTTGTTTTCTCCATGGAAGAAACAATACTGCCTTCACAGCCTTGGTTCCTGGTTTTTGTTCTAGCTCTTCTTTTGAATGTATTTTTTGCCTTCGTACTACTTCTGCGATGCTTTGTTTTGTTCTGCATTGGGCATCTATTGCCATTGTTGGCTACTCCCTTTCTGCTCTATGTTGAAAACTTGTTGGTCAGGCACTTGCTGAGGCTGTGGCTAGCCTTGGCTTCTGTTGCCCCTCTAAGTGTTCCTGTCATTTCCTTGGTACTGCTTGTTCTGATTTTGTTCTTCCATCCTTCTTCAGAGGTTGTTGCCTGACCTGCAGTACTTCTCAAACTCTCTGTATAATTCTTCTATGGTGCTTGGCTTCTTCCAAGCTAGATGAGCTGCGAAGGCTCCGATGCGAAGGCCTTTAATTGCGGCCTTGATTGCTACATCTTCTGGGACATTTGGTGCCTTCGCTTTAAGCTACACAAATCTCTAAAAATAATCCCTCAGTGCTTCACCTTGATTCTATTTGCACTGAAACAAATCCATTGATGTCAAAGATTCAATGGTGAACCCTTTGAAGTTAGCGATGATCTTGTCTCGGAGGTCCTCCCATGAATACTCTGAACTCGGCCTCAACATTGAGTACCATACCAATGCATCTCCTTTAGCTGCAATGACAAATGACTTGGCCAAGACAGTGTCATTTCCTCCTATGGAGGCTATGGCCGCCTCAAAGCTCATGATGAACTGGCGCAGATCTGACCTTCCGTTGAATTTGGGTAGGGTAATGGGCTTGTAAGATGGTGACTAGGGTGAAGTTTGGATTCCCTCAGACAGTGGGGATCTTGAATCTATGGTTCTTTGCATTGGCCGTAAGTTGAAAGGTGTGCTGAAGGTTGGTTGGGCGGCCATACCTAGCGAAGGGTTAACCTGGCATTAATTTGCTGAGTGGAGCTGGTTGGATGTGTTGGGTTGGGGCTGACTTTGCTACATGCTTTGTATCTCCACCTATAGGATTACCAACTGTTGCCTGATCTCCATGTAGGATCTCTGGTACGCCTAGAGGGAGGGGTGAATAGGCCTATAAAAATTCAAATCAAACCGAAGTCAAATTCACCCACGGCACTGCCACTCCGTGAGCGCGACAGTACCGCACAGTTGCACTACCGCACCAAACAACGGCACTGCCGCACCTGCAGGAGAGATTAGTTCATAGTTCAAAATCTACCCAACGAGATTTAGATCGGGTAAATTTCTTAGCTTCCTACAGGGTAGAAGATCACATATCGACAGCTGAAAGTGGTGGAAACACCACACACAAGTAGATCGGCCGCAATCATAGAAATCACCTCAACAACAACAAGAACACAAGTGTAGCAACACAAGATCAAGATGACACAAGGATTTATCCCGTGGTTCAGCTCGCCACCAAGGCTTGCCAAAGTCCATGTTGTTGACGTATACCACTAAGGCTTAGGGATTTGCAACCCTACCTCGTTCTCAAGTCAAGAGAGTGAACTCTTGAGATGAGGGGTGATTTTACTTGCTGCAAGAGGTGGTTACAAACCTCCAGGGGCTGCCACACAAGTTGGCAAGCTTCACGGGCGATGCTCTAGCCGGCTAGGACCCAAGCTCCAAGAGTAACAAACACAACCACCGGCTAAAATGTGAACCAAGTGCTCTTTAGAGTTTGGGAATCAATGGAGCTGCTCTCTAATCTAGTTTTGGACCCTTATCCCTCAAGGATTGATGGGCAACTCAAAGGATTTGCTTGGGGGCTTGAGGTCAACAATGGAGAGAGAGAGAGAGAGAGCTCTTGCTCTGTTTTGGGCGTGCTGAAGTTAGGAAGAGAAGAGCAGGTTCCCATTGGAAAGGAAGGGGAAAGGTATATATACCCCCCAGCCCTCAACAGTCACTTAAATCACAGATAGTCGTTGGCGAGAAAAGGGAAAGGTATATATACCCCAGCCCTCAATGGACACCGCACCCAACGGGTCGGGCGAGATGAAACCCGTGGCCTCGAGGTCAGGCAAGACAGAGCCCATGGCCTAGAGGTAGGGTGAGATGGAGCCCATGACTTTGGGGTTGGGCGAGACGGAGCCCGCACCCAAAGGGTCAGGCGAGATGGAGCTCGCACCCAAGGGGTCAGGCAAGACGAAGCTCGCACCACGCAAGACAGCAAGGGTAATAGTGAAGTGTAGACTGTCTTAGCTACGAATCTGAGGATGCTTGTGGTTGTTTGAGTACTTGGTAGCACATATTAGCTTAAACATTGTGTCCCCCTTTATAGTACGGCTTTTCCTATACTCAAATTCAAGATATAAAAGAATCTTAAACCTCTTTTGAGTTTGAAGCCATCTATATTTATAATTGAGGGCTCCTCCGTTTCATGTAGCATCCTCGTATATAAATTCCCTGCTTATCATCTCGATAAATCTCATTAGTTCTCTAATTGCGTGGTCATTATCACCAAAACCCACAATTAAGGCTTGATTGCACTTTCAATCTCCCCCTTTTTGGTGATTGATGACAACCCAATTAGAGCTTTACAAAAGATATGAAATAAATACTGAGACTTTTCGAGCCATGGGTGCAGAGCCTCCCCCTAAGTATGTGAATAGAGAATTGAATTCTTAAATTGGCATAAGAAGCCAAGATTCACATTTTAGTGAAAGTGATGGGGCTCCCCCTACATCCATGCTCCTATGGGGTGCTGCATACTGTGTCAGGTATGTAAAACGTGATGCAAATGACAATTTATGCACAAACTAGTTTGCTGTTGCAGCTAGGTGTGGCACTGCCGCACTTACTATAACAGCACAGATCAGAACAGATACCACATAGCATGTGATACATATAAAGATATACATTATAGCACAATTGTATCACAAGCAACAGCATAGATTAATATATGTCCATATCCCACACAAAAAGTCAAATAGTAGCATTATTTCACAGTTTAGAGATTTGAACAACTCTCAAACTTTCCACCTAGTGAAGACTAACACTCATCGAATAGGACATGAAGCGCAGCTACTAACCATGGCGTCGAAAAGAAAAGTTGTTGACCCCTCTAATTTTCTCCTAATTTCTCCCCGTTTGGCATAAAGCACCAAAAAGAGAAGAAAAGAAGAAAGATCAACACTTACTTGTCATCTCTTTGGATGTCCGTCCAATCAATATCATCATCTCCTGCAACCCTAGCACCTCCTACAGCAGTCCCAGCACCACCGTCACCATCATCGTCGTCGGAGTCAATACGTGCACGGCCCTGACGGTGAGTAGTGGCGGTGTAGCAAGTGGAACGACTAGAACGCCTCGGCTCCTGTCTCTGACGGTATCCCTCTAGGGTCTCATCCCAATCTGCTACTCATCCCTTGAAAGCTATAGTTTGGTTTTGGTGAATTGATGAAACCCTAAGTACTAACCTAGTTTATCAAGTGATCATGATATAGGTAGCACACTCCAAGTGGTGAAGCAAATGAAGATCATAACATGCTGATGGTGATGCCATGGTGATGATCAAGTGCTCGGACTTGGAAAGAAGAAAGAGAAAAACAAAAGGCTCAAGGCAAAGGTATAAATTGTAGGAGCTATTTTGTTTTGGTGGCCAAGACACTTAGTGAGTGTGATCACATTTAGGATCGATAGTCGTACTATTAAGAGGGGTGAAACTCGTATCGGAATGCGGTTATCAAAGTGCCACTAGATGCTTTAACTCATTGCATATGCATTTAGGATCTAGTGGAGTGCTAACACCCTTGAAAATGTTTGTGAAAATATGCTAACATATGTGCACAAGGTGATACACTTGGTGGTTGGCACATTTGATCAAGGGTGGTGAAGTTTAGGTGCAAGGGTAAGAAACTCCACCGGAGGAGTGTCCGCACGTAGAGTGCGGACAGTCCGATGGTGCCACCAGTGCCCTAGATAGAAAAGATGGAGGTCACTAGGAGTGACCGGACGCTAGCCTCGGTTGGACCGGCGCGTTCGGTCAGGTGTAACAGCGAAGTCGCTGGCGTCGGTCAAACGACCGGACGCTGGGTCGCTCTATGACCTGATGCTGGCAGAGTGCGTCCGGTCAGTGCTGACATACGCTGACATAGGGCACACAGAGGAGACGTTGAGTGACCGGACGTTGGGTGAGTCCGGTCGGGCATGACCGGACGCGTCCGGACGTGAAAATTCACGTTTGGAACCTTACTGGAAATGATCGGACTGCTGAGGTCCAGCGTCCGGTCACTTCTAACTGATGCATCCGGTCATCTCTTGACCATTTGGATCGGGCGATCTGCATTTGAAGCCAATGACACATGGCTGACATCAGGGACCGGACGCTGGGTCTCGAGTCCGGTCAATATGACCGGAGCGTCCGGTCAACCCGCGTTTTACCTAGTGAAGGGGTACAACGGCTCTATTTCATGGGGGCTTCTATTTAAGCCCCATGGCCGGCTCAAGCTCACTCTCTTGGCCATTTGCATTGACATAGCAACCTTGTGAACTTAGCCAAAGCCCTCCCACTCATCTTCATCATAGATTAAGCATCTTTATGAGATTGGGAGTGAATCCAAGTGCATTGCTTAAGTGTTTGCATCTAGAGGCACTTGGTGTTCGTGTTTTGCTGTGGGATTCGCTTGTTACTCTTGGTGGTTGCTGCCACCTAGATGGCTTGGAGTAGCGAGGATCGTCGAGCGGAGAGTGGTGATTGTCTCTGGCTCCGATCGTGGTGATTGTGAGGGGTTCTTGACCTTTCCCCGGTGGAGCACCAAAAGGTGCTCTAGTGGATTGCTCGTGGCTTGTGTGATCCTCATCTTGTGTTGGTTGTGTGGCACCCTTTGAGGGTTTGGCGTGTGATGCCAATTAGCGCGTAAACCTCCAAGTGAGTGAATCGCCACAACAAGGACTAGCTTGTCGGCAAGCAAGTGAACCTCTGTAAAAAATCATTGTGTTCATCATTTGATTCTGAGGTGATTGGTCTTCATTGTTATCCACACTTATGATTGATTGGTTCATACATCTACATGGCGGTATAACCTTCTTGCCTACTCTTTACATTACCACAAACTAGTTGTCAATCTCTTTAGTGTAACTAGTTGTGAGAGCTTGTTAGTTTAGTTAGTGTGGCTCTTTAGTTAGCCTTTGAGAGCTCACTAACTTAGAGTAGTGATATAGCTATTGTGTGGATATATTCCATCTAAACTAGAACTGTGGTAGGTGGTTTGCATTTTGAGTAGGCTAGTGCAACTCTTGCTTCGTCTCATAATTGTCTAACCTTTTGTTAAGTGTTGTTGTAGAATTTTTATTAGGCTATTCACCCCCTCCCTCTAGCCATTAGGACCTTTCATCCCTGCTGCTCATCATCATCATCATCATCATCATCATCATCTGAATCTGTGTTGGAGAGACTCGGAAGGTCATACTGTGGAGGTGGAATAGGAGGAAGTGGTGGAAGGTACTGTCCACACTATTGACGCTGCTCAAGCTGTCTCATACGCTCTGTCAGCTGCATAGGTGCACTTACCAAAGATTGCCTTCAACCACTTGCCAAACTTCTTCATCTTGCCTCCTCTACGAGACCTAAAGCAGGAAGACTCAAGGATATCTACATGAGCATGAGAGCTCCCCGCTCCCTAAGTAGCTGCAGTTGGATGGGTCTTCTCAATTTTGTAGATGGTGTGCATCCCATCCTTCGGAAAATAAAATCCAGTGACCCTCTCAATCATGAACATGAGGTAAGGGGCATAGGGCAGCCCCCTCCTCCCATCCTCCACTGCAAATCTCAACTCAGTCCACATGAATCTAGGGACATTGAACCTGTCCCCACCTGAAGCAAATCTAGCCAACACATTTCTCACATGGCCATTAATATCTGAGGCTGCTCCATCCTTTGGGTTGATGGTGTTCCTGATGAGGTTGTTGAGGATGTAATAGAAGCTATGTAGACCACTCCTCTTGCCATATGCAATCCTTCTATCTCTCCACATGTAACTAATGTCACAGATCTCAACTCGAGGCTCATCATGAATGTAAGTGTAACCTCGATGCTCCTTCCCAAAGCCAAAAATCTAGCTGAAAGTGACAAAGTCGACTTGGTAGTGTCGACCATCAGTCATCCAGTGAATCTCATTAGAGGTCTAATCATAGAAGTATGTGGCATAAAACTGTGCAAGGACCTCCTCATTCCAGTTATACTGGAAACCCATGATGTCTGAAAGCTAGAACCTATCATAAATTTTGATTACCTTGTCAAACTCAATCTCCTCCTTCTCCTGCATCTCATCCCAATCAATATATTGTATCTTGATGATCTTGATTTTCTTGGATGCAAGAATGGCAGTGGCATAAAAGTTGGAATGAAACTTATTCCAGAATCTATAATCAATGCCCACATCCTTGCGCACTGCATAGGGATTGATCCCCCTTGCCTCTTCCACCAGCTTCCAACTCTTAGAATAGTTGACAACTACATGCTGGCAGGAGTCATCTAGAGGTCTTATGATGATCTCACCCTCAAAATCTCTCATGTATCTGCCAACAAACTCAGAGATATGTTGTGGGGTGTCAGAAATGGCACCAGTGGTACGACCTATCATCTCTAGCCTCTCCTCATCTTCAATGTATTGCACGCGCCTCCCCCTGTCACCAAATCCCCTTGGAGCTGCACTACTACCTACTGTTGTTGACCTCCCTCGACCACGGTGAGGTGGATCCTTATCTCTTTGCTCATTCATCTTCCTTTTCCCCCTTCGGTCGTTATCTCCGTGCTCCATCTTCTCAAACAAGGATAGGAGAGGAGAAGGAAGACACTACTCAGGCCAGGGGTAGTAGCAGCCATCAGTGACATTGAGGGACAGCTGGCAACTACCGCGGCACTGCCAAAGACCGGCAATGCACGGCCAAGCGATGGTGCGGGCGTGAGAGGAGAGAGAAGCGCGGGCATCGGCATCGAGGGGAAGAGAGAGGGAAAGAAGTTACTGCGGACCTAAGGATAAGAGGAAGAATAAATGGACCCCATAGTAAAACTATTTGGGCTGAATCTCAATTGAGATTCAAAGTGCAGCACTGCCGCATGCCTAGCCCAGTACTGCAATAGAGCGGCACTGTCGCACAGCAGGCTCAGCACTGCCGCACTCCCCAAAATAGTGGGAGTTAGCTAATAATCTATATGACTCTCTCTGTATAAGATATGGACACATATCACCTATATACCATGACCAGAAACAAATAATCAATATAGACCATGATCATGATACATAAGTTGCCTTTTATAAATCATTTTCATGCACAATATGAAATTTTTCAACTCTTTCGCCTAGATACTAGTTTATCAAATGAAGGCATGCTAAAATTCAAACCACGTTATGAGAATCAAGTATATTTAGCTCACTACGCAAAGCACAAAACCTTGACTCATCGAGGGGCTTTGTGAAGATATCGGCTAGTTGCTTTTCAGTGCTCACATGGTGAATTTCGATATCTCCTTTGGTTTCGTGGTCTCTCAAGAAATGATGTCGGATGTCTATGTGCTTAGTTCTTGAATGTCTTACGGGATTGTTGGCTAACTTTATAGCACTTTTGTTGTCACACAAGAGTGGGATTTTTGTGAAGTGACATCCGAAATCTTAAAGGGTTTGTCTCATCCAAAGTAGTTGAGCACAACATGCACTGGTTGCAACATACTCGGCCTCGGTGGTGGAAAGGGCTACACAATTTTGCTTTTTAGAACTCCAAGACACTAGGGACCGTCCAAGGAATTGACATGTCCCCGAAGTGCTTTTTCGATCTACTTTGCAACCGGCGTAATTGGAATCCGAATACCCAAGTAGATCAAACTTAGAGCCATTAGGATACCACAAACCAAGGTTAAGAGTGTGTACTAAATATCTCAAGATTCTCTTAACGGCCACTAAGTGACACTCTTTTGGGTTAGCTTGAAATCTAGCACACATGCACATACTAAGCATAATATCGAGCCTAAATGCGCACAAATAAAGTAGAGAGCCGATCATGGAGCGATATACCTTAGTATCCATGGCTTTCCCTTCATCATTGAGATCTAGATGTCCATTGGTTGGTATGGGAGTTTTGATAGGCTTGGCATTCACCATGTCAAACTTCTTGAGCATATCATGGGTGTACTTCGTTTGGCTAATGAAAGTTCCATCCTTCACTTGCTTGATTTGAAATCCAAGGAAGAACTTTAATTCACCCATCATGGACATCTCAAATCTCTTCATCATGATCCTACTAAATTCCTCACAAAAAGTATAATTAGTACTACCAAATATTATATCATCAACATATATTTGGCACACAAATATATCTTTACCAACTTTGTGAGTGAAAAGGGTAGGGTCGGCTTTACCTATTTCAAAGCCTTGTTTAAGCAAGAATTCCTTAAGACATTCATACCATGCTCTTGGTGCTTGCTTAAGCCCATAGAGCGCATTTTGGAGTTTGTAGACGTGGTTAGGGAACTTATGATCTTCAAAGCCCGGTGGTTGCTCAACATAGACAAGTTCTTGAATAGGGCCGTTGAGAAATACACTCTTCACATCCATTTGATATAGCTTGAAGTTGTGATGAGCGGCATAGGCTAGAAGCATTCGAATTGCTTCAATTCTTGCCATAGGTGCATATGTTTCTTCAAAGTCCAACCCTTCTACTTAAGTGAAACCTTGAGCAACCAACATTGCCTTGTTCCTTGTCACCACTCCATTCTCATCTTGCTTTTTACGGAAGACCCACTTGGTACCATTGACATTGGTATTGGGTCGTTCCACCAAAGTCCATACTTGTTTTTTTTTGAAGTTATTGAGCTCTTCTTGCATGGACATCACCCAATCCGGGTCTCCAAGTGCTTGTTCTACCTTAAGAGGGTCCAAAGAGGAAACAAATGAGTAATATTGACAAAAGTTTGCTAAATGTGAACGAGTTGTTATCCCTTTTTGAAGACTCCCAAGGATGTTATCAATGGGATGATCCTGTTGTATTGTTTACCTTAGCCTTGGATGCTCAATGGCCTCTTGTTCATCTTCTGGATCTTCATCATCATCTTGCTCAAATATGGGTTGTAGGTTTTGTCCATGAGCTAGAGTCGAATCAGCTGCTGCTGACTGTGTAGGTGCGGCACCACTGGCTCAAGCTCTAGAGTTGTGGAGTTTGCAAAGCAGTGTTTGCACTGATGTAGCATCAGTATCGTCGTGAAAATTGGTGCAGCAGCAACTTGAGGAACCACCACTTTAGTGACTTTGTCTTCTTATGGTCTAATATCACCAATAGCCAATTGTTTGATTGCTTCACATGGTGGATCCTCCTTTCCTACAACACTTGAATCAACTTGCTTCACTTGAGAGCCGTTAGATTCATCAAATGTCACATCTACCGCAACCTCAACTCTCCTGGAGGTTTTGTTGAAGACACGGTAGGCATGCTCATTTGATCCATAACCAAGAAGAAAACCTTCATCAATTTTAGGTGCAAACTTAGAGATTTTGGGTTTCTTGTAAAGTATGAAACACTTGCACCCAAATACTCTAAAGTAAGACACCTTAGGCTTGTTACCGGTTAGAAGCTCATATGAAGTTTTCTTGAACTTCTTGTGTAGGTAGAGGTGGTTGATGGCATGGCAAGCGGTGTTGACGACGTCACACCAAAAGATGTCTGGCATCTTGTACTCATCTAGCATTGTCCTTGCCATGTCAATTAGTGTACGGTTCTTCCTCTCTACTACACCATTTTGTTGAGGGGTGTATGGAGTTAAAAACTCATGCTTGATGCCCTCTTCATCAAGAAACTCCTCAACTTGGGTGTTCTTGAATTCGGTCCCATTGTCGCTTCTTATTTTCTTGATGGGGAGACCGAACTCCTTTTGAGCTCTTTTAACAAAAGTCTTCACCTTGTCTCTAACTTGACACTTATCAAACAAGAAAAATACCCAAGTGAAACAGGAATAATCATCAACAATAACAAGACCATATTTGTTACCCCCGATACTTAGGTAGGCGACCGGTCCAAAGAGATCCATGTATATGAGCTCCAATGGTTGCGTCGTGGTCATGATGCTCTTTGGTGGGTGAGGTACGCCAACTTGCTTTCTGACTTGACAAGTGCTACATATCCTATCTTTCTGAAAGTGAACATTTGTTAGCCCAAGGATGTGTTCGTCCTTTTGAAGTTTGGCCAAGTTCCTCATCCCAACATGGGCTAGTCGGCGATGCCAAAGCCACCCCATGCTAGATTTTGTCACTAAACAAGTCTCAAGATTAGCATTACTCTTGTTGAAATCAACTAGGTAAAGCTTGTTCTTTAAATGACCCATAAAGACAATAGAGGAATCCTCCCTTCTAAAGACTTCCACACCCTTATCCGTAAAGAGACAATTGAAGCCCATCTCGCATAATTGAGAGACGGACAACAAATTGTAACCTAACGAATCAACATGTAAAACATTTGTAATTGAATGCTCAAGGGTTATAGCAACTTTACCGAGACCAATCACATCCCCCTTAGAGTTGTCTCCAAATAGAATATTTTCATTTGAGCCCATCATCGGGGAATATGATGAAAACATACTCCTTTCTCCGGTCATATGATTTGTACATCTAATATCAAGCACCCAACTTGATCCACCGGAGGATTATGCGTATAAAACAAGTTTAGTTGCTAGATTTAGGTCCCCAATTTGACTTGGGGCCTTTCATGTTAGTCACAAGAATCTTAGGAACCCAAATAGAAATATTCCTACATATGTTGGTTTCCTTTCCAATATATTTTGCAACCAATTTCCCACTGTTGTTGTTTCTCAAAACAAAGCATGATGTCAAGCTTTGTCAAGGTGCATAAGTCTTTGGTTGATAGGCATACTTATTCTTGGTGGCCCACACTAGTTCCTTAGGCTTCTAGAAAACCTTTTTTCCTAGTACACCTTCTTCTTGGGCTTAATTTGATCAGGAACAGAATTGGTAGCCTTCCCATTTTTGCGGGGCGCGGCACTGCCGCCCATTACTGTGGCACTACCATTGTGCGGCACTGCTGCTTGGGGACGCTACACTATCGCGGTTTGTGTAGGCTGATCTATACCAATTTTGCCCTTCCTCTCAAACTGCACACACTCATAGCCATTCACTATCCTTCTTCCATTTGTCTTGGCTCCTTTTGTGTGTCCAAGCCCATGTTTGATTGAGGGATGCCTTCCTTGCTTGAATTGTGGCCCTTTTGATTCATCAACCTTCTTGTCATTGGATTGGGTCACACTTATCCACCATTTTCCAATGACTTCATTGAGCCTAGCAATCTTCTTTCTCATAGCTTCCATGTTTGCAAGGTTAGTGGAATAGGCATTCAAATCAAGATTAAAACATTTTCTACAACCTTGACTAGTGGAGGGAGTAGAGGTTTCCTTTGCCTTAGTGAGATGTGAGTTGCTATCCCAAAGAATGCTATATTGCATCTTAAGTTCTTTGTACTTTTCATCTAAGTCATAATACTTTTTCTTGAGAGCTTTATTTGCTTTCTTTGTGATAGCATGGTCCTCTTGCTCTTTGGCCAAAGCCTTACGCAAGGATTCCATCTCACTTCTCTCTAATGCAAGAGCTTCTTTGCTAGCAATGTAGAGATCCTCTGGTTGGATAAGAGTCTCTTCTCTAGATTCTAGCTCAGCTTGGACACTCTATAGATCCTCCATTAGCTTAGTGATGAATAATTTGGTCTTTCCATCCAAATTTTTAGTTATCATGTTTATTTCTTCATCACTAGATTCATCGTTACTAGAGCTATCACTAATATCACTACTAGAGATATCACTAGGAGGTGGAGGAGATTTGGCCTTTGATTTGGATTTTACCTTCTCACCCTTTGCCATGAGACAAATATGAGGAGAGTAGTAGTCATCATCAGACATGTCATTGAAGGGCCTTGGTGTAGGGGATGACTTGTGAATAGCAAGTTGCAACCTTCTCATCCTCTTCACTTGTGCTTTCTTTAGTTGAGTCCCATTCATGCCCAATGTGAACCTCTTCCATGCACTTCTTGTTCTTTCTATGGTCGGCCTTCTCCTCTTTCTTGTTCTTCTTGTATTTGTTATCCTTGATCTCATATGGACACTTGGCAATAAAGTGATCAGTCTTCCACAATTATAGCATATCCTCTTTTTCTTGTTTGGGGAGCTTCTCTTCACTACCTTGTAGCCTTGCTTCTTTAGCCCCTTGTGATACCTCTTCATAAAGAGAGCAACATCATCAACTTTCTCATATTGATCATCATCTTTTTTACTTTCACTTGAAGATGATGTGGTCTCTACTCTTTCTTGAACTTGGTTGCTTGCTTTGGGCTTGCTAGTTGAAGCTTGTTGGTTGATCTTGGATTTGCTAGTAGAGCCTTGCTTGCTTGATTTGTTGGCCTTAAGAGCTACATCCTTGTTGATCTTGATGCCTTCTAACTTTGCTTGTAATTCTCCAATCTTCTTCATCTCATTTGTTTCTTCTCTTTGCATGTCAAAGGTCAAGATCCTCCCAAGTACATCATTTTGTGTGAAGTACTCAAACTTCTTTTTGTCTCTAATTAGAGTTACTATGGTCTCATTTTTTAGTGAATAAGCTTCCAACAAAATCTTGATAACTTTGTGGTCATCTAGCTCATCATAACCATAGCCTCTAATCTTGCCCACCATGGTCATTAACCTATCAAACATCTCTTGTGGCCCTTCTCTATCCAAGATAACAAATCGGTTGAGCTTGGACATCAACAAATCAATTCTTGCCTTTCTCACTTTGTCAACTCCTTCATGTGCAAGATGCAAAGTATCCCAAATTTGCTTGGCAACATCCACACCAATCACTCTATTGTACTCATCACCATCCAAGGCACTAAGTAGCACACTAGTAGCTTGACCATTGAGATGGATGATTCTCATTTCTTCCATGGTTGGATTCTTGGCATCAACCGGTGGCTCAAATCCATTGCAAACAACCTCCCAAATGCTGGGATGAAGACCTATAAGATAGGCTCTCATCAAGTGCTTCCACTTGGCAAAGTTAGTTCCATCGAAATGAGGTAACTTGCCCGCGGGCACATTGATGAAAGACTTGCGATCATGGTTAGTCATAGACATAGAAGAATAGTTAAAGGATACGGCGGCATATTTATTGTCATCATTCTTCTTGCCCTTTCCTTTCTTGTCCTTCTTGCTATGCACTTAGTATATCTCATCATCATCACCATCTTCGGAGCTGCTAGATAGCTCACTTGAAGATGCATTGGAGGATTTTGCTTCTTGTTCCTTCTTCTTTCTTGCTTCTCTTCTTTTTCTTCTAGCTTCTCTTTTGAGTCTTCTTTCTTCTTTTCTTGCTTTCTTCTTTTCTAACCGCTGCTGCTCCTTCTTCTTCTCTCTTGCTTCTCTTTTCTCTTTTCTAGCTGCCCTTCTTCTTCTTTCTTTCTTCTTTATTTTGAGCTTTTTCGACATCAGTTGCCTCTAGCTGGGGGAGCGTGGAGTTGCTCGTTGTAGAGGCGCTAAGCTCACTGCTGTCGGTGTCATGCAGCCCAACATCCTCTGGGTCGACGTTGATGGGCTTCACAACACCGGATCCTCCCCCGGGCTCCATACCTCACGCGGTGAAGCGCACACGAGGTAACCTCGCTTTGATACCACTTGTAGGATCACTGGTACGCCTAGAGGGGGGTGAATAGGCTTGTAAAAATTCAACTCAAACCAAAATCAAATTCACCCATGGCACTGCCGCTCCGTGAGCGCGGCACTGCCGCACAGCTACACTGTCGCACCTGCAGGAGAGATTAGTTCACAGTTCAAAATCTACCCAACGAGATTTAGATCAAGTAAATTTCTTAGCTTCCTGCAGGGTAGAAGATCACAGATCGACAGTTGAAAGTGATGGGAACACCACACACAAGTAGATCGGCCTCAATCCTAGAAATCAACTCAACAACAACAAGAACACAAGTGTAGCAACACAAGCACAAGATGACACAAGGATTTATCCCGTGGTTCAGCTCGTCACCAAGGCTTGCCTAAGTCCACGTTGTTGAGGTATACCACTAAGGCTTAGAGATTTGCAACCCTACCTCGTTCTCAAGTTAAGAGAGTGAACTCTTGAGATGAGGGGTGATTTTACTTGCTGCAAGAGGTGGTTACAAACCTTTCGGGGCTGCCACATAAGTTGGCAAGCTCCACAGGCGATGCTCTAGCCAGCTAGGAGTCAATCTCTAAGAGTAACAAACACAACCGCTAGCTAAAACGTGAACCAAGTGCACTTTAGAGTTTGGAAATCAATGGAGCTGCTCTCTAATCGAGTTTTGGACCCTTATCCCTCAAGGATTAATGGGGAAATCAATGGATTTGCCTGGGGGCTTGGGTTCAACAATGGAGTGAGAGAGAGAGAGAGCTCCTGCTCTGTTTTAGGCGTGCTGAAGTTAGGAAGAGGAGAGCAGGTTCCCGTTGGGAAGGAAGGGAAAAGGTATATATACCCCCCCACCCTCAATGGTCACTTAAATCGCAGATAGCCGTTGGCGAGAAAAGAAAAAAGTATATATACTCCAGCCCTCAACGGACACCGCACCCAAGGGGTCGGGCAAGACGAAGCCCACAACCTCAAGGTCGGGCGAGACGGAGCCCATGGCCTAGAGGTATGGATGAAAACAGAACGGATATTTATTCGACCGTCCGTTCGACCGAACAAATATGAACAGTTATCTGGATAGTTACTCGGATATCCGTAATTTTTTTTGGATACGGATAATAAAACGGATATCTTAGGCGGCTATTAAATACGAATGTAATATTATCGATATCCGGCGGATATCGGATAATCCGGTTAAGTATCGAATATATCCGGATATTATTCAAACGGATATTATCCGGATATTATTCAAACGACCTTGGATGGAGAAATGGTCAAAATAAAAATTGTAGATCTCAAAAAGTTATGAAACTTTGTTGTTTACAACTTTTTCATTTTAAATCATTTAGTGCTTCAAAATACTATTTGAATTTCAATTTCGAAATGGTCAAAGAACGCCTATTTC
Source organism: Miscanthus lutarioriparius (assembly GCA_904845875.1). Taxonomy (NCBI): domain Eukaryota; kingdom Viridiplantae; phylum Streptophyta; class Magnoliopsida; order Poales; family Poaceae; genus Miscanthus; species Miscanthus lutarioriparius. The sequence goes on from CAJGYO010000001.1 coordinate 109,210,874, forward strand.
TCTTTTTAATATTTGGCTAAAACTTGTAACTAGTTTTTCTCCCTCGTACTAACTTCAAATTTGATAAATTTTTTTTCTAAAATTTTCTAAAATCATGTTCTATCAATTTATTATGTTCTTATAGCTATTATTGTGTTCATCTTTTCATGTGACTGTATTCTATCTATTTGAATTTTGAATTTTAAAAAATAGCAACTTCAAACGTCATTTTCAAACATTAAATGACTTCAGCTGAAAAAGTCATGAACATAAAAGTTGTAAAACTCATCAAGATCTACAACTTTTATTTTGGTCATTTGTTCATCCAAGATTGTGGTAGTAACATTGTTCACAAAAATTACATCTCTCTCTTGTAGTTTGATAAACTATAAGAGAGATGTGTGAGATTCGTGAATAATGTTACTACCACTATGTCGGATGAACAAATGACTAAAATAAAAGTTGTAGATCTCAGAAATTTATGAAACTTTATAGTTAAAAAATTTTTTTATTTGAAATCATCTTGTCAAGGAAAACTACGTTTGAATTTCTTAAATTTAAAATTTGAATTTTTCAAACGACCTCAGAATCTCAGATGGAGAAACAACCAAAAGAAAGTTTTAGATCCCAAAAAGTTATGAAACTTTGTTGATTACAACATTTTCATTGAATTTGTTTAGGGCCTCAAACAATAATTTTTTGCTTTTTTGCTTTTTTTTGTCTCGAATTGTGATTTTTGGAATTTGGCCAAAATATTACCTCTTGCCCAAACGGCCCAATCCTCTATAACCCTAGCTAAGCTAGCTGGCCCATATATATGCTGTTTTTACTTAATATCCGAATAGATATTTGTATCCGACCTTCTCCGAATCCGATTCATACCGTATTCGATACTCATTATTCGTATCCGTAACCGAATCAATCTATATTCGTATATGTATCCAAACGCTATCCGTGTCCGAATCCGAATCCGAACATAAATATAAAAACAAATATAATATGAGTGATATCCGTTCGTATCCGATCCGTTTTCATCCATACCTAGAGGTCGGGCGAGACGGAGCCCGCAACTTTGGGGTTGGGCGAGATGGAGCCCGCACCCAAGGGGTCAGGCGAGACGGAGCTCGCACCACGCAAGACTGCAAGGGTAATAGTAAAGTGTAGACTGTCTTGGTTGTGAATTTGAGGATGCTTATGGTTGTTTGAGCACTTGATAGCATATATTAGCTTAAACATTGTGTCTCTCTTTATAGTACGGCTTTTCTATACTCAAATTCAAGATATAAAAGAAGCTTAAACCTCTTTTGAGTTTGAAACCATCTATATTTGTAATTAGGGACTCTTCCGTTTCGTGTAGCATCCTCGAATATAAATTCCCTGCTTGTCATCTCGATAAATCTTATTAGTTCTCTAACTGCGTGGTCATTATCACCAAAACCCACAATTAAGGCTTGATTGCACTTTCACTCCGCTGCATGTAATGATGTCTGGGCTACCCTCTAGTTTGCAGCGAACGTTGCCATCAACCTATCTCTTTCCTGTTGTGTGCTCTGTAGTTGAGCTTGTAGTTGTTGAAGCACCTACTCGGGGGTGGGGTCTGAGACTGGCTGATCTCCACTGCCGGAGGCTGATCTTTGACCACGGGCTCTTCTTCAACTTGGTGTTCTGGGACGCTAGCGTAAGCGCTACGGACACTACGCCTAGGTCGTCCCCTCGTCAAGGGCTCCACGGGAGTTCTAGCGGAGGCTGCTCTCTTTCTTGCCATCGTGGGTTTTGCTCGGCCAACACGCGGTGGGCACCAATGTTGGAAAAAGGGATTTCCAACAGGTGGGATAAGGAAGGACTAACAGAGGCCTTCGCCCGGCCGAGTGCCCTGGGCGAAGGCATGAAAGATGAAAAGTGGGCTCAAGCCTGATTAGGGTTTCATAAATGTATTCAACCATCTCCCTTTGTACAGAGTTTGAGTCCCCTTTTATAGGGCACTGCTTACTAAAGCTACTCTTTATAATTCTACCCCTTGCGGTTACAATACATCCTCGGAATATTTCTATACTAATACAAACCGCTAGGGGTACTTTGGGTGCCTTCTTCTTCAACCGTCTTTGCTTGAGGGGCCGCTACCGTGAGTCCGTTTGCGGCCCACGGCCCGGCAACGCCGCCCTGCGGGAAGTCCCTCGGCTCCTAGAACCTTTGACTGGACCTTCGCACCAACTCCTATAGCCTCCGCAGGTATCGCCCGAGCCTGAGCCTTCGGCTACATCCGAGCACCTTCGCCGTAGTTTCCAGACCTTCGCTCAGGGCGTCCAACCAGGCGAAGGTTATGTCCTTCTTTCCCTACACAATGCTCACAGAACATGGTTAATCGTTAGTTCTTAGCACCACTGCAATCCTTGGAGCCTCCACGACTTGTAACCGTGTCCCAACAGAGCTTTTAGTTCTTAGGACCATAACCCGCCCTCTATTAGACATATCGGATTGAATTAGATGAGTCTTTCACATGATAGTCCGTAGTACACCTGATTAAATCATTGATGATTAATCCACGTGTCATTCAAATATGGTTCATAGACTATTTATAGGCGTTGATTGAATAGACAATGGACTGCTTATATATATATGCATTGAAACAGACCATTGCGTAAAAACTGTTTTCCAATATTAATTTTTATTTTTCATACAGAAAACTCTTGCAGTTCAAAATAGGAACGGATGCGAGGAATGCTGATGATTTGCATCCGAATCCAAACCCTGGAGGGCATTCATTTTGAGCATTAAAGCAACCAAATACACGAGCATATAACAGTATATTCATAACTCTATATGTAGTTTGCGTCAAAAACCATTTCAGACTAAGGCCCTGCTTAGATCCTTCTGCTTTTAAGAATCTGGTTTTTAAAAACTGGGGATCCAAACAGGCTAGTTTTTGTCCAGTTTCTTGTATCAGCTTTTGCCAATTTCTTGTGACCCTGTGAGCAAAAAAATGAAGCCAGATTCTTAAAAATTGAGGATCCAAACACTCCGACCAGTTTTTACTCAGAATCCAGATTTTAGAAACTAAAAGCGAAAAATGGTTTTTAAGAATATGAAACTCATCAAACAGGCCCTAAGTCATTTTTTTCTGTCGCTGCGCACGTCACACGATCTAACCACTAAAGGTAAACTTAAAACAATAAATTAGATACGCACCAATATTACAAATATTCACATTACAAAGAACAAAGTTACAGATAATGTACATAGGAATACATTTCGGTGACTAGCAATAGCAAGCCAGCAGTTGATTTCATCTAGCTACAGCCATAGCCGAAAACGGAACACCGCCATACTCTAGGAACCTACCAATTGACCCAGCATCATATTTCACTCACAATAGCACCCCGAGTGGCGGCTACAACTGGCCGATGCGATCCTGTTAGCAATGCAAGAAAAGAAAATCTCAAATCAACAGGCATCACAGTTTGAGAATAAACGGTACACATACAATCAGTCCGATCCTCTGGGTGCCCAAATGCAGGTGTAATCAAACTCAGCATAATGAAGCTTCCAGCGGGTCGAAAATTAGAAGTGACTACTTGAACACAAGACTTTACCTGGAGCATTTGCATAAGTTTTGGATTTTGCTCTAAAAGTTGGCAGAGCTTCTCACGATCACTAAGTAGACTCTGCAAGAAATAAAAGTTATGACTATTGGTCTCCTTGGCATTAAGTTCATCCCAAAATGTAGTTTCATAAAAATAAATTTAAATGTTACCTGAATGGCTTCTGGAGATGAAAAGAACTGGTTTAAGTTGATCCCTGAGTCTTGCTGCTGTTGTGAGAAAATATCAGCTTGCATACCCTGGTTCTGAAGCTGTGATTGTTCACCAACTTGCCTCAGTGTTTGCCCAGATTCCTGCTGGCTTTGATGATACAATTGTAGTTGAGGAATGGGTAGCTGGTTAGGAAACTGCAATGGAACTTGTGGCAAGATAGCACTCTGGGGATATGGCAGCTGCTGATCTTGGTGTGGTAATTGGAGAGCACCAAGTTGTTGTAGTGTCTGAGAAGGATGTGGCTGCTGTGGTGGTGGGGGGGGTGGAGGTGGCCGTGGTTGTACTGAGGAGACAGAAGGCTGCGGGTTAGAAATATTTTGTGGAAGACCAGATGAAAACTGAACTTGTTGAAGAGGCGTTCCAAAAAACGGAGTAGGCATTGAAGGCCTGCCCATCAGAAATTGTGGTGCAAATGATGGCAGCAGATTCGATGCGAGCATGCTGCCAGATGCGGAGTTCATGGCTAAATTTGAATCACTAATAATAGAAGCAGTTGGAGAAGGCTGGACAACACTCCCTTGGTTATACAGCGTTGCTGGAGAGCTAGAGCTCATCGTAGCATGTTGAGTAGCAAGAGCTGAATAAGGTGTATGGGGTGGCATCGGCCGAGCAGATAAACCTGAGCTGAAGGTCTCCAGAGGGATCCTATTTACTGGAAATGTGTTCCATAGAAGCTTGGCCTCTGCATTGGGTAAATCATTCGCTGATGAACCACCGCCAACGCCTGCAAGCATATATTGAGTTTGACCCTACAAAAGCAAGTTCACATTTCAAAAGCTGAATTATAACAGATAAAAACAGAAAAGAAGCTGCATAAAGCTTTCCTATGTTCAATTACCTGAAGGCCTGTGAAAGCACTAGGCATACTAGAGTCAAAAGATTGTATAGGATAACCAGAAGGACTAGGTGTTGGTCGATCTCTAAAACTAAAGGAAGATGACTGCCTATTAACTGAATCAGTATTTTGCATGGGCACCAATGAAATTGGTGGTGGCATTGGTGGCAGAGGTGGATGGTTATTGGAATGTCTATGCTCATGCCCATGGGATCCACTTGACAGAGAAGTCTCAGAAAATTTTTGTGGACTTCTCTTTTCATGTCTACGAGATAATTGTTGATGATCTGCTTGTACAGATGATCTCCCAGACACACCAATAGAAGGATAATTAGACTCTTCAGCATGATCACGAAAACAATTCTTCCCTGGGCTAGAAACTGAATATTTCAGTTCCAAAGAATTGTTAGCTTCTGAAAGCATTGCAGTCTGGGAAGAAATGTCAATGCCAGGACTTTCATCATCCTGTGGGAGTGATGTGGCCCTCTGGGAAAAGGGAATTCTTTCATTCTCCTGATTTTCTGTCTCAATAACAGGACCAGGAGAATTTTCCCCAATAATGACAGGTGGTGATTGGAGACTATCATCTGGTTGAGGGAAAGGAAGTTTATCATCTGAACCTGATTCCTCATCAAAGACAATTTCAATTTCTTGGTCATCATCGAGATCAGTCTTGGGTTGACGCAAGTTCTCTGTCTTAGTACGAAGGCTGTCATCTAAACTTGTCTGACTTTTAGCTTGAGGTGCATCTCCAGTTGGGGCTGGCACAGGATTTTGACGTTCTCTCTGCCTTGCCATAAATTCATCAACATGAATGGATGGAGGCCTTCCACTAAGCGTTCCCCGTGGAGTAGAGTTCACAATATTTGACGCACTACTTGCACCATCTATGTTTCTCTCTCTTGCAACATAGTCATCTACATGCATTGAAGGTGGTCTACTTGTGTTAGGTTTCCGCTGGCGGAAAGTGTCTCTGCGTGTATGTCCTGAAGAAGCATTGGTTGTATTTAAACCTCGTGAGAACTGTCCAGTGGGTTCAGGCAGTTGATTATCCCTTACACGCCTACTTGCACTCTCTCCCAGTGCTAATTTCCTCCTGGCAGATTGGCCAGGTGTTAGTTGTTTATCAAGAGAAGAATCAGGCAACTCCCAAACTAGTCTCTTTGCAAATTCACCCTCTTGGCAGTCAAGAGGTTCTTCTGAATCAACAATAACCTTCCACACATTAGAGAAGAGAAAAGGAGATTCATCATTTACTGACACATTGGCTAGGGATGGCATCAGATGAGCTGTCATAACAACAGAGCGAGCGATTTCGGACAGTGAGTCAGTGCCTTCTTCAAGAACCATCTGCACTGAATCTGCGGATTGCCCAGAATTCTCAAGAATAGTGCGTAGTAATGTGATCGAATTCAATAGCTGTGAATTGACATCAATATTAGAAACAGGACAGTAGAGCAAAAATATTCTAACATAGTAATGAAGTTATATACCTTGCGTAAAAGAGTCTTTCCAACAGCAGTCGTTGAATTTTCAAAGCTCTGGCATATCTTCTCTTCAGATGTCTTCATGAATAACTCAATCTCACTTGGACTCTCACCAGATGATTCCAAGGAACCACTAGGATCAGAAGGGAGCCCAAATAGATGCCTCAATATTAACAGACCCTCGAGACTACAAGGAACAGCAAGATAATAATTGCAAGTCAATAAGATTTACTCTGATATGAACCCTAAATATGCAAAAAGAAATAAACTGCAAGCCAACACAAATAGCACCGGAATCAACTAATACCCAATCATGGTAAAAGTTAACTGTGAATACAACAAGTTCGTTTAAAGATCTCAAAACAAGTAAAAGTGTATAGTGTTACTTCCTCTGCGAACAAATCAAATGCAATTAAAATTAAAATAGGTATTACTTCTTCACTATCCTGTGTGCACATCACAGGCAATTGAACAGATCTCTGAGCTTTCCAGCGAACACAAATGCCAAAAAATTAAATCAAAGCAGACCACTAAAATGCAGACTAATGTACAATGGAATAGACAAACATCATGCATTTTTTTAGGAGGATTCACAGTGAATTCAGGAGTGAGGGCATCGGATAGGATGGACCAGAAACAGCAACCACACTATGAAAATGATTTTAACTTTGAGAGCAGGATAAGTGGATAAATTGTACCAATAATGAGTACATTATTCAAAAAGAGAAATAAATGGAAAAATAAGAAATGAAGAAAATGAAATGGAAATGGAGAAGGCTGGGACATGCATGCATGATGTGACAGCATGGAATCTGGCAACTCAGGATCCTACATGGATGGTCTTATACCCATATGTATAGATAATAGGATCCTACATGGATTGTGGGTGTATGGAGATGGCTATCTCCCCAAACATGCATGACCCACAGACACGGCGCAAGGTAACACAATATACACAGTTCTGTAGAAATTACCATATGTTGACTACCTCAACAAACAGAAAGAGAGCAAAAGGCAAGTGTGCTAAATAAAATGGCTTCACCCAATGAACAGACAACATGTAACTGCAAATAATACCTCTATACAATCTTCTGTGGATTAAATGCTATTGAAACATTCAAAAGCAATAAGAGGAAGCAACACTTACTTTTCACCATACTGGCTGAGGGTGATAGCACCTAGTGTCAAGGAATAAATAGTTTCTACTAAATAATCCATTGGTTGATTAGAACCAATATATTTTACAAGCTTCTTCCAGCACTTGAACAATGAGGAAAAGCAATTCCAACCATCCAGAGTTGGCAAGTTATGGTTAGGGTCACTCTCATCTTTTTCAAGAACATCTTTGTTGGAAGTATGTATTTGTGACAATATCAAAGTTACTGCACTTCTACAGGTATAAGAAGAAGCCAATTCCTTGAACGCCAACGAACATGCTAACATTTCCCGGCCAACAGGCAAAACCTGGGGTATTTATATTATAACATGATAAACATTATAATGAATCACAGAAATAATATAAACTAAATTTGAACAAAGATATAAGAATGATATTGAATTTTTTAATAAAGATTATAACTTGTTAATGATTTCAAATTTAGAGTTGCATTGTATACGATTCAGTTCAAACAGTGATGAATACATTAGGAAGTACTTCAGGTGGAAACAAACTAACAAGTTTTCTAATATGCTCAAAGACATCTCAGCTACAGGCAAGATAATGTTCAGCATCCATGTAACACTCAAGAACAAATATAATCCCATCTGCTAGATACAAAAAAGAGAGAAGAAATGCAAGTGCAATAGTGCAAATATACTGTTCAATGTTTACACTGTCACACCTATTACTTATATTTTCTGCCTCATTTATTGCTGAAGTTTTTTTAGACCTTTTTTTAAACTTCTACATACATAGTGTTTTATCAAAATGAGTATAATTCCAATTGTTAACTTTTCCAACATACTATTACTTTCCCACAGCATTAAGGAAAATATGCAGTACGGTAAATAATTAAATTTCTAAAGTTCATCTTTCATCCAGGTATTTCTTATTCCGAATATACATAAGTTTGTACACCAAAAATGACTGCATGTACTGGGATATCTTAAGATGATTGCATACATTACTTTAGACTCAAAGGGAATTACAGTTTCAATAATAAGGTCTTTAAAACCCTGGCAAAGAAGAAAAATAGAAAAGCAACGGTCAGCAGGTATCTAGAAAATTTTTCAGCATCCCAGGTCAACACCTTCACGGTTTCCTTCTGTTGTCTAAGAGCAACCATTTTGAATCTAAAGCTGATTTTTGAGGTTTTCCATGCCAAATGGATTAGTGTACCAAAATTCCAGCTCCTAGCCTCTTACAAGGCTACAAGTATTTACCATATAAACTAGGTGGACTCAAAACACAATTGAAAGCTCCAGAAGTTCTCGCCATTATTACCATGTGGCCCAACATTACAAAATTTGATGATGTAATTTCATGTGCAACCAACAAGTGCCTAATTGTCTGTTCTTATTGCCAACTCTCGGGCCAAATCAAAACACACAGGGTCATCTCAAATCATATCTAATTCCTTCAGAGCAGGATAACTTAAGAACATGACAATACTGACATCATGAAGCGAAGCTTGGGGATCAAATAAATAAACAAGTAATATATTATGAAGAGTGTTTCAATACGCATCAAAACCCATGTTTCCACAAGAATAGACTAATGATAAACAAACTAAAAGAAATGTACCTGGCAGAACATCATGAGGTGATGCATGACAAGAGAGCATTCATGAACAGATTTCTCATTCAGGGACCTAGTTGAATGGAAAATCATTAGTTTTAGTATGTAAATAAGAAATATGTTTCTAAATAAATAACGGCGTGATTGTGTGTTTACTCTTCAATAACAGCCTTCTCATTATTAGACGGGTCGATACTAAAGATATATGCAATAGATTTAAATAGAGGGATCCTCCATTTGAGCATGAGGTCATTCTTAGAGGCCGCCATTCCAAAAGTCTGATTATCATCCGAAAAAGATGCTCGGCTACAATTCTGTAGTAACTTTCTAAAAATCCTTGTGAATCCCATCCTCCAAAGCAATACCTGAATTAAGAGAAATGAGAAGGGACCACGAGAGAAACAGCTTCCAAGAATCATAGATAGCAAACAACCTCTCACCTTGCCAGTAGGATGCTCAGATAATTTTACAGTAAACTGAAGCAACTGATGCACCTGGAAAATGCATAAAGAACTTCAGGTTGCCAATGCTGTGTTTTTACCAAATAAATGATGACAGAACTGAATTTTAGGAACAAAAAAAAAGAGGCTCCTTCAACCATTCTATGATGCTGAGAAAATAACCGAGTGTTACATGCTTCATTGTTAAATTGGCACACAAATAGAATTTTCTGAAGTTTGATGCTTGATCGATTTCCAAAGACGATTCAAGGCACATCTAGAAATGTGCCATACAGTTCAAAACAGAAACTTCTCAAAATGCTGGCAGGAGATTCATGCCAGAATCTAGCAAATTTTCAGGACACCCCAGCACCACAGTGGCAAGCATCAAGGTCTTTTGTGGGTTATGCCAGCAGAACTGATTGTTTAGTATGTTCCAGCACATAAAGGGAAGAAAAAAAAAAGCAAACCAAAGCATCCAGACAAAAAGGAGAAACCAGAACAAGGCTTTTGGATTGATCCCTGTTCCAGGAACCTAACCAATTTAGGTGAAACTCTGAAGGCTCCAATAGATAAGTGAGTTGCGCATAAAAGAAGTGCTTGCATCAGCATATAGACAAGCTCTAACATTCATCTTGCTAAAAAAAAAAAAAAATGCAACAAAATCATACAATCATACCAAAAAAAAAGCTGGCCTTCAAGAACTGGTCAAACAAAGGATTGCATTTCTCATGAGGTAAATGCCCACCTAACTCCAAGAATTCCAACAGTAATGCATTTACAATCACCAAATTAAAGTGATAGCACATATATTATGCAAGCATAATCACTGCACATTCTCATACCTTAAAGATCTCTCTCTCTGACAGGGAAGTTTTGTCAACTTTATCGTCTAACCATATAAATATAGGGCGTAGAAGAACAACTGCACACTCAATCTTTTCTGAGGCAACACGAACAATGAAAACACGAAGCATGTCCTGTATCACCATCAAGGCCTGCAATATACGATGATTTATGTAAAAAGTGATAAAGAAAAGAGGCCATTTGCTTTGGAGAGATATGATAAGCAAAAGAAATAAAGCCAGTACATACCGAAGTAGCAAAGTTATCAATGATACGAGCAAGTCTATCAAGTTGTGGCATCAGCCTCACAAGTAATATGGCCACATGTTCAGGATGCAGGTACCAATTCACCTCTTTCTCCACTTGAGGCCCAAGCACTGTTCCAGTACTCAAAGATCTAATGGCACTCAGGGAAGGAAGTTCAACTTTCCATAGCCATATGCCTTCATCTGGGAATAGATCACCCTACAATGCACACAAGATATGAGAACAGCAGTAGAAAAAAAAACTATAAAGATGGCATCAATACTACTTCCTCTGTTCCAAATCATAGTTCAGTTTAGCTTTCTCCTAAGTCAAATTTCTTTACCAATTTATAGAATGTATCAACCTCTGTAGTAGCAAATTAGTTTCATTAGATAGACTCCCTTTGAAATATATTTACTCGAACTTGGTAATGCATTTACTCGAACTTGTAGATGTTAATATATTTTTCCAAAAAATTGGTCAAAGTTAGAGAAGTTTGTCTTAGGACAAAGCTAAAGTGAACTATAATTTGGAACAGAGGGATAAGAAAAGGGAATTTATAGTCATCTCAAATTAGACATTAGGTTTGAGGACATGTGCCACAACCCACGATATTGGCTGAAGCTTACTAAGGATGATATGGTGATGGAGCAAATATTCTTCCACAAACCAAAACGTTAGCTTTAGGTCCTACTTAGGATTGGATGATCCATTCGTTCTCACATCCTCAGTCCCAGAGGTGCAAAAGTAGCCAAAATGCTTACCAGAAGACAAAGCAGACTAAAAGCAGCCTTTGGGCCCAATGGTACAGACGCATTAGTAGCCTCGATATTTTCAAGAAGGCAATGAAACAGACCAGGTGCCCAATTATACAACGGCCAGCAAGCAACTGCTGACGTGATAAGATGGCAAACAACACCAAAACCGATAGCAAAAGTAGGAAACATGAAGGACAAATCTGCAGCACAAGCTGCTAGCCTCGGGCTGCAAGAATAGAATTGCAGACATTGTTAGATAGAGAGTTTGAGAGGGAAGGGTAGGAGGTATAAAATGGAACGTGATATGCACAACCTAACTTCTCGATGCAACTGCAGAAGAGAACTAAGAAGTTTTTTGTTGCGGTATTGTTCTTTTGTTTCCTGCAATGAAAAGATAACCCAAGACCACAAAATCAGCTTGAAACAATTGTTGTGCTCATACGCAGAAGATATATCCATATTGATTGTGTCACAGAGAATAGGAAGTGCAGCTTACACGTAATATATGAAGGAGATTTATCAACAAGACAAGTGAGGGAATCATGAGGTCAACAATAGCTTGCTCATGAGTTCGATCTAGAAGTAATTCCGTGGTAGAACTCAGTTCAGCCCCTTCATCAACAAGGTAATCTGAAGAATAATTTTGAAGTTTTAGGACAAAAAAGAGCACACAAAGATTCATGAATACATACAAGAATCTAAAGATATACTGCTGTCACAAATTCCATGTCACAGTAGAAAAATATAAAACATGTTGCACTCACCATAACTATTTGATAAACGCTCAAGCATAGACTTGCAGTTCATCAGGACTATGTATATAACAGTTATGGCGCCTTCTTCAAAAAGGGATGACGCCACGGCCTTTGCAGATAGCAAAAAGGTAAGCATGTCATCGCGAACTATAAGTCATGAATAAATGGGTTTTCCATGAGACCCATGAGCATGAGTTTCTTACCTTATCATCCGAAATAAATGCCAAGATACGGAAAGCGGCTGTTAATTGGACCACAGAAGTGATGCATAGGGCAACTCCGTCAAAATACTTATCCGCAACAAGTTTACCAAGAAGATTATCAATGACCTGACCATCTGAGCTACTATTTGAATCTGCAACTACATTTTCTACATCCATTGAATCTGACACAAGCACATTTCCTGAAGAAAGATGAGCATCTCCACCAGATGCAAGAATAGCAGAATAACGAAGAAGCCCGCGAGCACCATTTCTCTGATAAACAACACCAGCATCAATCCATTCAAGCAACCTTGTTGGTGCATCTTTCCTGTTTGAACCAGGAGAAGATGAATGCAGAGCCTTGTGCAGATCAACAGCAAACCCAATCCATGATTTAAGTGATGAAGCGGTTGAATCCGCAACCAAAACTTCAAGAATTTCTGCAGCTGAATGGAAAATTGCAAGACCCAAAGGCGACCCTCCTGAGATCAGACAGACACAAAGACATGTAAGCTCATGAATACAACACTAAATCAAATGGAAGGATCCAGAAGATTCTCAACCATTCTTAGCCATGACTGAATCAAGATCCTTATATGAAGAGAGAGATCTCAGTAGAACTGATATTGCCTGCAACAAAAATATTGACATCACTCAACAACCCAAATAACTTTTGAGAGAATTCCCCATGTGCCACTAAAAAAACTTGCTCACCCATATGTAAAAAAAAAAAAAAAAACATCTTAACTCATGTGCCACAGCTTCCAATTTTCCATTCCAGTGCCACTACTGTCAAGTTCTGCCTACTTGTCACCCATTAGGTCTACTTGTGCTGTTACTCTTTGCTTTAACAGACAATTTTGCCCTTGCTTGAAGGATACAACCCTTCTCCTTGACTGGAGTTGACCCTGACCCCATGCCAAGATCATCCTCCTCGTTATAGCCATGGCCAAAGCAGCGAGCTGTCCTTCCGAGGCTGACATGCTATGTTTCCCTGGTCAACAGAGAGGCCAGAGCAGGCAAGGAAGCAGAGCCTCGCCACCAGGATCCTGGGCACAAGGCCCTTGCCGATGCATGTACCCACATCATCGACACCTAGCCTTGCAACATGTCTGTCGTCTCGCCAATGACAATCCCCGATGAGCACAGCAGCACATCACCGACAAACTGCATGCGGACACCTTGACTGCATCTACACCAAGGTGTGCCGGGCCCAAACAGCAATTTGGGCCTGCTGACGGATTATGCGGTACCGTTCGCATTCGAGCAATGAGCAGACGCCGAGGCCGCAGAGCAAGTGCTGCAGTGGCGCATGGGTGCGTTCCTGAACAGCTCGAATGCCGTGGAGGGGGCAGGGGACAATGACCGCATGCTGCTGTGCCTGTGCCCAGAGATCCCTGGGGGACATGAACAAGATGCGGCCCAAGCCTGTGGACCCCATGTGCATGATGTACCTCACCATTGCCTGTCACATCGTCCTCCCGCTGCAGGTCGTCTTCATATGCTTCAGTGAGCATGCTCTTCTCCCCCTTCCATATACATATTTGTTCATCTGCTTTACTTGATCCGAGCCTGACCGACGATGATGGCTTGCAGCAGGGCACTCATCCCCACAGGTGGTGAGCGGGTTCTCCCAAGTCTGGGATAACCCAAGAACTGCCATGGAATGGATGCTTCCACCAGTATGCACTGTAGCTGTGTGATCTCTGTGCCAAGGAGCGCCCCCTAGCGTCTTTTTTTTGTGTGTGTGTGTGTTTCTTTCTCTGTGTTATTTTGTCTGAATGGCATGGGGAACGAAAACAAGCAGCCTATTACTGAACTAAAGTGTAATACAATATTTTCCACACACATGATTAACAATTACTCCCTCCGTCCTAAAAAACATGGATTTTCAGTTGCCCTAAGTCAAACTATTCTAAGTTTGGCCAAGTTTGTAAAGAAGAGTATTAAAATCTATCACATCAAAGAGCTAAATTATGAAAACACATTTCATATTGTATCTAATGAAGCTCATTTGATATTGTATATGTTATTATTGTCCTTTTCTACAAACTTGATCAAACTTAGTATGGTTTGACCTAAGAGAAAAGCCCTTATATTTCAGGACGGAGGGAGTACGTAGGCAAAACTTGACAGTAGTGGCACAGGGAAACAGAGAAACTTGTGCCATGGTACATCGGGGAGGAGGATTTTTCTGTAATACATATGGGTGAACAAGGTTTTTTAGTGGCACATAGGTAATTCCCTCAATAACTTCCGTAAGAGAATAGTAGACGTAGACAAACAGAGTGTACCTCAGGAAAATACCCAAGAGCTAATAATGCTTGCCGACCAGAATCAGACCTGTATCACAATGTAAACCTATGTGGTGAACATCATATGGAGTCATTGAAAAGTCTACAAATAAAGATGTTGGAAACAAGAATCTTTCCCTTTCCAGAAGTGCGAACATTTGTGTTGAGAATTTAACTAGGCATCTTCAATTTTAGATACAAGTCTTAGTTAAAATATAAAATTTGCAGGTATTTAACTAGAGCACTGAGAGGAAATCGATGCATTACTGGACATCCAGAAAATATTGGTGTGATGTTCTATTATTGATTATTGTGGAAAAGATAATTTTGTCAGAAAAAAAAATCTGAACTGGGTACTGGACACAAAATTGGATGATAATCTTTATTTGCAGCCTCTCGTTATTCTTTTACACAACTGTTCATATGCACAAGTAAATGTAACGCTATCTTCAATACTGACCTTGAAATGGCACAAAGTTCCCAAAGAACCCACAAAAGTTCGTCAGAATTTGGAGGAACTGAGGGTATCCTATTGGCAGCACTTGCCTATAGAGAAGAATATTATTATCATTAGAAAAGAGAGACTATATACAGTTCAGATCCGATAAATTATTTGCGTGTAAATTATGTTCCTACAAGTGATATAATATAACTAATACTCCCTCCGTTCCAAATCATAACATTTTGGCATTTCTAGATACACAATTATGTATAGGTGCGTAGCTAAAGCTATGAATCTAAAAAAGCCAAAACGTCTTATAATTTGGAACGGAGGGAGTAGTATATCTGTATATGTAACTGCATTCATAGCGTGGACAAAATGATACATAGTATGAACTGAATGATTTCACAAAAACATGTGAAAACACACACAGAACACTGGTTGTCTAGCCCAGGACAGGAGATGGAGATGTGGAGAAGGGGAATACTAGAGATAATTTCTTTTTTATCCTTTCTTTCATGATATCCTTTATTCCATAATGGCATCCTCTTTAGAAAGAGTCCACATTCTTAAAATTGAATTGTATAATCTTATGTATTTTAGTTTCATGGCAGCATAAAGCCAAGTTGCCAGCCCTTGACCAACAGTAGGCCAGTAGGGCATGCCCCACATGACACCCTTTCTTTCATCGACCTCTTCAGAGTGTTGAATATGTGTATATGAAAAAGCTCTTATAAAACAATAGAAATTGAATAGGTGTGATGCAATGAGGCCTGCACAAACCACTTTAAGATGTAATTCTGTGATCATTCCAACTTCTTTTGGGCGGCAGAAGAACCCTTTTGATAAAAGAACAAAAGCCTGCCGAAGAGTTATGCATTCTGCTTTATTCATATTTTCTGCATCTTGAAGAGAAAGAACTATAAGCTCAGTTGCTTCAGGTTGACTGAGCAAGAATGATAACCCTGGGAATATAAAAGAATAAGTTCAGTAAGAATTTCAGGAAAATGGATATTAAGATGTTTCCAGTTTAAGAAAGGTAAAATGCTGATCAAAACCTGAACGACAAAAGAGGAGGGAGAGGATAATAGATTCAATTGATGATGCTATCCCCATCAAAATTTCGGCAGCAGGGCCACTGGCTAAATGCAATATAGGTGATGACAATAAGGCTGCTGACAGAGGAAAAAAACTTCTTTCCTGCATATAAAGAACACAGAAGTAAAGAAATTGTATCTCAAGTAACGAATTTAGCTGTAAGCTTATAAAACAAGTGCATTTATGACGTCTATGAATACTGATAATCAACAGATTGTAGAATGCATTCCCATAAATCATTTCGTTTATGAAGCTAAGTTAAAATATTTCTCATCTTGTGCTTTTAAGTAGTTAAAATTGATAATCAACAGATGGCCAATAAAATACTTTTCATCTTGTGCGATTTTGCAGTTGATCAATTTGCTTTATCCAGTTGCCCAGTTAGGCAACGCCACAGATCACATATTCTCCAAATCATTTTCTAGTTGCCAAACTCATTTACTCCCTCCGTTCAAATTTATAGGTCATTTTGACTTTTCTAGATACAAAACTTTTATTATGTATCTAGATATATTGTATATCTAGGTGCATAACAAAATTTATGTACCTACAAACTCCAAAACGGCCTATAATTTGGGACAGAGGGTGGTACTATCTTAGCTTCAATTTGGCATCAGAATCAAAAGAACAGATATGCTTGCTCCTATGGTTGGGACTGTTGCCTGGATAGCTAGCAAAAGTTACTATTTTCAAGATAAAGAATGGTATGACCATCAGCTCATCATATTTTTTCATATCAGAATGCAAGGGATGGGTCAAACCCGTTCTGATTGGAAATTGTGGAATCCTAGAAAGGCCAATAATACAGGCTAACAGGAAAAGAACAAATGAGATACAATGGTTACAGCAGTATAAAGTTCAGCCTCAGTGGAATTGTAACAGCGGAATAGAATAGCATCACAAAATTTTCTCAAGTACATGAGAGAACTGTGTATCGTTGCATTAAGAATAAAGATCCAGTTATACCACCCAATCAAAGAAGTAGAAAGTCTGCAACAAACAGAAAAGAGAAACAAGGACTACTACCAGGACTCAACTCAACCCAACCCAATGCAAGCTGTGTCAGACCTTGGCTGACAGCACCATAATAGAGATGTTACACTTATAAGATCAAAGAGCTAGTAAGGTTTGGACCCTAATTCCTAGAAACAGACATGAAATGTTGAGAGCACAAAGCATTCATAGCCTGTCAAAACAGCAGTCAGAGCACATAGGTACAGAATATGTGCAACTGTGTAATATAGGACAATGAAGTTATATAAAATAATAACATAAAAACAGAGAAGATAATGCAAATTGACACACGAGTATTAACCTAACTATGATCAAGCTCAGACCACATAGGTACAAAATATGTGTAGAAACAGCAATGCAAATTAACAGTATTACCTGGATAAGAGACAATAAGTATGGATCAGTATCATACTGCAAAAAACTGTATTTAGACGAAGTTATAAGATCAATTGTTGCTTTGTACGAAAGCAAGCCTTCTAAATGTTCAGACTTAAATATTCTTCTAGCAGTAGCCACTGGTGATGGATCTTCAATAGGGCCACAGCAAATAATCAATTTCTGTATCAGCATTTGTCAACATAAAGTCACAATGTAGCCCATCACTTTTGAGGATGACACTGTACACACAGATGTAAAGAATGTTTGCCTGTAAAAGGACAAAGTGATAGTCTTACCAGCATTTCAGCAAGTTCAACACTAGCAGAAATAAGAAATGGAACTCCATCAGTAGAAAGTTTATCATCCTGAAGATTGGAAATCACTTTGACTAACGCAGACTGCAAAACAACCAAGAGCTTCGCATCATCAACGTTACATATATAAAACTACAAAACAATGCATTAAGATTGAATACAAAGATCAGTCGGTAGGGGGTTAAGAGGGGGGTACTTCGAACCTCGTATTTAGATAGTATCTCATAAAAACGCAAGCGTTGTAGAACATATGTAGCTAGAGAGGCAATATCATGCCTTTCCTTTTCCAGTAGAAGCTTCAGCAAAGAGCAATAGCCATCACTGCTGCCAACAGGTATACTGCTGTGCTCAGTTTGCAGCCACCATCCCAGGAAAGCTTCACATCCAAAACCATTCCGAGTAGCATGGTCCACAATACCTAGGAGAAGCAATGTGGTAGCTGCAGATTTTGGTGTCTTCCAGCAAAGCAGATTAATGATTTGCTCCATCCCACCAGTATCAACAAAATAAAAGCAACTCTCCTTTGAGGAGCATAGCAGGAGAACCAAACTCAAAGACAGGACCAACCATTTGTTCTGAAATCGAATTGGCGTGAGATAAAAAAAATGTTGAACATTAAATAGATGTGTAGCCAATCAAATAACATCACATAATATACCTGAGAAGGACATTGTAGATCAAGTAAAGAAAAATTCTTGTAATATGGGAAACATTGGTTAAACAACTCAATTAGAATCTTGGTCGTGGGCAAGTCTTCATCTACTCCAATGGTAAAACCATTATCATTGAAAAGATTACTGTCAGTAACAGCATGGACATTTTTCCAAATTTCAGAGAGCTCATTACCAGCTTCAGCAAGAATTTTGTTAATTTCCTGAGAATCAAAATCACTCTTGGTGAACGCATTTGCTGAGTCTTGACTCGAAGTATGTAGAATATGGTTTGTACTAGCAGTCACGTATTTAGAAATAGCTGAGAGAACTGCGCTTCTTAGGTTAGGAATAAGATTTTCCACATCAGACATTTGGTACATTTTCAGAGCCAAATGTAAGACTTTCTTCGCTTCAATTGATAAGTCAACATCAGTGGCATGAAAACTCAACGGTTTCAATGATGATAATGATTCTTCAAATGACAATTTGGATGAATGTAGCGCTGGTGGGAGGTCTTCAAGCTTTCCCTCTGATGGAGAGCTAACAACATTCGCAAGAGAATGGTCCAGACCTAGTTCTATGTTGAATTGACCAAGGTCTTCGGCGGTATTGCCATATATTACAAGGGTTAGGCTGCGATAAGTTCCACGCAGAACTAAATGGTTTGTCACAATAGCCTGCAAATTAAGAAAAACAATGAAATTCGTGTGAAGCGAAAGAAGAATCATGCCCCACAATATCAGACAAGCACATGTGACAAATACTACCAAGTCAATGACTGCCACATGATTTAGATAACAAGCAGAAAATCTAGAACAAGGCAGTTTACACTAAGTAAAGAGCAACAGAAGTCCTCAAACATGTTTGGCTGTATTTCCAATGTCTATTAACTTGTAAATTGCAGTGCCCAGTAAGAAAATTTGTTACTAGAGGGCTCAATAAGCATGACATCTGACACCAGTGACCTGTAAATTAGTTCGAGTCAAGGTGTAATATTATCCATGACTACCAATTAGAAAGCATAGAACTGCTGCTGACTTATGGTTGCTTGGATATTCAACTTTACAAAAAATGTCATTTGTCAAATAGAGTTTAAATACAACAACAACAAAGCCTTTTAGGCCCAAGCAAGTTGGGGTAGGCTAGAGTTGAAACCCAACATGAGCCCCTAGTCACGGTTCGTCAAATAGAGTTTAAATACCACATTTTAATTGTTTTTTAATAAGGGCCACATTTTGTTTGTTGGGATAAAATAAGGATACTGAAAATCTGTTTTTCGAACACAAAATGATGAGCTTCATCATATCTTTTTCACAAAAGAAAATTAAACAAAAAAACAAAGAACAAAGTAGTTGATACTATTACTCCCTCATTTCAAAATATATAGGGTGTAGTATGAGAATTCAAAAAAGTCAAACTTTCACATCATTAGTCAAAATATATGTATATTTATTATTTAGTGCACAAAAGATGCATCAATTGATTTGTATTTCACATGTATTTCAGTAAGACACTAGAAGCATACCCCGCAGATTGCTGCGGGGAATGTGAATGAATTTTAGTGGACGGTGTGGTATGCTGACGTGGACAAATAAATGCATGTTAGTGGATGATGTGGCTTGTTGAGGTGGATAGCTTGCATGAATAGATAGGTGCCACAGTTGCATGTGCTAGTGGGCTGCTGATGTGGATGGTTTGCATGTCGAGATAGAATTCTAGTAGGGTTTAGGATTATAGGATATATAGATAGAGATAGAGATTGGTATGTAGTAATTGGTAATATATTGTAAGACAAAGTACTATAGTCAAAGTATACTTCGAAAGATTTTTTCAAATCCTAATATGGTTTATTGGAGGCAGAACTAAACAAGGATTGTACTATTAAATAGGACCTTAACTAACAACTTAAAACCATTTTATAAACACTCATTAAACAGTTCCCAAAGAATCTTTAAATAATTTTGCAGCTCTGAGTTCAAGGACTCAATGTCAGACTCTGGAAAGTTCAGGGTCTTACAATCACTTATTGCAATTTATAGATCTGAAATAAACAACTATTTGAAGTCCTAAACCCTATCCACTGTCCTATCTGTCATACACACATAAAATATCTTTAGATCTAGAAATTGCAGTTGAAACTTACTACTGATCATTAAACTGCAAAGATTCACATTTTCCAGATGGATAAAAGGGTGAGCAGATAATCCCATCCTCAGTTGAGGGTGTTCTGCAGGTTTTGTTCATACCACACTCTGGGACTAAAAGCCATAACAATGTTATATGTTAAGTTAGTGAGATTTTTTCACATTTCAGATCAATGGTTCCTAATCCTGTTCAGCCAATAGTTTACCATAGCTGAAGAGAAAGTCTATCATATCGATACTGCTTAAAGAGAAATTAGGTGGTTCTAATGGGTTCTACCATATTCACCTTAAATGAATATCTGTGGATTGATTTGCGCATGCACCACATAGCATCCTCAAGTGAGGATGGGATTATCTGCTCACTCTGGATAATGTGAATCTTTGCAGTTTAATGATCACAAGTTTTAACTGCAATTTCTAGATTTAAAGATTTTTTTTTTGTGTACGACAGATAGGACAGTCCACAGGGTTTAGGACTTCCAATATGAAAAATCTCACTAACTTAACATGAAAGATGAAATGTTGTTATGGCTTTTAGGCCCAGAGTGTGGTATGAACAAAACCTGAAGTAGTGTTGCGATGGCTGCAGCCAAAATTAGAACTAAATCATATCTTAAACAAGAATTCTTGTTTCTCTATAAGTGATAAATTAGCTTCTTATGATAAGATCAGTTACATGATATTTTAGCTGGCCAGAACATTATCTCGATGAGTTGAAATTTGAAAAGATTAGACAACACATTTTCAGAGGCTCTCTATCAATCATCTAAATAACCTTGAAATTCATAAGGAAATATACAAAATGTTCTTTTGGGTCAGCTTCTTTCTTCAACCGGCCAGATTCTTGGCAAGCTGCATAGGAGAAGAGCTCCTGACCAGTCAACCAAGGACAGGCGTCCTACCCTCACACATTGGGATCCTTACCCAACCTGGACTATGACAATCCTTACCTCAGCAAGATATGGATAACAATAGCAACAAAATAAGAAGTGCCAGTTAAGAAAACAAGACAAACTAGAAACTATGAATGTATTCATACCTCAACTTCTAGCACATTGGATGAAGAATGTGAATATAAGAAAGGATGGCAAAGACGCCTAAATCGAGACTCCCCATCACAGTGAACAAACACTTCCAAAGCAAATGAAGGTGGCGATGTAGCACTGGATATAACAACAACAGTAGTAATCAGGGAACATGGCTCATCAATCAACATAAACAAAAGCAGTGTTGTTAATAAAAAAAATTGCACTTGCTCCTTGCACAGGTCAACAATTAGTACAACTATATTAGGAAATCCAAACTGAAGGAACTGGAATCTTACTCTAAAGAAACAAAAGCATCAATCATTACCAGCAAGTTGTATCAAATCTTAAAAGGAAAAAAAAGTGTTTTAAGAAGATTGTCTCAGGCTTAATGAACTGAATGGGTACTATAATTTAACATTACTACCACAAGAAACAACAAAACAAGAAGTCACAAATCATTGGCACCTGCATATAAAGTATTGCCACCAACATGACTACTACCAAGGATTATTGTCGATACACGTATTACCATAGTCCATAGGTCGTTCCCTGTGGGGAAAAACTGGAAACTTTGCAAACTCTTCAAAAATGGCATGCCTTATATAGTTTACAAAGGTTCTTGAAAATTGTCAGCTGTAACGCATGGCCCATATACATGGAAAATTCATATGTGTAATCGCATTTGCAAGATTTTAAAAAAAAAAAAAGATAAAACTGAGAGTGTTTGTTTGATCCTTCCATGTTTTGAAATATTTTTACTATCTACCATTGTTATTATGATTGTAGTTAGGTTACATGGCATAAGCAAACTTGTATGCAATCCAAGTTTGATGCAACCATTGTTGTTTTCAGCATGCTTCAGAACTAAAAAAAAAAAAAAAAAAAAAATCCTTAAGACATGTTCTAACCAAATAAAATCATTCCAAACATTTGGATCTTTTTCAACTTTTACTCATAGAAATATAAGCACTTGATAATCTGATTTAGCTGTTGTTCTACAGTACAAAAGCAAAAGGAACACTCTCATCGAACACCTAAATAGTTGCCAAGGCATGGCATTAAACCTTCAAGGGTCAAAAGGGACAAATGAAGGTAATTAACATATTTACTGTATGCAGAGTCACATAAGCAAATCCTATCACCAATATATCAAAACGGTCAAACATCAAGATCATCAGACGTTATAAAAGTGTTAGGTTTCATGCACCAACCAGATGGACCCAAAAGCTTAAGCGATTGGGAAGAGGTGGGCAATCCACTAATACTTCACAACAAAAAGTTATCCCTGTTTTCGATAAACTGCAATAGACAAATAAGTTCAACAGGGCACTCTTCTGCAGGACACATTCTGTCACAAGTAACCTTTACATCAGGATCATCTTTTTGCTGATTAGAAAAATATCGTAAATACAAGAGTGTCGTAAGCACAAAAAACAAGATTCAAAAGAAATGCTTCTTACCCAACAAGGGAAATGTTTGGCATAGAAGGAGATGCATTCTGCTCAAGAAACTCACAAGCAGTTATCACAACTGGTTCAGAAAATAGCACCTGCATGATGTAAGGTGCACTTAAGGATAAGAAACATATATGAAGTTAAGACTTAAGAGAATGCCACTCTGTTTATCTCGACATTTGTTAGTTGCAATCATTGACAGCTAAAAATTAGATTCTTGGCTTAGAGGAAAACGTCCCAAGGTTGAGTACCAGCTGTGCAGATTTCTACTCATTCATATCCCAACATTACATTCATAGGTTAGTGGAAAATATATTAAGGATAGGTTCTACGATACAGACGATCGTATCGAACAGGGACAATAAATAGTTGGTCCAGCGTTAAGGGTCTCATTAGCATTTAATCCATCCATGTATGATACAGTATGTTCAACTATGTTTCAATTAGGTGACACCAGCAATTTCACTGTACTGCACAGGCAAATGCAGAGCCATGGTAGTACAGATCCTATGTCATGAACTTCTAAAATGAAATAGTTCTTAGGTTTTCCGCAATAAATAACAGTTAGCTGTGTTCTGTCTCTGTGAGACCTAAACCTAGTTACCATGATTAGGTACAATATTTTCCTCACTGTACCGCTTCATCTACATAATTAGTGCATTAAGATCAAATCACTCCAATTACCTCTTGTTCTCAACCTTGCCTACCAAACTATTAGAGCATTTTATTCACCCAGCACTAGCTTGGTCGGATATTCCAGAGCGCATTAACAATAATATAAAGGGGAGAAGAAACGGGATTGGGAACCGCACCTCGTCGACGTACTCGTCCAGCTGGGAGTGGAGGATCGTCTGAGCGAACAGCACGACAGGCTCCGGGCGGCCCATCGCCGCGAACTGTTAAGCCCGGACGGCCTGACTCGGTGTTGCCGTTAGCTCGCCTGCGCAGGGAAGTTAGTAGGCATCAATCAAAATAGCCACATAGCTAATTTAGGGTTTGGGTGCTCGGTTTCGCATAGCAGGAAGGGATGAGAAGGGGTGGGAATACCTGGTGGGTTCTCGTCGCCGACAAAGAGACCGGCTAAGGCCTCGGCACCTGGCGTAGGGCGGCGGCGGCGGCGGTAGCCCACCCAGCCGTCGCACAGAGAGAGGGGGAAGAGAGAGCACACGGGGTGAAGGTGAACAGATGCGGCGTACGGCGGTAGCCCGGTCCGAGGTTGTTCGGCCCGGGAGCGCACCCGCACGGGCCTTTTCTGGGCCGTTGTTTTTCGCGTAGAGTATTTTTTTTGCAATTTATTTTTTCTTTCACTGTTTTTATTTTTTATTATTATTCTTATTTCATATTTTTATTTCTTTATTTATACAGGACACTATCAATGGCTAGAGGAACATTGATTTCAATTAAGTGAAAAAATAATGTTTTATTAGTATATCACAAATAAGTAAATGGAACATTTTTATATTTTATTAAGGTTGAACATCCTTTTTCAATTGAAACTAGAAACCCTTTTTACTTGAATGTAAAACAATTCACGAACTTAGGATGTTTTTCTTGTGTAAAGCTATCATGTTTTCCTTCTAAACTATAAACAATTTTCTCTTCAACGTGTGACAATGGGGGTGTTCGGCTGGCATGGTTATGGAGGAATTTGGATGGTTTGGAGGAATTCTGAAGGAATTTGTGAGAGAAAAATATTGTTCCAGATGAAAAAAAAGCGGATCAAGCCAGGTTTAAGGGCACGCGAACGGGGCCAATTTTCGACTAAATCTAGAATATTTTTGTTCTAATAAACATAAACAGTTGTTCCACTAAACTAGAAGCATTGTTACTTAATAAAAAAATATATATGAGCTTATTGAAATATGTTCTAGGTGCTCCAAAGGGGACAAATGAAGATAACCTACACTTGGATATATCATGAAAAGATTGAGTCTACCTAAGCCTTACTTTGCCTCCGCAATTTACTTTCTAATAATTGTTATTATTATTTTGGTGATGATTTCTAAGAATTATTATGTTAGAGTAGGATTTAAATTTAGGTCGCATAACTTTTTTGTTGTCAACCTTGGGCGTATGAGTGATTCCGGCTAAGCAATATGTTTATATTACGCAAAAGGTCCATAAAAGCCCAATTTAGGCCCTGTTTCCTCTGTTGGATCCAATGGGAGCTCTGCCAAACAGTTTTTTCAGAGAAAAGTGATTATCTGCTGATTCCATGAAGTGATTCTCTGGAATAAACTAGAGGTTGAAAAGTAGCTCTTCTAATTCTGTTAAGTGATTCTCCATCATTATTTTGAGAGTTGATGCTAAATAATCAAAGAGAATCACTTTCAGTCGCAGAATCATTTCTCTCAGAGAATCAGTTTCCATAATCAGATGGAGCTCTACCAAACATGCTCTTATGTATAGAAGATTTTGAGTTACTCTCACTTTTTGAGAAACCAAACATTTTTAACTTTAACCAAATATATATAAGAATATATTAATATTATGGTGTGTAATTAGTATTATTAGATAAATCACTGATTATAATAAATTTATCTGGAATACAAATGTTGCTAATTTTTTCTACAAACCTATGCTTGTTTGGATGCGAGAGCTAGTTTCTATATAGCTAAAAATTAGCTATATTCAGCCCTACTAAACAGGAGGACTAATTGGTGCACTAATTTTGTAGCCAAACCTTCAACTTGTTAATTTGAGATAATTTTAGCCCAATTAATAACTAGCCTAGATCATCAAACGTGCTTCTAGTTAAATTTAAAAAGGTTTGAACAGCATTTTTTTTTTTTGAGGAAGTAAGACTGAAGAGAAGACAATTAAACCAACGTAATAAACATTTTTAAAGATGGAGGAATGAGCAGCCGGTGCTGCTGCAGGCCAGCAGCGGGTTGGTGGAATAAACGGTCCACGAGACAGAGGCACTGTCGCACAGAGCTGGGACTGGGAGGGAGGAGGACCGGAGAACTCAACTCTCTAGTCTCGAAGGCTCAGCGGGGTCCAAAGCCGACGAGGAACAGGGGGAACCCGGCTCCGCACGCGGGAGCGAGAGGATCGCCGGCGCAGGATGTGGTGCGCATCGTGCCTGGCGTCCGCCTGCGCGGGCTGCACCTGCAACCTCTGCGCGTCGGCGGCATCGGCCGTGTCCCGCCGCTCCGCGCGCCTCGCCTACTGCGGCCTCTTCGCCGCCTCCCTTATCCTCTCCTTCTTGCTCCGCCAGTTCGCCGCGCCGCTCCTCAAGCATATCCCATGTATGTGTCCCACGATTGCTACTCACTCTCCAGCAACCCCAACCCATCCTATGGCCCTAATTCCTCTTCCTTTGAATGTTCTTGCTGTTTTCTCCCTCCAATTGCTAAAAATCGATAGACCTGCGTGGAGTTCCTATCTTCAATTTTTGTGGCAGTTCTAGTTAATTTTGTTAATTTGTAGCGTGCTAGGTCGACCTTACCCTTTGTGTGGTTGTGAACTGACTTGGGGGAATTCGCAACCGGATGCCTACTATATAGTCACTCACTGTCGTGGCTCATCCATTTAACCATTTTTATGTTCCTCCACATGCACGATTTCAGTTTTTAGCTTGATCTAGATGATAAATCGAAGGCACGCTTGACATGGAGTTCTCAGGGAAGTCAGATAATTTCATGAGCTTTACGTGTAAACATTTGCTGTCTTGAATGCGTAGAATTCACTAAATTTCTCCACATCCCTCAAACTCAAGGCTCAAGATGCACAAAAGTAATGTAGAGCGTCCTTTTGCTGCACAAGATGAAATGGATTTCTACAGTAGAATATTTTACTATTTTGTCATTCCCGTAAGGTACTAGCAGACGACAGAGGTTCATAATAGTTGCTGTGGAAAGTTCTATAGAGCATCCTTTTGGTTTACATTTATCAGATGTCTTTTCTGTACAGCCCCCGAGCTGTACATTGACATTTACCAGATGTTTTTTTTTTCCTTAGGCACAGGCACAGCCACCGAGCGTTATTCCACTTTTGTGCTGTAAATATCTAGAACTGTGATTTTTGTTTGAGTGTGTCATGTACGGGCACCAGTACGTGAGGCGCCATAGGGCCCGCGACATCCGTCGCGCGGCAGAGCGCGCTGCGCGCGCGGGAGTCCGGCCGGGCGACGCAGGTGCCCAGGCTGCGGCCTCTGGCTGAGCACGCGTACGTAGATGGAGTCGGTTTTGGATAAAGATAGAAAGAGTCCAAGTTGGTTAGAGAGTTTAGCTTCTAGTCGGTTAGCCTCCAAGGCTATTTATGCATGTACGTGAATTCTAGAAAGGCAAGCAATATATCATATTTCCCAAATACATCTCTCTCCTGAAATTCTCTCAAGCTCTGCAGGGGATTCACCCTCATGGGAGAAGGCGGCCGACGGCCACGAACTAGTGCCGAGGGTCCGCTACCCTAGGGCCCGACGCCCTTGACAACCCGGGTATCACGGTCACGATCCTCCTCTTCCCGCTCCATTGATCCACCAGCCCTAGCCAGCTGCGCTGCGCCATCTGCACCGCTACACCACCACGATCGCCGCGCCAACCTCATCTCCACCACGACGCGCGCCATCCCTCATGGCGGAACCATCCAACGCCGACCTCGCTAAGTCGATCGCAGCCTCTCCAAAGACGATCACCTCCTGCAGTGACGTCGCATGACGAAGAAGGGACAAGGAGGTACTCCTCGTCGTCGGTTCGGGGCCGGCGGTGATGGACGGCACCACAACGATCGACGCCGCGATTTCAAAAGATGGATTTTCCCGCCACGATGGCAAGATCGATCCACGATCTTCATCAATCGATGCGAATACTTCCATCAACAACGCATCATGGAGGAGGAGAAAGTCCGGATGGCTTCAGTATAATCTGGAGGAAGTCGCCCAATTATGGTACATCCAAGTCCAAAGTGACGAGGGCACTCCCGGTGGAGCCGCTTCAAGGACCTCCTCCACTGCGCTTTGGGCCGCCCTGCGCTTCGGCCATTGCTCGAAGCTCTCGAGTGCGGCGCGACGGGTTCCGTTGACGAGTACCAGAATCGCTTCGAGCCCTCCTTCCACGCGGTCCACTAGATGAAGGCCGGCGTGTCTGACTCTCTTCTTTGGAGGACTCTACCGCTGAGCCACGCGGTGCGAATTCACTCATAACCGCGCATGCGTCGGCCGCCATGAGCTCGCACGCCAAGTGGAGTGATGGAGCTCGACAGCGACAGCAAGCCCTGCCCCGTCTTTGCCGCGAGGGTTCGTTGTTGCGAGCCTGACCACACGCCGCCACCACGCCGCGCCTCCGACGATAAGACTGCGCAACCACCGCCGCTTGAGAAGGGCCCGATGAAGCGCCTCACGGGTATGAACAGGATGAACGCCGCCGCTTGGGCCGTGTTTCAAGCTGCGACGAGAAGTATTTCGGGGTCACAACCGCGTCTGCCGGCGCATCTTCTTCATCGGGAGTCGAGCTCTCGACGCCGACAAGGAGGACGCCGAGCCGGCGACCGAGGAGCCCGGTTTTCTCCTCGCATGCGGTAGCGAGCTTACGCATTGTGACACGATGCAAGTCCATGCCGCGGTGGGCGCTTACTACTCGCCGCTACCGCTCGACACAGATCAACCCACAACTTCATCGGCGAAGATGCGAAGACGTCCGCTCCCGGCTGTCCGTTTGGTCCCGACCCGGCTCACGGCTCGGGTGGCTAACGGCGAAGCGGATCGCTTTGCCAGAGGTCATCCGCGACGCTCCATCACCATCGACGGCATGGCGCTCCACGTCGACCTTTACGTTATGCCGTTGGCGAAGCCGACCCGTCCTCGGGACACGATGGCTTGCCACCTTGGGCCCCATCGTTTGGGACGCCGCGCACGCACCTGCAATTCAGACACCGAGGCGTTCCGTTTGTTGATTCGGCGTCCGGCCGGCGCCGCGCCTCCGTTCTTAAGCGCCACGACGGAAGTCCCACGATCCCCAATGACGCCCACGCCTTGGCCGCCGCTCACGGGGCTTTTGGGGTCGTCTTCGCGAAAGCCCGTGGCCTCTCCACCGCGGCGCGCCCGACCACCGCGATCACCCTCAAGCCGGGCGCGACACCGGTGGCGGTCCGCCGTGTCGGTATCTGCGGCGCACAAAGACGAAGTTGAGCGTCAATGTGCGCCGATCTTGAGCGAGGCATCGTCCGTCGCAGGCGATTCGGCGTTTTCCTCACCAGTCCTCCTCGTCAAGAAGCCGAATGGATCGTGGCGCTTCTGCGTCGACTACCGTGCCTTGAACGCGCTCACCATCAAGGACGCATTTCCGATCCCCGTCGTCGACGAGCTCCTCGACAAGCTACACGGCGCCCAGCTTCTTCTCCAAGCTCGACTTGCGGTCGGGTACCATCAAAAGCGAATGCGCCTCAAGACGTGCACACATGACGGCGTGCCCGCACCCATGAGGGACTGTATGAGTTCTGGTGATGCCATTTGGGCTTTGTAACGCTTGCGGACGCTTTCGAGCATTAATGAATGACGCCCTGCGGCCGCTTTCTTCGCCGTTTCGTCCTTGTGTTTTTGACGATATTTTGATCTCTGATGCGGGGGACCACCACCTTGGCACCTCCGCGCCGTTCTCTCTCGAGCCCGTCGCCACCACGGCTCTTCCTCAACCGCGCAAAGTGTGCGTTGGCGCATCGTCGGTCTCCTACCTCGCCACACCATCTCCAAGGACGGCGTCGCCATGGATCCGGCCAAGGTGCGAAGCCATCCGCGATCGCCCCTCCGCTCGGTGCGTGCGGTGCGTGGGTTCCTCGGCTTGGCGGGCTATTACCGCAAGTTCGTCCCACAACCACTGCAAGACGGTGGCCGCCCGCTCACCGCCCTCCTCAAAAGGACGGTTTCGCTGGACCGAGGCTGGCGCAGCAATGCATTCGAAGCTCTCAAGGCCGCGATCACCTCGGCCCCGTCCCTCGCCATGCCGGACTTCTCCAAGTTGTTCGTCGTCGAGAGCGCGACGCCTCGCCCCATGGCTTTGGGGCGGTGCTGGTCCAGCCGCCACCCAATCGCGTTCTTCAACCGGGCCGCCGCTCCCGCCATCGCAGTACCTTTGGCGCGCCACGGCGTGAGCTCATCGTTTTGTCCATTAAGATCGGCGCCATTACGTGGGCGCTCCTTCCTCGTCAAGACGGACCACTACTGACCTTTAAGTATTCGCTGATCGGCGGTTGGCGGCGATTCCGCAGCACCATTGGGTGGGCAAGCTCTTGGCTTCGACTTTACCGTCGAATATAAGCCCGGGGCGACGAACGTGGTGGCGGACGCTCTCTCCGCCGCGACACTCCGGAGGAGGCGCCATTTCGGTTTTTCGGCGCCCGGTTCGACTTCGTCGACCGTCTTCGCCACGCCTTATTTCGTGGAACCGGCCATCGCCGCCATCCGGGATGACGTGATAACGGGCGACGCCGACACCTTGGGCCATCATCGACGGCATCTTTGCGAAGACGCGGGCCGCTTTACATTCCGCCGGCCTCTCCGTTGCTACATGAGATCTTGGAGGCCGTCCATGCCGAGGGCCATGAGGAATGTACAGAAGACGCGCATCGACTACGCGGGACTTCCATTTTCCTAATATGAAACAAGTTGTGCAGGATTTTGTCGGGGATGCGTCACTTACTCGGTGCTATAAGTCCGAACATTTGCACCTTTGCGGGCCGCCGCTTCCTCCTGCTCTGCGCGGGGTGCGGACGGATGTAGCGCTTGATTTCATTGAAGCACTTCCTCGCGTTCGCGGCAAGTCGGTCATCCCGACCGTGGTGGATCGCTGACAAATATGGCCACTTCATCGCTTTGTCCACCCTACTACTCGGTGAGTGCGTGGCACGAGCCTTCTTCATCGACATCGTGACGTCTCCATGGGGTGCCTCGGTCCATGATGTCGACCGCGACGGATCTTCACTTCCAAGTTCGGCGTGAGTGATGCGGTTGATGGGCACCAAGCGCACATGTCATCGGCGTTCCACCCACAACCGACGGCAATCCGAGGCGCCAACCCAACGCGTCATCACCATGTACTGCTACGCCTGCCTCGGCGGCCGCCGCGCCTAATGGCTTCAATGGCTTCCGTATGAGTATGCGTTTTCAACACCGCCTACCAAAGCTCTCTCGGGACACCCGTCCGGGTTGTATATGGGCGTGACCCTCCGTCGATCCGGTCTTATGAGTAGGGGACACCGTGGTGGCGGCCGTGGGCCGCGCACCATCACCGACCGTGACGAGTTCTTGGCGGATGTGCGTCATCGCCTCGAACAGCGCAGCAGTCCGAAGCACCACTACGGCCGGACACACCGCGACGTCTCTCCACGCGGTGGGTGATTGGGTCCTTCTTCGCCTTTGCCGGTCGCCTCCTCGCGCGCGCCTAGCTTGCACGGCAAGCTGAAGCCCGAGATACTACGGGGCCGACATTGCATCACCGAGATCATCAACAGCCGCCTCGACTTGCCCGCGGGAGCTCGCATTCACGATGTGTTCCATGTTGGGGTCCTCAAAGTTTCACGGGCTCACCACGGTGCCTCCTCCGCTACCAGCCCTCCACCATGGTGCCGTGACTACAGAGCTCAGCGGCTGTCCGGACCCGCTTGGCCCGTGGTGTACGCCAAGTCTTGATCCAGTGGAAAGGCGAGGACGGCTGCCTCCCGCGACATGGGAAGATGTTTATCGTTCCTCACCAAGTTTCCGACATTCCAGCTCGAGGACGAGCCGGCTCTCGAGGGGGAGAGATGTCATGTCACGGGCACCGAAGACGTGAGGCGCCATAGGGCTCCGCGACATCCGTCACATGGCAGGTTTTGCTGTAGCTGGAGTCCGGCCGGGCGACGCGGGTGCCCAGGCTGCGGCCTCTGGCTAAGCACGCGTACGTAGATGGAGTCGGTTTTGGATAAAGATAGAAAGAGTCCAAGTTGGTTAGAGAGTTTAGCTTCTAGTCGGTTAGCCTCCAAGGCTATTTATGCATGTACGTGAATTCTAGAAAGGCAAGCAATATATCATATTTCCCAAATACATCTCTCTCCTGAAATTCTCTCAAGCCTGCGGCAGGGGATTCACCCTCGCCGGAGAAGACGGCCGACGGCTACGAACTCCGTAGCCGAGGTCCTGCTACCCTAGGGCCCGACGCCCTTGACAGAGTGCAAGTTCATAAGTCATAAGTCTTGCACAGGTTGAGAATCTTGAGCATGGATTAGTGCCCCTTTGGGACTCTGGAATTTCACAGGAATCGTATAGAAATGTTGCAAGGAAAACGGAGGAAACAAGAAAAAAAATCCCGTCCGTATTCCAAAGGGGGCCTTTTGTGTGGTTTTTATGCACATGCATGGTTGAGCATTTGTGTGGTCTTGTTGTCATCACTGGGAACAACTTTGCCTATTTACCATAAATGCATGCTGGTATACTGATGCAGAGAATGTTTGATTTGTAAAACTGTCAACTTTTGGAGAGTTGTTATTTCAGAAAGTGTTTTTCTTTGTTTTGAAATTTTGATCCATCAAACCATTGAGCTTATGATAAATCAGATGGACTTTTCAAGCCTTAATTTAATGATCATGTAAGTGGCCTAGTAAGTCTGTAATGTATTGCATTGTAGGGATAAATGCATTTGATCAAACACCACCAGAAGAATGGTTTCAAATGAATGCTGTTCTTCGTGTAAGCCTGGGGAACTTCTTGTTTTTTGCAATATTGGCTCTCATGATGATTGGTGTGAAAGACCAGAATGACCGGCGAGATGCATGGCACCATGGTGGCTGGTAGTGACTGTGGTTTGCTATCTTTCTACATTCGCCTTCTCTGGTGTGCTCTTCATGTGGTTTAATCCCTCCGGTCATGACTGTGGTCTCAATGTGTTCTTTATTGTCATGACACTCATCCTTGCTTTTGCATTTGCAATAGTTGCTTTGCATCCCCAGGTAATATACCTCTTCAAACTCCAAATCTCGTCAAGCTATAACAAGAATAAGTATTTATGTGCAGTTTTGAAATAACTATTGGTAAGCACAAAGAAATCTGAATCATTTGATTGTCTTAATGATCCAAATTTCTAATGCAATGGTTCATACAGTTTTCTGCTGGTGCCTGATACATGTTGCTGTTTATGCGTAATGGAATATTGTTTCCTTTCCAGGTCAATGGAAGTGTTATGCCTGCTTCTGTCATTTCTGTTTACTGTACATACCTGTGCTACACTAGTCTCTCCAGTGAACCGGATGACTACGAGTGCAATGGGCTTCACAGGCATTCTAAGCAAGTTTCAATGGGTGCTCTTATACTCGGGATGCTCACTACGGTGCTCTCTGTTGTGTACTCCGCAGTTCGCGCTGGATCTTCAACTACATTCCTTTCGCCGCCATCATCTCCTAGATCTGGTAAGAACACTCCAATTACAACCCCCCACACAGCCGGATGCTTGGTCGACTGTCATGGGTGATGAAAAATGCATGCAGGAGCCAAAAACCCACTACTCGGTGACGAGGAGGATGGCAAAGAAAGTGAACCACGCCCCGTGAGCTATTCCTACACCTTCTTCCACCTCATCTTCGCCCTTGCAAGCATGTATTCAGCCATGCTCTTGACTGGCTGGACGAGCGCTGCATCAGAGAGGTCAGAGCTGATGGATGTTGGATGGACCACCGTCTGGGTGCGCATCTGCACAGAGTGGGTCACCGCCGCGTTGTACATCTGGACCCTCATCGCCCCACTGCTCTTCCCAGACCGTGATTTCTCCTAGGCACCCCCGCACCCATAGCCTACGAGTTGTTTAGTGCTGTTAGTTGCGATTGTGAATATGAATAAGCAGAAGTTGGGAATTGGTAGGGATCTGGTATTATCTGTATGCTATCTGGCATGCCTAATGTGGTGGACTGGTGGTAGTGGTTAGTACCTGTTTGTGTGGCCTTGTAGAGAATATATTTCGGCCGAGTGTAGGTTGTGGATTTTAAGTCATAATGTAGCTATATGTGATATGAATATGATGTCAAGTTGCGGTTGACTCTGTAATGACGACAGTTATCATTTGTAAAGAATACGTCTATTGCTCGTAATGTTGTACTAACTACGCCTGTAGCTCGTGTTTATAGACCTACAGCGCGGTTGATTGCAGTTTTGGAATGTGCCTCTAGCAAGTGATGAGTGGGTGGATGAAATTACTTCATGAGGGTCAGGGCGTCTGCCTGCCGTGCTGCTAGCCGCATCTAGTCGACGCCTCGACGGTGAGTGCCATCTGCTCTTGGGACCTGTCCTCCTACTACGCAGGCAGGGCTGATTGAAGAAGCGTCTCCAGCTAGCAACGCGCATGTCTCCTCCCCCTCTTTGTTCTCAGCACATTGATGGGGGAAAAGAACACAACGAAAACACCCTCTTCACACCTTACAAGCAGCAGATATACGTCCATCGCCGTATGCCTAAGTATGTTTAGAAGAAAAAACTTCATATATAAAAGACTACGGTATCCAAATGATTAGTACAGATCACGGTGACATTGCAAGCCACCTGCATGATAAGATTCGCTACACGAAGGCTCAGACAGCTTGAGCAGGAACTAACAGCCACAATACAGATTAGATTTCACCTGACCGGAAAACAGCCAGTTGAAAGTGACCAAGGCTTTTCTGAGCTCAGTTTGCACTCATAAAGGGTCAAAATCAAGCGGGGCTGCAGACATATCTACTGATCGGTGCCATGGGTCAATTTGACTACCATTCCTTGTCATAACTACCACAATTAGCTACACAAGCTAATGTCAAAGCTCTGCGGTAGCTCCGAGGGCCCGCATCATCATTTCTGTTTTTTCTCACACTTCCTCTTCTTTTTCCTCTTGTAGTTCTGCAGCACTTCGGACCGCTGGAGCGGTGAGGCTGATAGCAGCCACTTACTAAATTCAAGGTCATCCATACCCATGAAGGATGCGATACAGCTAAACTCTTTCCTTTTCTGCTCCAGTGAATAAGATCTTGCCACTTTTCTTTTCTCCTCCAATGAATAAGATTTTTCCATGACAGTATGCTTTGTTTCATTCTTACTGTGCAGCTCCTCTAAGGAGCTCTGAACAGTCTCGTCTGTTCCACCCTTCTCTCTTTCGTTTGTTCGAGAGTTCACAACATCCTCATTGCGGTGGGCATAAACTATCCCTGTTAAACAGACCAAATTTATTACTTCAATATAAAATGGATCAGTGAGAGGGATGAGAGGTTACAGAAGTCAGCCTACCAGGCTACTTTCAATTAGTAATCTCATATGAACTTCTACAATTACACAGAAACATAATTATTCTCAAAATCACGAGCATGATAGACATAGCTTACTAGACAATACACCCGGGAGACAAAGGGTGAAAATATTTTATGCCAGGTTTTTCACTTCTCAGCAAAGAGAATCACTGTATATTTATAGCTGGATCCATAAACAGCTGTTCAGCTTCAAGCTACAGAAGAATAGCTTGATATTCCAAAACAGTGTAAAATAACATAATAATTCAACTTTTAAGCAGTCTATATTTTAGTGTAGAAAATGCAAGCTACCTGAATCTGAATGAAGACATGCTAAGGCGCGTTCGCGAAAAAGCAAGCTACTGTGAATTTATGAAGGACTGACTGAATAAGCTCAAAATATACCAAGACTAGGAAACGATAGATTGAACAGCAGGCCTTGAATACTAGCTACAGATAAACACCATAAAAGAACAGAATGGTGCAGTATTTCAAAATCTTTTGAGCAAGTATCTCCGAAGGTCTAGATTGCATCTAAAATGAATAACTAGTTTTCTGTATCAGCCTTTGAAGCTAACAGCCACAGTAATGACTAAACCTTCGCCATTTGGTCCATGAACCTTTTATGAGTATATTTATGGTAAACATAAAGTAAATTTTCAGAGAAAGAGCATACCAAAATCAACCAATTTCTGATTATCCGTATCTGTTGTTGCTGTGGAAGACTTCCTATTCTCTTGTGAACCAAATAAATCAGTATCAACTATTTCTCTTATCCCTGTTGCTTCTGTTGCACTACTCTTGCCATGTTCTCCATGCATCTCAATAATCTCACTAGTAAAAAGCTTATCGGACAAGTCACGGAAAAGATTGCAGATCCCAAAGAGCTCACCTTGAAATTTCTTGTCATCCTAAATCAGAATTATAAATTTAAAAAAAAAATCAGAATTATCCAAATTTGATACCCAAAACGGATACCAGGTATCTAGTCAGTAAGCTGTAAACTTAAAACTACCAAAAGGCCAATCTGAATTAAACTATTGTGCAGTCGTGATTGCACCTAGTCTGTCACACCTTCAACAGCTAAAATAGCCCAAACTGAAATTCTCAAACTAACATATGCTGATGTGTTAAAAAAATGCATAGGAAGATCGTTGGGTGGTGACATGTTTGTTTTTTCTCAAATGCCATCTAACAACAATTATGCATAATGTTATTCTGTGGATTACACAATGTCACTTCCTTGTAACAATACACCCAGGTATTTTGCATCAATGTATGAATTCCCAAACACTTAACATCCTGATTGGGTCTTGGACCCAAAAAGCAGGTGTATAACAGTCAGAAGACAGTAAATTTGAAACATTTCTGAATGTATGAAGTCCTTATCAAATGTCTCAATCCTAACACATCTCTGAAGATAAGAAGAAAATGAAAGAAACACATATCTCTTACACAGTTAGACCTTTGTTTGGAAAGCAGAGAAAATGTTTATGGAACTGAACCAAATGGAGTAGTTAACTTGGGCAAACACGGTCGTAGCAGAACACAAAAGGAACATATTGTGATCCTTTTTGGTGTAGCTGTCAAACTACGTGCCACATAGAATGGACAAAAATTCTAATTCTTGACTACGCCTATCCAAGAATATTGAGTAAATAAACCCCATCCTCGAACATCTTTTGTTCCAAGCCAGCTCAAATTGTACCAATACAAATGCCTCGTGGAAAGCAATTTATGTCCTCCATTCAATCTTATCAAGATACTTCTATGGCTAAGAGAATACCTGCACGCCTTCAAAGTAACGTCTCTCTATTTTTCCAGAGACTGCAATGTTGGAAAGCTGCTGTTTATATATCTGTCGAGAATAAATGAGCTCTTCAAGTGAACCAGCACCAAGTAAGCGAAATACTGTGACATGCCGTCTCTGTCCATACCGAAATGATCTGTCTTGTGCTTGCAAGTCTTGGGCAGGGTTCCAACTTGGATCAAATATCACCACACGGTTAGCACTAACAAGATTTACACCTAAATTACCTGCCCGAGTAGATATAAGGAAAACCTGCATAAAAGAATTTAACCACTTAAATCAACTATGGCCTTCAAAATTTTGTTAGGTAGAAGTACAAAAAATCCACATCTGCCAAAATTCACCTGTTTGCTAGGGCTTCTGTTGAACTCATCCACTAGTGATTGGCGTGCATTCATGGGAGTCGTTCCATCAAAGCGTGAAAAGCAATAACCCTTCCTTATGAGAAACTTCTCTAGTATGTCAAGCATCCTGTATGTAAATAGAAATAAATGAAATCATCAAGGAAACCAAATGCAGTGATGCTACAAGTAGGAAAGTCTCCTTCACCCCCCCTCCTCCCCCTTCTCTCTCTCTCTTCCTCTTCTGCACGTAAGAACAAGTAGCATATCTAAAGTGCGTGTATTTAGAAGATAATAGCAACAATACTATTTACAATTAATTTTCACCATTCATTTGGGCAACTCATATTTTGACCAAAACTAACTTTCTAAATATCTACTTAGTTAGGTAACATATATTATGGGGGTCACAAGTTAGAAAGTTTTACATCCAATCACACCCTAAAATCACTGTCAGACATATAAATCTAAACCACAACTCTAATTGAGACAGTTTTTGGCATAGATATAAAACCTAAATAAATAAGATTTTGTGCTCTAACGAAAGCATGCCTACTAAGGAATATGAAGTAACAATTTTTCCATTACAAAATCGATAATAATCAAAAGAATGGAAAACCCACTTACAGCAGTGGACAGATATATTTTGTGTATTCTACCATTTTATGGTCAAGTGTGGCTGAAACCTAAAAGATCTTCTGAAATATGTTTCCTAGTAAAAAAGTCAAACAGAGATGTATTTATGGAATGATAGAACATGACCCATGTACTAGAATAGTTAGCAATCTGTCTTTTCAGTCCTAATTTGAGAAATAAACAACATTAAATTGTGGCATGAAAGTAATAACTAGAGCAATTGGTAAAACAGTGGGACTAAACATCGATATAAATTGGAACTGATGGGATTAAAGTTCATGGCAATATATGTTATGATGGCTACTACTACTTCTGAGGAAGTAATTGTGGGTTGTGGGAGGACGTGGTTTGATCTCACGGCGGCGGCGAGGCTGCGACGCCGTCCTGGCAGTCGGCATCGAACAGAGAGCGAGAGCGCACGAACACGAGAAGGGAGCGGGAGAGATTAATCAATCTCCAGCCAAACTTATCATTAACCAAGTGTTTAGGCTTTATAGCCACATCCTAACAAACTCACCAAAATGACTAACAAACTTCAAATCGACTAACTGAACTCAATCTGGGATCCTAGACTCTAGGAATGGCGCCCGCTCTGGACGCGGTCACCATGCAGAGGCCGCGCGCCGCACGCGAGCTGTTGCCGCTGCTCAGCCACGGCTGCGCTTCCGGCGCTGGTACACCTGGCCCACCATAACAATATAACCTTGCCAGCTTATGAGCTAAATGTTAGTGCATAAATGAACAACCTGACAGAATAACTGAAAAGAAGAATCTTGTCACCCTGCTGAGTCCACAGTGACAAAAGCCTTTCTAGTGCTCGCATCTTTCCACAATGTTCAGCATCACTGAGACCCATGAAGTTTTCACTTTTAGCGGTACCACCAACTAAGTCAATATCTGCACCGAAGACAGCAGCTGCAAGTTCAGCATCTTTCTTCTGCTTTTCAGGCTCATCCTTTGGACTAGGTTTTATCAGCTCCAGATGGTTGCTAATCTACAATAAAGGAAGAGATATCAGATTTTTCAAAAAAAAATGTCCAAAATAATGAACAGCTTTTTGTTGTTGGCTTGTTGCTGCTGCTGTCATTCCAAATAACATAGGATAGGAAAAACCTGCTGAAGCTTGACGAGGCAAGGAAGAACAAGACAGAAGGGGCATATAGAACAGCCTTCATCAGGGTTGTCTCTGTGAAGATAAGACCATATAACACCATCTGGTTCAGTTCTCTTGCAACATTCAACCTGAGGTAAAGGACTTCCACAGCTACAGGGTACATCCCTATTAATAAGGATCTGTATATCAGGTTGTTGCAGCATTCTTCTATAAACACGTTTTTGAACATCACTCATTTTGCAGAAAACAATATTATCCTCCTTCCCAAGCATAAGATGTCCAATTGTCTCCTCTTTTGTCCTTCTCAATAAGAATTTCCTAAGAACGGAAACAAGGTGCTTCTTGCGCGCATCAGCAACTCGAACAAATCTCTCAGGAGCACTTAGCCTCTGACCCTGTTTTAGAGGCTCATCATAATAGGCTCGAAAGTGTTCTCGATCCCCTAAGCAGCCAGGCACGACCCAGTCAAATAGATTAAATAATTCCATGATCTTATTCTGCATTATGGTCCCCGTGAGACCAAACCGCTTTTGAGTTGTTATCCCCAAGCATGCTGTATATAACTTGGATTTTTCATTCTTGAGACGATGTGCCTCATCAACAACCACAAGTTCCCACGAGACACCACATAAAATCTTGTCATGAATTCTGAAAGTATCAAAACTGGTAATGAGTACCTCCAGTCCTTGAGTTTCAATTTTTCCAAGAACCAAATCACGATTTGGACCATGATAGACAGCAACAGAGAATTCTGCCCACTCAGAAAATTCATTTTGCCAGTTCCGAATCACCGAAGTAGGGCAGAGGATGAGTACAGGGCCAGTTTTCTTTCCTTTGTTTGTTGATTGCTCATGGCCATTGCCTTTTCCAATAACAGAAGACAAAAAAGCAATAGTTTGAATGGTCTTTCCCAAACCCCTAAATCACAAGAGAAATCATGTTAAAAGGTGAACAGGAAGTGCAGTAAGATTCAAAGAGCCCAGTAACTTCTACGTATAGGAATGAGTTAATTGTCACTATATCAACAGTGTACATATATGCATATGCTAACCTTTAATAAGCCGAGCTTACTTACTTAGTATTATGCACCAGCAACAACAAACTACATTGAGAAAACTAATTGCTTTGCTAAAATAATTTGGATCCCCACCAACATTTAATATGATTGAATGAGCGCTTATCTAAAAGAAGACTCTTGATTGATATTCAAGGTTATTTCAAGAACGAAATGAGGATCATCGATCTCCTTAAAGAAAATGATCATCTGCAATTTTGAAGCCTCACATGTCATCTCCAAGAATACCGCCATGATTATTTCTATACAAATTGTACAAGAATCTCACACCGTCCCTCTGATGCGCAAGTAGCCTACAATTTATTGATGGGGGCACCTACAACCAGATAAAAAAAAGTACAGAAATTAAACTGATGAATAATTATAACGATCAGGGGCTTGGGCAGAGACACAAGCAAAAATGCATTTCTGTGTGATGATTACAAATAATACAGGATGGAATTTTTTTGGGGGGTGTTAAATTTGAACATAAAACAATCCCACAGTGGACAAAGATGTAAAACCATTCACAGAAAATGAAGAAACAAAATCAAGTATAATGTTTTGCAAACAATAATCATGTAAGAACATAGCTCTATGCTATAAAAGCATGGTGTGCACATGTGCAAATCACATTTACTTTTCATGCTTGTAGCTGATACTTTTGGTTGAGCACTATTGAACACCCTTGTTTTGCCAAAACCTTGGCCATGTCTGAGTTTTGCCCATGAGTAAATTTTTTAGTGGTTTTGGTGTAGTCCAAAGAAATGGATCATGCAATTATTTACGATGCTTCTTGAAGCTAGGAAAAAACTTATCAGCAAAAACAATATCTCAGCCTTAAAGAGAAAGTAGAATAAATGAGTCCATGAAAGAAACAATAGCAACACAGCAGAACCATATAAATAAATAAGGGGCAACTATTTTCCCAGAAAAAACAAGTTGTCAGCCCCTTCACTACAGAGAATTAATTAAGTTCAGCTTCGTTGTAAATAATAGTATTGTTAAAGAGACCTCGAGATCTGGTCCAACATAAATCCTGAAGGTCAAATGATGAAAAAAAGCAGTCCATCAACCACATAATACATGTCCCATCAACCATGGAACGTGTAAAAGTTGAGTTATGATATAAAATGCATGCAAATGGCTCATAATCAACTACTGTCTCCTTGTATTTAACTGAGATAAACCACAGGGCATCAACTATTGTCTTCTTGTATTGTATTTCCCTGGAACTATCTCTATCGCAACGTATTCATTTACCAATTTCTATTTAACTGAGATAAACCGCATCAAGAACAGCAAGATATGCCATGGCAAACGGTTATGCAATGTTTTCTCGCTCTCCCTCTTCTCACAAGAAGTCGGATTTATCACTACTCACTCCATCCCCAAATACAAGGAGTGCATGTATTTCAAAATTCAAACTTTGTCATCTTTGACCAATAATTAGTGTAATCATAATATTCATATGAAAAGTTTACACTAGAAACGTGGTTATATCAGGTTTGTATTCATAAATACTTTGTAATGATCAAACTTATGTTACCATAAATCCGTTTTTGTACTAGTATACTGAAACTCAACTACTTCGTGCGCAAGTCATTCTTGCGAGACAAGCCCTAACGAATCTACTGCCACCGAGGAGACGCAGGCGCAGTGCGGTACCTGGACGACAGGGTGCTCTCCAGGCAGCGAGAGCACAAGTGGCTCGTATGGCCCGAGGGACTCGAGGGCGGCCGCTGGTGGCGGAGGCAGGCAGCGGCGGATAATGGGGCGACTTTTTCTCTCGTCCTCATCCTCCGACGACGGCGGTTCGTCGTCCTCCCGCGGCTTCTCGATCGGGGCCCTGGGGGCGGGTGGGAGCTGTATGGGCCTGGAGGAAAAGGAGGAGGATGAAGAGGTGGCGGCCTCGAGGCGGAGGAGCTGCTGCGAAAGGGACGTCTTTGGGGGTCTCCGCGGAAGGAGAGCGGGATGCGGCGGCGAGCGCGGTTGGGTCTGTGGTTGGGAGGAGGAAGAGGAGCAGGCGTTGAGGGTTTCCTTGAGGCGGTTGAGGGACATGGACGGAGGCGGTGGTGCTCCGGCGGGTCCCTGCCGTGGAAGGACTCCGAAGCGAAGGCGGCAATTTTGGTTTGGGAGGAGAGTTCTCTGGTTGATCCAACAAAGAACAAACGGTCAAAAACAATGGCGAAGGCGTTCTCTTCGGTTTGGACTTTGGAGTACGATGATGATTCTCGTTTGCTCGTCCCGATGTAGCCGCCCACGGAGATTATTAATTTCAATTCTAATACTAAGTTAATTAACTATCAAAACTATAATTTTTTATCGCTTTTCTGACAAATGGATTTACACGCAACAGTTTAAACTCACCATTCATGATAGAACGGGTGAAATAAAACTGTAATAAATTTCGTGAACAATTTATACCTCTGCATAAAAATATGGAACATTATATTTTTGACCTGAAAATTGCAGATCTAGCAGAAATACGAACTGTCCAATTTTATGAAAAATTAATCCACCAAAGATCGATACTCCTTTAATCACAAACTGTTTTTTGTTAAGTTTTATCTTAAACAAAACTCTTGTAATTTTAACTATGTTATGAGAAAATACATCAACTTCTATATTATCAATTTAGTCTATTAAATTATTGATGGAATATGTTTTGATGGTGTATCTATATAAACTCATATATTTTAATATTTATTTAAAAATGATAAAATAGAGATATTTGAAATATGATAAAATTTAACTAAATTATAATTTATAATGGAAGAAAAATGAACACAAAACTTACTCAAATAAAAATAGTAAAATATGGTCCAATGAGATACAAAACCACTACCCAGCGACGATGACCACCCCCATCTCATTTTTCTCTTTCCCTCTGGAGGACCTAGCGTCATGGCCTCATGGGCCCCGTTCGCTTCGCTGAAAAAAACAAGTCAAAACACTGTTCCGGCTGATTTATTGTGAGAGAAAAACACTGTTCCGGCTGAAAAAACAAGCTGAAAACGATGGATTATAAGAGAAACGAACATGTCCACGCAGACATCGGTCCATGGTGGGGCCAGCGGCTATAGTTTTTACGAAACCTGGCACCGGGGGCGAGGTGGGCGGTGTGTTGGCCCAGGCTGTTTCAAAGCACGGGAGACACGATCTCTAACACCCAAAGAGAGCTGTAGGGTCTACAGGAAAATAAAGGAGGCCTAGAGGAGGGGTGAATAGGCCTGTAAAAATTCAACTCAAAACTCTGTTAGAACAGAGGACGGTACTGCCGGCCTTACAGGGCGGCACTGTCGCTCTACGAAAAATAATCTAACATAGCTGAGATTTAACAGATATGAACCTAACCCCACTAGATGCTGAATCCTGCAATACAAAGCCAAGATCCAATTCAAAGACTGGATACCACAGAAACTTCACACAACAGTAAATCGAGCAACTAAACCCTAATAACAGCTAGCAATAAGATAAACAGCAAGTATAGTAAGATGAAGCACGCGAGACACAAGATTTATCCCGTGATTCAGCTCACCACTAAGATTTGCCTAAGTCCATGTTGTTGAGGAAGCCACAGAAGGCTTGAGCTTGCCACCAAGGCTTTCCTTACCATCGTTCTCAAATCAATAGAGTAAACTCTTGAAGTGAGAGATGATTTCTTAGCTTTTAAATGAGGTTACAAACATCCCAAGGCTGCCACACAAGTTGGCAAGCACAAGGACAACGCCTAGCCGGCTAAGAGCAAGCTCCAAGAGTAACAAACCCTAGAACCACCGGCCAAACGTGAACCAGATGCTCTTAGACTTTGGAAATCAGTGGATTTTCTCTCCAATCGAGTTTTGTTACCTTTTTTCTCAAGTTTTGATGGTTGGAATCAAGGATTAGCTTGAGGGATGGAGGAGCAACAATGGAGGAGAGAGGTGAGCTTTGATTCTGTCTTGTTTCGAGCAGAATGACTCAGTGGAGAAGATGATCATTGTGGTCTAGGGCCTGAAGGGTATAAATACCCCCGAGCCCAATGGTCAGTTAAGGGCGGCACTACCACTCTTAACAGGGCGGCACTACCGCCCTAGCAAAAACAGGTAAGATGATATAAAATTTGGCTAGCTGTTTTGACTAGGTGAGAGGATGTAGATCTATGAATTTGAGCATCTGGTTCAACAGTTGACCAACTGTCCTAAAATCCCTCTTAATAGTATGACTTTTCCTAAACTCAATTTCAAAACATAAAAGAATTTAAGCTTTCTTTGAGTTAGGTCTGGCCACCATTTGTAATTAGGACACCTACAACATGTACATCATCCTCATTCTTTGATTATCTGCTTGTCATCTCGATAAATCTCATTAGTCCTCTAATTTGGTGGTCATCAATGCCAAAACCCACAATAGAGCTTGATTGCACTTATAATCTCCCCATTTTTGATAATTGATGATAACCCAATTTAGAGCTTACAGATGATATGAAATCTAAACTGAGATTTTCGAACTATGGGTGTAGGAGCCTCCCCCTAAATATGTGAATAGATATTTGAATTCTCAAATTGGCATGAAAGGCTATGATTCACATTTTAGGTGTGATGGGAACATTCCCCTACATCCATGCCTGCTGTGGGGTGCTGAACAGAGTGTCAAAAGAATAAACATGATGTATATGACAGGTTATATCAATTCAAACACACAAAATTCTGGCTGATACAA
Organism: Miscanthus lutarioriparius; assembly: GCA_904845875.1. Classification (NCBI taxonomy): domain Eukaryota; kingdom Viridiplantae; phylum Streptophyta; class Magnoliopsida; order Poales; family Poaceae; genus Miscanthus; species Miscanthus lutarioriparius. The sequence continues at coordinate 109,255,666 of CAJGYO010000001.1, forward strand.
CACAGGGTGGCACTATCGACCCCATAGGGCGGCACTGCCGTCCTGACTATATAAGTCAGGTAGCACTGAGATTCCTACAACAGATCATATGAATATAAAACAATTTAAACTCAGAATATGACAAGCTAAAACTGTAACCATGAATACATGTCCATATCTGAAACAAATAAAGTAACAAAGTAGCATAATATCATAAAATAGAGTTTTGAGCGACTCTCAAACTCACAACCTAACAACTACTCTCATCGGATCTGAACATAAAGCGCAGTAGCAAGGCGTCGAAAATATGTTGACCCCTCTAATTTTCTTCCCCTTTGGCATCAAATACCAAAAAGAGAAGTCACTCGTCACTGTCGGAGTCGACGCGGGCACGTCCGGCGACGTGGGTGTGTGAAGTGAAGCGTGCTGAACATCGCGGAGGTGCTGCCACAGCTGATGTAGAAGGCCCTGGCTGATCCATCGAAGGACACGGTCTCTTGAAATAAGTGCGAAATAAAGCTGCCTGAACCTATGGATCGGCCTCTGTAGGATGAATCTCTACACCAAGGTCCTGCTGACTTGGGGCCTCCTCAAAATACTGTCCCCGTGGGTACCCGTAGTACTGACTGAATGACTCATATGAGTGTCCATGCTGCTGATCATCTGGCTGTCCATCATGATGCTCATGTGGCTGATCCTGCTCTTCGTTAGAGGAAGAAAGGCAAGGCAAATTAGGAAACTAAGGTGGTGGCTGCACTGGTAGAAGTGGTGGCAGCCCTGCCATCTCCCTAGCATGCCTCACAGCTTCCCTATTCTCCATTCTATCCTCATAAGCAGTCTGTGAAGCATATGCATAATGAGTAAAGATAACCTTCATCCATGCACTCATCTTTCTCCACTTAGACTTCTTCTTTTGTTCTCTAGCATTGGACGGCTCAGGAATATCTCTATGTTCAGCTCCAGAAGAGTGAAAGCCTCCTGCCCTATTGTCTCTAAGTCCTTAGAACCAGTGTGCTGAGTAGCTGATCCAAGTCCCCCTAACCCACCATGGGTCTTTTTGATCTTGTAAATAGTGTGCTCATAGTCCTTAGGGAACCACATGCCAATCACTCTCTCAATCATAAACATAAGGTAAGGAGCATAGGGCAAAGATCTCCTCCCATCATCCATGGCATATGCTAGCTCAATCCAAATGAATCTTGGAACATTAAACTTTTCACTGGTGGGAAACCTAGACAACACATTAGTGATATAGCCATTCAAATCTATTGCATTGTCTTTAGGGTTGAGAGTGATCCTAAAAAAATTGTTCATGATGTAATAGAAGCTCTTGAGCTTGGTCCTTGACCAATTAGGAACTGTAAGATTTTGATCCTCCCACATGAAGCTTACTTTCATTGGCTCAAGACGATGCTCATTATGTATCCTCTCATATCCCCTATGGATGTGTCCAAAACCAAGAATACGACAGAAGGTGACAAAATCAATTCGATAATGTCACCCATCAGTCATCCAATGAAGCTCATCCACTTCCCTGTTCCAATAGTAAGTAGCATGGAATTAGGCAAGAATCTCCCTGTTCCAATCATACCTGAAACTCATAATATCTGTCATCTCAAAGCGGTCACAGGTCTTGATTGTTGTAGCAAATTAATGATCATCCCTGCTCTCCAAGTCACCAAAGTCAATGTACTGCATCTTGCTAATCTTGCCTGTTGACTTGGATAGGATGGTTGTGGCATAAAAATCAGATTGAAAAGCATTCCAAAATCTATAATCAACGCCATTTGATTTATTAGAGGAGTAAGGATCAATCTCTCTAGCTTCACCTGTCTTCTTTCAACTCATGGAATAATCAACAACCCTATGATCATCGTTGTTTTCGGGAGGAATGAGGTCGAACCTATCAGTGTTATCTCTCATGTAGCTGCTATCAAACTCTGAAATGTGTAGAGGAGAATCAGACCACACCCGAAAGGTTCTTCTCATCCTCTGAATGTTTTCTTCTTCAGCAAGGTCTTCATCAAGATTTCTGTCTCTAGGAGTATAGCTCGCCTGTCCCCTGCCTCTCTTGACCTTTTGTTTAGTTGTCAACATCTTTCTTTTTCCTCAGTCCATCTATGCAATTAAATGAGACTTGATAAGAAACTGTATAAGATAATGAGTTAAACACGGCTACAGGCAGGTTTTAACAAATTTTTTTTTTGAAGATGACATAGGAAGCTGTGCTGGATTTGGAATTAGCATGGTAGGGCGGCACTGCTGCCCCCTAAGGCCGGCACTACCGCCCTCAGTTGCTTCACTATTTCATTTTTAACTTTCTCGTTCTGGTTAAATCCTATTTCCAACAGTGTCAATTCATCATCACAATTTTAGAATCACAGTCTAAACAAAGAATACATGAAACCCTAGCTATGAATTTGAAAGATTGAGTATGAAAAACTTTAGAAACAATTTTTGATAAATGAATCCAATCCATTCTGAAATTCATCGGATTTATGAGCTTGAGTATAACGGTTAGAATCTGTTAGGGGTGCCATTAATGGTCCTAAGGGCGGTATTGTCGCTCTCCCCAAAATCATCCAATCGGTGAAATCCAAAATCAACTCGATTCAACCATCAAAAACCTTTCTAAACTCTTCATACTCCCCCTAAAAACTGAAATCTATGACTAAAAGCTTCACATTGCATAGATTGCAAGGGGTTAGGGTTTCACCTTGCTTCCAAACCATTGGAGTGGAGGGAGAAGAGAAGAAATGGCTCGGCCAGGAGTCTCCTACAGTGACCAGCGATGAAGAGACTTGATCAGCTGCAGGGGCGACACTACCGGGGTGGCAAGTCGTAAGAAACAGCGGCGGTGCATGCTTGAGAGAGAGGAAGAGAGGAGCACGGGCGTCGGCGTCGGCTAAGAGAGAAGGAGAGAGTTAGGTCGGGGGCCAGAGAAGGAATAAATTGAACAAAATAGGCCCCGCAACCCAGCCAAAATTGGCTGAAAATGGCCCAGTTTTCAGAGAGCGACACTACCGGCCAAGATGGGCGGCACTGCCGCCCTGCCAAACTTGCAGGGTTTACGCTGAAACTTTATGACCTCCTTCACCTCAAATATGGATAAATATTCTCTAAATATCATAACCAGTAAGCAATCAACAATACAGACAATGGTCATGACACTTAGTTGGCCTTTTGAAATGGTTTTGAAACACAACGTAACATCCTTTTAAATCATTTTCCTATTTTACTAGGTAGTCAAACAGAGGTGTGCCATATTTCAAACCATGTTACGAGAATCAAGTATATTTAGCTCACTACGCAAAGCACAAAACTTTGACTCATCGAGAGGCTTAGTGAATATATCGGCTAGTTGTTTTTCGGTACTCACATGACGAATTTTGATATCTCCTTTGGTTTTGTGGTCTCTCAAGAAATAATGTCGGATGTCTATATGTTTGGTTCTTGAGTGGCTTACGGGATTATTTGCTAGCTTTATGGCATTTTTATTGTCACACAAGAGTGGGATTTTGGTGAATTAACATCCGAAATCACGAAGGGTTTGTCTCATCCAAAGTAGTTGAGCACAACATGCACCGGCTGCAACATGCTTGGCCTCGGCGGTGGAAAGTGCTACACAATTTTGCTTCTTAGAACTCCAAGACACTAGGGACTGTCCAAGGAATTGACATGTCTCCGAAGTGCTTTTTCTATCTACCTTGCAACCGGCGTAATCAGAATCCGAATAGCCAAGTAGATTGAACCTGGAGCCCTTAGAATACCACAAGCCAATGTTAGGAGTGTGTACTAAATATCTTAAGATTCTTTTAATAGACACTAAATGGTACTCTTTTGGGTTGGCTTGAAATCTAGCACACATGCACACACTAAGCATTATGTTTGGCCTAAATGCACATAAGTAAAGTAGAGAGCCGATCATGGAGCGATATACCTTGATGTCTATGGCTTTCCCTTCTTCATTTAGATCAAGATATCCATTAGTTGGCATGGGAGTTCTGATAGGCTTAGCATTCACCATGTTAAACTTGTTAAGCATATCATGGGTGTACTTGGTTTGGCTAATGAACGTCCCTTTCTTCATTTGCTTGATTTGAAAATCTAAGGAAGAATTTCAGTTCACCCATCATGGACATCTCAAATCTCTTAGTCACAATCCTACTAAACTCAGCACAATACACATGGTTAGTACTACCAAATATTATGTCATCGACATATATTTGGCACACAAATATACCATTTCCAACTTTGTGAGTAAAGAGTGTAGGGTCGGCTTTGCCTATTTCAAAGCCTTGTTTGAGCAAGAATTACTTAAGGCATTCATACCATGCTCTTGATGCTTGCCTAAGCCCATAAAGCGCCTTTTGGAGTTTATAAACATGGTTGAGGAACTTGGGATCTTTAAATCCCGGTGGCTGCTCTACATACACCAACTCTTGTATTGGGCCATTGAGGAATGCGCTCTTAACATCCATTTGGTACAACTTGAAGTCATGATGGGCAGCAAAGGCTAGATGCATTCAGATTGCTTCAAGTCTTGCCACAGGTGCATATGTTTCTTCAAAGTCCAAATCCTCTACTTGAGTGAAGCCTTGGGCCACCAATCTTGCCTTGTTCCTTGTCACCACGCCATTTTTATCTTGCTTGTTGCGGAAGACCCATTTAGTACCAATGACATTGGTATTAGGCCTTTTCATCAATTTCCACACTTGATTTCTTTCAAAGTTGTTGAGCTCTTCTTGCATGGCCATGACCCACTCCGGATCTCCAAGTGCTTGTTCTACCTTGAGAGGTTCCAAAGAGAAAATAAATGAGTAATATTGATAAAAATTTGCTAAATGTGAACGAGTTGTTATCCCCTTTCGAATGCTCCCAAAGATGTTGTCAATGGGGTGATCCCGTTGTATAGTTTGACAAATTGACGTAGCCTTCAATGTTCAACACCTCCTTGTTCTTCTTCTGGACCTTCAGCCTCTTCTTGTTCAAAGATAGGCTCTAGGTTGAGCCCTTGAGGTGGTAGAGTAGGAGTTGAAGGAGCTGCTGCTGAGGTGGATGGGGCGGCACTGCCGCCCTCATGAGTGGCACTTCCGCCCTGCTGATGTTCAGCAGGTGAGTGCTACCCTTGTCGATGGAGTACGTCAGCGGAAATTTATGCAGCAACATCCTGGGGATCCTCATCATCAGTGGCTTGATCTTCTTGTGGCCTAATGTCGCCTATAGCCATTTGCTTGATTGCCTCACATGGTGGATCCTCCTTTCCTACAACACTTGAATCAATTTGCTCCACTTGAGAGTCATTAGATTCATCAAATATCACATCTACCGTGACTTCAACTCTACCCATGGTTTTGTCGAAGACATAATAGGCATGCTCATTTGATCCATAACCAAGAAGAATGTCTTCATCAACTTTAGGTGTGAATTTAGAGTTTTTGAGTCTTTTGTTAAGTATAAAACACTTGCACCCAAACACTCTAAAGTATGACATCTTTGGTTTGTTACCGGTTAGAAGCTCATATGAGGTCTTCTTGAGTTTCTTGTGTAAGTAGAGACGGTTGATGGCATGGCAAGCGGTGTTGACGGCGTCACTCCAAAAGAGGTCCGACGTCTTGTATTCATCTAGCATTGTCCTTGCCATATCAAAAAGTGTACTGTTCTTCCTCTCTACTACACCGTTTTGTTGAGGGGTGTAAGGAGTTGAAAACTCATGTTTGATGCCCTCATTATCAAGAAACTCTTCAACTAAAGTGTTCTTGAATTTGATCCCATTGTCACTTCTTATCTTCTTGATAGAAAGACCGAACTCCCTTTGTGTCCTTCTCACAAATATCTTGACTTTCTCTTGCACCTGGGACTTATCATAAACAAAGAACACCCAAGTGAAACGGGAATAATCATCAACAATAACTAGACCATATTTGTTACACCCTATGCTTATGTAGGTGACCGGTCCAAAGAGATCCATGTGAATCAACTCCAACGGTTGTGTGGTAGTCATGATGCTCTTTGGTGGGTGAGGTACACCTACTTGCTTTCCAGCTTGACAAGCACTACAAATCCTGTCTTGCTCAAATTGAATATTGGTTAGTCCAAGGATGTAGTTGTCTTTTAGGAGTTTGGCCAAGTTCCTCATCCCAACATGAGGCAGCCGACGATGCTATAGCTAACCAATGCTAGATTTTGCCATTAAACAGGTCTCAAGCTTAGCTTTACTTTTGCTGAAATCAACTAAGTAAAGCTTGTTCTTGAGATGACCCGTAAAGACAATAGAGGTATCCTCCCTTTTAGAGACTTCCACACCCTTATCCGTGAAGAGAAAATTGTAGCCCATCTCACATAATTGAGAAATGGACATCAGATTGTACTTCAAGGATTCAACATGTAAGACATTTGTAATTGAATGATCAAGTGTAATAGCTACTTTACCAAGTCCAATCACACCCTCTTTTGAATTATCACCAAATATAATATTCTCATCTGAATTTGTAGTTGGGGAATATGATGAGAACATACTCCTTTCTCCGGTCATATGATTTGTACATCCGCTGTCAAGCACCCAACTTGACCCATCGGAGAAGTATGCCTGCAACACAAGTTTAGTTCCTAGTCTTAGGTCCCCAAATATTTTTGGGGCCTTGTATGTTAGTCACAAGAACATTAGAAACCCAAATGAAAGCATTATGATAAATATTTTGACCATTACCAACAAACTTGACAAACACCTCCCTCTTGCTGTTGTGCTGCAAAACAAAGTTAGAATCCAAACATTGTGGAGGTGTTTTTACCTTTGGTTGATAAGCATATCTATTTGGTGTGACCCAGATAGATTTCTTTAGTTTCTGGACAACCTGCTCTAGATGAGACACCTTCTTCTTGGGCTTGACATGAGCAGAGGATGAGGAGGTGGTCTTCCCTTTTCTGTGGGGGGCGGCACTGCCGCCCTTCACAGTGGCACTGTCGCCCATAGACCGTGGTACTGCTCTGGGCTGGCCTTGTACCACCTTCTGTGTAGACTTATCTGTACCTTCCTGCACTTTGCTGATGAACTGAACACACTCATATTCATTTATTACCTTTCTCCCATTGGTTTTACCTCTATGGGTGTGCCCAAGCCCATCTTTGATGCATGGATTTCTTCCATCTTTGTATTGTGGCCTCTTTGGTTTTTCACCTTTGCCACCAACAGGTTTCTTGCCTTCCATGCTCCTTTTTCCTAACATAGCATTGAGCCTAGCAATCTCCTTTTTCATGACCTCCAAGTTGCAAGGTTAGTGGAATAAACATTTAAGTCAAGATTATAGCATTTTCTACATCCTTGGCTAGTGGAGGGAATAGAAATGTCATTTGTGTTGGAGGAAAGTGGGGTGCTCTCGCATAGAATGTTATATTGCTTCTCAAGTTTGCTGTGCTTTTCAACTAAGACACAATACTTGTCATTGAGTGCAATATTTGCCTTCTTTATGAGAGCATGTTCTCTTTGTTCTTCGGCCAAGGCCTTGTTCAAAGAGTCCACCTCACTTCTCTCTAACTCAAGAGCTTCCTTACAACCAATATACATCTTTTCGGTTTTCTCAAGATATTCATCTCTATCGGCTAGCTCGGCTTTGACATTTTCTAATTCCTTTATTAGATTCATGATAAAGAGCTTAGTTTTAGAATCTAACTTTTTAGTCAATTTAGTATATTTTTCAACATCACTAGTATCATTATCACTAGAATCACTAAGTTAACTACTAGAGATATCACTAGGAGGTGAAGGAGATTTGACTCTTCATTTTACCTTCTCACCCTTTGCCATAAGACAAACGTGAGTGGAGTGGTGGTCATCATCATCGGACATGTTGTTGAAAAGCCTAGGTGTAGATGATGACTTTTGAATAGCCACGGTTGCAATCTTCACATCCTCTTCACTTGACTCTTTAGTTGAGTCCTATTCATGCTCAATGTGTGCCTCTCCTATTTGCTTGTATCTCTTTTTTTTTGCTCATGCTTGCCCTCATTGTTGTCCCTCTTGTATTTGTTTTATTTCTTGTCATAGGGACACTTAGCAAGGAAGTGCTCCGTGTTGCCATAATTGTAGCAAGTCCTCTTCTTCTTGTTTGGAAACCTTCTTTGCACTATTTTGTACCCATTCTTTTTCAACCCCTTGTGATAGCTCTTCATGAACAAAGCCATGTCACCAATCTTCATGTAATCAGCCCCATCATATTCATCTTCACTTGAGGATGAACTTTGGATCATTATTTTGTGGAGTTGACTTGATTTCCTTGGGTTGACTTGTTGATGCTTGCTTGCTGTCCTTTGCCTTGTTGGAGGTGCCTTGATTGCTTGAGTTATTTGCCTTGAGAGCTACTTCATTGATTTTCAAGCCTTCTAGCTTGGCTTGCAACTCACAAAGTCTTCTTCTCTTATTTGCCTCTTCTCTTTGCATGTCAAATGTCAACAATCTTTCAAGCACATCATTAAGGTGTGAAGTGCTCAAACTTCTTATCTCTAATTAAGGTAACTACGGTCTCATTTCTTGTTGAGTATGCTTCCAACATAACCTTCACCACTTTGTGATCATCAAGCTCATCATATCCATAGCCTCTAATCTTGCCCACCAAGGTCATCAATCTATCAAACATCTCTTGTGGCCCCTCTCCATCAACAATCACGAACCTATTTAGCTTGGCCATCAATAAATCAATATTTGCTTTCCTCACTTTATCAACACCTTCATGTGCTAGATGCAAAGTGTCCCAAATCTGTTTTGCAACATTAACATCCATCACTCGGTTGTACTTATTTCCATCCAATGCACTAAGAAAAATACTTGTGGCTTGGCCATTGAGATGGACAGCAAATAGCTCTTCATTTGTTGACGCTTCGGGATCTTCCGGTGGCTGCAATCCATTCACCACAATCTCCCAAAGACCGGGGTGAAGACCTACAAGATAGGCACTCATCAAGTGCTTTCACTTGACAAAGTTTGTCCCATCAGAATAAGGCAACTTGCCCGCGGGTACATTGACAAAGGACCTTTTGTTATGGTTAAACAAATAAGAATAATTAAAGGATACAGCGGCATATTTGTTCTTGTTGTTGCTGCCCTTATCCTTGCTATCCTTCTTTTTGTCCTTGCTCTTCATCTCCTTGCCATCTTTTGAAGCATGGTATGACACATCATCATCTCCATCGTCCGAGCTACTAGAGAGCTCACTAGATGATGCATCATACTCATTCTTCTCTTGCTCTTGAGCTCTTACTGCCCTTCTCTTAGCTCTTGCCTCTCTTGTGATTCTTCTAGCTTCTTTTCTCTTCTTCTTGTCTTTGAGCCGCTGCTCTTCCTTCTTTTTTTCTCTAGCTTCTCTTGTTATAATCTTTGCGGCTTTTCTTTATTTTCTTGCCTTTCTTCTTTCAGCATCGGTGGTCTTGGGTTCTTTGATGGTGGCATCACTTGCTGTGGGCATGGACAGCTCGCTGCTGCTCCCGACATCCTCAACGTGCACACCACTTGTGTCCGCAACGCGAACGTTCTTCGAACCTTCTCCTTCTTCCATACTTCACGCGGTGAAGCGTATACGAAGCAACCTCGCTCCGATACCACTTGTAGGATCTATAGTAAGATAAAGGATGCCTAGAAGAGGGTGAATAGGCCTGTAAAAATTCAACTCAAAACTCTGTTATAACAGAGGGTGGCACTGCCGGCCTTATGGGACGGCACTGCCGCTCTACGAAAAATAATTTAACACGGCTGAGATTTAACAGATATGAATCTGACCCCAATAGATGCTGAATTCTGCAATACAAAGCCAAGATCCAATTCAAAGACTGGATACCACAGAAACTTCACACAACAGTGAATCGAGCAACTAAACCCTAATAACAGCTAGTAATAAGGTAAACAGCAAGTATAGTAAGATGAAGCACGCGAGACACAAGATTTATCCCGTGGTTCAGCCCACCACTAAGGTTTGTCTAAGTCTACGTTGTTGAGGAAGCCACAAAAGCCTTGACCTTGCCACCAAGGCTTGCCTTACCCTTGTTCTCGAATCAAGAGAGTAAACTCTTCAAGTGAGGGGTGATTTCTTAGCTTTTGAATGAGGTTACAAACCTCCCAAGGCTGCCACACAAGTTGGCAAGCACAAAGGCGACGCCTAGCCGGCTAGAAGCAAGCTCCAAGAGTAACAAACCCTAGAACTGCTGGCCAAACGTGAACCAAATGCTCTTAAACTTTGGAAATCAGTGGATCTTCCCTATAATCGAGTTTTGCTGTCTTTTCACTTAAGTTTTGATGGTTGGAATCAAAAATTAGCTTGAGGGATGAAAGAGCAACAATGGAGGAGAGAGGTAAGCTTTGGTTCTATTTTGTTTCGAGCAGAATGACTCAGTGGAGAAGATGAACGTTGTGGGCCAGGCCTGAAGGGTATAAATATCCCCCGAGCCCAACTGTCAGTTAAGGGCGGCACTGCCGCTCTTAACAGGGCGGCACTGTCGCCCTTGCCAAAACAGATAAGATGATATAAAATTTGGCTGGCTGTTTTGACTAGGTGGAAGGATGTAGATATATGAATTTGAGCATCTGGTTAAACAGTTGACCAACTATCTTAAAATCTCTCTTAATAGTACGGCTTTCCCTAAACTCAATTTCAAAACATAAAAGAATTTAAGCTTCCTTTGAGCTAGGTCTGGCCACCATTTGTAATTAGGACACCTACAACCTGTACATCATCCTCATTCTTTGATTCCCTGCTTGTCATCTCGATAAATCTTATTAGTCCTCTAATTTGGTGGTCATCAATGCCAAAACCCACAATAGGCTTGATTGCACTTACAAGAGCGTGTCGGACCAGGGCGCGGTGCTGGACTACAGTCACGTGCAGGCGCAGGCATTGTTGGTGACGCGACGAGGAATCTCCTACAACTAAAAAGATTAAAAGTAAGACTATTTTTTGGTGCCACTTATTTTGGGGTCGCTCCTCCCTTCCGGCCATGTGATACTCCGCGCGATAGAAAAAGAAACTGCCATCCCTACGATCCCCGTCTGTTTTGATGGAAACAAATCGATCACCTGAGGCCATATGTATGTAAAGAAACAATAATCATGCATGGAAGGAAACAATTGACAAAGATCAAGCAAGACTCCTCCCTTCCGGCCATGCGATACCCCACGCGATAGAAAAAGAAACTATCATCCCTGCGATCCCCGCCTATTTTAAAGGAAACAAATCGATCACCTGAGGTCACTTGCATGGAAGGAAACAATAATCATGCATAGAAGAAAACAATTGGCAAAGATCAAGCAAGACGACTCAATGAGGTTGACCCTTAATTTTAGTATTTCCAGCATGCAGACCTGAAATTAAAAAGTGGTTGCTCCTTGAGAACATCAGTGGTGCCAAATAAAATATGTGCAGGTTATACATGGTAAGACTGATGAATCTTCTGCAATTTTCTAAACGAATATTTCCACCATTCGTATATAGGTCCATTCCTTTGCGTTTCTTCGTGCTCCAATTAGCATATAATATGAAAGTATTGTTGTGTTCATCACGACTTCTAGTTGACTACTCCCGTTAGCATATACCTCATTTGCCCCAAAATATAAGTCGTTATGGGATTTGGGCAGGTCAAACTTTCTCAATTTTAATTAGGTTTGTAAAAAATACGTGCAACATTTAACAATCAATTGGTCGACTCCTGAGGCCACATGCATATAAAAAATACATGTATTATAATTGGTCGAAGTTCAAAAAAAAGTTGACTTTTCGGGAAGCGAGAATGAATTCTATTTTGGGACAGAGGGAGTATATGAAAGCAGTGTTGAAAATATTTTAACAATTAAGATTGTCTCTGTCTGATTGGTAAGTTTAGACATCATAATGGTATCAAAAATTTCGACTCTCATGGACACCCTCATGGATCAGTGCAAAGCATCTCAATACTACAACATACACAAATGACGACCTTAAAAACTATCTTAGACATTCTGGCATTAGAGTATATACGTGCAGACATATGCAAGTGAGCAGCCAGTAGGAGTCGAGAGTTATGGGGTCTTTGCATCCTAGACTAAACTTTAGTCCCTATCACATTGAATTTTTAGATATCAATTAGGAGGACTAAACATGAGCTAATTATAAAACTAATTATATAAGTTGTGGCTAATTCGCTTGCCAGCGCCGTGTACAGGATGATATGAAGATATGGTGGAACTTATTCGTGGATTTATTGACGCACGAAAAAAATGGATATCGGAAATCTCTTTCTACCGGTATAAAAAATGATCTTAGCCGCATCACGGAAAGATCTACACAGTAGAGTTTGTGAGCCTGCGATGCCATGCTCTCTATGACCGTGTAAATTTTACGAACTTAGCTTTTTGAATTAAATGCCACTTTAACGTCGGTCATATACTTTTACAGTGTTATTATCTTATCGTGCGATCCGTATATTTTTAGTACAAAAGTTTAGCTGTCCCATAGCAACGTACGGGCACGAACCTATTTACATATATACTTGAACCTGTGTATACATGATTATATGGAGATACAGTGGAACTTATTCATGGATTTATTGGCGCATGAAAGAAATGGATATCGTAGAATTTATTCTGCCGATATAAAATATTATCTTAGCAGTATTGTTATTTTATAGTACGATCCGTATGTTTTTAGTATAAAAGATTTAGTTATTCCGTAGCAACGCACGACCACACTACCTCGTAGACACACGAGATCAGAATGACCAATGGATCTAACGCCCAGGAAATCAAGCGAGGGAGAGAATCACTCGAGCAACAGATGGCTTTTTCATTTTTTTTACCTTGGTAATAACAGGGTTTCTCTTCCCATAAATGAATCTATAATCTATATATAATAATCATGGAAATTTAACAACTAGCCGTGCGTACTTCCTTATATAACTTCCAAAAATCACGCATTTACTTGTGGCCGTCGGGACTCGGACCTGGAAGAGCGAACAGCGTCTCGCTGACCCAAATCGACGGCCTGGAGCTCGTTGACATCCCGGCCGCGGAGCTCGGCCGGCAGCCCTGCCCGGGCACGAGACAAACAAGAGCGCCGCCTTGTTTGGGCAAGCGCCGCAGCGGGCACCCGCATCCCCCGCTCCTCCCCCCGGACACGACGCGTACGCGCGATACAAGAGCGCCGACCGGGAGCGAGCGCGACACGAACTCGCTACCAACCCAAACCGGCTGCACCCACTCCGAAGCCAGGAGCCGTAGAAAAGCCAGCCCCGGAGACGGGAGATCCCCGTGCCAGCCCCGCCCCAGCGTAGCAACGCCCGCCCCCGCCCCACCTCGCCGCCTCTCCACGCGACCCGCTCAACGCTGCCTGCCGCCGCAGCCCAAATGCCCGCCCAGAAGCGCCCGCCCCCGCCACCCTCGCCCTCCCCCTCCGCGGCCCCGGGCGCCGGCTCGCCCCCTCCCGCGTCTCCGCCGCCGCCGCCGACGGCCGAGCCCGCGGAGAAGAAGCCCAAGCTGGAGGAGAACGGCAGCGCCGGCGCCGGCGCCGAAGCCAACGGCAACGCCAACGGTGAGCGCTCGTTCGTTCGTTCGCCCTTCCGCCCCTCCCACGTCGACGGCGCTCTTCTCCTCGATCTCCACGCGCTGATGCTGGTTTATTTCCTCTTCCGCCCACGTTGTTTGGCTTTGCTCGCAGATTCCGGCGCGAAGGCGGCGGCGGCGGCGGCTGCGGCGGAGTCGTCGGAGTCTGAGTCGGAGGACGCGGACGCCGCAAAACAGGAGTACGTGCTCGGACGCTCGCCAACCGTCCCGTTGCTTGTTTTGCCGTTCTCCTTTCCCCGTCGTCGTGTTTTCGTTCCTGATGCGTGCTCCAGATGCGGCACCGCTAAGCGGCCACTCGCGCGCGTGTTCGCTCCCTGTCGTTGGCCCTTTCCTCAGCTCTCGTGCCTGAGCCGAGCCCGTCGGTCTTTTCTTAGTTGGCTATGGCTGGCTGCGGATTTCTGAGGGGCTGTTTGCGGGAAGGGAGGCGCCGAGCCATGGATGTTGCGTGGTTTGCCCTATTTTCTACCTGTTAGAAGGAGTATCTTTGTGATTTCCGTTGGTACCCAAGCAACACAAGTTGTGCAGATGCCAGCGCTAGCTGTAGTCATCATGTGATTCATAATTCTTATATCTTATTATTAATAGAGCCAGGTTACCTAAGGGGGTATGAAGTTTGAGGCAGTCGTGAAGAGTGCTAAAGTTTTCAATCCTACAGACCAGTGCGGGTTAGGGATGACACTGCAGATCTTTCCATTCATATACAAGTAGAAATGAAGTGGCTTAATTGGTGGTTTGATATTGATCATGTTCCTTATTTAAGAAAACCTGTTGATCCTGTCTCTCTCCAGCAATAAGTTTCAGCTCACACATCATAATGTCCTTTGTTTCATCGCTACTGTGAAACTGAACATGGAGTGTAGCTTTCAATGTGGACTGCATCATCCATTTATTTACTGCTTAATAATTAAGGATGCTATGCTAGTTGTAATATCTGAGCTCCATCCACCTATTAATTGAAACATACATTATGAACTTGGAAGCCTATTCAGAATTGGTAGGTTGAAGCTTTTGGCATACTAGTAGAACCCACCACCCCTAATTAATTAGAGCTTTGAACTAAAGTGTGTTTAGATGCATACAGCTTTAGTCTAATTGCTGATATGCATACTGATGCACTGTAGCTGCTGATATGCATATAGATTTGGTACACAGATTTATTATAATAATAGAATAAGATCACATGGCTATTTCTGCCTAGTGAAAAGATATATCAATAAACTTCTGTAACTTAGGTGTTATTTATTCTGGCAAAAGATAGTGATGAATTGAGCGAACATTAGCCTTTTATTTTGTACTCTCGTTTCTCTCTTAGAGTGATGAGTATTGCTCTATGCATCTCTGTTATGGTATATGTGTCTGGCTCTTGCCTTATTTTGATGTCACACAACCAAATGCAGAGAACAAAAGCAAATGAAAGCCAAGTTTGCTTATTAGTTGTAACATTCATCTTCAACTTAGCATTGGATGGTCATTGTGCAGCCAGGATAATCCCAGGTTACATGGCCTAGGTCTGATTTTTCTTGTCAGCAATATCATAGTGCAAGCTGCCTACCTAGGATTTAGATGGATCATTCATTCACAGAGAAATGAAAACAAGGTTAGCTTTTTGATTTTACATGTAATTGGGGCTGAGCTTGAGCAATGTTGTTTGCCTCTGGACTTCATACGACAGATTTTACAATGTGTTAGCCTAGGATATTAGCTTCTCATAATTTCTAGCAAGTTGATAAACTATTTGTTTGCCTCAGTCATTTTTACATGCATGAACTGAAATGAAATGAAAGGCACATGCAGTGTGTCAGGATACATTATTAGTCCTGAACATACATCGAAAGGGCCTCTAGCTGAGTTGGTTAGGTGGCTTGAGTAGCACTCCTCAGGTCCCGGGTTCGACTCCCCGTGGGAGCGAGTTTTAAGGCTGGGGTTAAAAAAGTCGCCTCGCCTGTCTCACACCAAAGCACAGGTCTAAGTTGTGGCACGGCCATGGTCGTTCTCACATGGGCTACAATGCCGTTGTGTATGGGTGGGGGAGGGGTTCGGGGGTTTTCTTGACCTACGTGAGAAGGTCTTCTTAATGCGATGCATGGGAGCTGTCTTACCCCCTGCAGGTCGAGTTTTTTTAGTCCTGGACATACAGCTCCTTTGTAAGCTCTGACTATTTCTCAGATTACACCTTTAGCACCACCTTGTGTAGCATGCATGATCTATACTACTATACTAGAGTAATCTAGTGCTTCACCTCAAGTTTTTATAATTCTTATAATTTTATTACATGATGTTCATTTTCTCTTGCTTTCCTACCCATTGTAAAGAGTTTTGACACTTCCGCTGACACCTGCAGGTTTGTACCAGTAAAATTGCCGGATGTACGCAAAGAAGTGCAGTGTCCCATATGCTTAGGTACCTACACAAATGCAGACAAACCTGTAAACTTTGGTATTGCACAAAAGAAGCTGCCATTTCTATATGGCTAGATTATTCATATACTGTACATTGCATACACACAATGTGACATTTCAGTATTTTGAAACCCACCTATACATTCAGTTGGAGAGAATCCTTGCCAGAAAGATAAGAATTTTCTTGGACATGCCATTTATTAGGAGCTAGAGCCAATGGATGGTACATATTTTAGTCATGCTTAACTAAAAGTTAAAACTAACTTTCTTCATTCCGGCAGTAAATAATGGTTTCTGTGAAGCTTTCGGTTTTCCATTTTTAATTTTGTAGCTTTTTTTAGCCAATATGTTTTTTAACAGAAAGATGTTGCTTGCAGATATAACTCCTTGTCAATTTCATTCTTGTTGTCATACAAAAACTCTGTTAACATGTCGCATAACTGAATATCAACTTTAATTTACTGATTGTGGAACCATCTTATGCTGCTAGGCATCATCCGGAAGACTAGAACAGTTATGGAGTGCCTGCACCGGTTCTGTAGGGAATGCATTGACAAATCCATGCGACTTGGGTAATACATGACTATTATATTGCATTGCTGTTGTGTTGTTTTGGCTTCTGAGTCAAGACTTACAGTTCTCTTCTTTTGTATATTGTAACATGCATCCCTGCAGTATGCCAGCCCATGTTGAGTAGCACAGTATTGTTACTAACATATCCCTTTGCTATAAAGGAACAACGAGTGCCCAGCATGCCGCACACACTGTGCGAGTCGGCGTTCTCTGAGAGATGATCCGAACTATGATGCCTTGATTGCAGCTCTATATCCAGACATTGACAAATATGAAGAAGAGGTATTGTACTTGGTATTTGTTTATACATATTAAGAGATTGATCCTAGTAAATGTTTATGCATTGTCCCATGTCCAGGAGCTAGCGTTCAACGAAGAGGAGAATGACCGCAACAAGCAGGTTCTTTTCTATTTCTGTTTTGCTGATATCAGTTTTATATCCACTTTCATGTGCATCTGCTGTGGTGTTCCGCATCAAATATTCCCCATCAATTTTGACTTAGATCTCTGAACCTGTGTGTTACAAAAATGGTGTGATATGATTCCCTGCTACTTCTTGTAGGATAGTTTTGTCCCATGTGGACCCTCCCTACATTAGCATTTCCTCGATGGGTAGTAGGAAAAATCCCAGCTAAATTTCATTTCTAAGGAATCAAATTTGGTCAACTCTGCTACCCCTTTTTTGCTCCTTTCAAAAGAAAATGTTTTAATGTGTCCAAGCATCAATAGACAGGTGCCCTATTTTCCTGGAATCACTAAGACTAAGTTGACATCTTAGCATTGAGCAGGTTGTTTGGTCCAACTGCACTTCTTGCAGAAGGATAATAATAAGTTAATGACTGAGAACTTCATAAAGTTCTTCGAAAATAAAGAGAACTTCATAAAGGAACAAAAATGAAATAGAACAATTAATTATTTTCATGTTAACTTTGTTAGTGGCAGAACTTCATTATATTATCTGTAACTGTAAACTGTAAAGCCCGCTCTTCGTTCCAATGGATGGAAACTTATGTTAACTACATGAATAGTGGAGTCATGAAACTGCCAACTATGTCCTACCCTTGCTACGAAGTGCAGATAAGAATATTAGAAGCCTTTTTCTTCAAGAACCCGGGAACATTGCTTTGATGTCTGTGCATATGCAAATGCTCTTGTATTCAAGTCTGACACCTATATGACCCGAACTAATGATTGACATATTTGTGTGCATCTGCCATTTTGTTTCCTCGCTTTGTTTATTTTTACATTGAACTCAAGTTCATTTTCCTGATTAATTTACATGTGAAGATTCAAGCATCCATTGCTGAGGCTTTTCGGAAACAATCAGAAGTTATTGGGCGGAAGTCTACCACCAAAGCTACTGCTGCTGCATTCGTAAGAAGATCACGCCGTAACATTCGGCCTAATGGGCAGAATACCTATTTCCGTGGCCGAGGAAGAGCCAGTTCCGATGATGTTGCTCTGGCCTGTTCTGAAGATGAAGAGGATGGAAACGGTGAAAATGGTAGCAAAGAGGCCTCATCTGCTGAGGAGAGTTCCCCAGAGAAAAAGCAGAAACGACTGCCAAAATGGCCAACACCACGTTCTTCACCTGCCCGAGGAGCATGCAATGACGAGCTTGCTTCTGATGAAAAGGATGATGTGGGAATATCCAGGGAAAATTTTAGCACATCTCCTCTACGAGCATGGGGAAAGAATGGCACTCGCAGTCAGACTCGCCACAGTAGCTTCAGTGGTTCAAATGGTAGGATGGTCAAGGGTGGGCGCATGATCAAGTTGGTTGAGTGCTTGCGAAATTCTGACGACAATGACGGCGAGGTGAGCATAAAAATGCTCGTGATATGTTTCCTTATTCATTTCAGTGTTGCCTTGCATTAGTTACTGACTTTATTTGACAGCGTGATGTGCATCTTTGTCTGCTTCCACTTGATGGACAAACGGCACCAAATCTGGAGAAGTCATATCTGTGTTGCGGCCCAACTCTCTCCATCAAACAACTTTGTCAGGTTAGTACTTATTGAAACACTAGTGTCCATTGTCAGAAATCAGAACTTACAGACGGATGTCTGTGTGTAGTTTGTCGCCAGTCAGACATCTCACAAAGATGAAGAAGTTGAGATGTATGTGCTGAAGCCTTCTTATAGCAATCCTGTCAGCACTAATCCATCTGGTCTTGACAAAGCAAGGCTCGCAGGGGAGGAATGCCTTTCAGACTTGCGCTCCTCGTTCACATTTCCTAATGGGGTTCTGGTGAGATCAAACACTTTGATTATTTGATTAACCTTGTTTACATTTCTTCTAAGTGTTTTGCTCTTCATTTCAGGAGCTGGTGTATGCCATAAAAGTGGCGAACTAGATGTTGAATAAAGGCCAGTTAGTTCAAATGGAGCTTGTGAGATGTGAGATAAATGTGTGTAGGTCTGTCAACCAGTAGTTTCAGAAGAGTCAGATTGGCTTCCACAGTTCACCTCGCTGTCAACCCAAAATTCGGTCTGCACTGCACTGCCAGTATTCGGGGAGTTTCTCGGTTGGGTGAAGGCTGAGTTCTTTCCTCGGGTGGTTAAGTTCTTTTGTTTCACAGTTCACCAGTTTCAGCTTTTGGAATTCATCCGTTCATATTCTTCAGACGGCAGCCAGTCCGTGCTGCGAACGGCTTCCCAGATATATATATATGTAACAGAAATCTGATTAAAAAAAGATATGTAACAGAAATTACTTTTTTGTCGTTTCTCTTTGTATGACAAGGACAAAGTCGTATTTAACCTTTAGCTGATTATACCAGAGCGTTACTGTTTTATTATATCTGTACGTATGTACTCCCTCCATCCCACATACCGAATGGTAAGACGTTTGACTTTTTTGTCCCAAGTTTGACCACTCGTCTTATTTAAAAAATTTATGTAAATATAGTCAAATTTAAGTCAATCTTGAAGAATTTTTATTAATAAACTAAACCACGATGAAAGAAGTGATATTTTACACAAATATTTGAATAAAACGAGTGGAAATGTATCGTTTCTTTGCGAATGTTAGCAGGCAGTTTCTTCAAAGAAAATAAAATAAAGAGTTGCGGCCCCACGAACACTGGTTGGCTGGAGGGGGAGAGTCAACAATTTTGGGAAACAGTACGCTGCTACGCCCTTGAGAAACTGACACGTTACACTGTTTAAAGCGGAGATGCTGGGCATCGAAGTGAAAGTGTGATAAACAAGCTGCCATGGTAATATGGGTGTATATCCATAGCAATCATGTATTCACCAACTACACTATCCGAGTCCAACGAAACCCTCATCAACAGACCTCCAGAAAACAAATGAACCACTAAGCAGCCTAGTGCAAGCCTAGTGTTCTATAGCGCACGCCACTCTGCGGTGTTTACTCTTTGCTGCAAATAGATCATACACAAAGTGCTGCTACTGACAGCGTAGCCACCCGTCATTCTATCAACGGTTTAGTCCCACAGGTAAAATCCTTCATCCATCAGGACAACAGAGAATTCAGATGGTTGACATGATCATCGCATCATTCTCCCTTGTCCTTAGTGGGCATAGACCTCCAGATCCCAGCCAAAATGCTACCGTAGACCGAGTGACAGATGCTCGAAACAGCACATGGAACAGCCGTGAGAGGGTTGCCGAAATGCTTGGTTGCAAGGACAACGCCCAGCACTGAGTTCTGCAAAGATATGAAATTCGGTGAGATATAAATAAGGCAGCCGATGTACAATTGGAAGGGCATAAGACGTAGATCCTTCGAAAAATGAAAGGAAAAATGGGCAGACACTTGGTTCACCAAAGAGATTAAGAGTTGCGATGAGATGAAAACTTTCAAATCATCTGTATCTGACATAAGGTAAATGGTACAATATTTCGACATCAGTTACCTGCATGCCAACCTCAATAGAGACTGTTCTTGCGGAAGAGATATCAATGCCTAGTATTCTTGAAAGAACATAGCCGAAGAAAAAGCCAGATGCATGCAAGCAACCAACAGATAAAACCACTTGCGACCCAGATGCTAGGATTGCTGAAGCATTCTGTGCAATAGCATTGCCACAGAGAACGGCTACTGTTGCTACAGCAATGAAGGGCATCAACGGGGACACTAATTGAACCAGACCATTGCAGTACTGATTAAGTAGAGCACCCAAAAGGACAGGTGCGAGGACAACCTGTAAAAGATATATCAACATTAGCCAGGGGTCAAAAAAATTAGACATAAGACAAGACAAAATTTGAAATTTGCAGCACCTGAGATGTGGACACAAACAGTCCCATTGGATCTACTGCAACATATTGCCCAGCAAGTTTGGATGTCAGTAGAGGGGTCATGAACTGCATCAGGGGGCAAGATGTGAATAAAAAGCAAAAGGTAACAGCTAAGTTGAGGATTACAGATGTGAGAGTAGCACATTACCACTGCAGCGAAAGTGCTTGCTGCTGTCATCAGGACTGAAAGAGCAACATTTGCCCTGCAATTTGAATATTAATTTATCTAAGTCTCTTTACTTTTCAGTACAATTCCCTATTCCTGAATTTTGATTATTTGCCTCCATTGAATTTGAATTAGATGCAAATGCACCAACTTATTTCAAGTTAATTTTCAACACCAGTCAGTTATACCCACTGAAGAATTCAAAAGATTCATCACCTTGACATTCATTAATCACTTAGAATATATCGTTCTGCCAACATTTCATGAATTGCCACCAACCAGATGATTATTGTTCTAAGTTTTAACAAGGCTTGTGATGGCATTTATTCTTGGCATGACACTTTATTTTTTCATTACCTTGCTAAATAGGTCACAATGTTGCTCGCTGTGCCTGCAGATACATTTTCCTTCTCAGTTCAAGTGCCAGTAGCCAATCTATAGAAAAAGGAAGGGAAGTGCATACACACCTCCAGGGCAACAGGCCACTAAAATTAGTCCAGCAGCATAATGGGATGGCAATTTCAACAGCTTGCTCACAAAAAATCCTGACAGTGGCATCACCTGTACATAAATCACTCACTCTGGATTTTTCTTGCACATGGAGGGGAAAAACATAAAATATATATCCATGTCATCACCGAAATATGCTTAGAAACAGAAGATGCGCCAAATTTTACAAGGGACGACTCTGCAGTTGTAGTAACAGTCTCATAGATAATGACGATGTAAGCAGTATGGTTTAACAGAGTATATGGTTTTTCATCCACTTACAACACCGATAATCATAATATTTTTTGTGTTTAAATAATTGCCTAAAAGTATTTTTCAGGATGCACTTATGACTCAATCATGACGTGAATACGTGATATGTGGGGACCTTGGGTGAGACTCCAACTCGTTGAAACTTCCGCATAGTTCATGCTACAAGGATTTTTTTTTTTTTTTTGGTCTCTGTTATGCAATTCACTAGAACTTATTTCAGGTTTTGCGAATTGTTCCTGTTACTGTTAGGGAAGATTTTTTTAGAAAGAATCCTGTTAGGGAAGAATGACCTCACACCATCCATTTGAGTCTAGGGTTGCAAGTATATACAAGAGTATGGGCCAGAAAGAGAGAGAAAACAGAAAAATATCTGTCTGTATATATTAATAGTTCCCAGTATTGGGAACAATGAAAACAACCATGTTTCTTATACCAGATGTTGTGGTATGCCTTTGCTACCAAGCGAGCAGGTTTGTTGAACCGGCAGGCGTGGAACCTCGACATGTAAGTAACATGATCAACTCTACAACGTGTTTGGTTTGTTGGATTGACTGGCGCGGAACCCAACAATGATGGACATACGGAACCATGGATGCAAACCAAACAAGTTACTAGGATCGGATTTAGGATTGGATGCTTTGATGGATCACCTGGTAACTCAATCCAAATAGGCCACTAGTGAAGGGCCGTGAGAATAAGCGTACAATGGCTGATGGTTTTTGCGGCTGATAAGCCGGCTGATGCTGTTTTGTTGTGAGAGAAAAACATTGTACCATGGCTGATAAGCCAGGCTGATAAGTTAAAGCGAACAGGAGAGTGGGTGGGCTGGGGGTAGATTTATTGCTTTCTTGCTTGTTTAAATCATCAAACGTAACTGGCTATTGACTACTACAAATTTATATTGTACTAGATGGCTGAACCTACTATTTGATCCCCTCTCTACTAATCTGCTAGCCTCAATGATCAGGATTCCATCTTCACTATACCAAGTCACCAACTCATGTGGACCTCCTCTTAATGGTGTCTGTGACAAGGAAAACTCTAATACTAACTACAAAATATACTAACATTATGCATCAATAGCGTAAATGTATGTGTATTTTGAACTCGAGAATATGATTACAAGGATTCAGACATATGAAGAGCAAAAAAGGGGGGAACTGACCGTGTATTGCAGTATAAATCCAGCAGCTAACTCCCTCGGCATCAATAATGCGGTTTTGAGGTCATCCAAAGTCAATGTCATTCCCATTCCTGTAGGTATAAATCATATATCAATTACCAACTATAAATACAACGGTCCCCAAATGAAACCAGGGGTGAATAACACGTCCAGACACAAGAAAGTAAACACTCCTCAGTTTGCACATGTAAATTGTAAAGTGACAACATACGTGAGTACAAGAAAGTAAACACTCCTCAGTTTCCATGAACCGCAGAGTGCTCGAGAATTTGGTCCTGCTGCCTCCACCATAATGGCACAGTAAAGACTAAAGAGAACATCTTATATAGAAACTAGAAAGCCAAAAACTCGTATCAAAGTGAGAATATGCAAAAGATGACGGATTGTGCTAGAGTACTGAAATTGTACAGTTCTTTTTTAAATCTTCATCTTCTTTTCTCCTAATCACTTGTCTGTCCTTTTTCATTTTGGGATATACTTTCCTGCTATCAGCTTGTGCATTTAGTCAGCGATCTCATTGCTAGCAGCTGTTCTAATATCATATAGAGGACATCAACAGAGCTAATAACCCCACAGGGGAAGTAGAGTTTGAGTCCACTTAGAAGAAGTGGCACGAGACAGCACCATGAGGGGTAGAACAAGTACTAGCGGGGGAACGGAACTACGGATACGGAAGGGAAGGAAGGCGCCGACCGAGCATTGTGAAAGAGAGGCCGAGCATCTGCGCGGTGGGCCCGACCCAGAGGAAGGCCGGCGGCCGCCACAGCGCGAGCGCGCAGGCCGACGCCACCCACACCGGGAACCCCAGCGACAGAGCCTCCCCAACGCGCACCAGCGCGCCCCGCACACCTCCATCGGCTCCTGGAGCCTGGGAGGGCGCTGCATCGGCACCGGCAGCGGCCGCGCTGCACCCGGTCCTCGACGGAATGCCGCGGGGCGGGGTGGCGGGGCGAAGGCGGAGGCAGGCGAGACGCGGTGGGGTGGACGTAGCCTTGAGGCGCCTGTGGGGAGTAAGGAGGATACGACGGGGAACGGTTACCGCGGCGGCGGGAGCCGGCGGCGAGTGGCTGAGGAGAAGCATGCCGAAGGACGGAGAGCGGGGAAGGAACTGAACGCCGTTGACTTCTGATGACTGGGCAGAGTGAGAGCTGAGCAGCCTGTTCCCTGGTCGCTGATAAGCCACCAGCCAGCGAATAATATTTTTCTCTCACAATAAATTTACCAATAATACTTTCAGTCATGGCTTACAGGCCAAACCAGCTCAAACGAACGAAACGGAGAAGTAGGGTGTTGTACATAGATCAGGGGCTTAACTCTTTTCTAGCTTTATTAATGGTCCTTCAACCGTGAAAAAATTAATATAAGCTATGAAAAAGTTGTTGTGAGCTATAATTTGTAACACCCCGGTGTTATGCCTACATTTAGGCACTGCAAATCATGCATATCATGCATCATCAAGCATCCTAATCATACATGCATAATCTTGCATATAATAACTGAAATATTTCTTCGAAACATACGAAACATGATTGTGAAACGTAAATGGTACATACACTTATTATGGTTGTTTTGCTCTGATTCTTGCTTGCTAGTTGAGTAGAAACTGTTGGTTATGCTTATAAATCATCTAGAATGGTTTAGCACAATTTTTGGAGCAAGGTTTGTATTCAAATTAATTTAAAATTCTACTTCCAAAGTAAGTTCCCAAAATTAGGGTTTTGAGTTAAAATTTAACTTTGATTCGATAATTTAAAATCTAGATAGAATTGGACTTTGGTCATAAAAGCAAAGTTGTAGGTAATTAAATTCTAAGCAACTTTCATTTTTGGTACATTTTCAAAAGAGGTCATTTTCTTGCTCAAAATAATGTTTGAAAGATGGCATTTAAAATCTCTTGAAAATAAATTGAAAATCTTCATCATTTCCTTTTTCTGGGCCGCCGCCGCGCCAGCCCGCCAACAAAGCCGCCCAGTGAGCTCCCCACAGCAGCCTTGCGCCTCGCCTCCTCTCGGCCCAGCCCCGGTGACACTGGCCTTGGCTTGCCTGCCGCCATGGCGCCTTCTCCTCCCTTGCAGCGTGCCCGTCGCCGCGCCACGTCCCCGCGTCGTCGGCGAAAGCGCAGCGTGTCCGCCACGCGCCCGGCTAGCCTCGACACAAGAGCGCTCTGGCGGACTTGAAGAGGGCAGCTGCTGCTGACCAGCCGCGCTCGCCCCCCTCCTCCTTGCTGCTTTTCCCTCGCCCGCCATGAGCCCGAGCTCACGGCTTAACGGCCTAACTCCCACCACCGAGCCATTCTTCAATTGTCGCGCCCATGACTCGCCTCGCCTCCCTTTGGCTCACATGCGAGCTTGCTCCGCTTCTTCCGAGCCACTGGTACGCCTCCCCACGTCTCGCCACCGGCGGCCATGCGCCGTGGCGTGCTCGGCCGCCATGGGAGTCGCCTTCTCTCTCTTCTCCCCGCTTAGCGCCCTACCAAGACTCACCATCTTCTCGCGTCGCATGCGCCCGCTTAGCCCGCCTTGCCTCGGTGGGAGATGGCCATGCGGCCTCGTGGCCGAAGCCATGGTCAATGCGTGCGTAAGCGCCATGGCATACCTCGGCTCACCAGTAGGCGAGCCAAGTGGCCGTGGGCCGAGCCCCGAGCCAGGCCGACTCCCCCTCCCTCGCGCTTGGGCCGCGCAGGCCGGTGATGGCCGTGGGCCAGTTCCATTCCGCAGGCCGGCCCAGTAGCATTTAAATGAATCGATTTCTATTTATTATTTGTTATTTGAAATCAAAAATGGTTTGAAAAATGTTTGGATGGTCAAATTTGCTCCAAATTTGTTGAAACAAATTTTTCTAGGTTCCTTATTACCAGATCTACTAGGGAAAATTATTGCATGTCATTTTTGGGATACTTTTCTATAGGATTTTATTTAATCTTGAATATTGCTGATAACTTGAAAAATGGGTATAGAAATATATAGGCTTCAGAAAAATATGATTTCAAGTTTGTTCATCTTCTTATGTCATGTACTTCCTAGGAAAAATATATTTCATGCATGTTCTGTGGAAAAATTTTGAGGTGTAGTTCAAGTACTTTTAATGGCTGATTTTTGTTATTTTGCTAGGGCACAAATTTTGTATAAAACATGCATGTGATAATTTTTGTACAGCCATTATATGCTATGAAGAACCTAGGAAAAATATTATTTCTGTTGTTTGACACTTTTCATAGTACAAAGTAATTTCATGCTCATTTTCATGCTATAGCTTGTCATTTTTGTGTAGGATAGTTTACTTATCCAAATGCCATGAAATTTTTATGGTAGTCTGTTTAGAGTAGTATTATGCTACTGTAATTTTCTCAGATTTTTAGGAGCATCAGAAATATATGTTGCTATTCAAACCTATTATTAATTAGGGTTTAAGCAAGTGTCGCTTTAAGTGTGATTAAGAAATTAGTAAAGCTTTGGTGTATCTTTGAAGCATTTCATAAGATAGGTTAACTTAACATATTAGTAGTAGAAGAGAATGCAGTAGATGACATGTGCTTGTATTATAGTTTCGTGGATGATGTTGACTACCTTGCATTTAAACATATCCATTGCATTCATCTCTCCTTGATGCACCGTTTGCATAATCACTTACGCGCATTGCATCATACAGGATCATAAACCGAGAACCCAGTCGTCATAACCGAGGAGCCGAGGAGCAGCTCGAGGCGCAGCAGCAGGGAAGTGCCGAAGCCGGCGAGGAGGACGTTGAGGAACTTCAGAGTGCCCGATCACCGTCCGAGCTCCTTGAGAGAGAGGCAAGCCCGGAGCATCTTTCTCCCGGTTTGCAATGATTTCGTTAAATGCTTTACTTTAAATTGATGCATTACGTTCAGGAGTTGTTTGCAACCGTTCTTTGCATTATACCTTGTTTACCTTTGTTATACTATATCCTTGTTACCCTGGTATCCGCATGATGAGTCAATGCTTAATTGGCTTAGACCGGTAGAAGTCGGGTGATTTCTGTCACTGCGAGCTATAGGTGGTTACTGGATCTGTTTGGATGACTATGAAGTCATGGTATAACTAAGTGTTAAATGAAGTTGAGACCAAGGCGGAGACTTGCGGGGTTTTGGACCTGTAGTGTTTCCGTCGTGTCGATTAGAACCGACCGTTGTTGGGCCTCGAGTCATGTTGAACGCATGCCTTACATTTAGTTTGGCGGATAAAGTACCTTCCGACCCGCAAGCCGGGAGATTTTTCGGCCGAGTAGATTGCCCATGCGCGACTTTGCTGTGCGAAGCGGTGTGGTAGGACACGGGCGGGATGATAAGACCAAAGTGCGATCGGTCGCCCCCGGTACATGTGGTTCTGGCAAACTCGAGATACACGGAAAGTTGACTCGGTGATCAATATCTCACTTTAGCGGGTGAGTGAGATTTGTGTAAGGAATAAATCACCATTTGGTTAGGAATCGATTGAATCGCCATCGCTCTGGATAGTGAGCACTTGACTTGAGTGACTTCATCGTAGTAAATGTTTATGGAACACTTGGACAGTTATAGTGAATATGACAGTATGGAAGTTGTTTAATGATCAGTGGTTATCATTAATCGCTTAATCACATGTTTACTCTAGTATAGGTGAAAATCTAGTCGACAGGTTAATAATAATTAACTTGACAATCTTGCTTTTAGAAAGGTTCTTGAAATGCTAAAATGCTTCTTTTGCAAAAGAGTGACTACCCTACTATAATTACGCATAATCCTTGGTGTCATTTATTTTCGGTTATGTCGGGTAGTCCGGCATTTGAGTACCTTCTCGTACTCGGGGTTTTATTCCCACTTGTTGCGAGATGGGCGGATGTACTATGGCTATTGTATCAAGCGCTCTATCCTGCGATGGTGATGCTTAGGACCATGGGCATGGTCATTCCTTTACGTCTCATCTAATGCTTTTGTTGGAGATGATCATTCGCTGGCACTATATTTGAACTCCGTGTGAGTGTGTGTGTGGTTTTAAACAAATGACTTCCGCTACTTTTATTCGAACTTGTTTTGTAATAACTATGTTTAAACTCTGATGTA
Source organism: Miscanthus lutarioriparius (assembly GCA_904845875.1). Taxonomy (NCBI): domain Eukaryota; kingdom Viridiplantae; phylum Streptophyta; class Magnoliopsida; order Poales; family Poaceae; genus Miscanthus; species Miscanthus lutarioriparius. The sequence continues at coordinate 109,283,634 of CAJGYO010000001.1, forward strand.
TCTGTTATGGAAACTTTTATGTAATATGTGATTGGTGACCGCTAAACTTATTACGATCATGGCTGGGACACGAGTTGGTTTGAAATCCTTCGTGATTTCACGGACTACCGGGTTATACGGGCTTAAGTTTGCTCAATCGTCTGCTCTGGTGGATGATTTTCTTACTTAATTTCGTATAATTGGTCGGTTCTGTTACATAATTTATGGTTATATATTGTTTGGCTAAAACACTTTTTCCCTCTGTTTTTCTTGAAATAATTGTGAAACAACTCTCTATCTATATATTTTGAAAAAACGGAGGGCTAAAAGCAGGGTCTAAGGTGTTTTGTTTATGAAAAAGTAGATTCATATTTCAACTGTTTGGTTAGCTTTACGTTTTTTTACAACAAAACACTCTTCACAAGCTCAACCAAACATAACCTAAGTTATTAGATTCAATATCACTCTAGGCCTTTTATCACCGTTCTTTTCTTTCAACTTAGGTTACCTGTTATCGGGCTCAACCTCGCGCCACTGTAGGGCGGATGCTAACATTCTATAACATCCTTCCTCTATGAGAGCGAGGACATCCAATCACAGAGATCCATCGTAATATTATTTTCGCCATTTTCACTTAAGAATCTTCAATTATTTCAACAACCTAGCAGGTTTATGATGCTTAGCCATCACTTTCTGACAAATATCACATAATAGACTTTTATCTATTTTCACCCAAAAAAAAGCTATTTCAAATCTCGATATATCTTATACCCTGTTTGGAACAACTTTTATAGACCTCCCTTGGAATCAGAGTTGCACTTCTTCCACAACGAACTTTTATAAGAATCACGCGGAGAAAAAGCTTAGCGTTTGGTATGGCAGATTCTAGGGGGAGAAAGAACTCGACATGCATGTTCAAGCTCGGACGAGGACACAAAGAAAGAGGAGGGGCTCGGTGAGGAGGATGTTGCGTAAGCCCATATGCTATCACACTGTAGTGCCTTCTCACTGGATTCAGCGCCGCCACCGGCCCTGTCTTGCGGACATCACCCACCATATCGTCGTCGCCGGGGGCAGATTTGTCGGATTCGACTGCTTTTGGCTCCGGTGGCGGGGAGGTGAGAGGAAGAGGGAGGTGGGGCCTAAGAGAGGGAGGCGAAGATATGACTCAAGGTGACCAGACACAGTGCCGAGCGAGGGGAGGAGATAGGGGCTCTAGCGAGTGGAGCCAAACGCGGGGCTCGAGCGATTCCGTGTTTATGTTGAAACGAGGTGGGGAAAGAACCACGGGCAAAATGTGCCAGTGGAGAATCACAACATTCAACACCCTTGGACGACTTCTTTTTGCCAGAAGCCGTCTAGAAGTGGTCCCAAACATAACCTTAGTCTCACTAGATGCACCATACGGTGAGTTTCCTTAAAATCCATTTTCACCTCGGCATTCTAGGCATTCTTAAAATCCATTTTTACCTCCGCATTCTGTAACACGCAAAGGTGGTCTCAGAAACAAACAGCACTACAAGCAATAGTCAATTGACTAGTACTAATGCCACCACCCACTAGCTTAGCCGATTTCGCTATCGAGGTAGGATGGCATAGCCGGATCTGATTGAATCCTCACGCGGGTGCCCGAATGCGGTTACAAATGGCAAGTCACGGTCAGCACAAGCCCAACACGGCAGCCTGACGACGACGTGGCAACCATTTTTTAGTGATTATTAGTTAAGTTGAGTTAACGGGGTAGTAACTTTTACCAAGGAGCCAAACTCGGGCTCCGTTACCCATCACGGTGCATTTTGTTCGCACTCCCCTGCCGCACATAACATAGACCGATACAATACTACTGTCTGTCTGTATGGTGTGTGTATGTGTTTAGGCTAAGCAGCGAAAAAGAACGGATCCTTGTCTGGGTAATTTTGTTGTTATCCATGTCTTCAGCGCTGGTTTACTAACTGATTATACTATTCATCAAGATTAGGAAAATCAAAATGGAAGAAACAGGCACGTAGAAGTACACGCATCAATTACTCACTGGCAAAATATTTACAAGATGAGAAGAGCTAGCACACACCACACGTACCACACACACAGAGCTCCCTTCACTGGCCAAGCCGAGTCAGAGGAACTGACCAAGTATACCAGGAACTACGTACTCAGTACTCACTACTAGGAGCGACGACTGCATATCACTCACTCCATAACATAACATAACATAACATAACATGACATGTAGGATAAATTAAACGGCAAAGTCTTTATCAGCAACAGCAACGCAGAAGTACTATGATAGAGCGTGCATGCGTTTTAGATAACCACAAGGACCAGCAAACGTGGCCTGACAGAGACGCCGGGCCCTTCATCATCATCGGTCTCATCCAGTCATCCGATCTAACGGTGGTTGCTCCTGGTCTCGTCGCTGTAGAGCCTGAAATGAAATATTATACGTACATATGACAACATTCTGTGTCACGATATTTTGTTTGCTCAAGTCCAAATGGCACCATTGTTTAACTAGTAGTACTAGATCGTTTTCACAGGTTAATTATTACTATATTAAGAAACAAATTAAGAGGAGTTTATTTATATACACGGAGTATTATTATATTAAATAAATTTGGCCACCAGCGTGTGTGGCCTTTAGGCCTTAACCGTTCGAACAAACACTGAAACAGTAAAGTATAGCACTCTCTGTCACTGTCTCACTCTCCTCGGTCGTGCTTCTGGATTGGCATGCCACGTGAGCAAATCATGGTTCGCTAAGTGGATCCCATGTTGCCTTTGTTTTTTTTATTGGTGCTTACTTCACTAGTGCATATATTGTCTTAATTATAGAACTAATTAAAATCAACCATTCATCTAGTTAAACAAGACTCAGAGAGCAAGAGTGGGAGCAGCACAGCAGCCAAGTTTGTGCTCAATTATTAGTTTGATGCTGGATCTGCTGCTTGAGCAGATCACGTAGGTCTAGCTGTAGGCGAAGACGGCGGTGTCAGAGATGAGATGATGCTTACCAGTCGTAGACGGTGGGGGAGTTTGGCTCCGGGCGGTCGAAGAGGTTGGCGCCCATGCCCTTGGTGGCCAGGTTGCTCCCCGGGTGGAACACGCTGCGCCACACGTTGTCGTTGGCGCCGCGCCGCGGCGTCGTCGTCGACGACGACGGCGTCACCGGCGTCGTCGGGGTCGACGGCATCGACTGCGTCCGCTTGTAGCTCCCCGCGGCTCCGGCGTCCGCGTCTTAATTTATTTATCAGAAGAAAGTAAACAAAAACGGTGGTCAGTAAGATCAGTCAGTGAACGAATTAACCTGCAAGCCCGGCGGATTAACACAACAACAGTACCAGTACAGTAGCATAGTACTCCGTAATTAGTGACGCCACGCCCTACAACTTGTGTAGGATTTTACTACATCAGTATGGTTTAGATCAGTTCTGATTATATTTCTGTTCCTGAACGACGTAAATAACGAGTGATTCATTCATTTCTATAGTAGTTAGTCATATAAGCCGCTACTTGGTTCGACTGCATAGATAGCCCATATCCGATGCTGATGCCGATTCGATACTAGGAAGCCGATGACGATGAGTACCTTTGTCGATGACGAGCGGGCGGGGGGTGGCGGCCTTGCGGAGCTTCTCGAGGCCCGTCTCCGGGTGAGGCCCAGCCACCACGTCGTCCCACAGCTTGTCCAGCATCTTCTTCGGTCGCTGCTCGCTCCTTTCTCTCGAGCTCACTCACAAAGCCAGCAAGGTAGATGGATCTAGAGCTCCGGCGAGTTAACGAGTTACTGCTACCGCGAAATACAATGGCAAAAGAGCACCGAGCACCGAGCACCGCGGGTACAAGAGCAGCGACCTGATGGGCCTCTCTTATATCACGGAGGAGACGAGTGTCCGGACACCGGCGTGGTCATTGTACCGCCCGCACGCCAAGGGCGCGATGGAAGCTGGAAGCATGCGTGGAGCAGATAAATGCGTTCAGCCGGGTCCCGGTCATGCGGTGGCGTAAGTAACCTCTGGATCTGGACCGGAAATTTCAGCTGGTGCACGCGGTGAGCGGACCTGCCCACGTCTGAGAGCCTGCGATGACGCAGCAAAGTAGATAAGGATGGAGCTTTTTTTTTCTTTTCAAAATCAAACAAAGAAAAATGAAGCGGACTGCCGCAAAATCTTATATTATATTGTGTGCTGCAATACTTCAGCATTACTTTATACTTGTCAGTGAAAAGAGCTGTATTTTTCCCTCACCACATTTTAGCATCAACATCTATATAAGCTAAATTTTAGTGAAATGAACAGGGTCATGGATAGTGCGTATTTGAATCCAAACATTTAATATCTAATTGTATTTAAAATCAAATATTCAAAATTAATTTTGTTTGATATATATATGTTGGACTGGATGGATGCATCTGGCCAGCCCAAAATATCCTATTCCCAACCCAATCCGATCTGATGGGCAGCGTCAGACGTGGCCACGTGGCAAGACGAATTGGGTCGCCCGGTCGCCCCTTCACCTCGAAGGTCGAAGCCCGCCACGGCGCCACGGGTCCCTACCTACCCGCCTGCCTTGGAGCCAGGCGACAGCAAAGATTCCTCTGGAGATCGCCAGCCCGCTCTTGCCCGGCAACCGGCGTCCTCCGTTCCGATTCCACAGTGTTGGGCCTGCGGGTTTACCACCATTGTGTAACACAGATGAGAATAGTTGCACTTTTGGGCCCAGTGGCGCATCCCCAGACCAAACTACTATACTCCTAGATAAAGCCCATGCTTATCACATTCTCATACGGCAATAAGCCTTCTCTTATCCAAATAGCTTTTGTAATAATCTATCATTCTTGAAGATAAATTCTATGCACATCCAGACAGGAATACTACCACCCTCGAAAGCAATTGTTGGAATCTTATTACATGAACAGGATTCAATTGGTAGGATCCAAATGGGCCCTTAGTAGAAACGTCGGCATCCGCATACAAAGCACATCCTTGTTAATCTCATGGCCTACTGCCTGGCGCCTGCAGATAAATAAGTAGCCATGTAACATGAAAATAACAGAGAAGCCAACGAGAAAAGGCCACGTAAACTACTGCACCATCTTCTTTTCTCTCTTCAGAAACAACAGTCTTCTGACATTGAATAAAAGTAGAATTTCACAAATGACCCACCATCAGTCGTAAATCATTCCATCGGAAACACGATGATACGCAAAAGTACGATCCATATCTGAATTATGGATTGGGTGGTTGACTGCTGACAGCAGTTTTTTTTCCCCAAAAGCCATAGCTGTTCAAGCAAATGGCTTTTAGCTTTGTCACAGTTCATAACCCATGTCAGCTTTTTCACAGCTCAACCAAACACATTAGACTGATAACTCTGACTTTGTATTTATATTTGGCTTTATTATGGTTTTCGAGTTTGATTTCCGACAAAGAAAAGGTGAATCAGGAAACATTTTTGATATTTTCACCTGATTCTGATCATTATCACCTCTACTTTTCCAACGCCAATTCTTGGGTATAAAGATGTGCTATGGTCCTGAAAATGAATGTTTCTACAGAATATACAAATGTACATAACTATCCTAGTCCCAACAAATATAAATATATTATAATTAGTTAAAAGAAGCAGCGACAAATTTATAAGTAATTTTTGTATACTTAAGCTGCATAATCTTCACGGTTGACAACAGCTGTACTTTAATGTCCATTCTTCACAACTACTTACCTTTTATTAAATTGAACAGGCAACAATCTAGTTCTTCTAAAATGATTTCACCTAGTGAGGAACTGAGGATACATCTTAGTCGAAATTGTAAGTGGTCACATATATCCATCAAATGGACTACTCCCTCTATCATATAATATAGCACATTCCAAAAATTTTAAGACAACTTAACTGAATGATCAAAAGACGCATGTACCTATAGACTAAATCCATTTAAGGACTTTCTCCTCAAATTATAGTTACCTTTTTAACGAACTTTACCAAATCTGAGTATGGGCACCACACAGAATGCATTCAGTCTGTTCGGCTGCTAGGATTGCTGCTTAATTTTAGAAGTCACAACACACCATATTCTAGGACAGAGGGAGTAGCTATGACAGAGAATTAGATGAATGCAGGCAAATATATGGCACTGCAGATAACAAATGGCAACAATTATCATTAATGAAAAGCAAACATACTTATTTAAGTAATCTCTACACTATCAGGTATTCAAGTTACAATACAACCTCTTTATGATTGTCGATTCATAGCATTTCTTCAAAACAAGACCAGGAATGTATCATACTACCATAAACACAGACTATGAAAAGAAGAAAAATTAAAGTAGATAACCTATCCTCATGATTTAATTTGGTCACAACCGAAGTCTAGCTCATGAGAAGACACCCATAGCATTTTGGAGTCACAATTGTTGATCTTCACCTTTTGTGTTGTGCTTCTAGTTTTGATCAGCCAGTGAGTCCGAGAAAAAAGGTACATATGGAAAATATTGTAGAAAAAATTTCTCATCAATAGGCTCTGTGAGAGTACATATAACACAAACTTTCCCACAATCCATGTCATATGACATTAGCAGATTCTCACATTTCCAAACAACGAAAATCACATTGCATTCTGGGTGGATTGCGATTAAAGAATAATCCCGCTCGAACATGAGATCCACCTCTCCGCAAAGTTGGGAAGTGCTAACATTATACTTAAATATCCATTGACCCGCACTATAGTCTTCAAGGATCCGGACTGATATTTTAGAAGTGAGATGTCTCCTAGTATTTATATAGCACAAGCGCCCCTGTGATTGACCAATAAAAGCAACAGGGCCCTTATAAAAGTTTTCAAAACTCATACTTTCCAGCAAATGAATAGTCCTCCATGTCTTCCCTTCCTTGTCCACTGTCAGTATAGTGGAATCAGAGGAGATCAAATGGAGTATTCCATTCATAAAGACACCTCTTTCCTCGACCGGCACAACCTCATCGCTCCAACCATTTTCCTTGTGACTCCACGCTCCAGTTTCCGACGAGTAAATTTCCAGGCCAGTGATATATCCGTACTGATCTTCCTCTAGGAGCCGGAACACATAGAAGTGAGAGGAAGTGGCCGGGTCGAAACCCAAACGCATTGTAGACACTGGGCTGTAGTTGTCAAGGGGGCTCAGGCAGGACCATCCATTTATCAGCAGCGGGGTTGCACACCACGTGATTGCATTCATCTCTGGGATTCACCTTCCAGCACATGTTGAGGAGAAGGCCACCGCAGCAGTCCCTAGGACGGATCCACCTGTAGTCAGCAAAGAAGGGCAACGAAGGGTCCAGCTGTTATCTTGTTCTCGTGGCTCAACAGGTAGTGAGGGTAGAAGAAGCCAGATATTGTCTGGGGAATGTTCTTGCGGTGCACGGGGTGAGAGATGAGGCCGTGCCAGTGACGGGAGACGCACTTGAATCGGCGGGCGAGACAGTATCTCGATGATGAGGTCATCGGTGAGGTCGGTGGCGGCAGTCGTGGCTCTGGCCCTCTTCTCGGAGGAACCGGGGCTTGTTAAACACAGTGTGTAAAATTTTAAATCGGGTATGTGAATACTAATAAAAATAAATAAATTATAGAATCTATCAGTAAACCACCTCATTAATATGGTATTAGCATGTGTTACTGTAGCACCATATTATCAAATCATAGACTAATTAGACTTAAAAAAAAATTCGTCCCACAATTGAGTTGTAAACTGTATAATTAATTATTTTTAATCTATATTTAATACTCTATGCATGTGTCAAAAATATTTGATGGACAGGGAGTAAATTTTAGGTGAGGAAGGCCTCAATAGTCAGTCACCACTCACCACGAAAACTGCAGACCTGCTCAGTTCTACGTTTCAGTAAGAATCCATCAAGTCGAACTGAATCAATTGATAAAAACACGATACCCTTTTTTCTTACCTGAATGAAGACGCATGGCGATTTGGCGGCGGCGGCGCCCCCCGCATCAAACTTGGGCAGCCGACTACGACTACCGCCGTTCGGACATTAGCCGTTGCCCCTCAACGGCTCGACGCTCGGCGCTGGCCTTTTCCATGGCCACGACACCCACGATGACAAGTCGGACGGGAACCGAACCGCATCGCTTTTTTTATATTTTCCGATTAACAAGCTTGTCCAGTTTTCGCTTTCAAGATTTCGGCGTAAAAGAGAAAATTGCAATTATAAGGCGTTTGAAACAACTTTTAATTTGAAATATTATTAAAAGACTCAAATATATAAAGTTGTTCTTTCGCTAAAACGAGATTTTGAAACGTTGGCACTTTGTTATACATGATCATTTGATAGTTTTTCACCCAAATTACTTTTTTCTCAACTAAAATACATGTATTTTGTCATATTTATAATTTTATATTCATGTTTCTATAATATGCACTTGTTAATTATTATATGCACTTGAACTTGATCATGTGGTTTCAATTGGTATTCCGTATTGAGTTTTGGGATGGGGTTCGTGTTCGGCTTTGGTTTGCGCTTTTGTTTTCGCGTATTCAAATGTAAAAGTAGCGGTTGAGGAGTTCTCCGGTCGAGGCCCGTTTTCATCCTTACACGAACATCACGACGTGTTTGATGATCGTGGAGAAAATTGCATCAACGCTTCGTTATTATAGACTCCAAATATCGTCTTCGCTAAAACGACTTTTGAAACGTTGGCACTTTGTTATACATGACATTTGGTCTTTTTAATTACTTTTCTCAACTAAAATACATGTATTTTGTCATAATATGATTGTATTGCCCTCAGGGCTTCAATTGACGTGGGATGGGGTTGTCGGGCGCTTCTTTCGCCTCGCTTTGGAAGCGGTGACGATCGCAACAAGAACATCGACGTGTTTGATGCATCGTGGCTCGCATCAACGCTTATTCCCAGCGCCGCTGCGCGCTCTTTCGCCGTGTGCTCGCCGATGTCGCTGCCGGTTCGACGACCGGACGGACGTCCACGCTCTGGTCCGTCACGCTGCGTCACGGAACGGGCACCGGCACGAGCCGAACGGGCACTTCTCGCTCTCGCCATGCGGCGGCCTTCATCGCCCATGCTCCAGCAGGGTGACGCTTCAGGTCGATGGTGCGCTTGTTGCGCCATCAGGCTACACCAGCGGCGTGGACGACGGCTGGATCGTGTTCGACCACGCGTCGACGGCCGCGGCGAGGCGCTGTGGGCGTGCAAGGCTGCCGGGCACGGCGGGTGCCCCAGTGGAGCAACAGTGAGTTGCCATATCACATCACATGCATCTTATTCTTGCAAGTGCATGCTGAAGTGCAAACATGCATGACACCACAAATATAAAGTGTTCCTCTTGATCGACTTGGTGCGTCGCCAGTCGCTGAAGGTGCTGAACTCGAGGGACGTGGTGATCAGCGGCTCGACCTCGGTCGACGGCAATGAAGCTGTACCACGCGTCGTGATCGACGGCGCGAGGGCGTCACGGTGCAGGACGTACAGATCGTCGCGCCGGGAAGCAGCCCCAACACGGACGGGATCCACGTGCAGGCCTCGTCCCAGGTCACGGTCACCCGGACCAGCATCCAGACCGGGGACGACTGCGGCCAGCAGCCCCGAGGCTCGAGGGCAATACGGTCACATTATGATAAAATATATATATTTTAGTTAAGAAAAGTGATTAAAAAGATCAAATGTTATATATAACAAAGTGTCAACATTTCAAAAGTCGTTTTAGCAAAATCGATGTTTGAAGTCCTATAATAAAGAGCATTTTTCACGTCATATAATTACAATTTTCTCGCGGCAGCTGCTTCTGTCTTCCGTCGAGGGAGGAAGACGACGGCTAGACGAGTGCTGGCGAAGGGTACCCTACTGGCCGCTAGCCCAACAAGGCGATAATGGGATTCCCGTTCCCCTTGGGTATGGAGTCTGGGACGGGCCGATCCGTTCGGGCCAGGTGGCCCATTAATGATCCAACAAGGCTGCCCCGTCTCCACACTGGATAACGAAGGGATAAGCTGGGCAACGGCCACTCCCATCCCCGCACTTCACCGGCCTCCGCCTCCTCCCTCCCCTCCATCGCCGTCGCAGGGCGTCCTACAACTTCAAAATGGCGGCCACTGCCACCGCCATGGCCATAGCAACTATCTCCCCCTCCGCCCCGATCCCATCCGCGCCCTTCCCATCCCTCCCCCTCCCCCTCGGCCTCCGCCTCCGCCCTCAACCCCTCCTCCTCGCTGCCTCCCGCCGCCTCCTCCTCCCTGTCCCAAAGGCCTCCTCCTGGGACGACTCCGTCGCCGAGGAGGGAGGAGATGCGGAGGAATCTGCCGCCGCTGGGGACGAGGAGGAGGACGACGAGGACGAGAAGCCGCGGCCGGAGCCGATGTCCTCCTCCGAGTTCCAGTTCGCGGCGCCCCCCGAGGGCTACGTCGAGCCCGCCGCGTTTGACGAGCTACCGCCGGAGTCCCCAGAAGACGTGGCGGCGGCGTACGAGTCTCTCTACGGGCCGGCCTTCAGCGGCGAGTCGTTGCTGGGGAACAACGTCTACGAGGTCAAGGTGGTCGACCCCATCGACATGGACCGGGAGCAGCGCCCCAACGACGATTTCACCGAGCGCGTCGTGCAGGTCAACCGCGTCACCAAGGTCGTCAAGGGAGGCAGGCAGCTCTCCTACCGCGCAATCGTCGTCGTCGGCGACATGAAGGGGCACGTTGGCGTCGGCGTGGGAAAGGCCAAGGAGGTCACGGAGGCCATCACCAAGGCCGCCATGAACGGACGACGCAACCTTGTCACAGTGCCGCTCACTAAGTACTCCACATTCCCGCACAGGTCAGTGACATTGTCCAGCACTACTTAAGATTCACTTGTACTTGAATTGCTCCCAAGATGGTTAGCCTACACCTAATCCTTGTGTTAGGTTGAATTTAGTGAGATACTCTGGACATTGAGCAGTGAAGGTTAATTGTGCTTGCCGACTGATAGAAATAAAGCTGGTTTTAGACTTGCTTTCAATTTATTGCACTATTCTTCTACCTTGACTGAGGCCTAAGAAAAGCATACATTAAGCTGTTTTAAGAAATGTGGCTAGTGGCTGCAAAATCAAGTCTCGTTGCTGGTTCTCTTGTGGTACTATTCTTGACCCAATGTGGCTATTTTGAAGCTAACATGACTTTTGAAAATTGTCCCTGTTAGCGCATTCCTATTTGACAGAGGCACTGAAGTGTCATGGTCATTTATCTTTTGTTTGATCAAGTTTGATGGTAAAATCAATCTGAATTTTCTTTCACGAATTTGTAATTCTCTACATCGACAGCAAACTCCATGTTAGATGTTAGATCCAGTACTGTAGCTATGTCTCCTTTCCTGTTCTCTGAATGTTTCAGTTGTGTGGATAAGCCTATAGTAATTCACTTGTTTCGGATTAGCAAGGGGCGGGTCTGGTTGAAGTCAAGGGTGTTCAATTGAATACCTATTATTTTTGCAAAACAACGAGTATTTCAATATGTTGAACACTTTTAAGCTAGGATCAAGTCTATGAATCTAGGATATACTGCTCAGTTCTGTGTTATTTATTATACAGTTAGTACTATGTGATGCTGTAATCAATTATACATGCAAAAAACTAACCCCTCCATTCCAAATTATATGACATTTTGGCTTTTCTAGATACATTGCTTTTACTATGTATCTATGTATATCTAAGTGCATAGCAAACACTATGTATCTAGAATACCCAAAACGTCTTATAATTTTGAATGGAGGGAGTAGGCTTTAGACGGTAAGAAAAATCATTTTTTTGACCCTTTGAAATTTTGGTGTGAGTGGTGTAAATGGGTTTTGTAAGGGTCTTCCCCTTTTTCTTCTTAATATTATGATACACAGCTCTCGTGTGTGTTCAAGAATATTTTTTCGAATACCCATCTTCCAAATCATGGGCCCACCACATGATGTCATAATCATAATTATGGTGTCATGAAGGTTGCTTGCCATTGGTGGCGTTAGTTTTGTATTAGCAGATTTGTAGGGGATCTTGAACAACATGGCTGAGAAAAATTGGCACGTAAAAATAAATTGCAAACACCGACTTAGTACAAGCTTCTATTGGCAGATGAACAGGATTTTGAGAATCTCTTTTTTTGGACCAGATATTCTAGCTATTCGTGTCAGGCTAGCTCCTTTTTGAAAACCAAGTCAGAAACACTGAGCCAATGAATTCATTTGCCTGAATTTGATTTGCCAAATAGGTTCTAGATTACTCACAAATGTATTTGTGCCAAAAGCTGGTAAAAGTAATGCTTGAATAAATGATAGTTTTGAACAGATATAATTGATGCAACCTTGCAAATACTACAAGTAATGCTTGAAAAAAAATCACAACTCAGGAAACTAAATCATGCCATCAAAACGTTATAACTGACCCAAATTAGTACTGTAAGAACAAAAGACCAAAAACAATGCACTAAATTGTCTAAAAGCAATGATGTATGCACCTTAACCAGGAGGAAAGGAAGTTAAAGGTGAACACTATGTTGCAAAAATAATTACTTCTACTTAGAGCATTTTGGATTCATAAAAATGATAGTTTAAATTATTCATTTAGTTTAACACTTTAATGTAGAGAAATTAAATTGAGGTTTATACAGTTCTTGTATGACATAACATTGAACTAGTATGATTTATTTGTAACAGTGTTTGTCAGCAATGAATAATTTAAACTATCATTTTTATGAATCCAAAATGCTCTAAGTAGAAGTAATTATTTTTGCAACATAGTGTTCACCTTTAACTTCCTTTCCTCCTGGTTAAGGTGCATACATCATTGCTTTTAGACAATTTAGTGCATTGTTTTTGGTCTTTTGTTCTTACAGTACTAATTTGGGTCAGTTATAACGTTTTGATGGCATGATTTAGTTTCCTGAGTTGTGATTTTTTTTCAAGCATTACTTGTAGTATTTGCAAGGTTGCATCAATTATATCTGTTCAAAACTATCATTTATTCAAGCATTACTTTTACCAGCTTTTGGCACAAATACATTTGTGAGTAATCTAGAACCTATTTGGCAAATCAAATTCAGGCAAATGAATTCATTGGCTCAGTGTTTCTGACTTGGTTTTCAAAAAGGAGCTAGCCTGACACGAATAGCTAGAATATCTGGTCCAAAAAAAGAGATTCTCAAAATCCTGTTCATCTGCCAATAGAAGCTTGTACTAAGTCGGTGTTTGCAATTTATAGGCTCCCTCACAAAATGTGCATTCTGGTTAAGAGGTTGTGATATAATTTTGTAAACACTTTACTCACTACTGAAGTCTGAACTCTGGAAGTGCTGCTTTAGTGCTTTAACATTTTTTTCTCTGGTCGATTGGGTCAAGTAAAAGGTTTCTGCTCAACTGATTGCAGTTTTATGCCTCTTGAGTTTTACCATTTTATTTTCTCTTTGGACACATTACTAGCACTGTTTTTATTCCCCTTGAATGTTTGCCATGTTATGAATTGGTCAATCCTCTGGCATCCCAAGCAATAAAAGGATTTTCCCTCTCCTTTCTGTGATAGATTGGTCTATATATAACTGTAAAAGTTGAGCATGTGTTGATGTATTGCAATCTGAATATTTGTCTTGGTTTTTGCTGCAATGCGAGCAGAGCTGATGCGGACTATGGAGCAGCCAGGGTGATGTTGAGGCCTGCTTGCCCTGGATCTGGTGTTATTGCTGGTGGAGCTGTGAGGGTTGTGTTGGAGATGGCTGGCGTTGAAAATGCTCTGGGTAAGCAACTGCGCAGCAAGAATCCCCTGAACAACGCACGAGCCACCATCAAGGCGACGCAGACGATGAAGCAGTTCAAGGATGTCGCCGAGGAGCGTGGTGTACCAATGGAGGAGCTATGGAAATGATAAAAGCAAAACCAAACCAAAACCCCTTTTGTAGCATTCTTTCTCCTTTCGCTGTATTTTTCTTAAGTTCTTCATTTTTCTGCTGTATCTATCTATGGGATGGGATAACACCGCCTCACGATTTCTTTTTGCATCTCTCTTCTGAGATCTGTGAGTAGTGGCAACATTTACACGCAAGTTTCCGATGAAAATTGAATCCATGGAATCTGACCCTGTATGCATACTCTTCACGCGTACCCAGTGCAGAGAGCTCCCGCTTTGTGCGGGTTTGGGAAAGGGTGTTAGTGGCAAGCTTTACCCTCGCCTGTGCAATGTGAGGAGACCGCGGCTCGAACTCGGGACTTTTCGGTCACAGACGGTAAGATTCTACCGCTTGCAACAGGTCCGTCCTTCACATCTTTACACTAACTACTGGTAGAAGTTCAGACAAAAGAATGAACAGGTTCAGCACAAAATGCATCTTGTCTGTACATGCAAGTCTGGTATCTAGCTTCACCTGGCACACCGAATACTGGATGAAATCCGTATCAATCAAAGAATGAACAAATTCAGCACAAATGTGGCTGCCCGCCGTATACATACATAATCTATCTAGCTTCGCACGCGGCGCCGACCATCTGTTGGAACCGGTCGACGACGGATGGGATCCTCAGCACGCCTGGCTGGCCATAGCCGAACTGCTGCGCGGCCATCTCCAGAACGGCCGCCATGCACGGCTCCTTGAGCATCTCGGCGTGCACCATGATCCTCTCCTCGCTGCCCTCCTCGTCGCCGACGAGCACCATGGGGACGTAGCCTCTCGGGGTCCACCCCTGGTCGCTGGCCAACAAAGCTTGCCGCGACGAGGGTGCTGTGGCGGCGGACATGGGGCTCCCGTTCACCGGTTTCTTCCACACTGCCGCCATGGCTGTTGTTGCCAACGGCCGGGATCGGTCGGAGCAAAAGGCTTGGGTACGACACTAACTAAGGTGCCGCAGGTTAATTAGCTGCTTGCGAGGCGCAGTATGATATGATCACTTGCCGATGCACACAAGTGCAGATGCTCCGTGCCTCCGTGGCCGTGGTCCGTGGAGTGGGGTTAGTTATATATGCACCGGTTTGTCCCAAAGGGATCGGCCGGACGTCGGACGAGGGAGGACCATGGTTCGTACGCAAAACAGGAGGTCTTGGAAAAACTCAGGGGACGGTCCAACAAAACGTGGATGGTGCGGTGATGATGTCTGGTGTGAGCGACGTGGGCACAGGTCACCGGAAATGGTCTACTTGGGTAGACTTGTGGGCCCGGCCGGCCGGTTCAATCGCCATGTGGCTCCATCAAAGCATCTTTGGAACACCTATATACTATTAAAAATTAATTAAAGGAGTGTTTATGAGCACCTACTAGAACGTGACGGGAAGTGATTATTAAAACTAAAGGATTGTAATGAACACCTACTAGAACGTGACGGGGAGGTTATAAACAAAGCAAAGCTCAATCTTTGTGATGGAGTGTCGCGAACGCAAGACGTGTGAGAAGGTGTATCAAAGTGCTATTAAAAATTGAAGGAGTTTCGGAGACAAAGGTTCCACATGTCTTGATCCTCTCCTAGACCCCCTACCATTTGGACGTATGTTAGCAGATGAGATCGGGAGGAGGCAGAATTGGGGAATAGGATGGAGGGAGAAGGTAGAACACGCAAATAGGCAGGAGGAAGGATTGAATTAGTTCAGTTGTAATGATTCTTGTTGCCTCCCTCGTGCTCTCCATCTCTCTTTATACAAGGCGTTGGCTTCGGCGTGAACCCACAGGCGCAGCTGTGTCTAGCCATGGTTCACGCCCACTTGGGTCCACTGACGCACACGCTGGGTCACCTGATTCGCGCCTCACGCCTGGGTTCGGGTGCTTCCGGCTCTGTGGTGACCACGTTGCGTTCCGCGCTGGGCGCGCCCAGTTCACGTTCTGGTTCAGCTTTCGTTGTCGATGTGTCTTGGTTGCTGACATCCCCTCCCCGTTGAATACCTGCTTGATTCACGCCTCACGCCTGGGTTCGGGTGCTTCCAGCTCCGTGGTGACCACGTCGCGTTCCGCGCTGGGCGCGCCCAGTTCACGTTCTGGTTCAGCTTCCGTTGTCGATGCGTCTTGGTTGCTGACATCCCCTCCCCGTCGAAGACCTGCTTGTCCCCAAGCAGGAGCGCGCGTGAACCTTTGCTTGAGTGCTTCCAAATCTTCCCACGTAGCCAAGGACTGAGGTAGACTGGACCACTGCACCAGGACCTGTGGAACGACGGCATGGTCGGAGGTGCTGACGCGGCGCTGCAGGATCTTTAGTGGAATTTGGAGTCCTTCAAGAGCTTGGGGAAGCGTCGACACTTGGTGCGAAGCAGGGACTGCTGTCTTGAGTTGTGAAACGTGGAAGACGGGGTAAATGGAAGTAGACTCCAGGAGCTGGAGCTTGTAAGCGACGCTACCGATTCGTTCCATCACCTGAAAGAGACCAAAGAACTTGAAGGCAAGTTTCTGGCTAGCTCGTGGTGCCAGCTTCAGGTACACCTAGTCCCCCACTGAAAACTGCCGTTCAGAACGAGATTTGTCGGCCTGTGTTTTCAATTCTTCTGGGCTCGCATCAAATGCTGCTGGATCAATGCAGTCATCATGGACTTCTCTTGTAGCCAAACATCCAATTGAGTAGGGGAAACATCATCAATATCAGCCATACCAAAATGCCTGGGGTGATGACCATTCAGGACATAGAATGGTGAGTAAACGAGTGAGGAGTGCCAGGAAGTGTTATACCAGTACTCAGCCAAGTAGATCTGGTCTATCCATTTCGACGGACAAGCGCTGACGAAGCAACGCAAGAACGTTTCCAAGCATTGGTTGACACGTTCGGTCTAGCCGTCTGTTTGGGGATGGTAAGCAGACATCATCTTGAGGGTAACATCGGCCAGACGAAAGAGTTCTTGCCACAGCTGGCTTGTAAATACACGGTCCCGGTCAGACACTATTGAAGTGGGCAGACCGTGAAGCCGGTAGACACTAGAGATAAAAGTCTTGGCAATTGTCAGCGCTGTGAAAGGATGAGATAAGGGAACGAAATGCCCATACTTGGAGAAACGATCCACAATCACCAGGATACAATTTTTGCCTCCGGAGGATGGAAGGCCTTCGACGAAATCCATTGAGATGCTCTGCCAGGCCATTGAAGGAACAGGCAGAGGCTGCAATAACCCAGGGTACTTTGCACGATCTGGTTTAGCCTGCTGGCAGGTTGGGCATGCTGTCACAAACTGATGGACTGCAGTTTTAAGTCTTGTCCAAGCAAACAGATGTTTGAGGCGCTGGTAAGTAGCTGGAATTCCAGAATGACCACCAATCGGGGATGAGTGGAAGGCTGCAATTATTTTTTGCTGGAGAGTTTGGTTGTTGCCCACCCAAATGCGACCTTTGTACCGGAGGAGCCCTTGTTGTAGAGTAAATGGAGAGTCGGCATTAGATGCAATTGCCAATTTCTTCAACAGTTCCCGAGCCTTAGTATCAGAGATATAACTGTCCACTATGTCAGTCATCCAATTGGGTACAGGAGCCGAGATAGCCGACAGTTCAACAACTTGGCTTCGCCGATATAGAGCATCAGCAACCCTATTATCAGTGCTGGGCTTGTACACTATATGGTATTGGAGCCCCAGGAGTTTTGTGAAAACCTTTTGTTGCCAGGCAGTGTGTAATCGCTGATCACCTAAGTGGATGAGGCTCTTTTGATATGTGAAAGTGATGAATTCGCCAAGCTGCAGATATGAACACCATTGGTTGACTACAATGAGTATAGCCATATACTCCTTTTCATACGCTGATAAACCTTGGTTTCTGGGGCCGAGAGCTTGACTAAGGAATGCTAACGGGTGTCCATGCTGTAGGAGCACAGCACCAACCCCACAGTTTGAGGCATCTGTTTCAATACAAAACTGCCGAGTGAAATCTGGAAGTTTCAGAATTGGAGCAGTACAGAGGCAATTCTTCAGAGTAGTGAAAGCTGTGTCATGCTCCGACATCCAAAGGAACAACGTCTGCTTCTTCAACAAGGACGTCAACGGCTTGGAGATGATAGCATAGTGGCGAACAAACCGTCGATAAAAACCTGCGAAGCCCAAGAAGCTACGAAGCTCTTTGACATTTGTTGGTGTCGGCCATGTGACAACTGCTTCGATTTTGGCCGTGTCCATGGACACACCCCATTCACTGATAATATGACCCTGGTATGCAATCTCCGTCTGAACAAATTTGTACTTGGACAGTTTAATGTGCCACTGATCTTTGGCTAGAAGAGAGAAAACCTGATGTAAGTGATCATTGTGTTCTTCGAAGGTCTTGTTGTAGATCAATATGTCATTGAAGAAAACGATAGCACAGCGATGAAGAAGGGGCTTCAAGGTTGTGTTCATCGTGCCCTGGAATGTGCCTGGTGCGCCTGACCAGCCAAAGGCAACAACACAAAATTCATAGTGTCCAACGTGAGTTGAGAAGGCAATCTTGTGTTCTTCACCTTCACGCAGACGAATCTGGTGATAGCCTGACAACAAATCCAAAGTGGAGAAATACCGAGCACCATCAAGTTCATCCATCAACTGTTCAAAGACTGGTATTGGGTATGCTGTTTTGACCGTCAAAGCATTCAGATAACGGTAATCGACATAGAAGCGCTACGTGCCGTCTTTTTTGCACACAAGCAAGACTGGTGAGTTGAAAGGAGAAGTGCTGGGTTGAATAATACCCTGTTGTAACATAGAATCCACTTGAGCTTCGATCTCATCCTTAAGAGCTGGGGGATATCGGTACGGTCGTACCATAACTGGTCGAGCTCCATCCACCAATGGAATTTCATGATCACACTCACGTTTTGGAGATAACTCACTTGGTGGAGTCACGACAGATGGAAATTCAGATAGCAGTTGAACAATGGTAGGAGGTAGTGTGATATCAGTTTGAGCTGATTGTGCTGACACACTGAAAAGCTGCACCAACAATTCATCAGCCGGTTGCATCCCCCCTGGTGCAATGCCCTGAAGCCGTACCGTGGAACCACATGGTTTTGATTATCATGACCATGCAATTAGAGAACTAATGACATTTATCGAGATGATAAGCAGGGAATTTATATTCGAGGATGCTACATGAAACGGATGAGCCCCCAATTATAAATGTTGATGGCTTCAAACTTAAAGGAGGTTTAAATTCTTTTATATTTTAAATTTGAGTATAGAAAAAGCTGTACTATAAAGGGGAACACAATGCTTAAGCTAACATGTGGGGGTACGACTCCGGATACCCACGACAGACCACATGGACCGCACCATTAGAGATGGCCTAGCCCACAAGATCAAGGCATGCGGCGCACGGCACTGCTCGGCGTGCACCGCAAGGCTACAATTAGATAATACCAAATATGATTTTTTCCTTGTAACCCTACCCCTCCAGAGTTTATAAGGAGAGGCAGAGGTCCCATATTCGACATCGACATACATCCCATATACAATACAATACAACAAAGACACATGACGTAGGGTATTACGTCGATCAGACGGCCCGAACCTGTCTAAATCGCTGTCTCTGCGCCTTGTGTCACCATCCGGTTCCTGAATACGCGCACCCCCACCGATCAATCTACCTTCGTGGGATACCCCTCGGAGGACAGCCGAGCATCTTTTGTCGACAGTTGGCGCCCACCGTGGGGATCGTATGCGTTGATCCCTGGTGAACCAGATGGCGGAACTCAAGATCAACATCCTTCGCGGCAACTCAGCGGATCGCGTCGACATCCTTCGACAACCACGGCGCACGTCTTCGTACGCGGATTGACACCGCCAAGCTCCGACTATGTCCATCATACTCCAACACGAGATCAACTTCTTTCCAGCCGTCAAGCGAGCCGCTAAGCGAGCTGCCCGCGTCGCCGACCAGATAACGCCATACGCCGCCGACCAGACATTCTGTCTAAAGCTAAGTCATGCTTTAATATTTTTCTAAATATTCTCCAAGCTTCGTATATCGTCATAATGTTTCTCTGAGCTGTTTTCTCCATGTTTGTTCTCTAAATGATTTTTTTCATGTATCTCATCTTAAAGATGACATACAACTAAGTCTAAGGTGAACCTCTGCAGTCATGTTGACGCTCGGATGTCCCCAGAGACGGCCCTGTCTCCAGCTTCTCCCTACACGTGCACGAGCGTCTGCCCTCTGCATTATGGGTGGTCGGCAGCGGCTCCTTAGCAACGTTTTATTCTTCCTACACGCACATGGGCTCCGTGCTCCATGTTATGGTTAACCAGCTAGCTAGGGCTGGATACTCAGTTATACACTAACTGGCCGAACGGTTTGTATTAAATATAAATACATCTTCAGAATAACACTAAGTGTTCACACCAACCGATCGCCGGGCTACATACGCTATTTCATCACCATTGCTGATTCTTCTCTGGAGTTTATATATTTTTACATCATGTACTACCCGTTCTACATATTTGTATTGTAGGATCATCGTCCAGGTGATCGGACCACCTGGTGCTCGGACTTCTCCACCGATCAACTAGTCAAACCACTAGGTTCGTGGACTTCGTCGCCGACCAGTTGATCGAACTGTTCGCCGGTCACTTCTACTCAATGCTCACTTCGCCGCCGACCAGTTGGTTGGACTAGTCATCGCATGAGCTTCATCACCAGCTACGCCGGGGACTTCTCGGTGCTCAGACATCGCCAGCTACGCCGGGGACTCCTCTGTGCTCGGACATCGCCAGCTACGACGGGGACTCCTCGGTGCTCGGACATCGCCAGCTACGCTGGAGACTCCTTGGTGTTTGGTTTCTTCGTGCAAGCATCACCAGCTAAGCTGAGGACTCCCTTGGTGGTCGGATCTTGCTACATCTCATCGGTGTGCTATCAAGCTGCTCCATGCTGTTCGGATCAGGGTGCTGATCTTGGGCAACACGTCCGGGGTCTTAATACGCGTATGTTAGATGACGTCGGCAAGCTTTCAGACTTCTTTTCTTTGACCCTGCTACAAGATTTATTCTTCATCTTCCAGCAGGTTCGGGGACTAAGTGGCTACACTTCACCTGACGGTGAATGTAGTGCTTATTTCTTGATTTACCCTCCTTATTGATGGAGCCTAAGTGGCTACACTTCTCCTAAGTGGAAGAATTTTCAAATTTTATCTTGAGGTCCTTACATCCTTATGGCAAGCCTTACTTGGGATACACTGCTCAGCGACGGTTCACACTGCTCGATGACGGTTCACACTGCTCGGCGACGGTTCACAACTGCTCGGCAACTCATCACGGTGGTCGGACCATGAGTCTGACTGCTCGGCTTTGTTCGCACCTGCTCGGACAAGCTCAAGACGATGTTGCACAACGGATACAAGGTGCTCGGGGACTAAGTTGGGGGGTATGACCCCTGGATATCCATGGCAGACCACATGGACCGCACCATCAGAGGTGGCCCAACCCACAAGATCAAGGCGTGCGGAGCACGGCACTGCTCGGCGTGCACCGTAAGGCTACAATAAGATAATACCAAATATGATTTTTTCTTTGTAACCCTACCCCTCTAGAGTATATAAGGAGAGGCAGGGCCCCCCTAGTCGACATCGACATACATCCCATATACAATACAATATAACAAAGACACAGGACGTAGGGTATTGTATCGATCAGATTGCCCGAACCTGTCTAAATCGTTGTCTCTACGCCTTGTGTCACCATACGGTTCCTAATTACGTGCACCCCCACCGATCAATCTACCTTCGTGGGATACCTCTTGAAGGACTGTTGAGCATCTTTTGTCGACATAACATGTGCTACCAAGTGCTCAAACATACACATGCATCATCAGATTCACAGCCAAGACAGCCTAAACTTCACTCTTACCCTTGCTGTCATTGACTGGTGTGGCACTACCGCATTTGAAGAGAGGCACTGCTGCAGTGCGGCACTGCAACACTTAAGTGACCGTTGGGGCTAAGGGGGTATGTATACCCATCATCTTCCTCCCCAACGACAATCTTCTTCCTTCTGCTCATTCCAACTCGTCCAAAATAGAAAAGGAGCTCTCTCTCTCCCTCCATTAGTGACCTTGAGCCCTCAAGCAAATCCATTGATTTTCCCATCAATCCTTGAGAGAAAAGGGTTCAAAACTCGATTAGAGAGCAGGTCCATTGATTTCTCAACTCAAAAGAGCACTTAGTTCACATTTTGGCCGGCGGTTGTGTTTGTTACTCTTGGAGCTTGGCTCCTAGCCGGCTAGAGCGTCGCTCGTGGAGCTTGCCAACTTGTGTGGCAGCCCCGGGAGGTTTGTAACCATCTCTTCAAGCTAGTAAACTCACCCCTCATCTCAAGAGTTAAGTCTCTTGACTTAAGAACGATGAAGGGTTGGAAAGCCCTAAGCCTTAGTGGCTAACCTCAACAACATGGACGTAGACAAGTCTTGGTGGCGAGCCAAACCACAGAATAAATCATTGTGTCTCTTGTGCTTAATTTACATTACTTGCATGTCATATTGTTGTTGAGGTGATTTCTAGGGTTTCTAGTTGATCTACTTGTGTGTGGTGTTCCTACTACTTCTAGCTCTCGATCTGTAACTATCATACCTGCAGTAAGCTGAGAAATTTCTCCGATCTAAGTTTTCGTTCACTAATTTTAAACTATGACTCGAAGTTGTCTGCAGATGCGGCAGTGCCGCTGTTCTGGCCCGGCAGTGCTGCAGTCCGACAGTGTCGCCTGTCAGAGCGGTAGTGCCGCAGAGTGAAATTGATAAAAGTTTGAGTGCTTATTTTGATAGGCCTATTCACCCCTCTAGGACAACTAGAGATCCTACAAGTGGTATCAGAGCAGGTTACCTCATATACGCTTCACCGCGTGAGGTATGAAGCCCGGAGGAGGAGTTAGTGGCGTGAAGCCGGTGGATGTCGACACGGACAACAGCGAGCTGAGCTCGTCGATAGCAAGCAACACCACACTACCACATCTTAAGGCTACCGATGCCGAAAGAGCTCTCAATGATAATGAGATAAGAAGGAAGGAGGCAAGAAAGCTAAAAAGAGAAGCAAGAGAGAAGAAGAAGGAGATGCGGTTAGAGGAGAATAAGCAAAGGAAAGAAGGCTCAAGAGAGAAGCAAGAAGAAAAAGAAGAGAAGCTAGGAAGAAGAAGGAAGAAGAAGAGAAGGCAACAAGTGCATCATCAAGCATATCAAGTAGTTCCGAAGATGGAGATGATGATGAGTCATACCAAGTGTAGAAGGGAACAAGAAGGAAAAGAAAGAAAAGGGCAAGGCCAACAACAACAAATATACCACCGTATCCTTTAACTACTCTTCTATTCCTATGACTAACCATGATCGGAGGTCTTTCATCAATGTGCCCACGGACAAGTTACCTCATTTCAATGGGACTAACTTTGCCAAGTGGAAGTACTTGATGAGAGCCTATCTTATAGGTCTTCACCCTGACATTTGGAAGATTGTTTGCAATGGATTTGAGTCTTTGGTTGATCCCAATAACCCAACACTAGAAGAGATGAGAATCATTCACCTCAATGGTCAAGCCACAAGTGTGTTGCTTAGTGCCTTGGATGGTGATGAGTACAATAGAGTGATTGGAGTTGATGTTGCCAAGCAAATACGGGACACTTTGCACCTGGCACATGAAAGGGTTGACAAAGTGAGAAAGGCAAGGATTGATTTGTTGATGTCAAAGCTCAACCGGTTTGTAATCTTGGATGGAGAGGGGCCACAAGAGATGTTTGATAGGTTGATGACAATGGTGGACAAGATTAGAGGCTATGGTTGTGATGAGCTAGATGATCACAAAGTTGTCAAGATTATGTTGAAAGCTTATTTACCTAGAAATGAGACCGTAGTCACTCTAATTAGAGACAAGAAGAAGTTTGAGTACTTCACACCAAATGATGTACTTGGAAGGATCTTGACCTTTGACATGCAAAGAGAAGAAGCAAATGAGAGGAAGAAACTTAGAGAATTGCAAGCAAAGCTAGAGGGCATTAAGATCAAAGATGTAGCTCTCAAGGCCAACAAATCAAGCAAACAAGGCTCTACAAGCAAGTCCAAGATCAACCAACAAGCTTCAACTAGCAAGCCCAAAGCAAGCAAGCAAGTTCAAGAAAGAGTAGAGACCACATCATCTTCAAGTGAAAGTGAAAATGATGATGATCAATATGAGAAGATTGATGATGTTGCTCTCTTTATGAAGATATTTCACAAGGGGCTAAAGAAGCAAGGCTACGAGGTAGTGAGGAGAAACTTTCCAAACAAGAAAAAAGGACATGCTACAATTGTGGTAGCACCGATCACTTCCTTGCCAAGTGTCCATATGAGATCAAGGACAACAAATACAAGAAAGAGGACAAGGCCGACCGGAGGAAGAGCAAGAAGAACATGGGAGAGGCTCACATTGGGCATGAATGGGACTCAACTAAAGAGAGCACAAGTGAAGAGGATGAGAAGATTGCAACCGTTGCCATTCACAAGTCATCCCCTACACCAAGGCTCTTTAACAACATGTCCGATGATGACTACTACTCCCCTCACATTTGTCTTATGGCAAAGCGTGAGAAGGTAAAATCTAAATCAAAGGCTAAATCTCCTCCACCTCCTAGTGATATCTCTAGTAGTGATATTAGTGATAGCTCTAGTGATGATGAATCTAGTGATGAAGAAATAAACATGATAACTAAAAATTTGGATGGAAAGACTAAATTATTCATCACTAAGCTAATGGATGATCTAGAGAGTGTCCAAGCCAAGCTAGAATCTAGAGAAGCGACTCATATCCAACAAGAGGATCTCTACATTGCTAGCAAAGAAGCTCTTGTATTAGAGAGAAGTGAGTGAAATCCTTGTGCAAGGCATTGGCCAAAGAGCAAGAGGACCATGCTATCACAAAGAAAGCAAATAAAGCTCTCAAGAAAAGGTATTGTGACTTGGATGAAAAGCACAAAGAACTTGAGATGCAATATGACATTCTTTGGGATAGCAACTCACATCTCTCGAACGCAAAGAAAACATCTACTTCCTCCACTAGTCAAGGTTGTGGAAAATATTTTAATCTTGATTTGAATGCCTATTCCACTAACCTTACAAACATGGAGGCTATGAGAAAGAAGATTGCTAGGCTTAATGAAATCATTGGAAATGGGTGGATGAGTGTGACCCAATTCAATGACAAGAAGAATGATGAATCAAAAGGGTCACAATTTAAGCAAGGAAGGCATCGCTCAATCAAGCATGAGCTCGGCCACACAAAAGGAGCCATGACAAATGGAAGAAGGATAGTGAATGTCTATGAGTGTGTGCAGTTTGAGAGGAAGGGCAAAATTGGTATAGATCAGCCTGCACAGACTGTAGTAGTGCAGCATCCTAGAACAGCAGTGCCGCAGTGAAGGGCGGTAGTGCCGCGCCCTACAAAAATGGGAAGGCTACCAATTCTGCTCCTGATCAAACTAAGCCCAAGAAGGTGTACCAACAGAAATAGGTTTTCCAAAAACCTAAGGAATCATTGTGGGCCACCAAGAACAAGTATGCCTATCAACCAAAGACTTATGCACCTCGACAAAGCTTGATGTCAGGTTCAGGAATAAAGTCACCGACCGACTGAAACTGGACGTAGGGCATGTTGCTTGAACTAGTATAAATCCTATGTCATTAAGTGCTAGGCCACATCTGATCACAACGCACGGCAAACCTACAAATATTTACTTGTTGGTCACTTTTCGCACCGACACTTGACATCATGTTTTGTTTTGAAGAACAACAACAGTGGGAAAGTGGTTGCAAAATATGTTGGAAAAGAAACCAACATATATAGGAATACTTCTATTTGAGTTCCTAAGTTCCTTGTGACTAACATGCAAGGCCCCAAGTCAAATTGGGGACCTAAATCTAGCAACTAAACTTGTTTTGTAGGCATACTCCTCCGATGGATCAAGTTGGTGCTTGATAGAGGATGTACAAATCATATGACCGGAGAAAGGAGTATGTTCTAATCATATTCACCGATGACACACTCAAATGAAAATATTGTCTTTGGAGACAATTCAAAGGGGATGTGATTGGTCTCGGTAAAGTTGCCATAACTCTTGAGCATTCACTTACAAATATATTACATGTTGATTCGTTGAGTTACAATTTGTTGTCCGTTTCTCAATTGTGTGAGATGGGCTACAATTGTCTCTTTACAGATAAGGGCGTAGAAGTCTTTAAAAGGGAGGATTCCTCTATTGTCTTTATGGGTCAATTAAAGAACAAGCTTTACTTAGTTGATTTCAACAAAAGTAAAGCTAAGCTTGAGACTTGTTTAGTGGCAAAATCTAGCATGGGTTGGCCTTGGCATCACCGACTAGCCCATGTTGAGATGAGGAACTTGGCCAAACTTCTAAAAGATGAACACATCCTTGGACTAACAAATGTTCACTTTGAGAAAGATAGGAATTGTAGCGCTTGTCAAGCCGGAAAGCAAGTTAGCATACCTCACCCACCAAAGAGCATCATGACCGCCAAGCAACCATTAGAGCTAATACATATGTATCTCTTTGGACTGGTCACCTACCTAAGTATCAGGGGTAACAAATATGGTCTTGTTATTGTTGATGACTATTCCTATTTCACTTGGGTATTTTTCTAGCATGACAAGTGCCAAGTTCAATAGAAGGTGAAGATATTTGTTAGAAGAGCTCAAAAGGAGTTCAGTCTTCCCATCAAGAAAGTGAGAAGTGACAATGGGACCGAATTCAAGAATACTCTAGTTGAGGAGTTTCTTGATGAAGAGGGCATCAAGCATGAGTTTTCAACTCCATACACCCCTCAACAAAATGGTGTAGTAGAGAGAAAGAACCGTACACTCATTGACATGGCAAGGACAATGCTAGATGAGTATAAGACGTCGAACATCTTTTGGTGTCATGCCGTCAACACCGCTTGCCATGCCATCAATCGCCTCTACCTACACAAGAAGTTAAAGAAAACTTCATATGAGCTTCTAACCGGTAACAAGCCTAAGGTGTCTTACTTTAGAGTGTTTGGGTGCAAGTGTTTCATACTTAACAAGAAACACAAACCTCTAAGTTTGCACCTAAAGTTGATGAAGATTTTCTTCTTGGTTATGGATCAAATGAACATGCCTACCGTGTCTTCAATAAAACCTCCGGGAGAGTTGAGATTGCGGTAGATGTGATATTTGATGAATCTAATGGTTCTCAAGTAGAGCAAGTTGTTTCAAGTGTTGTAGGAAAGGAGGATCCACCATGTGAAGCAATCAAGCAATTGGCTATTGGTGATATTAGATCACAAGAAGATAAAGTCACTGAAGTGGTGGTTCCTCAAGTTGTTGCTACACCTATTTCCGCTGACGTACCTGATGCTACACTAGCAAACACCTGCTGCAACTCCTGCACGCGACAGTGCCACACTTGAGGGCGGCAGTGCCGCACCTACATAGTTAGCAGTAGCTGATTCGACTCTAGCTTGTGGACAAAACCTACAACCCATATTTGAGCAAGATGATGATGAAGATCTAGAAGATGAACAAGAGGCCATTGAGCATCCAAGGCTAAGGCAAATAATACAACGGGATCATCCCATTGATAACATTCTTGGGTGTCTTCGAAAGGGGGTAATAACTTGTTCACATTTAGCAAACTTTTGTCAATATTACTTGTTTATTTCCTCTTTGGAGCCTCTTAAGGTAGAACAAGCACTTGGAGACTCAGATTGGGTAATGGCCATGCAAGAAGAGCTCAATAACTTCGAAAGAAACCAAGTGTGAACTTTGGTGGAATGACCCAATACCAATGTCATTAGCACCAAGTGGGTTTTCTGCAACAAGCAAGATGAGAATGGAGTGGTGACAAAAAACAAGGCAAGGTTGGTTTCTCAAGGTTTCACTCAAGTAGAGGGCTTGGACTTTGAAGAAACATATGCACTGGTGGCAAGACTTAAAGCAACTTGAATGCTTCTAGCCTATGCCGCTCATCATGACTTCAAGCTATATCAAATGAATGTGAAGAGTGCATTTCTCAATGGCCCTATTCAAGAACTTGTCTATGTTGAGCAACCACCGGGCTTTGAAGATCACAAGTTTCCCAACCATGTCTACAAACTCCAAAAGGCGCTCTATGGGCTTAAGCAAGCACCAAGAGCATGGTATGAATGCCTTAAGGAATTCTTGCTTAAACAAGGCTTTGAAATAGGCAAAGCCGATCCTACCCTTTTCACTCACAAAGTTGGCAAAAATATATTTGTGTGCCAAATATATGTCGATGACATAATATTTGGTAGTACTAATTATTCTTTTTGTGAGGAATTTAGTAGGATCATGACCAAGAGATTTGAGATGTCCACAATGGGTGAATTGAAGTTCTTCCTTGGATTTTAAATCAAGCAAGTGAAAGATAGAACTTTTATTAGCCAAACGAAGTACACCCATGATATGCTCAAGAAGTTTGACATGGTGAATGCCAAGCCTATCAAAACTCCCATGCCAACCAATGGACATCTAGATCTCAATGATGAAGGGAAAGCCATGGATACTAAGGTATATTGCTCCATGATTGGTTCTCTACTTTATTTATGCGCATCTAGGCCCGATATTATGCTTAGTGTGTGCATGTGTGTTAGATTTCAAGCTAACCCGAAAGAATGTCACTTAGTGGCTATTAAGAGAATCTTGAAATATTTAGTACACACTCCTAACCTTGGCTTGTGGTATCCTAAGGGCTTTAGGTTAGATTTACTTGGGTATTCGGATTCGATTACACCGATTGCAAAGTAGATCAAAAAAGCATTTTAGGGACATGTCAATTCCTTGACGGTCCCTAGTGTCTTGGAGTTCTAAAAAGCAAAATTGTGTAGCCCTTTTCATCGCCGAGGCCGAGTATGTTGTAGCTGGTGCATGTTATGCTCAACTACTTTGGATGAGGCAAACCCTTAAAGATTTCAGATGTCACTTCACTAAAATCCTACTCTTGTGTGACAACAAAAGTGCCATAAAGTTGGCCAACAATCCTGTAAGCCACTCAAGAACTAAGCACATAGACATTTGACATCATTTTTGAGAGACCACAAAGCCAAAGGAGATATCAAAATTCACCATGTGAGAACCGAAAAGCAACTAGCCAATATCTTCACTAAGCCTCTTGATGAGTCAAGGTTTTGTGCTTTGCGTAGTGAGCTAAATATACTTGATTCTCGTAATGTGGTTTAAACTATAGCACACCTTGATTGATGAACTAGCGTGGATAGGAGAAATGCATTACAAAAGTTTAAATATTGTGCTTAAAAATGTTTATCATAAGAAACAAGTGCATTACAATCATTGTTTGTATTGATTATTTGTTGCTGATCATAGTGTGCTTGAGATATGTGTCCATATCCCATATATATAGAGGTATTTAGTTAGTAGCTAAATATGCTGTACTGGGGAGTGTGGCTGTGCCGCGCCTGCCCTGCGATAGTGCCACGTGTGGCGAGCGACAGTGCCGCACTTTGAATTACAACTGGAATTCGGTCCAAAAACAACAGTTACTGTGGGGGGTCGTCTTACCTCTCTACTTCACCAGGCCCCCAGGGTAACTTTCCTTCTCCCTTATTCACCGCAGCCACCGTCGCCTCTTCTTTCTCTCCCGCACGCCCGCAGCCACCGCCGTCGCCGCTCTGTCCAGCGCCGCGCCACCGCCTTCAGCACTGCTGTGGCCTACTAGTGCTCTTCCTCGTCATCACCAACAGCAGCCATAGTTCATGGATGGAGCCATTCTCTTCCTTTCCTCCTCAATCCACATAAATCAAGGTGAAACCCTAACCTAGTCTCGATCTATGCCATGGAGCTCTATCTTTGTTCAATGATGGTTTCTAGTGACTGCAAGATTAGGGTAGAAACTAGTTTGATGAATGAATTGAATCAAAACAAAGATTCATTGGTTGAGCCTCATCTGTACCCGCGGCAGTGCCGCATTTTGGGTGCAGCAGTGCCGCACTCAACAGAATAAATATGTAAATACAGATGTTGTTCCATCGATGACTCTATTTTGGTTGGATTTGTGCACTAGATGTATTTCTATCTTAAACATGTAGCTACTTTACCTACATTATAGACAACTCCATGTATTTGTTTAGGTCTACTCATTTTGAGATTGTCTAGTGGTTTAGGAGAATAGTTGAGAAATAGTATGAATAGTTGAGAAGAAATGAATTATGGGAGAGGTGAAGCACTAGGTGCAGCAGTGCCACTCCTAGGGTGCGACAGTGCCATACCCTCTGACCAAATTGGTTTAGGATACTTTCCTAACCTGAGATTTGAATCAAGTCATCTATCCAGAGTGTTTTATAAGTGTTCTTCTATACCCCTTGTATACAGTTTCCCATTTGGTCCTATATTTGTTTGCATAGGTGGCCTCTGGAGGTGATGATGATCAGAGGGGGAAAAGGAAGATGACTGAGCCTCGGGATATGCAGATGCCTCATTGTGGTCCTGGTAGGACCACAGGGGCAGCAGTAGTGCAACAGGCAGAGATGTTGCCAGAGACAGGGGGAGGAGAGATTAGATGATCTAGGATGAGGAGAACCTAGAGAGGGCTAGCCGCACCATTCCTCTAGGTGTTTGCCCAGATACTCCACCTCATCTTGAGGAGTTTGATAGGAGCTACATCAGAGAGTATTATGAGGATGTAGTTATGAGGTGTCCTGTTGACACACGTCCTCATCCCGTGCTCAATTATGCAGGAAAGCTAAAGATGGTGGAAGAAGCACGGAAAACAATCCCTATGAGCAGCCAAAGGATTTGAGGATTGACTACAGGTTTTGGAATGAGTTTCATTCCAACTTCTATGCATCTGTGAACTTCAACTCTAAGAAATCCAAGGTTGTCAAGATGCAGCATGTTGATTGGGAGGAGATGAAGGGAAAGAATGAGCCTGAGTTCAATAAGGTGATCAAGGCTTATGAGTTGTTTGGCCTCACTGATATTATGTCCTTCAGATATAATTGTATTGAAAAAGTGCTAGCTCAGTTCCATGCCACTTTCTTCTATAGCATCTACACTGATGAGATTCACTGGATGACTGAGGGACGGCATTATAGAGTTGATTTTGTGACTTTCAGCCGGATCCTTTGTTTTGGAGAGGAGGAGCGGGGTTTCACTTACATTCATAATGAGGCTAGAGCTGAGATCCGTGATATTGCCTATATGTGGATTGACAGGAGAAGTGCAGATGGGAAGGTCAGTGGCCTGAAGAGCTATTATTACATTCTAAACAATTTGATCAGGCACACTATCAATCCCAAGGTTGGAGTAGCTTCTGATCTTAATGGATATGTGAGGAATGTGCTTGCTAGATTTGCTCATGGAGGTGATAGGTTTAATGTCCCTCGCTTCATGTGGCGTGAGCTGAGGAGCACCATGGAGGATGGGTGAAAGGGGATACCCTATGCCTCCTATCTCATGTTTATGATTGAGAGGGTCACTGGCTATAGATTTGAGAAAGATGGTCTTGACACCGTCTACAAGATTGAGAAGACCCAAGGAGCAGGTGCTAGCAGGGTAGTGAGACGCTCTCCATCAGTTGTGGACGTGCCTGAGTCATCGCGCTCTAGGCCTCGCAAGGAAAAGAAGATGGAGAAGTTTGGGAAGTGGATCAAGGCTATTTTCACCACATGCACCTATGCAACGAGGACCGCATATCAGGACCAGTTGGAGAACCATGAAGCCAACCAGGAGGCTAGAGAGCGTGCAGGGCTACTACCTCTTTCTCTAGTTCAGTCACCGCCGAGGTTTGATGACCTCCCTAGCCTTTCTGAGATAGATTCAGAGGATGAGGAGGAGGAGGAGGAGTAGGAGCAGCCAGAGCTTGATCCTCACATGAGTTTGAGGTCCACCTTGTAGTCCATGAGGGGGAGCACTAGGCGTGAGCACCACACTTCGACCACTCATCACCAAGGGAGGGTGGTGGTGTCTTCTTCTTCTTCTTCCTCCTCCTCCGACGACAATGATGATGGTGGAGAGGAGGACGTTGCAGGTGCTAGTGGAGCTGCTGGTGGGGATGATGTCGATTGGGACACCATCCAAGAGGATGAGGAGTGAATGTTGGTCTTTCTTCTTTTCTTCTCTTTTTGGTGCTTTATGCCAAAGGGGGAGAAAATTAGAGGGGTCAACAACTTTTTCGATGCCATGGAGAGGAGACTGCTGCACCTAGAGTCATGTTCATATCCGTTTAGAGTAGTCTTCATTAGGTGAGAGTTTGAGAGTTCATTAGAAACTCTATTTATATAATAATTCTACTTAAGTACTTTATATATGTGTAGGATATGAACATATATTAATCTATGCTGTCGCTTATGATACAATTGTGCTAGAATATGGTGTCTCTTTTATGATCTGTGGTATTACAGCAAGTGTGGCAGTGCCTCACCCAGCTGTAACAGCAAAACATGTTGTGCATAAACTGTCATTCGCATCATGTTTAAATACCTGACACAGTATGCAGCACCCCACAGGAGCATGGATGTAGGGGGAGCCCCATCACTTTCACTAAAATGTGAATCTTGGCTTCTTATGCCAATTTAAGAATTTAATTCTTTATTCACACATTTAGGGGGAGGCTCTACACCCATGGCTCAAAAAAT
The DNA here is from genome assembly GCA_904845875.1 of Miscanthus lutarioriparius. Taxonomy (NCBI): domain Eukaryota; kingdom Viridiplantae; phylum Streptophyta; class Magnoliopsida; order Poales; family Poaceae; genus Miscanthus; species Miscanthus lutarioriparius. Next base: position 109,316,141 of record CAJGYO010000001.1, read on the forward strand.
CTTAGTATTTATTTTATATCTTTTATAAGCTCTAATTGGGTTGTCATCAATCACCAAAAAGAGGGAGATTGAAAGTGCAATCAAGCCCTAATTGTGGGTTTTGGTTATAATGACCACGTAATTAGAGAACTAATGACATTTATCGAGATGACAAGCAGGGAATTTATATTCGAGGATGCTACATGAAATGGAGGAGCCTCCAATTACAAATGTTGATGGCTTTAAACTCAAAGGAGGTTAAAATTCTTTTATATTTTGAATTTAAGTATTGTTTACACCAAAATTTGGGAAGAAGAATACAGGAACTTGAAGCTCCCAAAGATTGTGGAATCAATTGCATAAAGGACGATATCAGTTGATTCAAATGCATCACTAGAATTGGCTCTCTTTAGATGACGCCAGCAGATAATGATAAAAAGCTACGGTTGGCGTCAGGAGAAACATGTCGGACTCTACAAAAAGGGAAAGATTAGGGTCCAAGTTATCTTAAAATAGGAATGTTTTCTCTTATGCCAAAGATTGTAATGAGTCATGCGTAAGTAGGATTCATGCTTAGATCTCGGGTATAAATATTGGACCCTGGCTATTGTAAAACAAGATCCAATCAATCAAATATAATTTACTTTTTTTAGCTCCGTGCCAACCCTTAGGAGTAGGAGTAGAGTAGATGTCGGCGAGTTCTTCAACAAGTAGGGATGCATCGGTCTAGCAAACCTTTGGCTTGTCTGTAAGTACTATCATGGCTTATACTTCTATTTGTACGTCTGCATCGGTTAAGTTCGACCTCCATTACGAACTCTAGTATAAGCTAGTTATCGACTCTTGTCCAATTCAAGTACGGTTGCATCGATCCGGTCGATCTCCACTGCTCGAATTAGATTAAGGTCAAGTTATCGGCTCTACTTAAGGGTGGCGTCCTTTGGGTAGATTCATTAAGTTACCGATCTTGCTGATGTTCTTATTGTTATTAATTTGTAGCAACATCAATCTGCCTGGTCGAGATTGATCTAGATCGGCCTCATATCCTTTTAGTCCATCATTTGCTTTGTCACAACATGATGTTTCTTACTTTGAGCGACGAGTTATGTTTCACCGGCTATTCTATTTCGATCTTGATCTTGCATAGTACGCGGTTAAGGCATGTATAATCTTGAAGAGGTTTGCTGGTTAGTTAAATCTAGTCTATAGTTCACTGTTATGGCTGCAACGATCCGGTCGATCCCCACTTATGGCACTATAGATTGGAGGATGCTAGTTAGTAGATTTGTTCTTGATTAGACATGACCTTAACTGTTTGCTATGCCTGCATCGGCTAAATAGCCGATCGCCTATGCTTTAACACCTACAGTGTGTCTCCATGATACTGCTAAAAGTGAATAGATTTGTTTACTTTAAAGGTTTGATTTGTTGTCTTTATCATGGCTGCATCGATCTGGTCGAACCCCACTGATAGAGATAACATGTTAGGTCTGATGAGTTCATAGGTTTATCCACGTGAAATAGTCGATTGTTCACACGTTGTAGTCCCTTTTCACCTGAATTGGCTATTTCAGCCGATTCGCTTGAGCCTTTGCGTATAGCATGTCTTTTGAAAAGCCTGTCGAGGTATAGATGGTTTTACGGAATTTTCTGTTTTAGTTTGTTATTATCATCATAGCTGCCATCGATCAGGTTGAGCCTCACAGTTGATGGTAACAGATTAGATTCAGAGCATTTGTAGATCCATTTGTATTAGACAGTTGATTTGTTCAGATGCTATATTCTTTCTCATTAGATTCATCGGCTCAGTGATTCATACTGGTAATATCCACCTAGCTAGTGATTTCACTTACATCTGCGGCATTGTACTTATCAACATAAAATCAATCGTGATCCATAAGCTCTACTGATTTCTGTGCGTATCGGCTATTTAGTCGATTTTCCCGTCTGGCTGCTCCCGAAGCGACACACTTGAAACTGTCTGGGCAAAGACCGACATGTTCTACCTTAAATTACTGATAAACTTCTTCTTCTTGTCAATTGCAGGTCAAATTGACTGGCATGCCTTGGGAGGAATTTGCAGGATCAGTTAACCCTGTGTTGAAGCCAAGCGGATCTCCGGGCTCATCCTAAGCAGATCCTTTCGGCTTACCGTGTGTCGACGTTTTTGCATCAACACACAATCGTCATGGCGGCTTACAACAACAATGACATCCTTATGGTGCCTTATGAAGACCTACCTGATGGAGATAAAGATGTCATCAGCAAAGCTATAGAAGAATTTCAGAATAAGTGTTTATTGTCCTACACCAAGACACGAGACAATAAAATTGTTCAGAAATATCCACTACAAAGAGTTCTGTTGCATGGGCAGACAGATGCAGATGAAGTTGAAGACAGACGTTTCTTCATAGAGGCTGTAAACAAGTCTGTTCATGATGCCATGTTGAATCATAATGAAGTTTTCTTGAACACATTCCACAACACCATGAAAGAGGTGTTTCATGGGTTCCCAGTTGATTAGGTTGGGCCGGCTTATTACAACATTCCACATCTATCGACTCAGGGGACTAATCAAGCCGGTACTAGCCATCAAGAAGCAGCACCAGCTGGTAATGATAATGTTTAGGTGGTTCAGAGCTCATCTGAGCAAGTTTAGGGTGCTATTACTAATTAGATACAGTATAATCCTAGATCGTCAGAACAGCATGTGCAATAGCCGACGGGGCAAGTTTAGAATCAAATGGTCAATTTTGGCACATCAGGCCAGATACCGTCGTTGGCTCAAAAAATAGCGCCATCAGTTCAAAGAATTCGTAGAGATATAGATCCTAATATCTATAACCAGAGACTTCAAGCACCAAACCAGTAATTGTCCCAGCAGATAGAGATTCCACAAGGGTATCATTATGGCACAGATTACAACACCCTTCACATGATTCCAAATCCGAGGTATTGAGGTACCCAAAATTTTAATCCATAGATGGGTCAGCAATTGCAAAGAAATCCAAATTCAAATGCTGATGAGTTGTTGCTTAGAGTGACCGAGATGATGAAGAATTAGTTCGGTTTGAAGCCAAAAGGGCAGACCTTCTCGTACAAATGCCCATATCTAGAGTGGTATGATTTGGTCGCTCTTTCTACAAATTACAGGCTCCCAGAGTTTGCTAAGTTCGCTAGCCAAGATAGCAGAAGCATAATAGAACATGTTAGTCGGTATCTTACACAGTTGGGCGAAGCATCCATTGAAGAGGCCCATCGAGTTCGTTTCTTCTCCTTGTCCCTGTCGGGGCTAGCCTTCTCTTGGTTTTCATCACTGCCAGTTAACTCCATTGCCAATTGGGCTAACCTAGAGAAGACGTTTCATACATATTTTTACACTAGGATAAGAGAAAAGAAGATTACCAATCTGACAATCATAAGGCAAAGAACTAATGAATCGGGCATCGAGTTTCTTCAAAGATTCCGAGAGACTAGAAATTTATGCTTCTCACTGAACTTAACTGATGATCAGCTGGCTGCTTTGGCTGTTCAAGGAATATTGCCAACATGGAGAGAGAAGCTACTGGGACAAGAGTTTGACAATTTAGGTCAGTTGGCTCAACGAGTGGCAGCGCTCAATAGCCAATTTCAGAACATGCGTAGAGATACCCGATTCCAGAAGAATGCCGCAATTGCCGAAATCTATAATCCATATTCGATTGATGACGGCTATGAAGACAATGAGGAAGAAGAGGTTGCTGCGGCCGAATGGAATTGGAGTAAGAAGACAGTAATGGTGCCAAATCCTTGGGGAAAAGGAGTCGAAGAGAGCTATGATTTCGACATCACAAAATTAGACAAGCTCTTCGATTTCTTGCTCGAAAAAGGATAGATCAAGTTGCCCGATAATCATGTTATGTTGCCCCCTGATCAGTTGAAGAACAAAAAGTTCTGCAAATTTCATAACGCCACTTCTTATTCCACTAATGAGTGCAGAGTTTTCTGGCAACATATATAGAGGGCTATTCAGCAAGGAAGGCTCAAATTTGATACGCCTCGAAAGATGAAAGTTGATGATAATTCTTTTCCAAGAGATCAGAACATGGTTGATGCTAGGCTACTCAAAGGGAAGACTAAAATCCTAACATCAGTTAGATCAAAAGAAACTGGAACAGTCGATCCCGCGATGCAAATATCGGCTGATGAATATTGAGAGGTTAGAAGACGTCGTGACCAACAAAAGAGCCGATATGAGCAGGGAGAAACGTCGAAGGATGGGGCGATAAGGCCACATGTTACATCTTGAATTTTGTTGAATAAATGACAGCGGTAGAAGGAAAATGATTATCAGTGTTGGTTAGAAGAGCAAGAATACCAGCATTAACAGGAAAAAGAGAGGTATGAAAGAAAACAAGCTAAATCACATTGGAATTGTCCTTTCTTCAGACATTGCTGGAATGAAGGTTTGAAATTACCTACCAGAAATAACAGTCCAGAGTGCAGTGAGCAATATTGGGAGTTTGGGCAATCTCAAGCCAACCGCCGGTCTATCAATGCTCAAGATGAGCATCATCATAATAACATGGATCGGCGTTTAAAAAATAGAAGTGTTCATGATTGGCTTGGGAAACGAGTTGTTGATCAAAATTGGGCTGATTATGAAGAAAAAAGCAATGAGGAAGAATATATTTGGCAGGAAGGCCAATGGTGTCCAGAAGGGTTGACAAGAAGCCAGAAAAGAAGAGTGCAACACCTAAGGAACAGAGAGCTAGAACAGGCTCAGGCGTCTGGTAAACCTCAAGTGTGGCGTGTTAAGCAAACAGTCGATAGGGGGTAACCATAGGCTAATATTCAGATGACTTTTCTGTTGCCATCAGAATTCAGGGCTCCAGCAGATCAAGAGGTCTATTTAGATTTCAATGAATCAGAGTATGAGGAAATAATTGCCAAGTTAACAGTTATACAATAGGCTATATTCTATAAGCCAGACAAGCATCAGCACTTAAAGGCTTTATATATAAAAGGTTTTGTTGATGGGAAGCCGATGAGCAAGATGTTGGTGGATGGAGGTGCTTCTGTCAATCTTATGCCTTATACCACTTTTCGTAAACTTGGCAAGAGACCAGGAGATTTGATTGAGACCGACATGATGCTTAAGGATTTCGGAGGTAATGCATCTAAGACCAGGGGGGCAATGAACATCGAATTGACAATTGGAAGTAAAACTTTGCTCACCACATTCTTTGTCATTGATGGAAAAGGGTCGTATAGTTTACTCCTTGGTTGTGATTGGATTCATGCAAATTATTGTGTACCATCGACCATGCATCAATGTTTGATTCAATGGCATGGAGATGATGTTGAGCTGGTTCGCACTAATGATTCTATAAATATCACAACAGTCGATCCAGTAGTTTGGGAGCTAGAAGACTTTGAGTGGTTTTCTGGCAAGCTATGGGAAGGAGGTTTCCTTAAGATCAGTAATGAAAGCCAATAGCTGATCCAAGCAGTTGGCTTTGAAAATTCGTTTTAATGGATAATCCAATAGATGGTACAGATGATAAACTAGGACGTGGCTTTACGTCGGCCGATGAGTTAGAAGAGATAGATATTGGTTTTGGAGATAGGCCTAGGCCGACGTATATAAGTACCAAGTTGGATCCCGAGTATAGGCAAGAATTAGTTGATTTATTAAAGGAATTTAAAGATTGTTTTGCTTGGGAATACTATGAGATGCCTGGTCTAGACCGATCGATTGTTGAACATTGGTTGCCAATCAAACCTAAATATCGGCCATTTCAACAAGCTCCGAGGAGATTCAACCCAAACATACTTGATGATATCAAAATGGAGACTAAAAGATTACTAGAAGCAAAATTTATCCGACCGTGCCGATATGCAGAATGGATATCAAATGTTGTTCCTGTGTATAAGAAAAATGGGAAGTTAAGAGTTTGCATCGATTTCAGAGATCTGAACAAAGCTACACCCATGGATGGTTATCCAATGCCGATAGCCGATATGTTGGTAGATGCAGCAGTCGGGCACAAGGTTATTAGTTTCATGGACGGAAATGCAGGATATAATCAAATTTTTATGGCCGAGGAAGACATAGCAAAAATAGCTTTCAGATGGACGGAAATGCAGGATATAATCAAATTTTTATGGCCGAGGAAGACATAGCAAAAATAGCTTTCAGATGCCCTAGTGCAATCAGTTTGTTCGAATGGATTGTGATGACCTTTGGTTTAAAGAATGCCGGTGCAACTTATCAGAGAGCAATGAATTATATTTTTCATAAGTTGATCGGCAGGATTGTTGAATCTACATTGATGATGTGATGGTAAAATCCAAGGGGTACAAGGAACATGTAGCTGATTTGCGGGAGACTTTAGAGTGCACAAGAAAACATAGTCTAAAGATGAATCCTAATAAGTGTGCCTTTGGAGTATCAGCCGAACAATTTTTTGGTTTCATGGTCCACGAGAGAGGAATCGAGATTGGCCAAAAAAGTATGAAAGCAATTGATGAGGCAGTACCCCCAACTACTAAAACAGAGTTATAATCTTTTCTTGGTAAGATTAATTTTATCAGGAGGTTTATTTCAAATTTGTCAGAAAGAGTTCTACCGTTTTCTCCCTTGTTGAAGTTGAAAAATAATCAAGAATTTAAGTGGAGTGACGTACAACAAAAGGCGTTTGAGGAAATAAAAGAATATATAAAATATACACCTGTGCTGGTCCCTCCTCGCAAGGTAAGCCTTTTAAGTTGTACATATCGGCCGATGACCAAACAATTGGATCGACCTTGATGCAAGAGTTTGAAGGAAAAGAATGAGTTGTTTTCTATCTAAGTAGAAGACTTTTGGATCCAGAAACAAGATATTATCCCATCGAAAAGTTATGCTTGTGCTTATATTTCTCTTGCACTAAGTTGCGACATTACTTGTTATCGGCTGAGTGTACAGTTGTTTGTAAGGCTGATGTGATCAAGCACATGCTATCAATGCCAATATTAAATGGAAGAATGGAGAAGTGGATTCTTGCATTGTCAGAATTTGACTTGAGATACGAATCGGCTAAAGCAGCCAAAGGGCAAGTAATAGCCAATTTTGTCAGCCAGCATCATAAGCCAAGTATTGGCTACATAGAGCTACTACCTTGGGTGTTCTTCTTGGATGGGTCATCTTGCAAGCAAGGTGGTGACATTGGTATTGTTATTATTTTGCCTCAGGGGGCAAGTTTTGAGTTTGCTTTTCCAACTGAGCCAATGATTACCAACAACCAAGCAGAATATGAAGCTATTCTTAAGGTGCTTCAACTTCATGAAGTAAAGGCCGATGCAATTGAAGTATTTGGAGATTCACAGTTAATTATTAATCAGTTGATCGGCCTATATGAGTGTAAAGAAGATACTCTGAGGGGATATTATGATAAGTGCCAAGGGTTGCTCAAGGAATTTCCTCATGTCTCTCTTCAACATATTCCAAGAGCACAGAATCAAGAGGCTAATCGTTTAGCTCAAAGTGCGTCAGGTTATCGAGTGTTTCAAGAGGTCTTAAGTAGTAAAACCTCGAATAATGATTGGAGAGTTGAAATAGCCGATTATCTTAGGAATCCATCACAGAAGGTTACCAGGAAGCTAGGGTATAAATCGACTAAGTATGTTTTACTAGATGATTAGCTATATTATAAAACAGTCGATGGAGTGTTGCTTAAATGCTTAAATCAAGAAGAAGCTAAGGTGTTGATGGGTGAAGTACATGAAGGGATATGTGGAGCTCATCAATCGGCTTATAAGATGAAATGGATTATTCACATGACTGGATATTTCTGGCCAACAGTATTGGAAGACTGTTTTGAATATTATAAAGGGTGCCAGGACTGTTAATGTTTTGGTAATGTTCAGAAATCATCCGCATCGGCTATGAACCCAATAATCAAACCATGGTCATTTCTAGGTTGGGGAATTGATCTAATTGGCCAGATTTTCCCACCTTCAAGTAAAGGACATAAGTTCTTATTAGTAGCAACGGATTACTTCACTAAGTGGGTTGAGGCAATTCCTTTGAAGATGGTAACCTCAAAGAACATGGTCGACTTTGTCAAGGAGCATATTGTGTACCATTTTGGGATTCCTCAAACTATCACTACCGATCAAGGGACAATGTTCACATCAGAAGAGTTTGGAGATTTTCTTGCGCCAGTATGGGAATAAAATTGCTAAATTCTTCTCCTTACTATGCTTAGGCTAATGGCTAAGCAGAGGCGTCCAATCAGATTATGATTAAGCCGATCAAGGAAAAGATTAAGGAGCAGCCAAGGAAGTGGCATTCAACGCTTAATGAGGCACTATGGGCATATAGAATGGCCTATCATGGATCGATTAAAACATCACCTTATGAACTTGTGTATGGTCATAATGTAGTCCTTCCTTGGGAAATTCAAATTGGATCAAGGCGTGTCACATTGCAAAATGATTTGTCAGCCAAAGTCTATAAGAATCTTATGATAGACAACCTAGAGGACTTGAGTTGCCATCAGCTATGTGCTCTTGAGAATATCGAAGCCAAGAAACTGAGGATTGCAAGGTATTACAATAAAAAGGTCAAGGGCAAACAATTTTCTAAAGGAGACTTAGTCTGGAAAGCAAAATTGCCGATCGGATCAAAGGACAAGTTCGACAAATGGTCACCTAATTGGGAAGGACCTTATCGGATTAAACGTTGTGCGCCTAGCAATGCTTATATTTTGGAAACACTAGGAGGAGAAGAGGAGTTTGACAGAGCAATCAATGGAAAATATATAAAGAAATATTATCCGAGCATTTGGATTAATACTTAATAGCCGGTTTGTTTGATCATCAGCTCTAATAGCTGATACCAGAAGGGTGTCACCTCTAGTTCAAAACAAACCCAAAAGGATAAAAGCCAGTACGATATGTATCGCCTATAAGAGCAAAACAAACAAGGATAAATTGGTACATGGAATATGAGCACAAGAAACCAATTAAAACGAAGAAATTGTTTGCCAGCTTCTCCTCTTACAAGCTAAAGGCCGGGGAACACTTTATTCACTATGTCCTCGGCCTGGGTAGCAAGGGCAATGGAGTTGGAAGCGTCGAAGAAATCCTCGACTAGGCACTCATGATCCCCAGGGTGTTTGGTGGCTGGAAAACCATGGGGAAGAAGTAGAAGCTCGTGGCCAGAGTGAGCTTGCGCAGCTGCCAGTGCCATGGCAGCACCATGACGAATGCCATGAAGAGCGACCTCTCTGACACAATTTGGGATATCATACAGGCAAACCACCGACATGGCACCCCTGGCGTTAACGAATCCTACCGCGTGCTTTGCAGCTAATCGGAGGCTTTCCAGCTAGGCCGATAAAAGATTCGAGGAAGGGATGATGAAGATCTTGAAGACAAAAACTAAGGAGAGACAAAAAAATTATGATAGGCATCTCACCTATGATTCTGGCCTCGACCTTGGCCAACCTCTCCTCCACCTGGTCGGCCTCGGAGGGTGATCGGTGCTGAACCATGGCCAGAGCGGATTCTGCGATGGAGAGACAATCGGTGAGCTTCTGGCCAGCCCGATCGATGGAAGCAATCAGATCGTTGTTGTCAATCTACCTCCTCAGGTAAAAGGGGAGTTGGTGGTGAACTACTGATGAGGATGACCCCAGAAGTTGAGCGGAATCGACCCCATGCTCTAGGATGATGGGAGCATCCTGAGTTGCACCCTCCTGATGACGAAGATGCCGGCGTGGTGACACAGAACCGTTGAAGGCCTCCTCAGCAGGCCTCTTGCTGCTCTCCATGCCTTCAAAACTATGAGAAAGTAGAATCACACCAAAGATATGGAAAGTTTGGGACGAAGCAGGTTGTTTTTTGATCCACAGCCGTGGCCTGTATATATAGCCTGGGAGATGAGAAGATAGGCTTTGCCGAGGTTGTGGAATTAAAGTCAGATATGGAAACATATCGACACTCTAGAAAATCAGAGGATAAATCATGAAGAGACAACAGATTCGGACTTATTGCTTCCCATAATTACAAAATATCATGTGATTGATACGAAGGGTTTACATTAACTAGTGATCAACCCACCAAGACTTCTTTGGATTGAAGGGAGTCTAGATCCCCACAAGACCGAAGGTCATCATGGACCAAGTCATATCGGCCCGTTGATAAAATTGCGTCAGGGGAAGAGGATAGGTCGCCTGCTTAAAAGATGCCCGTATACCCATCCGATTTCTTGGTGACTGAGAAACAATGGGAAAGAAAGACACCTATTAAGAGATGCCCATTTATCGGTGGCTTGGAAACCGTGGGAAAGAAGTCTGTGGTTTTCCCAATGGGCATTTGATGAAGCAAACAAGGGGAAGGTGTCTACACATTTTAGCCCTTGCAAACACTAGAACAACTCTGCGATCATGGTGAGAAAACTTAGGTGATGTCACAAGAATTCTTCTAACCGCAATAGCTGATCCTCTTACTCGACAAGGCGCTAAAATGAGTGACACAATCACCATATGCATAAGAATTCTTCTAACCACTCAAGATCTTCATAGCAAAGAATTAGACCATGGAGGGTCTGGCGAAGCTAGGGGCACTCGAGGAAGCAAATAGAAGAGAAACATAACTGAAGTTGTTGAGTTGCTCTCGCTAGAGTCGGATAGACATTTATAGTCGGTCTGGAAAGATGGATCCAAGCGCTCGTGAAACAATGATGCTCTCGTAAAGCTTTGAAGCATGGGCTCATAAGCTGGCAAAGATGGTGACAGACAGTAGACCCCAGATCAAGATTTTCTACCCATGACTATGGACCTATCGGAGGTACAGGCATGATAATTTTGGAATAAAATTACTTTTATCCCAAAATTAGGGGCATGTGTTTACATCAAAACTTGGGAAGAAGAATGCGGGAACTCGAAGCTCCCAAAGATCATGGAATCGATTGCATAAAGGTTGTTATCAGCTAATTCAAATGCAGCACTAGAATTGGCTCTCTTCAGATGACGCCAGCAGATAACGACAAAAAGCTACGGTTGGCGTCAGGAGAAACATGTCGGACTCTACAAAAAGGGAAAGATTAGGGTCCAAGTTATCTTAAAATAGAAATGTTTTCTCTTATGCCAAAGATTGTAATGAGTCATGCGTAAGTAGGATTCATGCTTAGATCCCAGGTATAAATATTGGACCCCGGCTATTGTAAAAGAAGATCCAATCAATCACATATAATTTACTTTTTTTCCGACTCCGTGCCAACCTTTAGGAGTAGGAGTAGAGTAGATCCCGGCAAGTTCTTCAACAAGCAGGGCTACATCGGTCCGGCCGACCTCTGGCTTGTCTATAAGTACCGTCATGGCTTATACTTCTGTTTGTACGGCTACATCGGTTAAATTCGACCTCCACTGCGAACTCTAGTGTAAGCTAGTTATCGACTCTTGTCTAATTCAAGTTTGGCTGCATTGATTCGGTCGACCTTCACTGCTCGAATTATATTAAGGTCAAGTTATCGACTCTACCTAAGGGTGGCGTCCTTCGGATAGATTCATTAAGTTACCGATCTTGCTGATGTTCTTATTGTTATTAGTTTGCAGCAACATCAATCTGCCTGGTCAAGATCCATCTAGATCGGCCTCATATCCTTTTAGTTCATCATTTGCTTTGTCACAACATGATGTTTCTTACTTTGAGCGACAGGTTATGTTTCATCGGCTGTTCTATTTCGATCTTGATTGTGCATAGTACGCGGTTAAGGCACGTATGATCTTGAAGAGGTTTGCTGGTTAGTTAAATCTGGTTTATAGTTCACTGTTATGGCTGCAACGATACAATCGATCCCCACTGATGGCACTGTAGATTGGAGGATGCTAGTTAGTAGATTTGTTCTTGATTAGGTGTGACCCTAACTGTTTTCTATGCCTACATCGGCTAAATAGCCAATCGCCTATGCTTTAACGCCTATAGTGTATCTCCATGATACTGTTAAATATGAATAGATCTGTTTACTTTAAAGGTTTGATTTGTTGTCTTTATCACGGCTGCATCGATCCGGTCGAACCCCATTGTTAGAGATAGCAGGTTAGGTCTGATGAGTTCATAGGTTTATCCACGTGAAATAGTCGATTGTTCACACGCTGTAGTCTCTTTTCACCTGAATCGGCTATTTCAGCCGATTCGCTTGAGCCTTCACGTATTGCATATCTTTCGGAAAGCCTGTCAAAGTATAGATGATTTTATGGATTCTTCAGTTTTAGTTTGTTATTATCATCATAGCTACCATCGATCCGGTCGAACCTCATTGTTGATGGTAACAGATTATATTCAGAGTGTTTGTAGGTCCATTTGTATTAGACAGTCGATTTGTTCGCATGCTATATTCTTTCTCGTTAGATTCATTGGCTTAGTGATTCATACTAGTAATATCCACCTAGCTGGTGATTTCACTTACATCTACGGGCATTGTACTTATCAACAAAAAATCAGTCGCGATCCATAAGCTCTACTGTCCGTAACAACCGATTTCTGTGCGTATCGGCTATTTAGTCTATTTTCCCATCTGGCTGCTCCCGAAGCTGCACACTTGGAACTGTCTGGGCAAAGACCGGCATGTTCCACCTTAAATTACTGATAAACTTTCTCTCCTTGTCAATTGCAGGTCAAATTGACTGGCACGCCTCGAGAGGAATTCGTAGAATCGGTTAACCCTGCGTTGAAGCCAAGCGGATCTCTGGGCTCATCCTAAGTAGATCCTTCCGGCTTGCCGTGTGTCGATGTTTTTGTGTCAACAAGTATAGGAATAGCCATACTATAAAGGGGGACACAATGCTTAAGCTAACATGTGCTACTAAGTGCTCAAACATACACATGCATCCTTAGATTCATGGCCTAGACAGCCTAAACTTCACTCTTACCCTTGCTATCTTGACTAGTGCGGCACTGCCGCACTTGAAGAGAGGCACTGCCGCACTTAAGTGACCATTGGGGCTCAGGGGGTATTTATACCCATCCTCTTCCCCCAACGGTAATCTTCTGCCTTCTGCTCATTCCAGCTCGTCCAAATAGAAAAGGAGCTCTCTCTCTCCCTCCCTCCATTAGTGACCTTGAGCTCTCAAGCAAATCCATTGATTTCCCCATCAATCCTTGAGAGAAAAGGGTCCAAAACTCGATTAGACAGCAGTTCCATTGATTCCTAGGGTTTCTAGTTGATCGACTTGTGTGTGGTGTTCCTACTACTTCTAGCGCTCGATCTGTGACTATCATACCTACAGTAAGCTGAGAAATTTCTCCGGTCTAAGTTTTCGTTCATTGATTTTGAACTATGACTTGAAGTTGTATGTAGGTGTGGCAGTGCCACTGTTCTGGCCTAGTAGTGCCGCAGTCCAGCAATGCCGTCCGTCAGAGCGGCAGTGCCACAGGGTGAAATTGATAAAAGTTTGAGTGTTTGTTTTGATAGGCCCATTCACCTCTAGGCCAACCGGAGATCCTACAGTATGGGATGGCCAACCAACTATGCTGCCAATCAACTTTCATTGGGCTAAAGAGCTGGAGCTAGTCCATGCCTAGTATGATATCATAGTGATTGATAGGCAAGATCTTTAGATCATATACAAATTAATACTGATGGATAGTCCAAACTGCTTTAGGCAAGTAAGAAGAGCACTACATAAGTTCGCCATTGGCCACTCTGATAGCCACAGTCTGACAAGAGGCAGGGAATATTAGAAGAGCTGAAACTATCTTTGGACTGATGAAAGTTGAACTGTCAGAATCCAACAAGATCAAGATGGGCTGCTGCTGAAATTGTCCCTAAAATTGCAAGGTTTTCACCCCCGAAACCTCAAAACCATCAACAGATAAGCAACAACAAGTGTCTTTGGCCTATGGTTCAGTTTCTTCTTCAGTTATCGTACCCACTATAGTGTCTTCAGAAGTGAAAAGAGCATAGAGCTCATCTAGTACATGGAGGCTAACCTGGGTTGCACACGTGTGTTCATGGCTCTGTTTCTCTCCGCAGTGATCACATAAGCCACGGGCACGCTGGTAAGCCTTGAGATCGGCGAGCTTCTTATCTAGCGGCTTCTGATTCAGCACGGGCTTGTCAGGGACCCCAGCTTGCAGGCGATCTTGATGGGGTGGTAAAGGATATCCTGCCTTTTGATTCCATTGCCTGAAATCATGCTTCCTTGATGACTCCGTCGCTTCTTCCTGCAACAACACCAAAGTATGCGCAGTATCCAGGGAATCGGGGTGCTGAACAAGAAGGACAGCACAAATGTCTGAATGCAAGCCATCTAAGAAGTGAGTGATGTAATGCAAGGCGCTGGTTGAGGAATCATATGCTTTTAGCTGGTCAACTAGCTCAGAGAAACGGTCCACATAGTCTTGAATCGAAGAAGTTTGGCAGATGCGGTTCATTTTGCAAAGGAGGAACTCATGCTGGTCGCAATCAAAGCGGGTATGCAAGGCTTGATAGAACTGAGACCATTTCATGGTCTTTAGTTCATTAGTCACAGACAGAATCCAGCATTTAGCAGGGCCAAGGAATTGCATGCATGAGCACTAAATCCAAATAGAAGGATCAACAGAGTACATCTCAAAATAATCTTCAGCACATGTTATCCAAAGTTTGAGGTCAGTGCCATCGAAGGTGGGGAAAGTCATCTTAGGCAGCTTGCCAGTGGGGTTGTGGTGGGATTCTGGTGGCCGATTGCGCGACATGGCTAAATCAAATGCAGTGCCATGAAGCTTAGGGGGATTTAGGGAGGAATCCTTCATACCCGTGACCGAGGAAGGAACCAGGGTAGTGACAACCCCATGATCCTTCTCTTGGTAGCTATGTTTGTCGTGGTGCCCGTTGGACCGAGCAGCCATATAGCCCGTAGATGCAGGTGTGGCTACTGCTCCAGCTTATCCAGTGGCTCGGTAAAGATGGCCGGCTCAATGTGAGCAGCGGTGGTCTCGATCACCGAGCGATTTCAGTACTTGTTGAGCTTGCCGATGCGGAGGCAGAGGTCGTCAACGATGCCCTCATGTTCTTAGTGTTGGAGGTGAGGTTGGAGGCGTCCTTCTCGATGGTGATGAGACACGTGTCTTGGCAAAGCTCAGAGTCGATGATCCTCTCCTTTACCGCTGCGTCGGCGTCCTTGAAGCACTTGTCCAAGATCTCATCCACCTCGACAAACCGGTGCTCAAGCAGGCCCTTCTAGTTAGAGAGTTGCTTCTAGATGGTGGCCTGTTCAACGGAGAGCTTCTGGATCTCCTTTAGCAGAAGTTGCGTGTTGGGGGTCATGGTTTCAGTCGGCTTGTTATGGTAGGTGTTGTGGTAGAACCACCCAAATTATATGGCCCACGTGCACTTATCATTATCCTAAAGACCTCTAACTGCTGCATATGAGAGCCAGACAATTTTGATACTCTGTCGGGTGTCCTCGGGGAACCCCGAATCATCCACATTTTACAACTCATACAAGATCAACATGGAGTTATCACAACATTACAACATTTGGTACAAAAATAACTTACATCAGAGTGGGAGAGACTTATAACATTAGGTTTTACAAAACATGATCAAGTGCCACTTAATGTAAGTTTCAAAGGGTGAGTAGAATTGTGGAAGCTACTTAGGTGCAACATCTAAGGGAGATGAGATAGCCAGACCATGTCAAGCTCACCGATATGACTTTGATTAACAACACTAGTCAGCACTTGCAACATGGGTTAACAAACCCTAAGTACTTGAGGGTACTCAACAAGTCTTTCCTGACCAAAAGAAATGACTCCAAGGGCATGCTGGCTAAAAGGAAAGATTGAAGCAAGAAGTAACTTTTGCAGAAAAGCTTACTATGAGTGGATCCTTACTTTTAATGTTTTAGCTTTGTATTTAGTCTTTAGTAGTATCCAATTTGCACCTGATCTAGCTCAATCACTTCATTAACCATCTCATCTCATGTTCATCTCTTACCCACAAGTAACCATGTTCCATTGATTAGCTACGATGTATGGTTAGATGGTCGAGTCTCCATAACCGAGGAGCACGACAATTCGAATTGATTTGGCCTAGCTAGGGTTTCCTTACCACATGACATATGCAGGTCTAGGTTCGGTCCTAAACCTACATATATCAAACTTCACTCGGATCCTCCAAAATGTGAACCGGTCTGTGCTATCCGAGAGCATAGTACTCCACCTCCCTATGCCACTCTAGGTGGATTCATAGGATATGTACACTCTACTCTCACCATCTCCCACGCCTAGTGCGTAGTTGTCTTTTCACATAATGAAATAGCCGAGGTATCAGGCTTACCAGAGTACGTGGCCAGTACTGCAAGGTCTCGACCATACGGTGGCCTACAACGAACGGTCCTCAATCGACACAGGTGGGACGAGCACGACCAGGTGAACTTGTCTGCCCACACTTACCTTAATATCAATTTTCGCCCGGTCTCAATTTAAATATTATCATTTATCATGGTATTCTTGTGACCCAAAAGCAGAGTCGAGAAGAGCTAGGTAAAGCCTATTCCCGCGAACGATGAAACCATCATTCGACTTCTATCAAATTCTAAGTATTACTAAGCATCAGGGTAAACGACCTACACATACTAGCAGGGTACGACTAAGGATACCTGAATGTCAAGGTAATCATGCAACAACGGTATTCGACCAACTTCTAATTACCTAATGCACATCTCACAAGACTTCAAGTGTAATAAAGATTTGAAAATACTAGAGAAGGGTTTATTCTTTGAGGCTTGCCTACATTTCAGAGAAGGTTAGAGTCCACAGAAAAATCCAGAAGTTAGACTTGGCACCAACACCACGGTGGATACACCTTCTCGAAACTTTGATCAACACGAGTCTTCTCGCTCTCGTACACTACACGTAATAAATGATGCTTTGCTTAACATGATGGACTAAATGCCATGATGCATGATGAAAGGCATTCAAGTGCATTAACAGAAGATAAACAAAGTTAAGAAAGTTGAGTACAACTTTCCTTCACCAAAGAACTAGGGTTGTTATCATAAAAGCATTTTAGTTAATTAACTATCAAGTTAATTAGTTATCTATCATGAAAGGAACTACACTGATATGAACTAGCAAGAGATTAACATCTATCTTAAACCATGATCATTAAAAGGAACTAATAATTAAGGCATATTAATTATTATAAACAAGTTGATTATGTGGTTATCAAGAAAGCTAACACTTATCACATTATACTAGTCAAACAAGGCAATGTATTTAACTAAACATTACTCCAAGTTCAACTATGAGAGCAAACAAGGATCATTACATGACCTAATCTCATGCATTTACTAATTAAAAAGTTAATTAGTTTTATCAAGAAAGAATTACAACTTAGCATGGACCAGCAAGAAGTGATTAACATTTTCCTTAATTCATGGTCATAATAAAGAATTATAAAACTAATCATCATTTTAATTATTATACAAACAAGTTGATTGCAAGCATATCAAACAAGTCATTAGATTGCCAAGGAACATCAAGGGTTTGGATGTCCCAAGGTCCACAAACAATATCCAAAATGCACTAAAGCCATTCAAGGATTTATCTAAATCATTTTAACATTTATTAAACAAATAAAATGTATTTAAACACACTTAAATTAGTTAACCAATTGAGGATTATCAAAACAGTACCATAATTTTTATGAGGGCAGGTCTAAGCATGTAAAGCACACACAAAAAGTTTCATCATTAAAGGATAATTATTTTAGCCTATAAAAATCATGCAAGGTCCATTTATTAATTAAAAGAGGTAATTTTTAAGTATAACAAAATTACTGAAAATGACCAATTCATATTTTTACATTGTAGAGCACATCATAGCAGTGCTACACAAAATTTTACAATTTTATCATGCTTCTAAAATTTACTATGAATTATACAAGAAACTACACACTTTAATCATTTCTGAAATTCAAAAAAGGAATTAAAACATTTTTCACAAACACAGTGCCAACCACTGCGGCTGACAGGTGGGGCTTGGGTCAGCAGAACAGTGCCCCCACGCTGACCGCGGCGGACACTGCCGTTGACCGGTGAGAACTCGCCGGCGGCGAGGTCTCCGGCGACGGGCTTGCACCTACACGACCTCCTCGACCTCGCGCACAACCTCAGGGCAACGGATGAACACCTAGGGCATGGCAGCAAGCGCGACGGCAGCTATGGCGGCTCGGCGGCGCGGCGACGCGGCTGAAACGACTGACGGCGAGTCGTCTGGTGACGGAAAGGTCGCCTACGTGCTCACCACACTCATACGAACACGTTTGAGCAACTGGTTGAATGAGATAAGGCCGGCAACGAGCTTGGCCGCAGCCATGGCGGAGCGGCGAAGCTGTGCACGGCCGCACGGCGGCGGACTAGCGTTGACAGCGCGGTAGCGATAAAACGGAGATGACCAACATGACCAGAAGCTCACCGCGAACACGCTCGGACTGATGGTTGAAGTAGAGATACGGCGGAGATGGTTGCTGGTGTCGAGGGCGGACGCAGCGGCCTGAACCGACAATGGGGTCAACGTTCCGGCGTGTCCTGCACGGTAGCGATAAAAAGGAGAGGACGATGAGCTTCACAGCATGCCAAGGGATCGAAAACGACAAGAGCGGGAGCGAGAGCTACTCTGAAATGAGCTGGCCACTGTGAGGTCGAGCTCGGCGTCCATGGTGAGGTTGCCGTGGTGGGAACGGCGCCGAGGGTGATTGCGGTGGCGAAAGGCAACGCGAGCGGGTTGGGGAGAAGCGCGAGGATGGGGCGGAGCAGTGGGTGCGACCAATTGGACTGAGCGGCTGCGACGACGATGAATCGCGCCGGCGCGTCAGGTTCACCTGCGGCGGAGCAGAGAAAGGGAAAGAGGGCTACGGCCGGCGGCGTTGCGATAAGATGGCGGGACAGCGCGCGAGCAGGCGACAGCAGCCACTGCGAAGCAGCTGCGTGCCAAGCACGTGTGAAGCGGCAAGCAAGGGCGGCGGCGGCCACCGACGTTGAGCAGGGAAGCAGACTGCTCACCGGTGCTACTGTTCGTACTGAAACCCCCATCTTCATCGCTCTTTTTTCTCTAGATTCTGTGCAACAACTCGATCAATGCTATAAACAAAAGTTGTTCATCTACACGTTCTCTCCAACATCTCTTCAAGGATCGACACCAGAAACTGGATGGTTTTGAAGATTTTGATTTTAGAAAGTGGGTACCTCAAAACTGTAAAACTGAAACAGATTTTAGGGTTTTGCAACTTGTTTTGATTAGCAACCTTTGAGTAATTTATTATCAGATAATTACTAATCAAACATCATAACTAATACACATTAACATGGCTCAAGCATCACATCAAGCAGTGGAACAAAGTTTGGACCAATTTTATTTATGAAAATTGATTTAGTAATTCACCAAAGTTTGAACTTCAACACTGAATTCTAGGGACTTAGGCAGAAATTGTATTTGTGAAATTCAGCACCAAATCCAAACTTTGAGCTCAAATTTAAACATGTTTGATTTAGAAACATCATCAATTCTTGATTCCATAACATAAAGCACACTTTGAACTGAATAGTTTATATTTACCAAATTTTATTTGTTTAAGCAAATTCTCATATATAAAATCACAAAGATCCCTAATTACTACTGTAACATTGACATCATTTCATGCAACATGGGAAACATATTATAAGAAACATATGAAACACCACAATGCAACATATGAAACATCACATATGCAATATATGAAAGGTATTATTGCAACATGAAATGCATTTATGGCATGACACTTGATGCTTATGCTTGATGATGCTCATGATAAAAATTTTAGTTGCTTTTTAACATCTGGGATGTTACAGGTGTAGTGGAATCGGATTTGGGGCTTGGGCGGCGGCGGCGGTGGTGGTGGCTGCGGCGATCGATCAAGGACGCGTGATCTCAGCTCGACTCGCGGATCCGGGGAATTACATGACTCAATTGCGCGACAGCAGCTCGCTGTGGCGCGACGAGATCAACCAACCACGGCAAATTGCGAATCAGAGTAGAGGGGAAACGTGGAAGAGGATCGAATAGCTCTGGATACCAGGTGTTAGCAGATGAGATCGGGAGGAGGCAGAATTGGGGAATATGAAGGAGGGAGAAGGTAGAACACACAAATAGGCAGGAGGAGGAAGGATTGAATTAGTTCAGTTGTAATGATTCTTGTTGCCTCCCTTGTGCTCTCCATCTCTCTTTATACAAGGCGTTGGCCTCGGTGTGAACCCACAGCCGCAGCTATGTCTAGCCTATGGTTCATGCCCACTCGGGTCCACTGACGTGCACGCTAGGTCGTCTGATTCGTGCCTCACGCCTGGGTTCAGGTGCTTCCAGCTCCGTGGTGACCACGTCGTGTTCCGCGCTGGGCGCGCCCAGTTCACGTTATGGTTCAGCTTCCGTTGTCAGTGCGTCTTGGTTGCTGACAACGTACGATTGGGCATATGATACCATCATCTGACCAGGACATCTCATTGGAGCAATGGTGGATCAATTCATTACAAATGACAAAGCGAGAGAGAACAAAGAACAACAGCGGCCATCTGGATATACACGTGCTGAAATATCTCAAGGAGAGAAACAAGAGAATTTTTAAGGAGGTATATATATCAAGATCCCGGTGCATGATGCCATCTATGCCTCTCTATGGATAGCTTAGGAGTATATCAAAACGTGTTAATGTAACTAAGTTTTGTATAGTCTTGCATGATGCCATCTATGCCTCTATGGATTAAGGGCCTGTTTGGTTGCATCTGTATCTAATTTAATCCACTTGTGTTGGAGTAGATTGAGATGAAAATTAAACTAACTTACACTTCACAATCCACGTCAACGTACAAATGTGGACTGAGGTGGATACGAGCGTATGTAAATAAGCCCTAATTTTTTTTTCGCTTATGCATAAGAGAGCTCTTCTACTTTTCAATCTACCTCCTCATCTGAATGTTTATTTATTTTTAGGTTTCCTTATAAAATTATGGTGCATAAGTTACACCGATTATTAGTGTGGACATTCCAGAGGCCGCTGCCATTGGCCTGGCTAAATGTGATGACTCCAATTAATAATTTCATCCAGAAAAATAGATGGGCAATTAGGACCACGTGAAAGACCAAATTACCTTTATCTAAAAGAAAGAAAGAGATAAGGGTACTTTATTTTTTTTCTTGTGGTCCTAAGCCAGTTGGAGGTTTTATGTCCCATTTTTTAAGATTCCCACGATGGCGGAGGACAGAAAAGTTTTAAGGTATGGCGAAATCATTTAACATAGACAGTAAAAATTCCTCGCTAAATTGGTTTATACACATATAACATATATCATGATCTTCACCTACTATATATCTAAATAAAAACATGCCTTTATAGTAAAATTACAATATGTGCCTATTATTTTGTCATTGCTATTGTCTCCGACGATCAACAGCAGGTTGGCTGCAGTCCGCAGGCCAAAGGGCCCATACGGCCATATGAAGTAGCAGGCTAGTAGCCAGCGCCAGGAGCCCGTCAACATTTCGTTGCTGTTCTTCCTCCTCTGGCCGCCGGCTGTGAGTTTCTTATCGTAAAACTTCAATTTCTTTGATGTGTTTCAGGTAAAGAGTGATTTAAGGGTGAGAATCGCTGGAAATTTAAGGTATGGCAAGCGCCATACCTTGCCGTAAGAGAGCTCCGCCCCTAGACTCCCATGCGTCAGAAACATTATAGACATGTTTCATCTTCATAAAATTGTTAGCTTATTTAATATTCATAAACTTTTATGAAACTCTCGTTGAGACCGACTTAATTCGTATGAGCAAACTTATCTTTTCATCTAAAAGTTAACACTAGAGCCATACTCTTTCTTTAGTTTGAAAACATAAGTGCAAATTTTTAAAAAAGTAAAAATAAATGTAAAACAACTATTTTCCATAAAAAAAAGAGGACATAGGCCCTGTTCGCTCGGAGGAATTTGGAGGAATCTGGAAGAATTTGTGAGAGCATAAACAGTGAATTTCAACCGTGAACAGTGAATTCCGGTTGGTTTTTGCACCAGCTGAACGACGCCATAAACGTCTATAGAAAAAGGGAAAATTGTGTTCTTGCCCCTGTCCAGAAATCTAATTGTGATTTTACTCTTTTTTTTAACTTTGTGATTTTGACCTTGTTATTTTAAAACGAATCATCTGTTTGTCCCTGGTTTGCACGTCCGTTAGATGGACAGGAATAAATAAATTAAAAAATCAAAATCCCAAAACACAGGCT
The DNA here is from genome assembly GCA_904845875.1 of Miscanthus lutarioriparius. NCBI lineage: Eukaryota > Viridiplantae > Streptophyta > Magnoliopsida > Poales > Poaceae > Miscanthus > Miscanthus lutarioriparius. Next base: position 109,338,378 of record CAJGYO010000001.1, read on the forward strand.
AAAATTGCCCCTTGTCTTATCTTGACCTCCTGCTCATCCCGACCCATGGGGCCAAGGCGGATCCCGGCCGTGGGGCGCGGCCTGCGCAGGGCAGCGGCGGCGCCTGGCCGCGGCGCTCGGCCCAAGCGCGTGGTGCGGGTGCCGTGCGGCTCGGCGCACAGGACGGCAGCCGAGCGGAGTCCGGCGGTGGTAGCACGCGGGGCGGCGTCGCGCGGCGCACAGGACGGCAGCGGCGCGCGGGCTGCAGTGCTTCGGCGGCGCACGGGGTGTCGGCAGCCTGCGGGGCGGTGGCGTGGCGCGGTCGTAGGCAGCCCATCGCTGTGGTACGGCGTGCTTGTGAGAGAGAACGTACGGCTCCTGGAGATCGACGTGGTGCTCTCCTTGCTTCTTCTCCAATGCACATCCTCATAGGAGTGCACGTGCTTGCTGCCATGGCTAGCAGCTTTCCCGTTATTGTGCTGCTGGTACCTGTACGGCACGATGTCCATGCACCTGCCGCTGTCGTCGTCGTCGAGGCTGCTCTCCAGTTCGAAGTTTCTTGACTGCTTCTTGGTGGAGTCCCATTTGCCTGTTGCTGTGTTGCACGAAGGAGATATGTTTGGCTGAGATCATTTCAGAAGTATTATCTCTTCGTGGCATTGGTGTTGGGGTGATCTCGGAACGACCGATGGATTCCTTGCCGTAATGCTATATAAAATTTTGCTAAGATGCTACTAAAATTTTAAATATTTTTTCAATATTAAAAGTGATTTAAAATAATTATAAATTGTGCCAAATTTATTTAGCTAAATCTAACCTTTTTTTTGTTAAAATACAATATAAATGTCTGGTTATAAATCAGGGGTTAAATCACAGATAGCTTTAGAGACCAGGGGCAAAATCACATGTGCATCTTTGTTATTTTATATAAAAGTTAACACTATTAGGGGAGGATGACGGAATAGAGGCAAAGTGCTGTTTCATTTTGAAAACATAAATATAAATTCACAAAGTTAAAAAAATAAGAGCAAAACCACAGTTTCAACACAAAACAGGCTAAGAATGCAAGAGCCCGACAATTAAATAAAATCCGGACAAATAGTTCAGGTGGGGCCTGCCTGACCCAGCAGCCACCGGAAAGGCCAACCCCCGTTCGACTTACGAATCCGATTTGGGCTTTTTTTAGATAGAACAGTCCCCCGTTTCAGTCGGAACCGTGTTTTTGAGCCCATTTCAGCTTTCAGCGAGCCGAACGGGGCCGTCGGAGAAGCAAGGTCGGCCTTCGAGATTTCAGATTTCTGCTCGCATCGTTGTTCAGCGGGTTTGGTTGCATTTCCCGGTGGGGAGGGGAGAACCGGAGAAGGGGCTGGCGGAGGATCGCAGCGCAGCCACGGCTAGGTCCTAGGGGTACCGCCGGTAAATCCCGCTTTCCTTATCCTTTAACCTCTGTTACTGAGCTGTTGATACTTGTGTGCGAGCCATAAATTTATGCATCTAGGATCCGTCAAATGCGTGAGTTTTCCTCTTTCCTCTAGGATATTCCTCTCTCCCCCTTTGCATCTGGCGAGTAGCAGTACATCTACCATGAACGCAGTCTACGCGCGTCGTAGTGTGGTTAGGGAGTTCCTCGTGCAGGAACTTGTCGCTGTAATCGGGGTCTCCAGGAGACCAAGGTGGCTGGAATGTCGCAAAGCATGATCTATGACTTAATGGGAGTAGGATTTGACTACTTCGCTCTCCCGGCCGTGGAGGCCCGTGGTGGCATCTTGGTGGCGTGGCGTCGCTCTGACTGGGTAGGGACTGACTCGTCTTGCTCGGAGTTCTCTGTCACTCTGAAACTGTCGTCTCGTAGTGCCCAGGATCAGTGGTGGTGGGTGGCTAACAGTGGTTTATGGCCCCTCTGTTGAGGCCGGCAAGCAGGCGTTCTTGGACGAAATCCGTGAACGTGAACTCCACTCCTTGCTCTCTGGACCTTGCGTAATTTGTGGTGATTTTAACATGATCTACAAGGCGGAGGATAAAAACAATTCACGTCTCAACCTGCGAGTGATGTGTCGTTTCCGCCGCCTTCTCGACGACACTGCCTTAACCGAGCTTCACCTCCAGGGCAAGTTCACATGGAGAAAAGAACGTTTGCATCCGACATTGGAGTGTATTGACCATGCTTTCGCCTCCATCGAGTGGCTGGAATACTTCTCCACCCATCACCTACGCTGCTTGTCGTCGGATTGCTCGGACCATGCGCCGCTCCTCTTGTCGCTGTCCACCGTGCAATGACCAAATTTATAGCTAAGAACATTAATATTTAGGGCACCGAACAGGTAGAATTATATATTCCATGATAACTTCAATAATACTTTTTTGGTGTCATAAACTGTCGGTGCAGAAAGTGACCAACACGTAAATATTTATAGTTTTGCCGTACATTGTGATCGGAGGTGGCCTAGCACTCAATGACACAGGGTTTATACTGGTTCAGGCAACGTGCTCTACGTCCAGTTTGAGTCGGTCGGTGATTTTATTCCTGAGCCCATGTGCTCGAAGACTGCAGTGGGGTTACAAACGAGAAGAAAAAAGATGGGGTGTACAAGAGGTCCAGTCAGCTCCGGTCGGAAGGGCCGAGAGCGACAGGAGCTTCGCTACGAGCTAAGTGTTCAAGCGTGCGCTTGAGGTTCGAACCTGGTGGTTCTACGGTTGTGGACTAGTGAACTTGATCGATCTAATGAATCTAAAGGGACTGAGCCTGAATCAACTTGATCAACCTGGTCTACTAGGAGAGAGCGCATCCCCTTTTATACATGAAGGAGACGGCTTTACAAGTGAGAGGGAGAGAGTACGAATGCTTCTAAGCCTTGTTGCCCATGTCGATGGGTACAGGATGATGGTAGGCGTCCACAACACTGTTGGATGTCAGATGCACATGGGAGGTCGGTCGTCTTGTTTGGGTATGGCAGATGTCGGTACCTGCAAATACTGTTGATGCCCAGAGACATGTGAGGAGTTTCACCATGTGCACTCGGTACGGTAAATCCCGACGCCCACAACACTGTCGATGCCTAGAGGCATATGGGGGGCCTTACCGTATGGGAGTCAATGGCGCCCACAACACTGTAGAGGGAAATGTCGGCGCCTACAATACTGTTTGTGTCAGGGCGGTTATGGAGTACTGTTCCATGCAGGGTATGGTCCCTGGTACCGTAGTTTTGACTTGTGAGTCTTGCCTTGCTTTTCTCCGCATGTTTCCTGGTCTCTACCGAGCGGGCATCCCCGGTCGGTTGATCTCAGTCGGCTCTGATCATGCCAGTCAGAGAAGGACGATGAGCAAGGGCTGGGCGTATCCCCGGTCGGAGAGTGTGGGGTCGGAGTCGGAAGTAGTGTTTGGGCCAGGCCTTCCGATCGGAGAGGCCGTCCGAAGGCGGCTTGAGTCCGAAGTGAGCGCCCCGGTCGGAGAGGTGGGCCGAAGTAGTCGACGAGCGGGCGCTGTTCCTCTTCGGCCAGTCCTTCCGGTGGGTGACTGGAACGCCCCTTTGGCCTGTTGTTTTAGATTCCTGGGCCGGCCCATGAGTTGCGTGCTGTCAGCTTGGGCCAAGCCTTGTCGTGGAAGCCGGTCCCCGAGGGACCCCGGGTTTATGAACCCGACAGGAGCCCCCGAGCCCCCGGGCGATTTGGGCAGAATTGTCCAGGGGATTTTTATCTTGACGGCCGGTGCGCGCGAGCGCACCCGCGGGTGTAGCCCCCGGGCGGTTCGGGCAGAACTGTCTGGGGGTGTTCGGTAGCGGGCGTGTGTGCATGTTTTTTAGTTTGAGATGGAGTTTTGTCAACCAAGGCGTCGTTGTGCAGCCGAGACGGTTTTAGGCGTGGGGATCGGATGAGACGGAGCTCACGGATCCTGGCGTCGGTGCGCGCCGTGGGATCGGGCGATGCAGTTAGTTCATTAGTTTAGGGATCGGGCGAGGCGACAAGACGGTGCTCGTGGATCCTGATGGGGTGAGATCGGGGTCACAGACCTAGGTAGTTTTTGGAGCGCAGTCAAAGCGTAGCCGGATGGGGCGAGATCGGGGTCGTAGACCCAGGTGTTTGGAGCATAGTCGGAGCGTAGTCGGATGGGGCGAGATTGGGGTCGCAGACCTAGGTGTTGTTTGGAGCGCAGTCAGAGCGTTGCCGGATGAGGCGAGATCAGGGTCGCAGACCTAGGTGTTTGGAGCGCAGTCGGAGCGTAGCCGGATGGGGCGAGATCAGGGTCATAGACCCAGGTGTTGTTTGGAGCGCAGTCGGAAGGGGCGAGTTCAGGGTCGCAGACCCAGACTTTTTATGTCTTGAGCCCCCGAGCCATGTTGGGCCTTAGTAGGGGTCCGTGTGAGTTGTGTGCGTTACCCCATCCTCGGTTCCTCACAACCGGAGGGGCTGAGTTTTGTCGCTTGTCCCGATCGCTCGGGCTCGAGTGACGCGCTCGGTGAGTTCGCTAACGGGTATGATCGAGTGGAATCCGGGTCCGTCGTTCGTGATGGGGTCGACATAGCCCTCTTGTGACATTCCACTACTCCTTTACCTGCAACCCAGCAGATGCCTGGGTCATTCCGGAGACCGACCCAGGTGGCCTAACGGCCTCCCCTCGATGAAGATTCTGTGGGCTTGGCAAGAGGTTCAGGATTAAACGAGAAGGTTGAGATGACCCTGTCTGCCAGACTAGGCCAGGGCCGCACGGGGCTCATCTACATTTTTCTCCCCTGGCTCTGTTGGTTGCTCATGTCGAATGAGGCAACCACCGCTTCGTGACGCAACACGGAGCGTTATGATGCATTTCGCTGCACGTGCGATGCTTAGTTCCCGAGCCCTCGGGCGGTTCAGGGCTCGAATCGTCCGGGAGGCACGGGCGTATGGAATGAATGCGCGTATGGATGTATGAAATGATTATAAAGAAATAGAGGGGGTTGGTAATGTTTACCTTGATGACTTAAGTGACGGGTTTGGAAAGCTTTAGTCAGAAACGTCCAACCAGGACCCATGCTCGTCGTTCGTGACGGAGTTGGCATAGCCTACATGGGGCGTCCCTTTGCTTCCTACCTGTCTCTCGGTGTGTTTTTCTGAGCCATTCGATTGACTTTAGGAAGCCCGATGGTCTCTCCCGGTGGAGATCCCGCTTTGGGTTTTTCCAAGTCTCGCCTAGGGTGCGGAGAGCTGCCTGCGTGTGGTGATGTTTTGGTTTTCGCGCCTAGTCGTGCGATAGTGGTGGGCCATACCCAGGCCACGTTTCGCCTCACTAGGCGGTGTTCCGTCTGACCTAGCGTCGTTCCGTCGGCCAGCGTGCGTCCCATCGGTCAAGGTGTGTCCCATCGTTTCCCATCCGCATTGAATGGGGGAAGGGAGAGAGTTTTTCGCTCTGATCTTTTACCCCTCTTCGGCTGTCGTGTTTCTTCCTTAAATAGGGGGCGGCTTTCGCCGAAGGGGGTGGCGTGCTAGATTTGTCTGTGAGGCCTTCTTCGGGATGGAGCCGTATGTGGAGGGGAAGTTGCCTAGGATCGTGCTGGTGGAGGGTTCTGCGCCTGCAGCTGCTCAGGTTGGCTAGTTCATAAAGTTTGATGAGATTTCTTCCAGTCATGGTGGTCATACTTCGGTGGTGGTGTCCCTGCCCAGGAGCTGCCTCGACTACATGAGAAGGTCCGGAGACCCATGCTCTTTTGCTGAGCATCTATGGGTGCGGTGCCCTTGAGGTACCCGTTGCGCTCACCGAAGTCGAGAGCGGAACCGGGCAGGGGCCCTATAGCGGTGGTTATGTCCGGCGGCGAGTGCCGTTTTCCTTTGGCATCATGCGATGTCGTCGAGTGGCCGTAGTAGTATTTGGAATGGAAGTAGTTTTTTAGCAAAAAATGTAATAGTTGAGTTCGTGGGGGAGCCCCTGTGTGAATAGTTTTTTTTGTATCAATGAATACATCAGTCCTGTTCTTTGTGATAGAATCACTATCCGTTCCTTATTTTTATCCTGGCGTAGCTCTTGTTTTTGTCCTTTCTTTTTCGCACCTGCCCGTTAGTTCCGTAGGCTGCAGCTTTTTTAAGAACCTGGGCATGGCCCACGGGGCTCAGCTGCTCGTAACCATAGGTCGTGGCGGGCTGCATTCAGTTAGGAGTAAGAACAAAGTTACGTAGGTCAGTCAAAGGAAAAGGAATGTGCTTCCATTCGGGGACCAAGTTGTTTTACCATGTGACTATAAAAAAGAGAAGTGATATTCGGTATTATACCCTCATGTAGCCCCCGAGCGACTTGGGCTGATATTGCTCGGGCCGAGGTGCTTTACAGGAGCAAGTATTGACTAAAAAAGTAGTAAGACCAAATTTTAGGGGAAAACGACATAGCTGTTCAATGTTCCAAGTGTTGGTGAGAACATTGCCGTTGTCGTCCTCCAGTCGGTAGGTGCCCGGTCGGATTACTTTGGTCATTGTATAGGGTCCTTCCCATGGTGGAGAGAGTTTGTGTTTTTTCTTTGTCGATTGGGTCCTCCGAGTACGAGGTCGCCGACTTCGAGGATTCTCCTCCTGATCTTTCTTTCGTGGTACTTGCGGAGAGTTTGCTGATAGCGAGCGGAGCGGATGAGGGTCATCTCGCGGGCTTCCTCGAGCAGGTCGACTGCGTCTTGCTGATCCTCCGCGGCTCGGTCGTGGTCGAAAGCCTTCACTCTTGGGGCGCTGTGGTTGAGGTCGGAGGGCAGCATTGCCTCAGCTTCGTAAGCCAGGAAGAAGGGTGTGAACCCTGTGGATCGGTTCGGGGTCATTCTCAGGCTCCAGAGGATTGCTGGGACCTCTGCCACCCATCGTCCGACGTATTTGTTGAGTCTGTCGAAGATGCATGACTTGAGTCCTTGGAGGACCATGCCATTGGCACGCTCGACCTGACCGTTAGTTCGTGGATGTCTGACGGAGGCCTAGTCGATCCTGATGCCGTATCCATCATTGAAGCTTAGGAACTTCTTTTCGGTGAAGTTAGTTCCGTGGTCAGTGATGATACAGTTAGGAACGCCGAACCGGTAGATAATGTCGAGGAAGAATTTGACCGCCTCTTCCGAGTGGATGTTGGTGATGGGCCTGGCCTCTATCCACTTGGTGAACTTGTTGACTGCTATGAGTAGGTGAGTGAAGTCACCTGGTCCCTTTTTGAGGGGTCCCACCATGTCGAGGCCCCAGACCGTGAATGGCCAGGTGATGGGGATGGTTTGGAGCTCCTGCGTTGGCAAATGGGTTTGCTGAGCGTAGAACTGGCATCCTTCACACTTGCAGACGACCTCCTCAGCATCTGATAGCGCGGTGGGCCAGTAAAAACCTTGGCGAAAGGCTTTTCTGACCAGCGACCTTGGGGCCGCGTGATGTCCGCAAATCTCGGCATGGACCTCGAGGAGGAGCTGCTTCCCCTTGTTGGTAGGGACGCACTTCATGAATACTCCTGATAGACTCCATTTGTAGAGCTCGTCACCGAGCGCGACGAAGGTCTTGGCGCGTCGAGCGATCCGTCGAGCTTTAGTTCTTTCGGGCGGGAGAACCTCCTTGAGGAGGTAGGCGAGTAGCGACGCTCGCTAGTCGGTTTGATCGAGTGCCGATACAACGACGTTGGTGGGTGACGCCGTCATGGAGGTACTGGGATCAGAGCCCCCAAGCTCTAGCTTGGCTCTGGGGTCAGAGCTCCCGGGCGCTGGCCTGGCGTCGGGGTGTGTCTGGGTCGGACCCTCTAGGACGCGGGTGGACGGCTCATGGAGGTCGTTGATGAAGATCCCGCTTGGGGACGGGTCTCTCCTGGCGGCCAATTTTGCGAGAAAATCAGCGGCATCGTTGTCCTTTCGGGGGACATGGTGCAGCTCGATCCCCTGGAATTTGTACTTGAGCTTGCGCACCTCCTGGCAGTACATTGCCATGAGGGAGCTTTTGTAGGAGGATTCCTTCATGACTCGATCAACGACCAACTCTGAGTCGCCGCGAACGTAGAGTCGCATAGCGCCGAGCTCGATGGCGATGCGCAGTCCATTGATGAGGGCCTCGTATTCCGCGGCGTTGTTTAAGGCCAAAAAATCGAAGAGTCTACTCCTGTCTGGGGAGGTTAGAACCATTGCAGCCCCCAAGCCGGGCGCCATTACGGACCCATCAAAGTACATTGTCCAGTACTCGTGGGTGACGTCCGGGGTCGGCAGCTGGACCTCCGTCCATTCGGCGACAAAATCCACGAGAGCCTGAGACTTAATAGCGGTGCGAGGGATATACCTGATGTCATGGCCCATGAGTTCGAGTGCCCACTTGGAGATTCGCCCCACGGTGTCGCTATTACGGATGATGTCTCCGAGCGGGTATGAAGTGACAACCGCAACTTCGTGGTCGGTGAAGTAGTGCAGGAGCTTCTTGGTCGCCATTAGCACGACGTATAGGAGTTTCTGCACCTGGGGGTACCGGACCTTGGGGTCGGTAAGTACCTCTTCGATGAAGTATACGGGTCGCTGTACCTTGAGCTGGTGTCCTGGCTCCTCCCTTTTGATGACCAGGGCGGCACTCACCACATGGTTTCTTGCCGCGACGTAAAGGAGGAGGGGTTCTCCCTGTTCGGGAGCGACGAGGATTGGGGCCGACGTTAGGGACGCTTTGACGCTTTCCAGAGCCTGCTGGGCTCCCTTAGTCCAAACGAAGGTGTCTGTCTTTTTGAGGAGCTTGTAGAGTGGCATCCCCCGTTCGCCGAGCCGGGAGATGAAGCGGCTCAGGGCAGCCAGACAGCCGGTGAGCTTTTGTACGCCCTTGACGTTGCGTATGGGACCCATGTTGGAGATGGCCGTGATCTTTTCAGGGTTGGCCTCGATGCCGCGTTCAGACACGATGTATCCAAGCAGCTTCCCCTTCGGAACTCCGAAAACACATTTTTCGGGATTCAGCTTGATGTTGAACCTTCAGAGGTTCGCGAATGTCGTGGCCAAGTTTGCGATCAGGTCGCAAGCTTGGGCTATTTTGACCACTGTGTCATCAACATAGACGGTGATTGTTGGCTTCGGCCGCTCGGCTTGATCGGGCTGATCGAGAGGGTCGATTTGGTCGGCGAAGCATTGCTGCATGCACCTTTGGTAGGTGGCGCCAGTGTTCTTCAAGCCAAAAGGTATGGTTACATAGCAGTACGAACCATATGGGGTGATGAATGACGTTGCGAGCTGATCGGATTCTTTCATCACGATCTGGTGATAGCCTGAGTAGGCATCCAGAAAGGAGAGGATTTCGCAACCCGAGGTGGAGTCGACTATCTAGTCTATGTGTGGCAAAGGAAAGTGATCCTTTGGACACGCCTTATAGAGGCCAGTGTAATCAACGCACATTCTCCACTTCCTGGTCTTCTTTTTAACAAGAACGGCATTAGCAAGCCAGTCGGAGTAGAATACCTCTCTGATGAATCTAGCTGCCAGGAGTTTGGCAATCTCTTCGCCTATTGCCCTGTGTCTCTCGTCGTCGAAGCGATGTAGGCGCTGCTTGGTGGGCTTCAAGCCCGGGATGAGGTGCAGCGCGTGCTCAGCGACCTCCCGTGGTATGCCCGCCATGTTAGAAGGTTGCCATGCGAAGACATCGCGATTAACACGCAGGAAGTCGATGAGCTCGCTTTCCTATTTGGTCGGGAGCTGGGTCCCGATTTGCACCGTCTTGGTTGGGTCGGTGGGGTCGATACCCACCGCCTTGGTTTCCTCGAGCGGGCGGAAGGCCGTCGAGGAGGTTGGTTTGTTGTAGTCCGGGACTACAGGGGTTGATGACTCCCTGAGTCGCGGGAGCTCGGACGAGTTGACAACCGTGGTGGCGAGCTCGAAGTGCTCACGGTCGCACATGAAGGCGTGCGAGAAGGCACTACTTACAGTGATGACGCCATTTGGTCCCGGCATCTCCAGCTTGAGGTAGGTGTAGTTGGGGATCGCCATGAATTTGGCGTAGCATGGACGCCCCAAGATAGCATGGTAGGACCCTAGAAAGTCCACCACTTCAAAGGTCAAGACGTCCGAGCGGAAGTTGCCTCGTTTGCCAAACGTGACGGGCAGATCGATCTGCCCGAGTGGGTATGCCTGCGCTCCCATGATCACCCCGTGGAAGGGAGAACCCGCTAGGCGGAGTTCTAACCAGGGAATGCGCATGGCGTCGAGGGTGTCGACGTAGAGAATGTTGAGGCCGCTGCCTCCATCCATCAGCACCTTGGTGAGGCATTTTTTGCGGACGATAGGGTCGACGACGAGCGGGTAGCGTCCCGGTCTTGCGACGTGGGAGGGATGGTCCCTCTGATCGAAGGTGATCGGAGATTCTGACCAGCTGAGGAAGGAGGGGATGGCCGTCTCAGCGGCACATGCCTCCCTATAGCGCACCTTGTGCTGGCGTTTCGTCCAGACGGCGTTGGACTCACCGAAGATCATGATGCACTCCTTAGGTTCGGGGAAGCCAACTCCGTCCTTGCCTACCGCGCCTCCTTTCTTGGCTGCCGCCGCTTTGCCGTCTCCCTCCTTTGGCCCGCCGGCCTATCGGAGGAAACGTTTGAGGAGCTCACAGTCCTTGTAGAGGTGTTTGACGGGGTAGGCGTGGTTGGTGCACGGACTACCCATGAGTTTGTTGAAGTGGTCAGGTAGCCCCTGTTGGGGCTGCTTGCCCGTGTGATCAGCCACGGCGACCATCGTGGTGTTGTCCGATCGATGCCGATCCTTTTTGTTCTTCTTGCTCCTCTATGTGGAGGGGCCTTCGTCTTGGTGCGCGCGCTTGGCCTTGCCTCTGTCTTGGCCTTCGTTGAAGACCGCTCCGACCACCTCCTCGCTAGAGGCATGGTTAGTGGCGACGTCGAGCAGGTCATGGGTGGTATGGGGTTTCAGGCAGCCAAGCTTGTGGGTCAGGGACTCGCAGTTCATCCTAGAGAGGAATGCGCTGATGACGTCTGCGTCGACGACATCAGGGAGGGAGTTGCATCGTTGGGAGAACCTATGGATGTAATCCCACAGGGACTCGCTGGGCTCCTGCTGGTAGCTCTTGAGATCCTAGGAGTTTCTAGGGCGGACATACGTCCCCTAGAAATTTCTGACGAAGACCCTCTTGAGGCCCGCCCAGTCGCGGATGCTGTCGTGCAGGAGGAATTCAAGCCATGCTCGAACATGTTCCCCCATGCAAATGGGAAGATACTGAATGATGAAATAGTCATCATCCACTCCTCCGGCCCGGCAGGCGAGCCGGAAGTCTTCGAGCCAAATGCCTGGGTTTGTCTCCCCGGTGTATTTGGTGATGTAGGTGGGTGGTTGGAAATGCTGCGGGAACGGTGCTCTCCGGATACACCGGCTGAAGGCCCGTGGTCCCGAGCTCTCAGGGCTGGGACTCCGGTTGTCTGGCCGGCGACCGCGCCTAGGGCGCGTTTCACCGCTCCCCTTGATGGTTTGGCTGGGATCGTGTCGCCTGCCGCTGCACGATGGACATCATCATTGTGTCGGGCTCGATGCCAGTTGCTGACGATGCTACGGGTGTCCTGGTGCGGATCGGGCCGCTCGTGTACCGGTGGTCGATGTGGAGCAGGCGCCAGGTCGGACCGTGGCACGACTGCCGCCCCCCGAGCCGTGCCCGGCGGCTATAGCGGCGAGCGAATGGAGCGATCCGAGGTTCTGGTAGACTGCCCGCTCCTAGGGGTCGACGGGCTCGGGAACACCGCACAGAAGCATTGCCGCAGCAGCGATGTTCTGGCCAGCCCAAGCGAATTGTGAAAGATCGTTCCCCTCGTTCATGATGTCGTGTTGGATCTGACAGGCGCGACCCCGGGCGCCACCCGCCGGGCCATGCGCATGGGGCACAACGTGCTGTACCGACTATGCCGATGCAGGCTACGGCTGGTTCTGCCGCCGTTGTCATAATTCCTCGGCGTGCGCTTGTGCAGATGCGAGGGCCCCTGCACGTGGGTCCAGAGGGGTGTGAGTCTGCGCAAATTCCACAACCACCGGCGGCTGTCCCGGAGCGTCCGCCATAGTGCACTCCCGGGATGGACGGTGGCGGGGTGCCACATCGCCGATGCTAGAACCGTCGCTCTTGCCCTTGTCATCCGGGAGTTCGTGGAAAGTGGCAGGAGCGTAGCCTGCCATTCCCACAAATTTGGATGCGAGGGGGGATGGTGCCAGCATCCTTCGGAGCCCCTGAGCGTACGCATCCGCGGAGGACGCGAGGCCATAGGGGAACCGATCGTACGGTGTTTGTGGCGTGGGCGATACGGTCCCTCCGGATGATCGGTGGGAGATAGTAAATAAAGAGTAAATAATAGTACGTATATTACTTACAGTGGGGTTTGAGCAGAGAGTTTGCTCGGAAAGAAGCGCAGATGCCGCATTGTCGAAGCCGTGCGTCCCGAAGTCGATGGAGGGTGCCCCTCCGACGGGTGTCGGGACGTGAGCCTTCTCGCGGAGGTGTAGTACGCCGAGCCGGTCGGCGACGAAGTCCAGGCTTCTGAAGAGGAAGGCCTGGGATGGCTCGAAGACGGGTGGAGCCCACATCCCAACAGGTGAGAGTGCGGGAAACTCCAGCGAGTCGAAGCGAATCGTATCGCCCGAGCCCGCCACGGCGAGGGTGGCGGAAAAGTGGGCCATCTGATGACCAAAAAGTGTTGAACGTACAACGTCTTCCCCACGGACGGCTCCAACTGTCGGTGCAGAAAGTGACCAACATGTAAATATTTGTAGTTTTGCCGTACGTTGTGATCGGAGGTGGCCTAGCACTAAATGACACAGGGTTTATACTGGTTCAGGCAACGTGCCCTACGTCCAGTTTGAGTCGGTCGGTGACTTTATTGCTGAGCCCAGGTGCTCGAAGTCTGCAGTGGGGTTACAAACGAGAAGAAGAAAGATAGGGTGTACAAGAGGTCCGGTCAGCTCCGGTCGGAAGGGCCGAGAGCGACAGGAGCTCCGCTACGAGCTAAGTGTTCAAGCGTGCGCTTGAGGTTCGAACCTGGCGGTTCTACGGTTGTGGACTAGTGGACTTGGTCGATCTAATGAATCTAAATGGACTGAGCCTGAATCAACTTGATCAACCTGGTCTATTGGGAGAGAGCGCATCCCCTTTTATAGATGAAAGAGACGGCCTTACAAGTGAGAGGGAGAGAGTACGAACGCTTCTAAGCCTTGTTGCCCACGCCGATGGGTACAGGATGATGGTAGGCGCCCACAACACTGTTGGATGTCAGACACACATAGGAGGTCCGTCGTCTTGTTTGGGTATGGTAGATGTCGGTACCTGCAAATACTGTTGATGCCCAGAGGCATGTGAGGAGTTTCACCATGTGCACTCGGTACGGTAAATCCCGGCGCCCACGACACTGTCGATGCCCAGAGGCATGTGGGGGGCCTTACCGTATGGGAGTCAATGGCGCCCACAACACTGTAGAGGGAAATGTCGGCGCCTACAATACTGTTTATGTCAGGGTGGTTATGGAGTACTGTTTCGTGCAGGGTATGGTCCCTGGTACCGTGGTTTTGACTTGTGAGCCTTGCCTTGCTATTCTCCGCACGTCTCATTGTCCCTACCGAGCGGGCGTCCCCGGTCGGTTGATCTCAGTCGGCTCTGATCGTGCCAGTCGGAGAAGGACGGTGAGCAGGGGTTGGGCGTATTCCCGGTCAGAGAGTGCGGGGTCGGAGTCGGAAGTAGTGTTTGGGCTAGGCCTTCCGATCGGAGAGGCCGTCCGGAGGCGGCTGGAGTCCGAAGTGAGCGCCCTGGTCGGAGAGGTGGGCCGAAGTAGTCGACGAGTGGGCGTTGTTCCTCTTCGGCCAGTCCTTTCGGTCGGTGACTGGAATGCCCCTTCGGCCTGTTGTTTTAGATTCTTGGGCCGGCCCATGAGTTGCATGCTGTCGACTTGGGCCAAGCCTTGGCGTGGAAGCCGGTCCCCGAGGGACTCTGGGTTTATGAACCCGACATAAACATTAGTACTTTTTTTGTATAAATTTGGTTAAATTTGAAATAGTTTGACTTAGGACAAACCTAAAACATAACTTATTTTAGATGGAGGGAGTATTATCGATGCAAATTTTGGTGGGATACTCCCACTGCTTGCGGTGACCACTAAAAAAAAGAGTTAACACAAAATATAACTTGTTTTTTATCAGTGGAATCATTTCTTCACAAGTTCTGCTCCTTAATTAATAAGGAAAAATTCATATCTGAACACTTTTCACATGCATACAGTTTCATATGTGTCGCCACTAGTTTCAGAACATATGTTTACCTCTTTTGGAAGTTTAATTTTTCAACTGATAGAGAGTAAAGAGTAACAAACACAATAGGGAATGCAGTGATAACAACCGCTACTACGCCCATCCTGTCCTGATGAAATCCGAAATAGTCATTCAAGAAAACATCAACAGTTTTTGTTTCTCCAAAGGCTTTGATCTCCTTGTCTACGTTTCCATACTGGGAGGTCAACATGGAATTGAGTACCCAAGATGTAGGGACAAGGTAATACATCCACATCCACCACTTTGGAATTTGCTGAAAAGAAAAGTTGAACTGAATATGAATTCCTTCCTTCAAATAAAACGTAGAGCAGGAAACACTTGGTTCAGCAAAATCCTATTTTCCTTTACAAATAAAGTGATCATATATTTTCTAATGCATGATATTTAGGGTTAGTTTTATTCACCGTCTGAAATGGTTGACACTCAAAATAGCTTGAAACAGGGATTTTGTTCTCATCGGATAATCCGGTGTAAAGGGGAAATTCGTCTGGTGGCCAAAGAAGATGTATCCAATGATTTTAGAGAAGAACAAGAAAAGAAAAATCAAGCTTCAGTGGATGATCTGACACTTGATAAATGTGTCTGTTGCAATCAAATCATAAGTGATGGTTGTTCTAGAGGTGTCCGAGCTGCATTTATAGGGTTGCAAATCTAGTGAATGGTGAGAGCTGTCTCACTGAGTCACCAGGTGTAGTGGTGAGAGCTGTCTCACTGAGTCACCAGGTCACGGGTTTGAAGTAGCCTCTCCGTAGATTTTACGGAGGAGGCTTGTCTCGGTTTTTCCCTTCCCCAGACTACACTCATGTGGGAGCCTCCGGCACTGGGTCTGCCCTTTGGAAGGGCAGGCCTGGTGCAGTGGTGAAAGCTGTCTCAGTGAGTCACCAGGTCGTGGGTTCGAAATAGCCTCTCCGCAGATTTGCGGGAGAAGGCTTGCCTTGGTTTTCCCCTTTTCCCAGTTCCTACTCATGTAGAAGCCTCCGGCACTAGATCTGCCCCTTTAAATCTAGTGCATAAAGTTTTAGACCATCGGATCAATTGTCTGGTCATGGACGCTATGCATTGCGAGCTACATGCCCATGGTGTTTCTTGCACTATTTGCATGTAGATTGTGCATTGGTCTACCATACACTAAGGTGTGGTCCATGATAGATCATACCTCGTGGACCAAGGGTCCATACTCCATAGGCCAAGCCAGGTGAACGAGAATCCAACACATGTCCAGTCTAGGCTGGTCTGGATTCGAGTCCAAGCTTTGGTCCCATCTAGATCAGACCACCTTGAACCTGTTAACTATTGACTCTTGACAAGTGGGGCCTCACCTATCAGTGACCTTGGCTCCCTATGGCGTCATTCTGATGTCAGCATGCCTATAGGCTGCCATATGTCACCCATATGATTCTACAGACTAAACTTAGTTAAATGATTTTATGGAAATATGATTTTATCTTCAGAAATTCATACCTAATTCATTTTTAACTAAAAAATGAAACTTGTACCAAAAGTCTCTTAAAAATGACCCCTACACAATGAATCTATGTTTGTGTGATTTTGGATCTTGTGATTTTCTTGATAATTGATTCTTTGTGTACTCTTTGCTGCAACTTATAGCTACTTTTACCGAGTTTCATACCAATAGCACCAGAGGAGTTCTCAGAGGATGACGCTGCTGATTCGGAGTAAACAGAGGACCCGAGTGATGATCTTTTTGACAATAGAGGTGTCATATCCCACCCACCTATACAACCGATTTAGGCATGCTACTAGATATGCTAGCGCTTCACTGTATATTGTTTCTACTAGTATGATTGTTTTGATTGAGCCTCGCCTTGTTATCACTTATTACCCTGGTTAACCTGTTGTTAGGGATAGGCTCTAGGCTTTAATTATTGCATTTTTTGACACTACTCTAACTTATCATGAACCTATTGTGGATGTGTGGAATGGTTGATTAGTATGGAATCACTTGGGAGATGATATTAGGAGTGTCGGGTGAGTGGTGACTATGACTTGGCAGATAGTTGGCAAAGTTTGAAGGACTCTATTGTGTTGGGAAGGTGTGACCTAAGCACCCTTTAAGGGTACTTGTGGTGGGTATAACTTAAGGTTCCACTATAACGTGGCCGCGTGTGGACCAATTTTATACAGGATTGGAGGTGTGAGTGGTAATGGAAGATGGATTTCCATTTCGAGGAGAGGTCTTTCATTGGTCGTTAAGGACTGAGTTGGGGTAACTATGTCCACAGGACTATCTCGTACACGCCACATGCCCTGTTATGGGTGGGGCTCGATTCAAGATTAGTGAGCAGATAGAACCACCACTGTTGGAGTTAGGAGATGACATTGGAGGACCAAAGTAGAGGCTTTGGTTGCCCCTAGACCTGTAGGTGCTCCATTGGGGCCAGAAAAACAGAGGATGCAGTTCAAAACCTCGAGAGTGCTAGTTGTGTCTGAGCCTTTGAGGTTATCTAAGATCGAGGATGTAGGGTGGTTCTATGTAGGCTAGTTTCCAACTATTGTTCAGCCTAGGTTGTGGGCGCTGTTGACGATAGCAATCATGTGGGTACATGTGTATAACCTCTGCATTAGTTTGTAAACCATTACATAAGGACATGTCTGCAATCATGGACAACCCTTGTGTTATTTCTATGCTAGCTAGGAGAATAGCTGTTTTTCTTCCTTTGGTCAATTAAAGTCTGGTATGAGGCCGTTGTGATGACGAAGGAGGCATCTATCCTCATTGACTAGAGAATGCAGAGAGAATGAGTTATCGATTCGGAATTGGATGGAATTAAAGGCTATGGACTCGATGGGTTAGACTCGTGCTAGGTTTCAGTGGGTGGAATACTTGGGAACTATATATATATTTATATTTTAATTTTACCTTACCCACTACTTAGGATACAAGCTCTAGAGCCAAAATTAGGATTATACCTTGCATACCACTTTAAAACAAAGCTATAGCACAATGGGGTGGGATTTTTGCTAGTACAATCATATTGAAAGATTTGGTTTCAAGCGAGGAGTACTGAAAACCATTGACTTTTGTTTTGTACATAAACACTATATTTAATCCAACTCTTATTATTCTAATATATCCATAAATGCAATTGAGTTACAATATTCTGAATGTACATTTCTAGAAATGTATGCATAAGATTAGACGTGTTCAGAATGGGGGTAGTAGGATAGGAGAATTTGCACTAATTATCCTGCCCTAACAAGATGACTAGAGGGAGTAATTTCTCTACAACAGTAGAAGACCATGCAAGTTAGAAATAGTGTTCTGTGTTCATATGTCTTAGACATTCCCCCTAAATAGAATCGTTAGCATCATAATAAACTTTATGTGAGAACATAGTTGCCAAACTTGCCCTTCTTTCAACATATTTCCCTAAACGACTAATTGAAAATATAAGATATATTATAACATTTGTAATACGAACAAGAGATCCAAACTTACAGGTGCGGGTAAAATAAATCCTGAGAATAGTGCCTGCATTGTATTGAAAAATGTTCCCAGTATGGTCGCAACTTGAACATTTGGGGTTATTGAAACAAGCAGCAATCCAACATAAATATAAGAGAGAACTGAGCAGAAGGTGGTGTAGAAGAACCATATGAGTTTGTATGCTGTCCAATAATAGCCAATTGTTGGGTAGATGATGAATGTATAGAGTAGCACTTGGATAAATACATAAGGGATCTCTATGGCAGCCTATAGAAGGTGTAGAAATTCTAATTAGCTATTTAAATTAGAATTTTTATGTTGCAAACTTGAGATCAGAGTCTGACCTGTGCAAATGAGTATGACCAGGAAGAGTACATTCCGGCAAATTTCTCACGGTACATTATAATGCGCTCTGTTGTACTGAATGATATAATTGACGTATCACTGTAAACACCAAGTTGTATGACCCCCATACACATTGAACCAAGAACATTGAATAGATCCTGCTCATTGTTTCTTGGAAGGAACAAGAAAAACATAGCGATTAGCCTATTGAATCTGCTACATATATACCTTTACTGATTTATTATGATCTAGTAAATCATTCTCAACTTCTGTATAGTGTTGTACATGAGGAAACTGTGGAGGTCAGAAGTGGTGAGTTGACTTACAACAGCTTTGCATGTCTCCAGTACAATACTCCCGAGATCAACGCTATCAGTATTGTGATCACCATACGGTTCAAATTGTATTGAGGGCTTCTCCAGTAAATTATGTTCTGTTTCCATAAGCAAGCTTTGAATTGTCCCCATCCATTTTGCCGAAAACAATTGGACAAACACAAGTTTTCTGAATTTGGTAGTGGAGTACTTAGTTGCTTAACAAGCTTTTGCCTCTCCCTACAAAAACAAAATAAACTTATTTATAACTTTGTAAGTTCAATGGAAATACTTTGTTGATATACTTTTTTCAGTATATGAATCTCGCTTATTTAAGGCATATATGTTTTTCCCTGTGGATCATCAAATACTGAATAGAATGACCATATGTACCTATGCAATAATGATTCTTGGTAGGTACTTGCGAAGTCCATATTGGATTGAGCCTCCATGGATGTTGATGTTACCTCCATCATCCAAGTAGCAGGGTTGCTATTTCTCTCTATTTTTGGGACTCCAGAAATTTTCTGTCAAGACAAAGAGGCAATAATGCACCCTATTAGTTCCTTGTTGGACCAGGAACCGAGCCTTGCTCAGTTGGTGGATCCACAGTGCATACCCCACCACCCAGTTTAATGCCTCTTGAACTTGAATTTGGAAGCGTATTTTTGTAATAATACGATTTTACCAAATTCCTCATAATATTATGATGTACTATATCTGGATTGTTGCAGTGAGGACACAAACGCAGATATGATGTCTAGTCATAACCTACGGTTTCCCTCAAAACACTAGGACAGTACCACATTCTACATATACATTTGCCATGGAAAATATCAGTGCTATTTTTGTTACTACATATAAATGCTGGACAGATATATACCATTTACTCATCAATTTTTAAATGCAAAATGCAAGGCTGAAAGCAGGATATACATATGTTGTTCACGTGAGCTGTGAACCATGTTACATAACAGGTAAAAACATCTTCAAACACAATGTTACTTGAGTATATAGGACTACCAACTGTGTGAAAAGAAAATCCACTGGAAACTGGCATTGTCTGATTACTAGCTGCTGTCCTCATAACCACTTATAAAAATCATTTTCTTGGAGTCGGATATCATCAAGAATTTAAGTCCCACAAGAAAATTTTAATATGATTTGAATTCAAAAGAAAAGGATAAAACAAAGAACATAAAAATAGATACATTACACCATCAAGATTGAAGAATACTGACCTCAAAATACTCAATCACTTTGCAAGATTGCTCTCCTATGGGTCCATTGTAGATTATATTTCCGCCATTTTTCATTAATATAAGCTGCACGAAATAATACTCGATTCAATGAAGACAAATTTCTTGTAGCTGTCATGTTACCAAAAAATCTTTTCCAGTAGTACTAGAAGGATCTATTTCCTTTTTGGTTACTTGAAAGAAGAAATTGAAAATAAGTTATTCTAAGCATTTTTCTTTACATGCATATGAAACAAAGCAAGGAGACTAACAAGTTGAAAAACTATTTTATATATACCAGTTACATTTTCTCTGCATGGGAGGAAAACAGAAATCATGTCAGTATAAACAGAAAATAAATAGTTTTTTGGCTGATAGGAAAAGATGCTTGTTGACCACTTTAGCTTGAGTGCTGCCTCTCTGCTCAGGCTACATACAAAAGCACTGCCTCTTAAGTGTTTTCAGTGCTTTAGCGAGCTGGTTAGGCAGATAACCAGATGCCTAATAGCTTATGCAGCCAATTAACTATTCCAGGACCTTATATATGTAAGAGCATCTCCAAGAGTATCCTATTTTTTTCTCCCAAAAACATGTAGTTTTGCAACTCCTAAAAAGGTATTAGGAGAAAAAAAGAAAGTCATCTCCAAGAGTTTCCAATAATCCACTCTTATAATATAGAAGACAATTTTACATCAGGAATCATATACTATTTCTAAATTATCATAACCACTTTTATATATTCTTTCTCTCTCATACATTTGCATCAGGAACCCTTTCCTACTCCTTATTCTTTCTCACACCCTTCCACCTTTAGATTGATCGACCGATACGCATGGGAAAGCAGTATCCATGCGACCGCGACTACGCGCAAAGTTACACGCGACGGGGGAGAATTTCCCGAGTGCATAAATTTTAGGAGCATGGATTAGGAGTTGTTGGAGAGGGGTTTTTTCTCATCTTGCTAAAAGCTAAGGATTGGGAAGGGAAATAGGGTACTCTTGGAGATGCTCTAAACAAAAACTATTCCAGGACTCAACTGCCTATTTTCCAGCACTTTAGACACGTCCATCACATACTGTACCGAACACCTTTCACAATGGCAGGTTGAGTTTATGAAAAATTAGTATAGCAAGATAAGCACATAATGATGGTTTAAATAAATAACGATATGATTACGAGCAATAAATATACTAGGAACAAGTACAACAAAATCCCAAATAACTCCAAATCTAGCGGTATGTATATATACTCCCTCCACCCCGAAAAACATTTTTTTGTACTTGTATATATTGATTCATATGTTTCTAATTCAAAATGAATTATTTACAAAAAAATAGAGTGTAAACCAGTTTTGTATTATTTTCAAAAAATACAAAAACACCTTGCTAGATGGCCAAATTTGACTAGTATTGTTAATTGGGTGGTACAAGATTTATGTTTTTGAGTTCATGGCCAAAACAAACACGGGCAATGGTTGGATGGCCAAAAATGGACTTCTCCCTATTTGGTATTCATAATATAAGATAACATTAGGGGACCTTCATACCGTGCTTACCGTATTTGGAAACATTGGTTTGAAAAAATAGACACTTGTCTTAAAGACTCATGATTTCTTTTTCACAAACTAATTTCTTTGTACTGGATTGATGTAAATTATTGAAATTTTGCAATATATTGCAGAAACTTAAATACCTCATCAAAAGCCTCAAAAATTTCAGTGCTAGGCTGATGAATTGTACATACTACTGTCCTTCCTGTTTCGGAAATATTTTTTACTGCACGTATAACAATTGCAGCTGATCTAGCATCTAGTCCTGTAGTTGGTTCATCCATTAGTATGACAGAAGGGTTTGAAACAAGTTCAACTGCAACTGTTAGCCTTTTTCGCTGCTCCAAGGACAATCCATCCATTCCTGGCCTCCCAACTAAAGTATCTTTTATTTCATCTAACTCAACAGTTTTTAGGACTTCATCCACAAATTCCTGTGTGTGAACAAGAAAAATATCCATTCAGTGATATGATTACCAAATTTCATTATTTATTAAAAAAAGATTAATATGTCATGTGAGGTTCCAGGACTTACAAATCTCAAGTTTTTTCATTAACCTTCGAAGGCAGACGGAGCCAAGCTGAATAAGTTACTGACTCTTCAACTGTAAGCTGTGGAGAATGTATGTCAACTTGCTCGCAATAACCCAAGATTCTGACAAATGTTTCTTGCACCTTGGGATATCCACCTATTCTTATGTCTCCTTCAATATATCCTCCGGTTTTCCTTCCTGCCAATACATCTAGTAGAGTTGTCTTTCCAGCTCCGCTGACACCCATCAATGCAGAAAGAACACCAGGACGAAATGCACCAGTTACATTATTAAGTAGTTGAAGTCTTCTTGTTGTGCAACCTTGTTTTAGCATTTCCTGCAACATGGGTACAATTCTTAGGTAGCCACACTTCAAAGAAAAGCAGGCAAGCACTACGAAAGCATTAAAAAAATTCGAAATGGGGCTTTTCAAATTACCGGTGGTGTATCAACATAGTAGTTCAGATTGCAGAACGTAAGTGCAAGTTGCATAGTTGGCATAGCCATCTTTGCTGCAAGAAGATAAATATGTAGGACATTGCATATTTGCATGGATTCTGCTTTTGAAAGATAACTATACTACCTTCATCTATCTATTATATTAGGAAGCTTATGTAGATTTTATATGTTGTTTTATGGCACCTTAAAAATATCAACATAATCATTTTACTAGGGTATACCCGACTATATCATCGCGAAGTGAGGACAGGTAGGAGGTTGTGGTTGATGGGCCGGGATTACCTTTTTGGGGCACATTTGCATGATCATCAGATTCTTTTTTGATATTGGTATCTTCTTCCTGTCCATTAGTGGAACACTTTCTAGGCATGTTGCCATGATATGCTTGAAATTGTATAGCTGAAACGATAGCAGCATGGTTTGTTTCTAAAGTAAATAATAATTTATGGCATGCTATGCATTTTTATTAGTGAACTTACGTTTTCTGTAAGCTAATGCTAGTCCAAAAGCTATGTAAAAGAAAATGGTGTATCCAAGCAGGACTCCAACAGATATC
The DNA here is from genome assembly GCA_904845875.1 of Miscanthus lutarioriparius. Taxonomy (NCBI): domain Eukaryota; kingdom Viridiplantae; phylum Streptophyta; class Magnoliopsida; order Poales; family Poaceae; genus Miscanthus; species Miscanthus lutarioriparius. The sequence goes on from CAJGYO010000001.1 coordinate 109,361,027, forward strand.
CAGTAAAAATCCCGGCTATAGTCGAGGCCATAGTTAGTCAAGATTTGGTTCCCTATCGTTTTGTTTTGCATAGTTTCCTGAAAAAAATTACAAGTGCTGGTGAGAAAGTTGAATGTTTGATAGAAGTCAATTATTGGTCACAAAATTTCACCTTTTGCCATCTTGGTGCAAGGAATTCATTGATCGCTATGCTGATTTGTGCATAGGACAATGGAGAAACCCAAAATCCCCAGCTTAACCATCCTGGCATAGAGGCTGGAACATAACAGTAGCATATAACAAGTTTTAATGGGTGTATATGTTCTAAATGTGCTTTCTATTATGATAGTTGTCTTACGTTTGGGAAGAATGAAGCCTCCAAACAATTGTAAGAGTGCTACGGACATGAATTGGTAGAGAAAAGACAAAATATGTGTTTGAGCATGAGAAGCAATAAATCGGTATAATGATGTTACTGATTGATGGAGAAGACAAAGTATCAGAAATTGGTAGAATAACCTGGTAGTCATTTGAAAGAAAGACTCCCCTGATTAGTCATAGACTCATATAATTGGTTCTCAACAATGTATAAATTTGAGAGTTTTTTACAACATTTACCTGGAAGCTGTCCATGTGTAACCAATACCATAATAAGTGATGCATATCCATACAAGTGAGTCTGATAGGGAGAAAGGAACCTTTAGGATTGAAGCGGGTATTGCATATGCCCATGAAGGATAGAAATAATATCTTCTTTGTTTATAGAAACTTGGTAGTCTCGCAAGTTGCATGCTTATCTCTGGTATGCCATTTAGCATAATGATTAAAATGGAATAAAACAATGCTCCCATGTAGTAATTTGCATGAGTCAAATCTGTTGTCATATGAGTCCGGTAGAATACAGACATTGTAATGACTGCAACAATGGAAAGCTGAATAAAGGAGTAAATATTAGATTCAATATGAATGTATTAGTACAAAAAATAGTGATTATCATATTTTGTATGAATTAAGTTCAATGGCTATACAACCTGCATAGTTTTGAAGGCATAAAAAGGTAAATTCCTTTTAATCAAAAGTGTTTCCCTTGCTCCACAAGCTTTGAATAGTTCCAGTGTTGATAGTGAATAGTTATTGAAAGATAAAGATTCCTTTCCCAACTTGATTTTCTGAGCTACAGAAGGATTTTCTAATTTTGTCAGTTTCTGATATTTCTTAAACATGCTTGACAACTGATGAGGAGAAACATATCTGTAAGACTCATCTGTACCGGACCAGTACTTCCTTTGGTCCTTTTTGTGCAATACCTAGTGATCCAAGTCAGAAAAAGTAGATCATTGAACTTGTGAAGTATATTTTGTTTTTTTTCCTTTTGCAACTGTTTTAGCAGTATACAGCTAATTACCTCTTGCAGAAAGTCAGCCATCCCTTTTCTCTCTGGACATCTGAAACCTGATTCCTCAAAAAAAATGTGAGCTTCGTTTCGAGGGCCATGGTAGATAATCTTTCCTTCTGCCATTAGGATCAGGTCATCAAATAGATCAAATATCTCAGGTGTTGGTTGAAGAAGTGAAATAAGCATGGTGCATTCATTGATGTTGGCCAATTGTTGAAAGCACTTAATTATTCGGAAAGTAGTAGAGCTATCCAAACCATTGGATATTTCATCCATGAAAAATGCTTTTGCTGGTCCAATAATCATCTCCGCTGTTGCATGTTGGTGAAAGAATATTTAGTGATCATTATAATATATGTTTGCTAACCATATTTTCATTTCTCTCTCTCTCTTTTTTTTTTTGGAAAAGGCCAACCATATTGCTCTAATATACCTGTTGTTAGTCTTCTCTTCTCACCCCCTGATATGCCTCTTCTCATTGCATCCCCAACCATGGTGTCTGCACATATGTCTAGCCCCATGATCTACCAAAATAATTGCTTTGTGGTAAGCCTATAATTTCCTTTGTCGAGGATTGCTTTCTTTCAGGTACTGTGTATACCTTCAAAATATTGTCTGTATGTAGCCTTTTCTCTGAAGCTCCAATTGATGTTGCCTACATAAGGCACTTTACCTTTTATTTTTCATATAGATATTTAATTTACAGAGCTGAAGTATCAATTAGGGCTCGTTTTAATCATAATTAAATAGGTAAGAACAAGAAACTATTCTTTTGATCCACATTGCAGTGTTTCATTCTTTCAAGACATGACTATGCATTATTGGTAAAACAAATAAACTAATGTCAACCTGTTTATAAAATGGGATTAAAATTTTACCTTCATGTGTTGATCTATATCATTGCCAGGTATTATCCCGGTCATCTTCTCCCTTTTGTTGACTTCATCAAGTATTTCTTTGGACAAATAAAAACACAATATTGTTATTACATTGGAATGAACTAACTTTTTTTGTGATTATGACGTATTAAAATTTGTGAAAAGGGGATTACCATCTCTACTCCCCACACATTGGCACCTTGCAGAGAAGTCCAAAGTTTCCCTTACTGTCATCTGAGGTATGTGCAGATCATATTGGCTAATATAAGCAGCAGTTTTCTCAGGTACAAATTCATCAAGTCCATAACCATTGTAAGAAATACCTCCTGTGACCTGTTGAAGGTTTCCATCTTGGCATTCAGATTGATTACACGTGGAATAATTTATCCTTCTAACCTTTGTTTTGCGAGTAAATATTGATGAAGCAGTGCATTGTGAAAATGCGTGTTGAATACTCTATCAATGATGAAATACAAACATGTCAGATGCATACATTTCTACCATGGACTATATTGGTTGTATGCATATTTAAGCATGATGTGAATCCTTTCATTATATAATTTATATTTGTTTTATGATCTTCATGATGAATAATGTATACAATGCTTTGTAGATGTTTGATGAGATTTTGTACATTTTTCTCATGTGTGTATGCATATTTGTATGTGCTATCAAAAAGCATTTTGTTCTTAAAGCGAAGAAAATAAATAAGCAAATTGCATGTGCTTGTATAATATGAGCTCATACATATGAGCATGTATATATTCACGTGTGCTAGGTGTATGATGATATGCTAAATACTCATTCGGCTCCAAATTATAAGATGTGTTGGGGTTTTTTTTAGATACGTACCTTTTGCTATGAACTTAGATATACATTATGTCTAGATACATACCTTGTACACTATGCACTTAGAAAACATATTTCATAATCAATTTAATGATACTTATTTAGTATCATAAATGTAAGTACCTTTTTTGGTCAGGTTGATAGGATAGATAGACGTGTTTTCCTAAACGCTAAACGGTAAACAGTCAGTCACCTACTGTTTAGCTATTATTCAAGCTAAACAGTCCATTAAACAGGCTAAATAGCCAATTAAACAGGATAAACGGATGATTAAATAGAAACGACGTACCATAGTGTAGCGTTTACACGGTAGTGTTTAAACGGGCTAAATGACTATTTAGGTGAACAGTGCAAATATGTTGCTAATGCGGTTATATAGTGCTACTTGATGAGATTAACATTGCATATACATTAGGATTAAGTGGCGTAGTGAGAATTAAGTGAAACCTTTGCAAAAATACTAAGTCAGTGCTAAAGGTATTGGTCATCTCGGGGAGACCTATTAGAGCTAGCCATTTGAAAAGGTTTGAGAAAAGGAGCTCGGTGGGAGCTATTTTTAACCCGAAGCTCTCCAGGTTAGATCACTGCCCAGCCTCTGTTTTTTAGCATGGCAACCTTCACTTCCGGTGGCACCAAAGAGGTGACCACTGAAGTTTAGGCACAGTACACAGGTACACGCGAGAAAATGTTTGAAATTCGGCACCAAAGCTCTCTGGTGACAGCACCGGAGCGTCCCAATGCAATGGAGACATGTTTCTGTGCGCAAGGGGGGGGGGCTCAGACACTCGTGGTATCTGCGCTGCCAGATAAGTTTGTGACGGGCTGCATCACTGCTAAGCTGTCCCAAACTTGGACCGACTTTGCTACTTCTCTGAAACATAAGAGACAGGAGTTTGGCATTGCTGACCTCATTGGCTCTTTGAATGTTGAAGAGAAGGCGAGAGCTAAGGACATCCATGGCAAAAAAATTGTTGAGAGAAATTCTAGTGCCCATGTGGTGCAGAAAAATTCTCAAAATTCCCACAAAAAGAAATTCAAGCAAGAGTTCAAACAAAAGAACACGGTACCTTTTAATAATAAGAAGGAGAACAAGGAAAAGGGAAATGTGGCAAGCCCAGGCATTATGCTAAGGAGTGCGAGGAGAGCAAGTGGAAGCCCAAAGAAATATGCAAACATGGTTGAAGCTGATGAAGGAACATAGGGGTATGGTCGTAATTTATTGCATACAATTCTTTCAGTTTGTCATTCACCTGATTGGAGGGTTGACACAGGAGCTAATATTCATTTGTGTGCTGATATTTCTTTGTTTTCTTCTTATCACGCCAGGAGATGCTCCTCCTTGTTGATGGGGAATGGAGCGCGTGCGACTGTTCATGGTGTTGGTACGGTCGATTTGAATCTTATTTCGGGAAAGACCGTGCAAGTGAAGAACGTATAGCATGTCCCCTCAATAAGAAAGAATTTAATTAGTGGTTCGTTGATGTGTCGAGATGGCCATAAACTTATGTTTGAATCTAATAAGGGCATACTTTCTAAGTATGGAACCTTTGTGGGTAAAGTCTATGAGAACGAAGGCTTATTCGGCTTGTCCTTAACTGATGCATGTGTTAAGCCTCTGAACAATCTGATCTGTGATATTGAATTAAATGTTTGGCATTCATATTTTTGTCATATAAATTTTGGTTGCATGACTCTCTTAGCTGGTATGAATTTAACCCTGAGATTTGATTTGGTCAAAGGTTATAAATGCCATGTATGTGTGCAATCGATGAAGTCATGTTTCTTGGTCCTTTGTTGATGTTCCTATTTTGTCTTTTCATATCCTAACTGTTATCTTTATGTTTTTGAAAATTGATCAGTTTTTGGTTTTCGATGAATCTCATTTTTATTCCTGTTTTCAGCCTAAAAGCCCTAGTTTAGTTTTGGATAATTGATGAAACCTAAGTGTACTAACCTTTGGCTCTAAGTGAATATGAGATAGGTTAGTACACATCAAGTGGTGGAGCATGATGAAGTCCATGGTGGTGGTGGTGGACATGTGATGATGATCAAGCTCCAAACTTAGAAAAGAAGAAAGAGAAAAACAAAATGGGCTTAAGCAAAGGTATATTTGATAGGGCTATTTTGTTTTGCCACTCAAGACACCAAGTGGGTGTGAGTGGGTTTAGGATAGATAGCCGTACTATGAAAAGGGAGAAATTCTTTGTGAAATGCGGTTATCAAAGTGTCACTAAATGTTCTAACTCATTGCATATGCATTTAAATTCTAGTGAGTGCTAACACCCTTGAAAATGCTTTGGAAAAATGCTAACACACGTACACAATGATGATACACTTTGTGGTTAGCACTTGGGAGCAAGGGTGAAGAAGTTGGAGATGAGAAATGGTCACTCTGGAGTGACCGGACGCGTCCTGTGTTTGACCCGTGGCTCGGTCAGAGGCGCCGGGATGACCGGACTCTGGCTCGAGTCAGTGACCAGACGTGCTGGGAACACTGTTCCTGGGTCTGGTCAGTGTGATGGGGCAACGCGTAGACAGTGTAGTGAGGACCGAACTCGGTGGTGTGTCCGGTCATGGTTGACCTGACGCGTCCGGTCACGAAATTGACGCTCTGGATCCTCTCTGTTTCGCACCAGACTCCAGGAGGGCGCGAGTTCGGTCGTCTTGCATCGCGTCTGATCGTGGTTGGCTGAGTGCATGGGCGCACGCGATCGGACGCAGGACTGGTGCGTCCGATCTTAACTTAGCTGTTGGCGCGTGGCTTAGTAGCCGTTGGGATCGTGCGGTCGAGGTTGAACGCGGTGGACACGTGGCGCGCATCCAGCAACCGGATGCTAGTACCGGCAGGTCCGGTCGATCCAGCAGTGAGTCCGGTAGCCTCACAGTTTGCCCAGTGAAGGGGTATAACGGCTCTATTTGTTTGGGGCTCTATAAATAGAGCTTATCCGGCTTGGGCTCACTCTCTTGGCCATTTCTATTGAGAATACAACCTTGTGAGCCTAGCCATTCCTCTCTCACTCATCTTGCTTGATTGATTCATCATTTGGTGAGATTGGAGAGCATCTAAGTGCATTGCATTGAGTGATTGCATGTAGAGGCACTTAGTGATTGTGTTTCGTTGTGGATTTCTCTTGTTACTCTTGGTGTTTGCCGACACCTAGACGGCTTGGAGCAGCGAGGATCGTTGAGCGGAGGGTGGTGTTTGTCTCCGGCTCCGATCGGTGGATTGTGAGGGGTTCTTGTGCCTTCCCTGTGGGAGATCACGGAAGACAACTCTAGTGGATTGCGCGTGGCTTGTGGATCCTCATCTTGTGTTTGTTGTGCGGCACCCAGTTGCGGGTTAGGCGTATGATGCCTATTAGCGCGTGAGCCTCCAGGTGAGTGAATCACCACAACAGGGACTAGCTTGTCGGCAAGCAAGTGAACCTCAGAGGAAAAATCTTTGTGTTATCTTGTCTCCGTGAATTTCATCGATATTGATTGATTGATCATCTATTGTCTCTTGCCACGACCGTATAATCACCCTACCACTCTCTCTTGTATTTACTTTCATAGTTATCTTGTGTAGAGCTTGTGGTAGCCTTGCTAGTTGAGCAGCTTAGTTTAATTAGTTGTAATTAGCTTTCTTGCTAGCTCTCTAGTGCAGCTTAGTAGAGACATAGCCTTTGTATGCCATAGTAATCATAGCAACTAGAATTGTAGATAGGTGGCTTGTCTTTTGATTAGAGCTAGAGCAAAATGCATTATCACCTTTTAGTTGTTTAACCGGTTGCTCTAGTGGTTTGTAGAATTTCAAAATAAGCTATTCACCCCTCTCTAGCTATTTAGGACCTTTCACCGCCTTTCTAATTTTGATTTAGTTTTTGTAATAAAATGTAAAAGTGGAAATAGGATAGGGTTCATCCTAACAGATCCTGTTCATTTTCATCCCTAAGTGTGATGGCCTTGGTAGATGAATTTGTGTAGATGGAGAATTTTGAAAGGATAGACAAAACTTGTGTGATGATGCAAGTGTTTTCATTCATTTAGTTATGAGTTCTCTGATCCGATGGCTCTGGATTGTGTAAATAAATTGTATTATAAATTGATAGATCAAATGCATTGTAAGCAAACTGAGCGAGCTCAGCTAGTTGGGTTACTTGTAGAAGATCCTGCTCATATTAATTTAATAACATTATTCTTTTAGTAGTAGACGTCGTGCTCGTCCATATCGTAAATTGTGTACACTGTATGAATTGTAGTACGCATTGTATTATTTTCTCTGGCTACCGTAATGGTTTGTAGTTAGCCAGTAGGGATACGCTAGCTGTTAATGGTGTCGGCATACACTTTGCACCAATATCACTTTTTGTACTCCTCAAAAAAAATATCACTTTTTGTACCTTTAGAGATTTATCGAGTTGGCCAGCAAGAGCTCGCAACAATGTGCTTTTTCCACATCCAGGAGGTCCTAATAGAAGAGTCAATCTGCAAGGATATTGAGATAACTTCAGACTACAAGCACTAGTGGAAACGTGAATTTCCTTGACGGTGTAGTTACCGTTGGAGAAAACAAAAACACTGTCAGGAAAATTAAAAACCAATTTTCCTAACGGTGCACCGTGAGGGATAGAGCGACATGGAAATAAAAAAATGTCTGATGGTGCACTGTTAGGGAAATTGATTTTGATTTTCCTGTCGGTGCTGAACCAATAGGACAATTAAAAACCGTCAGGGATAGGGATACATTAAAATCATATTGTCATGCAAGTTTGTAAATTTTCCTAACCATGTCTAGAAATTATTACATTTATTATATGATAGTTTAACAAATAATTGCAATAATAACTAAATTTGATCAGAAAATTTCCGCAAATTGCCATAACAACATATTTTGGGTCCGTAAACATTCTATAAAAATTCAAGCAATTTTAATAAAGTGGGATTATACATCCTTCACAAATAGAAACATCTCTCACTTAGTCATATAACTATGTGCGAGACGTATGTATCCATTTATGAACAATGCATAGTACAATATTGTTAAATTCATTCAAAATTTTCATGGAATGATTATACACCAAAATCATATTGTCATGCAAGTTTGTAGATTTTCCTAACCAAGTCTAGATATTATTTAATTTATTATATTATAATTTAATAAATAATTACAATAATAACTAAATTTGACCAGAAAATTTGTTTGGCAAGCATATATGCCCAAAATATGATCCCATGTAAATTTTGAGATTTTTTCAGACCTTTTTAGGTATTATTAGAATTATTTTATGATTCCAAAATATCCGCGTTTCAATTAATTTTTCTGTGTGCTATTAGTAAACTGACAAGATAATGTTAATTACCCTAACAGTTTATGCAATAACCGTAAAAAATCGAAACTGTTAGGGAATTAGGAATTTTTGTGTTGGTTATGTGCACTCATAGGTTAATTAGGAATTTTCTTGTTGGTTATTTAATTTACCTATGTGTTTTCCAGGGACCGTCAAGATAATAATAATTTCCCTGCGTGTTTTCTAGAAACCGTCAAGATAATTACCCTGACGGTTAATGCAATAACCGTCAAAAAAATTTGAAACCGTGAGGAAATTTCACTTTTCCAGTAGCGAAGCTATAATTACTATGATGAGCATTCTAGATATTTTTATCCTTTAATTTCCAGAAAGAAAAAAGGTGTAACTATTCTTGGTGTTGACATACCTGCAGGGTTTGATGATTCCGCTCACATCTTCTAGGATGTTTATCTTTACTTTATCAGACTTCAACCCAAATAACATGTTGAAACCCTATGGACCAAGAAAGTCTAGTAAGCACGTTTTAATGTCTCTTAAATTTGGGAAGCATGCATGTTGTCTGGGAATATGAAATACTTATTCAGAACAAATTAGTTGCAGCTTCGGTAAGAGCATCTCTAAGAGCACTCAATATTTTTTTTCCCAAAACATGATATTTTTCAACTCACAAAATAGTATTGGGAGCAATAAATAAGGGCATCTCCAAAAGTTTCCAATAATTGACTCCCAAAATATCAAAATTTTGGTCCCACACACAATTTTGTTCGCTTTTCTCGCGAGATTGGAACAGAAGTCGCATCTACGTTGGAGATGCTCTAACCTCAACGATAGGCTAGGTGTTTCATTTACATAACCAGAGGTTTTGGAAATTAATGAGAAAAACTAATACAGGGATAACTTTTGTGATTCTATAGTATTATAATTTCTGCCACATGATTCCTAGCTACCATCGTCTAAAAATGTATTTTCCACAAAGATATAAAGCAGAAGGTTAATGTGTTGGTCAATATTCTTTGATACTAGATCTAATTGGTAAACCAAATGTTTTGCCTTACTGAGTAAGCACCCTTGACGCTGTTCCACAGAGATGGCAGGTGAGTAGCACCACTGGAGTATCTGCTTTCTGCTTCCACGCAAAGTTTCTCATACCTCACCTCTATTGCCGGTGGCTTCACCCCAACCCTACCAAAACGAATCACAATGCAAAAACAGTCATGTAGTGTGTAGAGCACCACATAGGATAGGAGTACTAGCTGTAGCTAATATAAATAAGTAAACTAGTAATACTGTAGATGTTTATGCTACCGACAGGACACACGAGTAGAAAACTTGCCTTTCAATTCTTTCCTTTTGTCTCTGCAGGAACCAGAGGTTGTCATCAACAAGCAACATGTTGTCCCGTGCTTCTTCGGCAGCTCCATTTGTGTACTCTTCTGCTACCACTTCCAACTCTGTATCGTTGGAGCCTTCTTTGTTTGCAGCCCAAGATGAATTTTCATGCTGGGACGATAGACATGATGTGTGTCTTCCAGGGAATTCCATTTCAACATTGGTCGTCTCTCTCTCTCTCCGATTCGAGCCCAAGGATCATATGGTATCTTCTTCCGAGAGGACCTTGAACTAGCTTTGCATCACATACTTATAATCTGACCACCTGGATTGGGCCCCGACTCTGGGGAGATGCTCATATTTTTTTCAAATTATTTATTCAATTCAATAGTACTACACAATATGGCCGTTGACAGAATTCGCTCAATTAACAGTGCCTTTCATATCAATATCGTTGACTTTGCTTTGTGTATGAGTGCCTACTTTTATTAACTTTCTAAAAGATAGATTATAATTGGAAAAAAGTCTACTTAACCCCCTTAACTATTGGTAGTTATTTACTTCACCGCCTCACCTATAAAACCAGATATTGTATCCCTCGAAGGCTCAAACTATTAAAAACCGTCTAAATAACCCTCTGAAGCAGTTTAAAGGTGGTTTTGTTGACGTGGCATATTAAAAAGACTATATAACCCCCCTAACATATTAGGGTAGACTGCATGACCCATCAACTATAAAATATGATATTATAGCCCATAAAGCATCAAGTAATGTTCAAATGACTCACCAGATAGTTCTTAGGGGTTGTTTGGACACTATATCCTGCCACATTGGCCTAAACACACATGCTTTGCATGCAGGCCATTTGTTATCTCCACCTCCCTACTCTTTTTAGACTGACCCATCGCCCAACGAGCAGCATGTGAGGGAGGCAGTCGATGGGCCTGTGTGCAAGCATGTGTGCTTAGGCCAATGTAGTGGGATACAATGTCCAAACGACCCTACATGACTATCATTTGAACATTATTAGATGCTTTAAGGGTTACATTATAACATTTTATAGTTGATGGGTTATGCAGTCAACCATTGATATGCTAGGGGGTTATATAGACTTTTTAATACGTCAAGTCAACAAAACCGTCTCATGGGGTTATTTAAACGGTTTTCAATAGTTTGAGGGGTAGAATATCTGGTTTTATAGGTGAGGAGGTGAGGTAGACAACCACCAATAGTTGAGGAGGTTAGGTAGACTTTTTCTTTTTCTTTTTATAAAAATATATATAGTATCGATACCACTAGTATAAAACATACAATCCTTGCTGGACCACCATTGCGGAGTAAGCTGTAACTAGCAGTGATTATGCTTTACTGTCAGATCGTCAGATCCGAACAATAATTGATGATCATCTTCGGGCCTGTTCGCTGGTTGGTGCTGGTGCTGGTTTAGACTGGCTGGTGTTGGTTTTTTGTGAGAGGAAAACACTGTTGGCTGGCTGATTTGAGCTGGCTCAAACCAGCAAACGAACAGGCTGTTCATCGGTAGTAAAGACCCTATTACTGCTGGCCCGACCCACCACAACCCATTAGTGATATATCACTATTGGTGGAAGACAAGATCCATGCGTGTGTTCCTTCACTTTGGTTTCTGCCTAGATAGAAACAAAGTACTAACAAATACTCCACCCGTTCTAAAATTATAAATCGCTTTAACTTTTTTAGTATATCCATTTTGCTATGCATCTAAATATAATAATATGTCTAAGTACATAGCAAAATAGATGAACCAAAAAAGTCAAAGCGACTTATAATTTGGAATGGAGGAGTACATAGCAGAAGATGGTATCAGTACTTTGGTCACTCCAGCAGTACCGTTGTTCACCCAGCACCAAATTGAAAATAAAATACTTTAACCATGTGCAGTACAAAAAAAAATGCTACGTCTTAATTTGTACTTTCTATTTTTTTGATCATACATGTAGATGCTTACGTGTATACACGTCCACTTGTTTCATATAGACATGTTATGTTATTTATATATGAGTATCAGTATCTCACGAAAGACTAATATGTAAGATCTTGAAATCGATGAAGTATCTACATACATGCACCCACACTCTACCGAATGAGTACTTTCAAAAACTTCAACCGACAGATCTTGAAATTGATAAAGTCACCGTAGATGTTTCTTGTCAAATAAGACATTGCTTACCACTAAAAAAAATAGATTTGTTAAATCTTAGAATAAATTCAAAAAATAACAAGCACCTGTATGAAGTCGCTAACTTAGAATCTAGGGACACAGATACCACCACAAGAAATCTAGTGAGCTGAGTTATATTCAGTTCACTCATATTCCCGCTATTCCAAATTATGAGAGGTTTTAGTTTTTCTCGATATACTGTTTTTAATATGTATATAAAAATATTGTATATCTAAATGTTTAGAAAAAATACGTATTTAAAAGGTCAAAATTAAACGTCTTGTAATTTTTTTGGAATGGAGGGAGCATTTTCTCGGGTGACATGAACTAACTTATTTATTACTTTCCCAAAATTTGGTACATATAGGGAGATGCGGTTCGATGGTAGAACATGAGAGGAGAATAGTAAATAAGGCCTCTTTTGGTAGAGCTATCACCGGCTCCAGTTTCTCATACGCACGCACTGTTCACAGAAGCTCTTTTTCTTTCTTCTCTTTCCTTGAATAGTATGTGCGTTAAAGAAGCTGGAGCCGGTGGAGCTCTACCAAAGGGCCTGAATATATAGTCAAAAGCTGTGATGATAGCTTGATTTATGTCATGTTTATTAAGCTAGACTAGAAGCATGTGAGAAGAAAAAATTCACCCACTGCAACGTACAGCTATTTGCTAGCCTTATTATATACGTAACATTTAAATCACGTGCGAACTGATGCAGAACTGTCAGGTCAAATGTACAAATCAATGAAAAACTTGTATACGGTGTGATGCTTGACTATGCCTTGACGGGGGTATACGTACGTGAGTGTGACTGTTCGCTCCGGTACCACACCGTCCACACGGCCTTTTGCATGTTTTGGTAACGTACATGGTTTGAAGATGGGGATTAGGAAATAAACCACGTGGTATTTAATTCCTCGATTACTTCTGTGTGCTCCTACTTGCATTTTTTATCTGTATGTAAAAGGCTGCACATTGGGGCACCTTTTTTTTGGGCCTCCTATGTGGCTACCATGCATTCCTCTTTTACGTTGTTCCCAAAATAGAGCCAGTATATTGGCAACCCATCCTCGCTTATTTGAGTCGGCACTAGTATAGCTTTCTCAGTGAATGTGGTTTTCCACGCCGCTTCACTTACTTTTAATGTTTATACAATAATATATGTTGCGATGTAAAATATTACTATACATATTCACCAAGGTGAGAAAGAATATTTGGCTGCTGTTGGCTTTAGAAATCCAGCTGCTTGCAATCTTCCTGTATCCTATTACAACTAGAGACTCCTTTCAAAGATTCAATGTTTATTCCCGTGAGACGCGTTAAAAAGATTGATAAATTATTTAGAAATCCTTACAAGAAAACAAAACATCAGAATGTCAATGTTGTAGACTCAATCTTAATTTGTGCCATTGCAAATAAGGTGGTGTTAGGACTGTCCTAATATCAATTTTAGGATTACTAGTAAATATGTTCCTAAGTTGCAACCGGGTATACTTATATGGTTAAATGGGTGACTTGTTTGGAGATTCATTCAACAATTGTGTCATATGTTCCAATTTAGCTTTATAATAGGGCTCCATATTGTGCGCGGATAGCGGGATCCAGGGACTAAAGTTTAGGAGGTGTCACATCGGATGTCACATTAGATGTTTATATACTAATCATAAAACTAATTACAGAAGCCATGACTAATTCGCGAGACGAATCTATTAAGACTAACTAATCCATTATTAGCACATGTTTACTGTAGCACCACATTATCAAATAATGGACTAATTAGGCTTCATAGATTCGTCTCGCAAATTAGTCTCAATCTGTACAATTAGTTTTGTAATTAGTCTATGTTTAATACTCTAAATTAGTGTCCAAACATTCGATGTGACATGACTAAACTTAAGGAGGGGAAACCAAAGCATATTGTGATAGTGACCGTTTGATAGTTTTTTTTCTCCTGTTTCTTTCTTTAATTTTAGATTAGCAAACATGCTTGTATGTTGCAACAGAAAAAAAAACTATCAAACGTTCATGGGGATGACGACACGAACGGTACATATATTCTTATTCTTATCCTTTCTATAAAATTTAAATTCTACTCCTTCCATTCCAAATTATAAGATAATTAGTCTTTTCTAGATATATAACTTTTGCTATGCACTTAGATATACATTATGTCTAGACACATGATAAAAACAATGTATTAAAAAAAGCCAAAACAGAACAGAGGTAGTATAATTTATTTATGATGACCATGACATCAATAATATAAGGCAAGGAAAAAAATTGCGGGCTATAGCGGCCGGAGAGACTCAATGCTAAGCTATTTGTATTTGTGCCGCTATACCAACTTTAACCGCTATTGTGTGCTATAGCCCCGCTAATTGCATAGCTTTAGCGTTCAAATAGCGGCGCTATTTTAGATTTTCCAACACTAATAGATTTTGATAATTTAATTAGTTATTTCCTACTTATCATTTGCTTCTAATTTAGTATTTTCGATAATTAAACACTGGACTTTCATGAACCATATTGTAATGTCATATTGGTAATATTACCTAGACTTGTGGAACCTTAGAAATATATTTGTGTTCATCGAATTTCATATTTGCCATGTTTTTTTCATCAATTATTGGTATTTTTAATGTTTTCTTTTATAAAAACGCTATCTGTCATAGCACCGCTCTAGCCTCATAGCTTTCGAAAAAAGTTGCCGCTATTTTCAATAGCCCGCTATTTAAAACTATGATATAAGTTAATGATGGAAATAATATAACAATATCTTAATAAGCTTTTCATTGAATTAAAATACAACCTTGACATATTTTTTTATCTCCAATTGCAAAGCACATAAATAATTAGACATAAATATATCATAACTTTAATTTTTATATTATCCATGTGTTGCTATAGTTAAATATTGAGTTCTAGAGGCCTACAAAAATCTGTAGTTGTAATATCTGATTAAAGTCAGCAAGGAGTAGTTGCCGACGTGCCAAGGTTTGGTCTGCCCGTTGATTATGATAGGATATTTGCTCAATCTTCCATATGACAGTCCTCATCTGGATTACAGAGATATATTTATTTAGACTAAATTAGATAATAGAGTGCTCAAGATTTTAGTTCACAGTTAGACCATCAACTGATCTATTTTTTAAAAAAGAAAGTTTTGTTCTTAATCAAAACTACATCAACAACTTAGCGGTGGAACTCTTTATTTCTTAAGGAAGGATTAATGGCTATAATGATATATTTATTATTTATTTCTGACTTTTATAAAAAAAACATCAAAGCGGAGGAACAAGCAAGAAAAACCACACGCAACGCTCACAGATGGGAAGAAAAAAACGGAATACCAAACCGGAAACACGCTGATGGAAAACAGAATAATAATAAAGATGTGTACACGGGAAAGATCTAAAAAGCGGCCACGCCGTCCAGGACTCGTATTTGGTTGCATGGATTGTCCAAGATCCGTACGGTATTTTGTCAAGATTGTCTCTCTCGTCCTAACAAGATCTCCTTGCTATATCACCCAACTTTGAAAATATTTTTGTCATATCTCATTATTTTTCCGTTTCTTGTTAAAGAATATGCATCATTTGACCATAGTACTTCAGTACTGGTAGTCTACTATCGCAATGGAGTTTTTTTTTTTCCACGCGAGAGATCTCATTCCCATTATGACATAACGGAAATACAGCATTCAGAGTTTACAGACTTAGACAGAATAAAGAGGACAGTTTGCAGACCACCTTAACTACCAGAAAGGCCCAAAGCCATACCACTGCAGAGACTACTAAGTGGCAAACTAGCCAGCTAACCAGAGAAACTAAGCAACACCAGGCTTAGACAGGTTCACAGCGACAAAAGCTTAACCCAACAGTTATCAGACAACGTAGACCTCAAAAGATGAAGGACCAGCCAGAGACTAACTACAGATCCTAACTAGTTTCCAGGTTCCATCTCCTAGTTTGATCCTCCGCTTTATGATGACTCTTCGTCAGAGTCTTCCACCTAACCATCTTGAAGTAATAACTTGTTCACTTCCCTCGCTGTCTGAGCTGCTAAGACCTCCTTGGCCACCTTCAACATCAAGTTGGCGCCCTCAATCAGTTGCTCACGATCCATTTCAGCATATAGCCCTGCCCAATAAATCATAAGCGCATTCGCATGACATATTATTTCAAGAGGATTATTGATAAGTTTTCCTTCAAAACATGCTTTATTCCTACACTTCCATATTGCCCAACATACAACAGCAACTCCCCAGGGGTGATATTTTTTACCAAAGGGACGCCAAGTTTCACACCAGCGCCAGCACTGTTGCAAATTTGTTGGCATATTAGATGCCCTAAAACATTTTGCAATAATCAACCAAATAACTCTCGCAACCGGACATTGGAAAAACAGATGAGAAATAGTTTCCTTACTATCACAGAAAACACAAGAAGGATCACCTTGCCACTTTCTTTTGCATAGATTGTCTTTTGTAAGAACAGCATCAAAGGATATAAGCCATAAAAAGATTTTAATTTTTGCAGGAATTTTACCTTTCCAAATCCTCTTATGATAGATACCACACTCAGTTCTAGTCAGACCATCATATACCGACTTTCCTGTGAATCTGCCACTCTTCTCAAGATTCCATACAACATCATCAGGTGTGTTATTCAAATGAAAACTTGAAGCATCTTGCCATACTTTTTCCCAAATTACTCTAAGTTCCTGAAACAACCATCTTCTGAATACAATAGGCACACCATTCGAAGCTTGAGCTACCGTAATGTTCTTATTCTCATATAAATCAAACAGAACAGGCACAATCACAGCTAAAGGTTTTCAAGGGAGAGGGGTTTCAATTAAGAATGGCGAATTGACTAGGTTTTGGTTAGATCCCTAGGTGAAAATCCTTTAGCTAGATAAGGGGCGGATGTAGCCCAGTGGATCAAGGCAGTGGATTAAATGTCCTTAACTTTCAAAAGGTCAGATCAAATATGGGAGTCATTCAATTTATACCCCACCTCATGAATTATTTTATTCAGCATATATTTGTGCTTTACAATTTGTTGCCACAAATCATCTTCATTTTCTAACTTCCACCACCACTTGCACAGCAGACTAACATTCATTTTCTCCAAATCTTTAATCCCCAAACCTCCCTTCTTTTTACTTTTACAAATTATCTCCTACTTTACCAAATGGTATTTCCTCTTAGTTCCACCCCCTTGTAAAAAAAGGTTCTCTGAGTTTTATCCAATTTCTTAACCGTGGTCTTAGGAAGCAAGTAAACTGACATATGATAAATAGGAGAATTATTCAGACTTGAAGAAATTAGAGTTGTTGTACCAACAATAGATAAGTTTTGACCTTTCCATACATCAAGTCTCTTACTACTTTTCTCAATTATAGGAAGCCAATCACTCACTTTCAATTTACTTGGGCTACCGCAATGGAGTTGCTTCGCAGTTCAGACACAAGCATTTCTCTTGCCAAATTCTCTAACCGACACTGGCTGTAGGTAGAGTTGTTAGGGTTTTCCTCAAGTAGGTGTTCTTTCGATGGTACTAGATCTTATTGTTTGTATGGTAAGAGTGTTTATAGTGTTCTTTCCCCTTTCTGCTGTCTTCAATGCAATTCTAGGCCACTAAGGAAGAATACGACCCGATGATTAGCCTTTGATCTTTTATTGTTTAAAAAGATTGTTTTGTGTGAAGTTGTTCATCTTTTATATCATCTATTATTTTTCTTAACCAATATTAGATATATGGCACTCTCTTGAGGGTCTTTTCTATAAAAAAAATTGTATTTGTATCACTACTAGAAATATCCACTTCTATGACGAAAATCTTAATGACGATTCCGAAACCGTCATGGAAGATCGCTTTTTATGACGAGTTTTTTCGTTTTGTCATAGTTCAGTGGTGATAATCCTTCAACTCTTCCTATCTATGACGAAATCAGGCATCGTCATAAAAAACGTCATAGAAGAGCACAGGGTTTCGTCATAGATCATTCGCGTGACTCATCTGTGACGATCTCCTTTAATACTGTGATGAACATGGCTTCATCATTAAACTAATTATACATCTATGATGAACAATATTCGATTTGTAACAAATGGTGCTTCGTCATAGATCTCTATACGGTACTTTCTCCATCCGACGTGTACCTATGGGACCTGCAGTTACTCATTCGTGACGCTTGCAATTCATCATAAAATTCTTCGCTCGATACTTTCTCCATACGACGTGTACCTGTGGGACCCTTCTTCATCCAACGTATACCTGTGGGACCTGCAGTTACTCATCCATGATGCTTGTAATTCATCATAAAAGTCTTCGCTTAGTCCTTTCTCCATCCGACGTGTACCTACGGGACCCTTCAGCATCCGACCTGTGGGACTCGACGGCTTACATGTCATGTGTATTTGTGGGACCGTTCTCCATCTCCATCCAACCTATGGGACCCGACGGCCCATCTCCATCTGACCTGTGGGACCCGACGGCTTGCGTGTCACTTGACGCTTGCAGTTCATCATAAAAGTCTTCGCTCGGTCCTTCTACATCCGTACTGTGGGACCCAACGGCTAACGTGTCACGTGTACCTGTGGTACCTTTCTCCATCTCCATCTGACCCATGGGACCTGATGGTTTGCGTGTCACTTGTACCATGTGTGCTGTCGGGGTTTAATTTATTAAAAAAATGTCTGATACATGGGAGTCGAACACGGGATCTGGACCAAGGATTGGAGCGTCTTTACCATTGCGCTAGACGCCTGGCTGTGCTGACATTTCTTTAGAGTCGCTATAGTATCTATGTGGATGCCCTATAGGTTAACCTAAATTGGATATATCCCCTACAAGTGGAAATAAATCTATGCTCGCTGGACTTGAGGCGGTGATGGCGGCGGCGGGGGAGGCGTAGACGGAGAATCCTCGATCTGCTATGGTGACTCAGGCATCCTTTTGGTGGCATGGCGGGGCTCTCCCGGTGGAGCGTGGCGGCATTGGTGTCCGTGTGATAAGGTGTGTGCCATGGTAGAGGCAGCTTGCAGCCGAGCCATGCCACTTCATAGAACAAAGGTATGAGTACCTTCTTCTGTGATTATAGAACTCCATTTTCTATACACGATAAAATAAAGAACACATAAAGAAAGGCTATTTTGTATGAATTTCAATTGAAATCAATGCTTTTGTCACACAAAAATAGAAAATCAGACTGTCCCATAGTATGATATGAACAAATGCAAAGATTAGTGCTCTCGAACACTGTATGCTTTGTTCTAATGCTAGTTTTGTCATTGTCCACCCAATGGTTGAAACTCTAACGGACTTTGCATACTTTTGCCACAACAGATGGACAGATCATGGATTTCTAATGGGAGACCAATCTCACCGACGTTCATCGCAAGAGTTGAAGGGTTCATATATATGGTTAAACAAAAATACCCAGAGCAAAAGATCCATTGCCCGTGTACACATTGTCTTAACCAGGTGGTTAAAACTTAGCAGGAGGTGAAGGATGATTTACTTATACATAGAATGTCACCCACATACACCACATAGATTCATCATAGGGAAGAGGGAGGAGGTGCTGACATTATAGAGCCATCAGATGTGCATGGATCTCGTCATGATGGTTGAATTGCGGAGGAGGAGGAGCAGGAGGACCGCGACGATAACATATTACCAGATTTTGATGATTTAGTTCAAAACTTATTAACATCTGAAGAGCGGGCTGGAAGAGTCCCAAAGTTCTGGATCTACCTTCTCAAGATTCTCTTTCTTGTCAGGTTGCTCTATATCAAGTCCCACTATCGAGTTAGCAATAGCTATTTTGATGCACTATTGGCGTTGCTGTCAGATGCATTCCCTAGTAGCAACGTACCAAAATCATATGAGGAGGCACACAAATATATTCGAGAATTAGGATAAGGTTATGAAAGTATCCATGTGTGCAAGAACAACTGTGTTGTTTTGGGGTGATCGTGAGGAATTGCAAGCATGCCCAAAATGCAAAGAGTCTAGATGGGAGGATACAGATGGTAGCAGGCGGGGTCCCCATAAGGTTTTGAGGCATTTTCCTCTAATATCGAGGTTACAGAGGATCTTTGCTACTCGAGGAACAGCAGCGGACGCCGAATTGCATGAGACTAAGCAAGAGAAGAATACCGATGAAATGAGCCATCCAGCAGATGGGGAGGCATGGCAGGACTTTGATAGAAAGCATCCAACTTTTGTAGATGATCCAAGGAACTTGAGGCTTGCTGTCGCCACAGATGGTTTCAATCCATTTGGCAACTTTAGCTCGACATATAGTATGTGGCCTATTCTTGTAACGCCTCTGAATCTACCACCATGGGAATGTGTGAACCCATCGAATTGCTTTATGTCTCTACTGATCCTGGGCCCAACCTCTCTAGGAAAGGATTTGATGTATTCTTGGAGCCTCTTATAGAAGAACTAAAAGAACTATAGAAGGGTGTCGACACTTTTCATGTACTACATCATGATAATAAGAAAGGCTTCACTCTGCGCGCTGCCGTGCTTTGGTGCATACACAATTGTCGGCATGAAAATGTGCCGAGAACATGAGCAAGCCAGAAGGGTCTGCCCGATGGAGCTGGAGATCCGCCTGGCTTCAACGCAGGGATAATCGATCCTGCGTATTCCTCCCGAGACGTGCCAGTCAATTTGACCCTATAATTGACAAGGAGAGAAAGTTTATCAGTAATTTAAGGTGGAATATGCCGGTCTGTGCCCAGACAGTTCCAAGTGTGCCGCTTCGGGAGCAGCCATACGGGAAGAACGATTAAATAGCTGATACGCACAGAAATCGACTGTTATGGACTGCAAAGCTCGAGGGTAGCGATTGATTTTATGTTGATAGGTACAATACACGTATATGTAAATGAGATCATCAGCTAGGTGGATATTACTAGTATGAATCATTAAGCCAATGAATCTAATAAGAAAGGATATAACACGTGAACAAATCAACTATCTAATACAAATGGATCTACAGACGCTCTGAATCTAATATGTTACCATCAACAGTGAGGTTCGACCGGATCGATGGCAGCTATGATGATAGTAACAAACTAAAACCAAAGAATCCATAAAAATATCTATACTTCGATAGGCTTTCCGAAAGACATGCTATTCGTGAAGGCTCGGATGAATCGGCTAAAATAGCCGATTCAGGTGAAGAGAACTACAGCGTGTGAACAATCGACTATTTCACATGAACAAACCTATGGACTCCTTAGACTCAACCTGGTATCTCTAACAGTGGGGTTCGACCGGATCGATGCAGCCGTGAAAAAGACAACGAATCAAACCTTTAAAGTATACAGATCTATTCACGCTTAACAGAATCATGGACGCACACTGTAGGCATTAACGCACAGGCGATTGGCTATTTAGTCGATGCAAGCATAGCAAACAGCTAAGGTCACGCCTAATCAGGAACAAATCTACTAACTAGCATCCTCCAATCTACAGTGCCATCAGTGGGGATCGACCGGATCATTGCAGCCATAATGGTAAACTATAAACTAGATTTAACTAGCCAGCAAACCTCTTTAGGATTATTCATGCCTTAACCGCGGACTATGCGTGATCAAGATCGAAGTAAAAACAGCCGATGAAACATAAACCGTCGCTCAAGGTAAACAATATCGTGTTATAACAAAATGAATGACAGACCTAAAGGATATAAGGCCGATCTAAATCGATC
The DNA here is from genome assembly GCA_904845875.1 of Miscanthus lutarioriparius. Taxonomy (NCBI): domain Eukaryota; kingdom Viridiplantae; phylum Streptophyta; class Magnoliopsida; order Poales; family Poaceae; genus Miscanthus; species Miscanthus lutarioriparius. Next base: position 109,382,681 of record CAJGYO010000001.1, read on the forward strand.
TTGACCGGGCAGATTGATGTTGCTGCAAACTAATGACAATGAAAAACATCAGCAAGATCGGTAACTTAATGAATCTACCAAAGATTGCCACTCTTAGGTTGAGCCGATAACTTGATCTTAATCTAATTCGAGCAGTGGAGGTCAACCGGATCGATGCAACCATACTTGAACTAGATAAGAGTCGATAACTAGCTTATACCAGAGTCGCAGTGGAGGTCGACCAGATCAATGCAGCCGTACAAACAGAGGTATAAGCCATGACGGTAATTACAGACAAGCCAGAGGTCGGCCGGACTGATGTAGCCCTGCTTGCTGAAGAACTCGCATAGATCTACTCTACTCCTACTCCTAAGGGGTGGCCGGAGCTAAAAAAGTAAGTAACTTGTATTTGATTGATTGTGTGTCCTTTACAATAGCTGTGGTCCAATATTTATACCCGGAGCCTAAACATGAATCCTACTCTAGTACGACTCATTACAGTCTTTGGTATAAAAGAAAACATTTCTATCTTAAGATAACTTCGACCCTAATCTTTCCTTTTTTGTAGAGTGCAATATGTATTTCCCAACGCCAACCATAGCTCATTATCGTTATCTGCTGACGTCATTCAAAGAGAGCCGATTCTAGTGTTGCATCTGAATCAGCTGATATCGATGCTTATGCAATCGATTCCTTGATCGGCATAATTCTAGAAGTTTTGAGTTCCCATGTTCTTCTTCCCAAATTTTGGTGTAAACACATGCCCCTGTAGTTTTGGGATAAAAATGATTTTATTCCAAAATTCCTATTTATCCGTTTATCACGCCGCAACCGTTTCATTTTGAGATATACGCGTGACTCCTGACTTCTCGGTCTGAGCCTTATATAATATCCTAATAGTATCCTTTCCAACTTACTCGGCCTATTTGTTTTCCCCTTCCTTCTCAAGCAAATCTTAACAGCCGATGCCGCCATCACCAAAGCTTCAACCCTAACAAATTTCCTACCCTATCAAGCTTTCATTTGAGCGATCTCCCTCAGATTCAGATCTATTTTGTCTGTAATGGCGACTAGTGACCATGTCCCTGAGGTATGCTTTTGAGCCCCCATCTTCCAAGTACCTGTCGCTACCCGGTACTTCCTTTCTTCTCAAATTTATTTTATCCGATTTCTTGGAAATGAGGAACGAAATCTGGATTCCATCGGCTGTTGCTTCCAATGTTTATTTTCTTGGGCCTATGGGTGATCCTGATCCATCTGATTTCATCTATCAAGAAACTAGCCAAATCCCCTTCAAACAATCTATAGTAGATTTGTCCTCCTGGAGCACCAAAACTCCCTTCAGAAACTAGCCCAAAATGCCTAAGGGATGGAGAAATTGGTTTCGTAGGGTGTCCGAGAAAAAGGGTGGAGATTAGGAGCTTTATGATCAGAATCAATGCTTGGCACTTTCGTTGTCTGGAATGAAGAGGAATGATCCACTCCTAATCTCTGCATCTTATTTCTGGTCCAACACCCTAAATGCCTTCATTTTTGGTCACCGCCCGATGACCATCACTTTGGCCGATGTTTATATGCTGACCGGCCTCAGAATAACAGGATTGATGCAGCCTTATGACTTCTTAAGTGCTGGATCCAAGAAGTTAGCCAAGATATCAGACTGCATAGGATGGACAAGTTACATTCTGAACCACATTGGAGATGAATCAACTGTTAGCGAAAAGGAATATGTGGCTCTTCTAAACATGTGGCTAGAAAGATTCATCTTCTGTGGGTCATCTTGTGGTCTGACTTACAATCACAAACTCATGGCAGAGCATCTGGTAGTAGGCAAGGATATCCCTCTTGGAAAGTATTTGCTAGGAGCTGCTTATCATCTGATGTACTAGGTAGCTGCCCAATTATTGAAGAATGAACCAGTGCATACTATCAGTGGCCCTTGGTGGTTGATACAACTATGGCTCAACCTGTATATGCACAAGATTGTAAGGCCTAACCTCAGAAACCTAAGTTTCCCTTCCTCCAACTTTGATGAGGAATATAGAGGCAAAGAAGGAAGAGCCCGTTAGTGCATGAGCTATGGTGAGGCTGCATCGGCCATAACAATTGATATCGACATTGGCCATTTCTTCAAAAAGTTTTACAGAGGGTTTGATGTAGACATCCTGACTTGGCTACCATACGATGAGGATGAGAACAATGAGCTGATCTTCCCATTCAAATTTTGATTTGAATCTGGCTGTTCGGACGAGACGGCGGCTGCAATCTTTAATTCCTTCATCAAGCCCTGTGTCCTTCCAGCCGAATTTCATCATGGTCGTGGCAAAATGTCTATAGGCTCCTCCCTTCTAGACCACCTTCCAACTTATGAGTTTTACAATCCGTCCTTCATAGCCCATCAGTTTGGCTTTGGTCAACTCCCCCCTCAATTATTCTTCAAAAACACATTGAAGCCAAGAGAAAGTACCAGTGAGGTGATAGAAGCCTCTAGAGTCTTTCAATTGGGATCAGATCTTCCTTTCCTTTGCATGCATGACTGTATTAGAGCCAGCTTCTCTTCCACTCTTTTTGACTCCTGGTGGCAAGAATGACACTTCCATCTTTTCTGTGGGCTGGTCCACCCTTTGTGTATAGCTCTGGATGGGGAATTTGCTTCTGACGAAGAGGTAACTTACCATCTCTTTTTTCAAAAAATTATTCGATGAATTCTCTTGCCAACTATTCTAACCGACCCTCCTAGGACACTGAATTCAATCCTCCAAGCATGGATGGGAAGGGGCATCCTATAGATTATTAGCCACCATGCCCAGTTTCAAGAATAGGATCGGTCACACCTTCATTGAAGAAATTGATGAAAACTCATGCTACCCCCACGATCATGATGTATCAATCTTCAAAGCGTAAGGCGGTCCAAGGGGCAACCCAGAAAGCCATTACTGAGAAAAGACTTCGTAGAACGAGACCATCAGCTGCTCAGGTAAACAATCCATATTCTTCTCAAATTGATGTTCAACTTCTGATCCCCTTTCTTCATAGTTAACAACCATTGCATCCCAATCAGTTCTGGGTGCGGAGCTGTTGTCCCAGGCATTCGATTCGACATCGACTAGACTTTCATCAGCCGATCCCCAAGAAGAGCCGATTTTGGTTGAAACAACAGGTGCTTCCAAAATGGCAGAAGATGTGAGTCCTTCCATTTCATCCTTGATGCTGCCGAAGTGTTTTCCCAAAAATTCTTGATTCTATTCAACTCCTATCTTTCACCTGACTTCTTACCATGCCAGATACTTCCTGAGGAAACACCTATGCAAGAGCAGGAGTCTGACAGTCTCCTTATTGAAAATGATCTTGCTGTTCCTGACATTCAATCTACCAATGCTAGTTCATAAAGTTTGATGAGATTTCTTCCAGTCATGGTGGTCATACTTCGATGGTGGCGTCCCTGCCCAGGAGCTGCCTCGACTACATGAGAAGGTCCGGAGCCCCATGCTCTTTTGCTGAGCATCTATGGGTGCGGTGCCCTTGAGGTACCTGTTGCGCTCGCCAAAGTCGAGAGCGGAACCGGGCAGGGGGCCCTATAGCGGTGGTTATGTCCGGCGACGAGTGCCGTTTTCCTTTGGCATCATGCGATGTCGTCGAGTGGCCGTAGTAGTATTTAGAATGGAAGTAATTTTTTAGCAAAAAAATGTAATAGTTGAGTTCGTGGGGGAGCCCCTGTGTAAACAGTTTTTTTTGTATCAATGAATACATCAGTCCTGTTCTTTGTGATAGAATCACTATCCGTTCCTTATTTTTATCCTGGCGTAGCTCTTGTTTTTGTCCTTTCTTTTTCGCACCTGCCCGTTAGTTCCGTAGGCTGCAGCTTTTTTAAGAACCTGGGCATGGCCCACGGGGCTCAGCTGCTCGTAACCATAGGTCGTGGCGGGCTGCATTCAGTTAGGAGTAAGAACAAAGTTACGTAGGTCAGTCAAAGGAAAAGGAATGTGCTTCCATTCGGGGACCAAGTTGTTTTACCACGTGACTATAAAAAAGAGATGTGATATTCGGTATTATACCCTCATGTAGCTCCCGAGCGACTTGGGCTGATACTGCTTGGGCCGAGTTGCTTTACAGGAGCAAGTATTGACTAAAAAAGCAGTAAGACCAAATTTTAGGGGAAAACGACATAGCTGTTCAATGTTCCAAGTGTTGGTGAGAACATTACCGTTGTCGTCCTCCAGTCGGTAGGTGCCCGGTCGGATTACTTCGGTCACTGTATAGGGTCCTTCCCATGGTGGAGAGAGTTTGTGTTTTTTCTTTGTCGATTGGGTCCTCTGGAGTACGAGGTCGCCGACTTCGAGGATTCTCCTCCTGATCTTTCTTTCGTGGTACTTGCGGAGAGTTTGCTGATAGCGAGCGGAGCGGATGAGGGTCGTCTCGTGGGCTTCCTTGAGCAGGTCGACTGCGTCTTGCTGAGCCTCCGCGGCTCGGTCATTGTCGAAAGCCTTCACTCTTGGGGCGCTGTGGTTGAGGTCGGAGGGCAGCATTGCCTCAGCTTCGTAAGCCAGGAAGAAGGGTGTGAACCCTATGGATCGGTTCGGGGTCATTCTCAGGCTCCAGAGGATTGCTGGGACCTCTGCCACCCATCGTCCGACGTATTTGTTGAGTCTGTCGAAGATGCGTGACTTGAGTCCTTGGAGGACCATGCCATTGGCATGCTCAACCTGACCGTTGGTTCGTGGATGTCTAACAGAGGCCTAGTCGATCCTGATGCCGTATCCATCACTGAAGCTTAGGAACTTCTTTTTGGTGAAGTTAGTTCTGTGGTCAGCGATGATACAGTTAGGAACGCCGAACCAGTAGATAATGTCGAGGAAGAATTTGACCGCCTCTTCCGAGTGGATGTTGGTGATGGGCTTGGCCTCTATCCACTTGGTGAACTTGTTGACTGCTATGAGTAGGTGAGTGAAGTCACCTGGTCCCTTTTTGAGGGGTCCCACCATGTCGAGGCCCCAGACTGTGAATGGCCAGGTGATGGGGATGGTTTGGAGCTCCTGCGTTGGCAAATGGGTTTGCTGAGCGTAGAACTGGCATCCTTCACACCTGCAGACGACCTCCTCAGCATCTCGAAGCACGGTGGGCCAGTAAAAACCTTGGCGAAAGGCTTTTCCGACCAGCGACCTTGGGGCCGCGTGATGTCCGAAAATCTCGGCATGGACCTCGAGGAGGAGCTGCTTCCCCTGGTCGGTAGGGACGCACTTCATGAGTACTCCTGATAGACTCCATTTGTAGAGCTCGTCACCGAGCGCGACGAAGGTCTTGGCACATCGAGCGATCCGTCGGGCTTTAGTTCTTTTGGGCGGGAGAACCTCCTTGAGGAGGTAGGCGAGTAGCGATGCTCGCTAGTCGGTTTGATCGAGTGCCGATACAACGACGTTGGTGGGTGACGCCGTCATGGAGGTACTGGGATCAGAGCCCCCAAGCTCTAGCTTGGCTCTGGGGTCGGAGCTCCTGGGCGCTGGCCTGGCGTCGGGGTGTGTTTGGGTCGGACCCTCTAGGATGCGGGTGGATGGCTCGTGGAGGTCGTTGATGAAGATCCTGCTTGGGGACGGGTCTCTCCTGGCAGCCAATTTTGCGAGAAAATCAGCGGCATCGTTGTCCTTTCGGGGGACATGGTGCAGCTCGATCCCTTGGAATTTGTACTCGAGCTTGCGCACCTCCTGGCAGTACATTGCCATGAGGGAGCTTTTGCAGGAGGATTCCTTCATGACTCGATCAACGACCAACTCTGAGTCGCCGCGAACGTAGAGTCGCATAGCGCCGAGCTCGATGGCGATGCGCAGTCCATTGATGAGGGCCTCGTATTCCGTGGCGTTGTTTAAGGCCAAAAAATGGAGGCGGATGGCGTAGCAGAGTCTACTCCTGTCTGGGGAGGTTAGAACCATTGCAGTCCCCGAGCCGGGCGCCATTACGAACCCATCAAAGTACATTGTCCAGTAGTAGTGGGTGACGTCCGGGGTCGACAGCTGGACCTCCGTCCATTCGGCGACAAAATCCACGAGAGCCTGAGACTTAATAGCGGTGCGAGGGATATACCTGATGTCATGGCCCATGAGTTCGAGTGCCCACTTGGAGATGAAGCGGCTCAGGGCAGCCAGACAGACGGTGAGCTTTTGTACGCCCTTGATGTTGCGTATGGGACCCATGTTGGAGATGGGCGTGATCTTTTTGGGGTTGGCCTCGATGCCGCGTTCGGACACGATGTATCCAAGCAGCTTCCCCTCCGGAACTCCGAAAACACATTTTTCGGGATTCAGCTTGATGTTGAACCTTCAGAGGTTCGCGAATGTCGTGGCCAAGTTTACGATCAGGTCGCAAGCTTGGGCTGTTTTGACCACTGTGTCATCAACATAGACGGCGATTGTTGGCTTCGGCCGCTCGGCTTGATCGGGCTGATCGAGAGGGTCGATTTGGTTGGTGAAGCATTGCTGCATGCACCTTTGGTAGGTGGCGCCAGTGTTCTTTAGGCCAAAAGGTATGGTTACGTAGCAGTACGAACCATATGGGGTGATGAACGACGTTGCGAGCTGATCAGATTCTTTCATTGCGATCTGGTGATTGCCTGAGTAGGCATCTAGAAAGGAGAGGATTTCGCAACCCGAGGTGGAGTCGACTATCTAGTCTATGTGTGGCAAAGGAAAGTGATCCTTTGGACACGCCTTATAGAGGCCAGTGTAATCAACGCACATTCTCCACTTCCTGGTCTTTTTTTAACAAGAACGGGATTGGCAAGCCAGTCAGAGTAGAATACCTCTCTGATGAATCTAGCTGCCAGGAGTTTGGTGATCTCTTCGCCTATTGCCCTGTGTCTCTCGTCGTCGAAGCAACGAGGCGCTGCTTGGTGGGCTTCGAGCCCGGGATGAGGTGCAGTGCGTGCTCAGCGACCTCCCGTGGTATGCCCGCCATGTTAGAAGGTTGCCATACGAAGACATCGCGATTGACGCGCAGGAAGTCGACGAGCTCGCATTCCTATTTGGCCGGGAGCTGGGTCCCGATTTGCACCGTCTTGGTTGGGTCGGTGGGGTCGATACCCACCGCCTTGGTTTCCTCGAGCGGGCGGAAGGCCATCGAGGAGGTTGGTTTGTTGCAGTCCGGGACTACAGGGGTTGATGACTCCCTGAGCCGCGGGAGCTCGGACGAGTTGACAACCGTGGTGGCGAGCTCGAAGTGCTCACGGTCGCACGTGAAGGCATGCGAGAAGGCACTACTTACAGTGATGACGCCGTTTGGTCCCGGCATCTCCAGCTTGAGGTAGGTGTAGTTGGGGATCGCCATGAATTTGGCGTAGCATGGACGCCCCAAGATAGCGTGGTAGGACCCTAGAAAGTCCACCACTTCAAAGGTCAAGATGTCCGAGCAGAAGTTGCCTCGTTTGCCAAATGTGACGGGCAGATCGATCTGCCCGAGTGGGTATGCCTGCGCTCCCATGATCACCCCGTGGAAGGGAGAACCCGCTAGGCGGAGTTCTAACCAGGGAATGCGCATGGCATCGAGGGTGTCGACGTAGAGAATGTTGAGGCCGCTGCCTCCATCCATCAGCACCTTGGTGAGGCGTTTTTTGTGGACAATAGGGTCGACGACGAGCGGGTAGCGTCCCGGTCTTGCGACGTGGGAGGGATGGTCCCTCTGATCGAAGGTGATCGGAGATTCCGACCAGCTGAGGAAGGAGGGGATGGCCGTCTCAGCGGCACATGCCTCCCTGTAGCGCACCTTGTGCTGGCGTTTCGTCCAGATGTCATCGGACTCGCCGAAGATCATGATGCACTCCTTAGGTTCGGGGAAGCCATCTCCGTCCTTGCCTACCGCGCCTCCTTTCTTGGCTGCCGCCTCTTTGCTGTCTCCCTCCTTTGGCCCGCCGGCCTATCGGAGGAAACGTTTGAGGAGCTCACAGTCCTTGTAGAGGTGTTTGACGGGGTAGGCGTGGTTGGTGCACGGACTGCCCATGAGTTTGTTGAAGTGGTCAGGTAGCCCCTGTTGGGGCTGCTTGCCCGTGTGATCAGCCGCGGCGACCATCGTGGTGTTGTCCGATCGGCGCCGATCCTTTTTGTTCTTCTTGCCCCTCTGTGTGGAGGGGCCTTCGTCTTGGTGCACGCGCTTGGCCTTGCCTCTGTCCTAGCCTTCGCTGAAGACCACTCCGACCGCCTCCTCGCTAGAGGCATGGTTGGTGGCGACGTCGAGCAGGTCATGGGTGGTATGGGGTTTTAGGCAGCCAAGCTTGTGGATCAGGGACTCACAGTTCATCCCGGAGAGGAATGCGCTGATGACGTCTGCGTCGACGACATCAGGGAGGGAGTTGCATCGTTGGGAGAACCTATGGATGTAATCCCGCAGGGACTCGCTGGGCTCCTGCTGGTAGCTCTTGAGATCCTAGGAGTTTCTAGGGCGGACATACGTCCCCTAGAAATTTCCGACGAAGACCCTCTTGAGGCCCGCCCAGTCGCGGATGCTGTCGTGCGGGAGGAATTCAAGCCATGCGTGAACATGTTCCCCCATGCAAATGGGAAGATACTGAATGATGAAATAGTCATCATCCACTCCTCCGGCCCGGCAGGCGAGCCGGAATTCTTCGAGCCAAATGCCTGGGTTTGTCTCCCCGGTGTATTTGGTGATGTAGGTGGGTGGTCGGAAATGCTACGCGAACGGTGCTCTCCAGATACACCGGCTGAAGGCCCGTGGTCTCAGGCTCTCAGGGCTGGGACTCCGGTTGTCTGGCCGGCGACCGCGCCTAGGGCACGTTTCACCGCTCCCCTTGATGGTTTGGCCGGGATCGTGTCGCCTACCGCTGCACGATGGACATCAGCATTGTGTCGGGCCCGATGCCAGTTGCTGACGATGCTACGGGCGTCCTAGTGTGGATCGGGCCGCTCGTGTACCGGTGGTCGATGTGGAGCAGGCACCAGGTCGGACCGTGGCACGACTGCCGCCCCCCGAGCCGCGCCCAGTGGCTATAGCGGCGAGAGAATGGAGCGATCTGAGGTTCTAGTAGATTGCCCGCTCCTAGGGGTCGACGGGCTCGGGAACGCCGCGCAGAAGCATTGCCGCAGCAGCGATGTTCTAGCCAGCCCAAGCGAATTGTGAAAGATCGTTCCCCTCGTTCATGATGTCGTGTTGGATCTGACAGGCGCGACCCCGGGCGCCACCCGCCGGGCCATGCGCATGGGGCACAACGTGCTGTACCGACTATGCCGATGCAGGCTACGGCTGGTTCTGCCGCCGTTGTCGTAATTCCTCGGCGTGCGCTTGTGCAGATGCGAGGGCCCCTGCACGTGGGTCCAGAGGGGTGTGAGTCTGCGCAAATTCCACAACCACCAATGGCTGTCCCGGAGCGTCCGCCATAGTGCACTCCCGGGACGGACGGTGGCAGGGTGCCACATCACCGATGCTGGAACCGTCGCTCTTGCCCTCGTCATCCAGGAGTTCGTGGAAAGTAGCAGGAGCGTAGCCTGCCATTCCCACAAATTTGGATGCGAGGGGGGATGGTGCCAGCATCCTTCGGAGCCCCTGAGCGTACGCATCCGCGGAGGACGCAAGGCCATAGGGGAACCGATTGTACGGTGTTTGTGGCGTGGGCGATACGGTCCCTCCGGATGATCGGTGGGAGATAGTAAATAAAGAGTAAATAATAGTACGTATATTACTTACAGTGGGGTTTGAGCAGAGAGTTTGCTCAGAAGGAAGCGCAGATGCCGCATTGTCGAAGCCGTGCGTCCCGAAGTCGATGGAGGGTGCCCCTCCGACGGGTGCTGGGACGTGAGCCTTCTCACGGAGGTGTAGTACACCAAGCCGGTCGGCGACGAAGTCCAAGCTTCCGAAGAGGAAGGCCTAGGACGGCTCGAAGACAGGTGGAGCCCACATCCCAACAGGTGAGAGTGCGGGAAACTCCAGCGAGTCGAATCGAATCGTATCGCCCGAGCCCGCCACGGCGAGGGTGGCGGAAAAGTGGGCCATCTGATGACCAAAAAGTGTTGAACGTACAACGTCTTCCCCACGGACGGGGCCAACTGTTGGTGCAGAAAGTGACCAACATGTAAATATTTGTAGTTTTGCTGTACGTTGTGATCGAAGGTGGCCTAGCACTAAATGACACAGGGTTTATACTGGTTCAGGCAACGTGCCCTACGTCTAGTTTGAGTCGGTCGGTGACTTTATTGCTGAGCCCAGGTGCTCGAAGTCTGCAGTGGGGTTACAAATGAGAAGAAGAAAGATAGGGTGTACAAGAGGTCCGGTCAGCTCCGGTCGGAAGGGCCGAGAGCGATAGGAGCTCCGCTACGAGCTAAGTGTTCAAGCGTGCGCTTGAAGTTCTAACCTGGCGGTTCTACGGTTGTGGACTAGTGGACTTGGTCGATCTAATGAATCTAAATGGACTGAGCCTGAATCAACTTGATCAACCTGGTCTATTGGGAGAGAGCGCATCCCCTTTTATAGATGAAAGAGACGGCCTTACAAGTGAGAGGGAGAGAGTACGAACGCTTCTAAGCCTTGTTGCCCACGCCGATGGGTACAGGATGATGGTAGGCGCCCACAACACTGTTGGATGTCAGACGCACATAGGAGGTCCGTCGTCTTGTTTGGGTATGGTAGATGTCGGTACTGCAGATCTTTGTTGATGCCCAGAGGCATGTGAGGAGTTTCACCATGTGCACTCGAGACGGTAAATCCCGGCGCCCACGACAATCGCCGATGCCCGAGAGGCATGTGGGGGCTTACTGTAGTATGGGAGTCAATGGCGCCTACAACACTGTAGAGGGAAATGTCGGCGCCTACAATATTGTTTATGTCAGGGTGGTTATGGAGTACTGTTTCGTGCAGGGTATGGTCCCTGGTACCGTGGTTTTGACTTGTGAGCCTTGCCTTGCTATTCTCCGCACGTCTCATTGTCCCTACCGAGCGGGCGTCCCCGGTCGGTTGATCTCAGTCGGCTCTGATCGTGCCAGTCGGAGAAGGACGGTGAGCAGGGGTTGGGCGTATTCCTGGTCGGAGAGTGCGGGGTCGGAGTCGGAAGTAGTGTTTGGGCTAGGCCTTCCGATCGGAGAGGCCGTCCGGAGGTGGCTGGAGTCCGAAGTGAGCGCCCTGGTCGGAGAGGTGGGCCGAAGTAATCGACGAGTGGGCGTTCTTCCTCTTCGGCCAGTCCTTTCGGTCGGTGACAGGAATGCCCCTTCAGCCTGTTGTTTTAGATTCTTGGGCCGGCCCATGAGTTGCATGCTGTCGACTTGGGCCAAGCCTTGGCGTGGAAGCCGGTCCCCGAGGGACCCTGGGTTTATGAACCCGGCATAAACATTAGTACTTTTTTTTTATAAATTTGGTTAAATTTGAAATAGTTTGACTTAGGACAAACCTAAAACATAACTTATTTTAGATGGAGGGAGTATTATCGATGCAAATTTTGGTGGGATACTCCCACTGCTTGCGGTGACCACTAAAAAAAAGAGTTAACACAAAATATAACTTGTTTTTTATCAGTGGAATCATTTCTTCACAAGTTCTGCTCCTTAATTAATAAGGAAAAATTCATATCTGAACACTTTTCACATGAATACAGTTTCATATGTGTCGCCACTAGTTTCAGAACATATGTTTACCTCTTTTGGAAGTTTAATTTTTCAACTGATAGAGAGTAAAGAGTAACAAACACAATAGGGAATGCAGTGATAACAACCGCTACTACGCCCATCCTGTCCTGATGAAATCCGAAATAGTCATTCAAGAAAACATCAACAGTTTTTGTTTCTCCAAAGGCTTTGATCTCCTTGTCTACGTTTCCATACTGGGAGGTCAACATGGAATTGAGTACCCAAGATGTAGGGACAAGGTAATACATCCACATCCACCACTTTGGAATTTGCTGAAAAGAAAAGTTGAACTGAATATGAATTCCTTCCTTCAAATAAAATGTAGAGCAGGAAACACTTGGTTCAGCAAAATCCTATTTTCCTTTACAAATAAAGTGATCATATATTTTCTAATGCATGATATTTAGGGTTAGTTTTATTCACCGTCTGAAATGGTTGACACTCAAAATAGCTTGAAACAGGGATTTTGTTCTCATCGGATAATCCGGTGTAAAGGGGAAATTCGTCTGGTGGCCAAAGAAGATGTATCCAATGATTTTAGAGAAGAACAAGAAAAGAAAAATCAAGCTTCAGTGGATGATCTGACACTTGATAAATGTGTCTGTTGCAATCAAATCATAAGTGATGGTTGTTCTAGAGGTGTCCGAGCTGCATTTATAGGGTTGCAAATCTAGTGAGCGGTGAGAGCTGTCTCACTGAGTCACCAGGTGTAGTGGTGAGAGCTGTCTCACTGAGTCACCAGGTCACGGGTTTGAAGCAGCCTCTCCGTAGATTTTGCGGGGAGGCTTGTCTCGGTTTTTCCCTTCCCCAGACCACACTCATGTGGGAGCCTCCGGCACTGGGTCTGCCCTTTGGAAGGGCAGGCCTGGTGCAGTGGTGAAAGCTGTCTCAGTGAGTCACCAGGTCGTGGGTTCGAAATAGCCTCTCCGCAGATTTGCGGGAGAAGGCTTACCTTGGTTTCCCCTTTTCCCAGTTCCTACTCATGTGGAAGCCTCCGGCACTGGATCTACCCCTTTAAATCTAGTGCATAAAGTTTTAGACCATCGGATCAATTGTCTGGTCATGGACGCTATGCATTGCGAGCTACATGCCCATGGTGTTTCTTGCACTATTTGCATGTAGATTGTGCATTGGTCTACCATACACTAAGGTGTGGTCCATGATAGATCATACCTCGTGGACCAAGGGTCCATACTCCATAGGCCAAGCCAGGTCAACCAGAATCCAACACATGTCCAGTCTAGGCTGGTCTGGATTCGAGTCCAAGCTTTGGTCCCATCTAGATCAGACCACCTTGAACCTGTTAACTATTGACTCTTGACAAGTGGGGCCTCACCTATCAGTGACCTTGGCTCCCTATGGCGTCATTCTGATGTCAGCATGCCTATAGGCTGCCATATGTCACCCATATGATTCTACAGACTAAACTTAGTTAAATGATTTTATGGAAATATGATTTTATCTTCAGAAATTCATACCTAATTCATTTTTAACTAAAAAATGAAACTTGTACCAAAAGTCTCTTAAAAATGACCCCTACACAATGAATCTATGTTTGTGTGATTTTGGATCTTGTGATTTTCTTGATAATTGATTCTTTGTGTACTCTTTGCTGCAACTTATAGCTACTTTTACCGAGTTTCATACCAATAGCACCAGAGGAGTTCTCAGAGGATGACGCTGCTGATTCGGAGTAAACAGAGGACCCGAGTGATGATCTTTTTGACAATAGAGGTGTCATATCCCACCCACCTATACAACCGATTTAGGCATGCTACTAGATATGCTAGCGAGTTCACTGTATATTGTTTCTACTAGTATGATTGTTTTGATTGAGCCTCGCCTTGTTATCACTTATTACCCTGGTTAACCTGTTGTTAGGGATAGGCTCTAGGCTTTAATTATTGCATTTTTTGACACTACTCTAACTTATCATGAACCTATTGTGGATGTGTGGAATGGTTGATTAGTATGGAATCACTTGGGAGATGATATTAGGAGTGTCGGGTGAGTGGTGAGTGGTGGCTATGACTTGGCAGATAGTTGGCAAAGTTTGAAGGACTCTATTGTGCTGGGAAGGTGTGACCTAAGCACCCTTTAAGGGTACTTGTGGTGGGTATAACTTAAGGTTCCACTATAACGTGGCCGCGTGTGGACCAATTTTATACAGGATTGGAGGTGTGAGTGGTAATGGAAGATGGATTTCCATTTCGAGGAGAGGTCTTTCATTGGTCGTTAAGGACTGAGTTGGGGTAACTATGTCCACAGGACTATCTCGTACACGCCACATGCCCTGTTATGGGTGGGGCTCGATTCAAGATTAGTGAGCAGATAGAACCACCACTGTTGGAGTTAGGAGATGACATTGGAGGACCAAAGTAGAGGCTTTGGTTGCCCCTAGACCTGTAGGTGCTCCATTGGGGCCAGAAAAACAGAGGATGCAGTTCAAAACCTCGAGAGTGCTAGTTGTGTCTGAGCCTTTGAGGTTATCTAAGATCGAGGATGTAGGGTGGTTCTATGTAGGCTAGTTTCCAACTATTGTTCAGCCTAGGTTGTGGGCGCTGTTGACGATAGCAATCATGTGGGTACATGTGTATAACCTCTGCATTAGTTTGTAAACCATTACATAAGGACATGTCTGCAATCATGGACAACCCTTGTGTTATTTCTATGCTAGCTAGGAGAATAGCTGTTTTTCTTCCTTTGGTCAATTAAAGTCTGGTATGAGGCCGTTGTGATGACGAAGGGAGGCATCTATCCTCATTGACTAGAGAATGCAGAGAGAATGAGTTATCGATTCGGAATTGGATGGAATTAAAGGCTATGGACTCGATGGGTTAGACTCGTGCTAGGTTTCAGTGGGTGGAATACTTGGGAACTATATATATATTTATATTTTAATTTTACCTTACCCACTACTTAGGATACAAGCTCTAGAGCCAAAATTAGGATTATACCTTGCATACCACTTTAAAACAAAGCTATAGCACAATGGGGTGGGATTTTTGCTAGTACAATCATATTGAAAGATTTGGTTTCAAGCGAGGAGTACTGAAAACCATTGACTTTTGTTTTGTACATAAACACTATATTTAATCCAACTCTTATTATTCTAATATATCCATAAATGCAATTGAGTTACAATATTCTGAATGTACATTTCTAGAAATGTATGCATAAGATTAGACGTGTTCAGAATGGGGGTAGTAGGATAGGAGAATTTGCACTAATTATCCTGCCCTAACAAGATGACTAGAGGGAGTAATTTCTCTACAACAGTAGAAGACCATGCAAGTTAGAAATAGTGTTCTGTGTTCATATGTCTTAGACATTCCCCCCTAAATAGAATCGTTAGCATCATAATAAACTTTATGTGAGAACATAGTTGCCAAACTTGCCCTTCTTTCAACATATTTCCCTAAACGACTAATTGAAAATATAAGATATATTATAACATTTGTAATACGAACAAGAGATCCAAACTTACAGGTGCGGGTAAAATAAATCCTGAGAATAGTGCCTGCATTGTATTGAAAAATGTTCCCAGTATGGTCGCAACTTGAACATTTGGGGTTATTGAAACAAGCAGCAATCCAACATAAATATAAGAGAGAACTGAGCAGAAGGTGGTGTAGAAGAACCATATGAGTTTGTATGCTGTCCAATAATAGCCAATTGTTGGGTAGATGATGAATGTATAGAGTAGCACTTGGATAAATACATAAGGGATCTCTATGGCAGCCTATAGAAGGTGTAGAAATTCTAATTAGCTATTTAAATTAGAATTTTTATGTTGCAAACTTGAGATCAGAGTCTGACCTGTGCAAATGAGTATGACCAGGAAGAGTACATTCCGGCAAATTTCTCACGGTACATTATAATGCGCTCTGTTGTACTGAATGATATAATTGACGTATCACTGTAAACACCAAGTTGTATGACCCCCATACACATTGAACCAAGAACATTGAATAGATCCTGCTCATTGTTTCTTGGAAGGAACAAGAAAAACATAGCGATTAGCCTATTGAATCTGCTACATATATACCTTTACTGATTTATTATGATCTAGTAAATCATTCTCAACTTCTGTATAGTGTTGTACATGAGGAAACTGTGGAGGTCAGAAGTGGTGAGTTGACTTACAACAGCTTTGCATGTCTCCAGTACAATACTCCCGAGATCAACGCTATCAGTATTGTGATCACCATACGGTTCAAATTGTATTGAGGGCTTCTCCAGTAAATTATGTTCTGTTTCCATAAGCAAGCTTTGAATTGTCCCCATCCATTTTGCCGAAAACAATTGGACAAACACAAGTTTTCTGAATTTGGTAGTGGAGTACTTAGTTGCTTAACAAGCTTTTGCCTCTCCCTACAAAAACAAAATAAACTTATTTATAACTTTGTAAGTTCAATGGAAATACTTTGTTGATATACTTTTTTCAGTATATGAATCTCGCTTATTTAAGGCATATATGTTTTTCCCTGTGGATCATCAAATACTGAATAGAATGACCATATGTACCTATGCAATAATGATTCTTGGTAGGTACTTGCGAAGTCCATATTGGATTGAGCCTCCATGGATGTTGATGTTACCTCCATCATCCAAGTAGCAGGGTTGCTATTTCTCTCTATTTTTGGGACTCCAGAAATTTTCTGTCAAGACAAAGAGGCAATAATGCACCCTATTAGTTCCTTGTTGGACCAGGAACCGAGCCTTGCTCAGTTGGTGGATCCACAGTGCATACCCCACCACCCAGTTTAATGCCTCTTGAACTTGAATTTGGAAGCGTATTTTTGTAATAATACGATTTTACCAAATTCCTCATAATATTATGATGTACTATATCTGGATTGTTGCAGTGAGGAC
Organism: Miscanthus lutarioriparius; assembly: GCA_904845875.1. Lineage (NCBI taxonomy): Eukaryota > Viridiplantae > Streptophyta > Magnoliopsida > Poales > Poaceae > Miscanthus > Miscanthus lutarioriparius. The sequence continues at coordinate 109,399,144 of CAJGYO010000001.1, forward strand.
ACAAACGCAGATATGATGTCTAGTCATAACCTACGGTTTCCCTCAAAACACTAGGACAGTACCACATTCTACATATACATTTGCCATGGAAAATATCAGTGCTATTTTTGTTACTACATATAAATGCTGGACAGATATATACCATTTACTCATCAATTTTTAAATGCAAAATGCAAGGCTGAAAGCAGGATATACATATGTTGTTCACGTGAGCTGTGAACCATGTTACATAACAGGTAAAAACATCTTCAAACACAATGTTACTTGAGTATATAGGACTACCAACTGTGTGAAAAGAAAATCCACTGGAAACTGGCATTGTCTGATTACTAGCTGCTGTCCTCATAACCACTTATAAAAATCATTTTCTTGGAGTCGGATATCATCAAGAATTTAAGTCCCACAAGAAAATTTTAATATGATTTGAATTCAAAAGAAAAGGATAAAACAAAGAACATAAAAATAGATACATTACACCATCAAGATTGAAGAATACTGACCTCAAAATACTCAATCACTTTGCAAGATTGCTCTCCTATGGGTCCATTGTAGATTATATTTCCGCCATTTTTCATTAATATAAGCTGCACGAAATAATACTCGATTCAATGAAGACAAATTTCTTGTAGCTGTCATGTTACCAAAAAATCTTTTCCAGTAGTACTAGAAGGATCTATTTCCTTTTGGTTACTTGAAAGAAGAAATTGAAAATAAGTTATTCTAAGCATTTTTCTTTACATGCATATGAAACAAAGCAAGGAGACTAACAAGTTGAAAAACTATTTTATATATACCAGTTACATTTTCTCTGCATGGGAGGAAAACAGAAATCATGTCAGTATAAACAGAAAATAAATAGTTTTTTGGCTGATAGGAAAAGATGCTTGTTGACCACTTTAGCTTGAGTGCTGCCTCTCTGCTCAGGCTACATACAAAAGCACTGCCTCTTAAGTGTTTTCAGTGCTTTAGCGAGCTGGTTAGGCAGATAACCAGATGCCTAATAGCTTATGCAGCCAATTAACTATTCCAGGACCTTATATATGTAAGAGCATCTCCAAGAATATCCTATTTTTTTCTCCCAAAAACATGTAGTTTTGCAACTCCTAAAAAGGTATTAGGAGGAAAAAAGAAAGTCATCTCCAAGAGTTTCCAATAATCCACTCTTATAATATAGAAGACAATTTTACATCAGGAATCATATACTATTTCTAAATTATCATAACCACTTTTATATATTCTTTCTCTCTCATACATTTGCATCAGGAACCCTTTCCTACTCCTTATTCTTTCTCACACCCTTCCACCTTTAGATTGATCGACCGATACGCATGGGAAAGCAGTATCCATGCGACCGCGACTACGCGCAAAGTTACACGCGACGGGGGAGAATTTCCCGAGTGCATAAATTTTAGGAGCATGGATTAGGAGTTGTTGGAGAGGGGTTTTTTCTCATCTTGCTAAAAGCTAAGGATTGGGAAGGGAAATAGGGTACTCTTGGAGATGCTCTAAACAAAAACTATTCCAGGACTCAACTGCCTATTTTCCAGCACTTTAGACACGTCCATCACATACTGTACCGAACACCTTTCACAATGGCAGGTTGAGTTTATGAAAAATTAGTATAGCAAGATAAGCACATAATGATGGTTTAAATAAATAACGATATGATTACGAGCAATAAATATACTAGGAACAAGTACAACAAAATCCCAAATAACTCCAAATCTAGCGGTATGTATATATACTCCCTCCACCCCGAAAAACATTTTTTGTACTTGTATATATTGTTTCATATGTTTCTAATTCAAAATGAATTATTTACAAAAAAATAGAGTGTAAACCAGTTTTGTATTATTTTCAAAAAATACAAAAACACCTTGCTAGATGGCCAAATTTGACTAGTATTGTTAATTGGGTGGTACAAGATTTATGTTTTTGAGTTCATGGCCAAAACAAACACGGGCAATGGTTGGATGGCCAAAAATGGACTTCTCCCTATTTGGTATTCATAATATAAGATAACATTAGGGGACCTTCATACCGTGCTTACCGTATTTGGAAACATTGGTTTGAAAAAATAGACACTTGTCTTAAAGACTCATGATTTCTTTTTCACAAACTAATTTCTTTGTACTGGATTGATGTAAATTATTGAAATTTTGCAATATATTGCAGAAACTTAAATACCTCATCAAAAGCCTCAAAAATTTCAGTGCTAGGCTGATGAATTGTACATACTACTGTCCTTCCTGTTTCGGAAATATTTTTTACTGCACGTATAACAATTGCAGCTGATCTAGCATCTAGTCCTGTAGTTGGTTCATCCATTAGTATGACAGAAGGGTTTGAAACAAGTTCAACTGCAACTGTTAGCCTTTTTCGCTGCTCCAAGGACAATCCATCCATTCCTGGCCTCCCAACTAAAGTATCTTTTATTTCATCTAACTCAACAGTTTTTAGGACTTCATCCACAAATTCCTGTGTGTGAACAAGAAAAATATCCATTCAGTGATATGATTACCAAATTTCATTATTTATTAAAAAAAGATTAATATGTCATGTGAGGTTCCAGAGGACTTACAAATCTAGTTTTTTCATTAACCTTCGAAGGCAGACGGAGCCAAGCTGAATAAGTTACTGACTCTTCAACTGTAAGCTGTGGAGAATGTATGTCAACTTGCTCGCAATAACCCAAGATTCTGACAAATGTTTCTTGCACCTTGGGATATCCACCTATTCTTATGTCTCCTTCAATATATCCTCCGGTTTTCCTTCCTGCCAATACATCTAGTAGAGTTGTCTTTCCAGCTCCGCTGACACCCATCAATGCAGAAAGAACACCAGGACGAAATGCACCAGTTACATTATTAAGTAGTTGAAGTCTTCTTGTTGTGCAACCTTGTTTTAGCATTTCCTGCAACATGGGTACAATTCTTAGGTAGCCACACTTCAAAGAAAAGCAGGCAAGCACTACGAAAGCATTAAAAAAATTCGAAATGGGGCTTTTCAAATTACCGGTGGTGTATCAACATAGTAGTTCAGATTGCAGAACGTAAGTGCAAGTTGCATAGTTGGCATAGCCATCTTTGCTGCAAGAAGATAAATATGTAGGACATTGCATATTTGCATGGATTCTGCTTTTGAAAGATAACTATACTACCTTCATCTATCTATTATATTAGGAAGCTTATGTAGATTTTATATGTTGTTTTATGGCACCTTAAAAATATCAACATAATCATTTTACTAGGGTATACCCGACTATATCATCGCGAAGTGAGGACAGGTAGGAGGTTGTGGTTGATGGGCCGGGATTACCTTTTTGGGGCACATTTGCATGATCATCAGATTCTTTTTTGATATTGGTATCTTCTTCCTGTCCATTAGTGGAACACTTTCTAGGCATGTTGCCATGATATGCTTGAAATTGTATAGCTGAAAGGATAGCAGCATGGTTTGTTTCTAAAGTAAATAATAATTTATGGCATGCTATGCATTTTTATTAGTGAACTTACGTTTTCTGTAAGCTAATGCTAGTCCAAAAGCTATGTAAAAGAAAATGGTGTATCCAAGCAGGACTCCAACAGATATCCAGTAAAAATCCCGGCTATAGTCGAGGCCATGGTTAGTCAAGATTTGGTTCCCTATCGTTTTGTTTTGCATAGTTTCCTGAAAAAAATTACAAGTGCTGGTGAGAAAGTTGAATGTTTGATAGAAGTCAATTATTGGTCACAAAATTTCACCTTTTGCCATCTTGGTGCAAGGAATTCATTCATCGCTATGCTGATTTGTGCATAATACAGTGGAGAAACCCAAAATCCCCAGCTTAACCATCCTGGCATAGAGGCTGGAACATAACAGTAGCATATAACAAGTTTTAATGGGTGTATATGTTCTAAATGTGCTTTCTATTATGATAGTTGTCTTACGTTTGGGAAGAATGAAGCCTCCAAACAATTGTAAGAGTGCTACGGACATGAATTGGTAGAGAAAAGACAAAATATGTGTTTGAGCATGAGAAGCAATAAATCGGTATAATGATGTTACTGATTGATGGAGAAGACAAAGTATCAGAAATTGGTAGAATAACCTGGTAGTCATTTGAAAGAAAGACTCCCCTGATTAGTCATAGACTCATATAATTGGTTCTCAACAATGTAAAAATTTGAGAGTTTTTTACAACATTTACCTGGAAGCTGTCCATGTGTAACCAATACCATAATAAGTGATGCATATCCATACAAGTGAGTCTGATAGGGAGAAAGGAACCTTTAGGATTGAAGCGGGTATTGCATATGCCCATGAAGGATAGAAATAATATCTTCTTTGTTTATAGAAACTTGGTAGTCTCGCAAGTTGCATGCTTATCTCTGGTATGCCATTTAGCATAATGATTAAAATGGAATAAAACAATGCTCCCATGTAGTAATTTGCATGAGTCAAATCTGTTGTCATATGAGTCCGGTAGAATACAGACATTGTAATGACTGCAACAATGGAAAGCTGAATAAAGGAGTAAATATTAGATTCAATATGAATGTATTAGTACAAAAAATAGTGATTATCATATTTTGTATGAATTAAGTTCAATGGCTATACAACCTGCATAGTTTTGAAGGCATAAAAAGGTAAATTCCTTTTAATCAAAAGTGTTTCCCTTGCTCCACAAGCTTTGAATAGTTCCAGTGTTGATAGTGAATAGTTATTGAAAGATAAAGATTCCTTTCCCAACTTGATTTTCTGAGCTACAGAAGGATTTTCTAATTTTGTCAGTTTCTGATATTTCTTAAACATGCTTGACAACTGATGAGGAGAAACATATCTGTAAGACTCATCTGTACCGGACCAGTACTTCCTTTGGTCCTTTTTGTGCAATACCTAGTGATCCAAGTCAGAAAAAGTAGATCATTGAACTTGTGAAGTATATTTTGTTTTTTTTCCTTTTGCAACTGTTTTAGCAGTATACAGCTAATTACCTCTTGCAGAAAGTCAGCCATCCCTTTTCTCTCTGGACATCTGAAACCTGATTCCTCAAAAAAAATGTGAGCTTCGTTTCGAGGGCCATGGTAGATAATCTTTCCTTCTGCCATTAGGATCAGGTCATCAAATAGATCAAATATCTCAGGTGTTGGTTGAAGAAGTGAAATAAGCATGGTGCATTCATTGATGTTGGCCAATTGTTGAAAGCACTTAATTATTCGGAAAGTAGTAGAGCTATCCAAACCATTGGATATTTCATCCATGAAAAATGCTTTTGCTGGTCCAATAATCATCTCCGCTGTTGCATGTTGGTGAAAGAATATTTAGTGATCATTATAATATATGTTTGCTAACCATATTTTCATTTCTCTCTCTCTCTCTCTTTTTTTTTTTGGAAAAGGCCAACCATATTGCTCTAATATACCTGTTGTTAGTCTTCTCTTCTCACCCCCTGATATGCCTCTTCTCATTGCATCCCCAACCATGGTGTCTGCACATATGTCTAGCCCCATGATCTACCAAAATAATTGCTTTGTGGTAAGCCTATAATTTCCTTTGTCGAGGATTGCTTTCTTTCAGGTACTGTGTATACCTTCAAAATATTGTCTGTATGTAGCCTTTTCTCTGAAGCTCCAATTGATGTTGCCTACATAAGGCACTTTACCTTTTATTTTTCATATAGATATTTAATTTACAGAGCTGAAGTATCAATTAGGGCTCGTTTTAATCATAATTAAATAGGTAAGAACAAGAAATTATTCTTTTGATCCACATTGCAGTGTTTCATTCTTTCAAGACATGACTATGCATTATTGGTAAAACAAATAAACTAATGTCAACCTGTTTATAAAATGGGATTAAAATTTTACCTTCATGTGTTGATCTATATCATTGCCAGGTATTATCCCGGTCATCTTCTCCCTTTTGTTGACTTCATCAAGTATTTCTTTGGACAAATAAAAACACAATATTGTTATTACATTGGAATGAACTAACTTTTTTTGTGATTATGACGTATTAAAATTTGTGAAAAGGGGATTACCATCTCTACTCCCCACACATTGGCACCGTGCAGAGAAGTCCAAAGTTTCCCTTACTGTCATCTGAGGTATGTGCAGATCATATTGGCTAATATAAGCAGCAGTTTTCTCAGGTACAAATTCATCAAGTCCATAACCATTGTAAGAAATACCTCCTGTGACCTGTTGAAGGTTTCCATCTTGGCATTCAGATTGATTACACGTGGAATAATTTATCCTTCTAACCTTTGTTTTGCGAGTAAATATTGATGAAGCAGTGCATTGTGAAAATGCGTGTTGAATACTCTATCAATGATGAAATACAAACATGTCAGATGCATACATTTCTACCATGGACTATATTGGTTGTATGCATATTTAAGCATGATGTGAATCCTTTCATTATATAATTTATATTTGTTTTATGATCTTCATGATGAATAATGTATACAATGCTTTGTAGATGTTTGATGAGATTTTGTACATTTTTCTCATGTGTGTATGCATATTTGTATGTGCTATCAAAAAGCATTTTGTTCTTAAAGTTTAAGAAAATAAATAAGCAAATTGCATGTGCTTGTATAATATGAGCTCATACATATGAGCATGTATATATTCACGTGTGCTAGGTGTATGATGATATGCTAAATACTCATTCGGCTCCAAATTATAAGATGTGTTGGGTTTTTTTTAGATACGTACCTTTTGCTATGAACTTAGATATACATTATGTCTAGATACATACCTTGTACACTATGCACTTAGAAAACATATTTCATAATCAATTTAATGATACTTATTTAGTATCATAAATGTAAGTACCTTTTTTGGTGTCACACCTAATTTTAAGGATAAAATTGAATGCACTAAACTCATGTGTGCCCAGGGATCAGTCACACACATAAGTTGACAAATTATAAAAAGTATCATCACGGTGTATCTTACATAACGAATAATAGCATCACATTGACTTACATAACACAATGGAAGATAAAAGATAACTCTCTCGTGGAACTCCATCACAGGGGACGGTCATTTGGTTGACCACAAGCCTAATAATCCTCAGGAAACTCCTTATATCCGTTGTCATCCGTTACCCATCCGGGATTTTTATCCAAATATTGAAAATTAAAAAAGCGTAAGTACGTCCCGTACTCAACAAGATAACATGGGGTTCATGAGGCTCAAAAAGGATGACTTTGGTTTATCGTAGTTAGCACTTTTAGTAGATTCAAGATTTTATCCTCATCTATTATTAAGTTATGCTTAAGCTCCCCTTTAAACCCACGTGATCATATATCCGATCCAATAGAGTCATGTGACATCATCATAATCATCTCGTATAAACAACATTATAAGTAGCCATCTATTACGTGAGTTTTCCGGGCCGCTCGTGACCGTGAGCACTACCGTTATATAACAGTTTGTTACCCTCTGCAGAGGTGGTGCACATTCACCGCGAGTCGTGATCCCCATATGCCCGGGTTAATTACTCCCATGTTACTTCCAAGGTGAGCGGGCAGGGTACACTATGAAGCCATTTCATAGGTTTCTCTAACAAGTTAGGGCCGCTAGGTTTCCTTGGCAGTGTGAGATGTAGGAAACCCCTTTCCTATGGCACATATCCATCGCGGCTATACACATAGGAACAGAGGCAGTCCTATACCCAACGTGGCAAGCCCTATTTGCGCCATAAAGGTAACCTCTAACAAGCTAGAAAATGTCCTATTACTGAGCTAAAGTCAGAGCCATATGACCCTCACGGTTGTAATTGTGGGCCCCGGCTTTTGCCGACAGACAGATAAGTCCTTATGGAGGGCCGAGAGCAACATGAACAAAGGTCATTTGCACTTTCGCCCTATGGAACAGTTGTTATAAATCATGTTACTCACTTTGTTCCATAGTATCATTCATCAACATGTATGTCAAGTTCAGTTAGAGCACTAGCAATCTACCCATATGCATTTAACCCATAGGAGACAAGGAACAGGATAAACAATCACTAGGATATCCTTACGGGTATCAAAATTAGACACATGCAAATGAGTAATTGATTAAGGTGAATAGGACATCAAGGAAGGCCCATGCTATACTTGCCTTGGTTCACAAACTCGTGCTGGTCCTCTTTGGTCGTCAAGAGTTCTTGGTCTCCAACGTTTTCCTCACCGTCTGAACGCGACCAACACGGCAACATACAACATTCCAAAAGCATTCATGCAAAGCAAACATTCCTATCATTAGAACAGTACACCAACAGTATTGAAATCAAGATAAAATGTTTGCAAAACTAATCTACGTTTTGCTACGATCACGTCAACGCGAAGTTCACGAAAAACGGAGCTAAAATGCGAAAGTTATGATTTAAACGGGTTTTCCTATAGCCATATATTTAATTAAATCTAATCATGAAATTAAAAAGTTCCAAACTTGACTAACAGTAGTTCTAACATGTAGCTTATGAAATTACGAAGCTAACGCGATTTGAATGGATCAATTCGGAGCTAAAACGACAATTTTATAAGCTTAAAAGCAGTTCAAATGGCATTTTCAGAATACCGAAAGCGTACTTTAGACTAAAACCAAATGAACTATACGCTTTCAAAACGAGAATGCGATACTCGAGGAAATACGCTAAGGACGGCGGGTTCTATTACTTAAAACAGGAGGGCTCTTTAGCAAATCTACCCACGAAGGGGTATCGGCCAATGATGGCCGCCGGATTAGAAATGGGTCAAGAATAGCGGATCTGGGGGTTCTACCGGTCGAACGAAAGGGCTCATGAGGCTTCAGCCATGGTCGACGGTGCCAAGAACACGCCATGCGAGCTCGGTTAGGGGCTAGGGTTCGCCAATCGAAGAACCGAGAGCACCGGGTTTATCGGGGAAGCGAGGGGTTACGGCTAGGGGCCAAAAAGGTGGCGGAGGGGAAGGTTGAGCGGCGGCCGCCATGGCCGACGGCCAAGAGCTTCCGGCCTTGACGCGAAAACGGCCATTCAAGCCATCAAACGCCAAGGTGAAGGGATGGGAGAGAGAGGAGAGCATGGGGTCTCACCGCTGGGAAGAAATGGGCCGGAGATGGCTCGGGAAGGCGGTCCACGGGCGGTTCCAAACTCGGTGGATCGCTGGGCTTCTCGAGCGACGGTGGCGGCCTCCAAGCGTGAGCGAGGGCGAAATGGAGCGGAGAGCGAGAGAGGAACTGAGGGGCTCGGCCGCGCTAAAAAGAGGCAGGCGCGGGAGGGCGATCCCGACGACGCGACGATGACGGCATGTGGGCGATTCTGGTGCCGGTGTGGCGCTTGGTTATGGAGGAAAGGGGCGCACCGATGTGCGGGCCCAGGCGTCGCCGGGTGAAGGAGGAAAGGGAGGCGCTTGGTTGGTTCTGTAGGGTGCTTGTGACTTGGGCAGCGTGGAGTGGGCTGTCATGGTGGTCAAGGGAAGTTCTTGGTCAGCTGGTTGGGGGAGGGGGAAAAGGGGGAGGAAATGGTGGGGTGGTCTTTGGGCGAATGTGAGGAAGGGAGGAAATGGAAGGAAATTTTTTTCTTTTTATAAATAAAATTTTCAAACTCATTTTCAAAAGGTTTTAAAATCTTCTAGCATTTGAACAAAACCACCCGTCACAGAAATAAATATGCAATAGCATGAATGCATCAACATGTTTCTATTCTTGTATTTTCTTTTAATTTCATAAAAGAAATATTATTTCCTAAATTTGAAATGCACATATAATTGCATATTTAAATCAAATTTACTATTTTAAAAAAAATTTAAATTTTAGGGTGTTACAATTCTACCCCCTTAAGATGAATCTCGTCCTCGAGATTCGGGTGACGTTGACTGAGAGATAGGGATACTCCGTCTTTGGATTCTCCTTTACTACCTCGTGTAGTCCCATCGTCTTGATGAGGATCCCACTTTACCTTGCATATCTGTTGATCTTACTCCAAACGATACTCAGGTAACTCCAATCACTTGGCCCACCTTTCCTTTTGAGTCCACAATACCAATTCTTTTTCTTAAAATACCCACCTTTCAACGAAAATTCCTTACTTTATTGATCAGAAGGAAATTCTTCCACCAATCTTCAAAACATGAATGATTCTGGTTAAGTTGCTCGAACTTGGAATACAATTCTTGATCCTTGGTGTCATCCGAACCTTCTTAGCACCACTCCCATTGCTAAGGGCATCGGTCATGACTTTTGCTTCTCCAAGTGATAGCACTTTTCCAAGTCATAATCAATTTTCCTTCCAACGAGGATATCACCAATTCAAGACCAACTTAGCGAAGATGTCCTGTAGATTCTTGATCCAAACTAACTTAAAAGCTTCTCTAGTAGCTCTACCAAAATCTTAATGATCTCGGATAAACCTTCGTTGAACCTTTAACCAAACCTCATTGAGACTCTGAGTTTCTCTCACATCTTTGGATACCACCACGCTTCCGCTGCGCAAACAAGAACGTAGGACACTTCGGCTTGCAAATTCTTCACTTGGCTACCCCCCTTAAGAAAAGATGAACTAGGGGACACCAAAGTATAGCTTGCATCTCCTTTTAGATGAGCTAACTTGTATCAAGATGTTTCGACATCCCAACGATACTCTTGTGTAAGGGCAAGAAAAACCTTCCACAACCTCCTTATATAACACTTTTCCAAATTCTGCAGATTAACTTGGTTGAAAACAAAGAAACAATGAAACTACTCCAGATTCCAAACAGCAGCCACAGATGCAACGTCTTGTGATTTTCGTATCTCCATAATCAAAATAGCTATCACACTCGATTCTTACGCTCAGAGATAGATATTGAAGCCTACTATTGTCCAGAATTTTCTCATCATTTTGGTTGTCCAAGAATAGAGATATAAGCCGAAGAGTGCAGATTGCTCCGAAAAAGACAGGATAGGAAAAATGCAGACAAAAACCAAGACCCGACTATTTATTTCATTAATCCTTATGCCTTAGGCCTATTACTATCTGAAATTGTGGGAACACCCAACAAGATCATTGCAATCATTATAAAGATTCAAAACGACCATAAGCATAATGACAACTCAACAAACAATAAAGATGCACAATTCAATCATTAACTCATCTTGCGATACTATCGTTCTCATTGCTCCAGGGATAACAATCCTAAGACTTATATTCAGAGAACGTAAGAAGGTGGTGAGGAGTAGTTCTAAAAGCATATCAAATCAAGGAGTGAAGATGAGAACAAAGTCTTTAAAATAAGCACCAAGGTAGAGACGAATAGCAAAGATAAAGATATAGTAGAGAAGAAAATATCAAGGTTCATAGAGCAAGGGTTTTTGCAGCAACTTATAAACCTTAAAACGACCAGTTTCTACTAGGCTTGCGTCCTACAGTCAATACTGCTTTGATACCATTTTGTCACACCTAATTTTAAGGATAAAATTGAATGCACTAAACTCATGTGTGCCCAGGGATCAGTCACACACATAAGTTGACAAATTATAAAAAGTATCATCACGGTGTATCTTACATAACGAATAATAGCATCACATTGACTTACATAACACAGCGGAAGATAAAAAGATAACTCTCTCGTGGAACTCCATCACAGGGGACGGTCATTTGGTTGACCACAAGCCTAATAATCCTCGAAACTCCTTATATCCGTTGTCATCTGTTACCCATCCGGATTTTTATCCAAATATTGAAAATTAAACAAGCGTAAGTACGTCCCGTACTCAACAAGATAACATGGGGTTCATGAGGCTCAAAAAGGATGACACTGGTTTACTGCAGTTAGCACTTTTAGTAGATTCAAGATTTTATCCTCATCTATTATTAAGTTATGCTTAAGCTCCCTTTTAAACCCACGTGATCATATATCCGATCCAATAGAGTCATGTGACATCATCATAATCATCTCGTATAAACAACATTATAAGTAGCCATCTATTCTGTGAGTTTTCCGGGCCGCTCGTGACCGTGAGCACGGCTGTTATAATGATTTGTTACCCTCTGCAGAGGTGGTGCACATTCACCATGAGTCGTGATCCCCATATGCCCGGGTTAATTACTCCCATGTTACTTCCAAGGTGAGGTAGGCAGGGTACACTATGAAGCCATTTCATAGGTTTCTCTAACAAGTTAGGGCCGCTAGGTTTCCTTTAAGGTGCAGATGTAGGACCCCCCTTTCCTATGGCACATATCCATCGCGGCTATACACATAGGAACAGAGGCAGTCCTATACCCAACGTGGCAAGCCCTATTTGCGCCATAAAGGTAACCTCTAACAAGCTAGAAAATGTCCTATTACTGAGCTAAAGTCAGAGCCATATGACCCTCACGGTTGCACTGTCAGTCCCAGCTTTTGCCGACAGATAAGTCCTTATGGAGGGCCGAGAGCAACATGAACAAAGGTCATTTGCACTTTCGCCCTATGGAACAGTTGTTATAAATCATGTTACTCACTTTGTTCCATAGTATCATTCATCAACATGTATGTCAAGTTCAATTAGAGCACTAGCAATCTACCCATATGCATTTAACCCATAGGAGACAAGGAACAGGATAAACAATCACTAGGATATCCTTACGGGTATCAAAATTAGACACATGCAAATGAGTAATTGATTAAGGTGAATAGGACATCAAGGAAGGCCCATGCTATACTTGCCTTGGTTCACAAACTCGTGCTGGTCCTGCTGGTCGTCGAAGAGTTCTTGGTCTCCAACGTTTTCCTCACCGTCTGAACGCGACCAACACGGCAACATACAACATTCCAAAAGCATTCATGCAAAGCAAACATTCCTATCATTAGAACAGTACACCAACAGTATTGAAATCAAGATAAAATGTTTGCAAAACTAATCTACGTTTTGCTACGATCACGTCAACGCGAAGTTCACGAAAAACGGAGCTAAAATGCGAAAGTTATGATTTAAACGGGTTTTCCTATAGCCATATATTTAATTAAATCTAATCATGAAATTAAAAAGTTCCAAACTTGACTAACAGTAGTTCTAACATGTAGCTTATGAAATTACGAAGCTAACGCGATTTGAATGGATCAATTCGGAGCTAAAACGACAATTTTATAAGCGAAAGCAGTTCAAATGGCATTTTCGAAAATCGAAAGCGTACTTTAGACTAAACCAAAGTGAACTATACGCTTTCAAAGCGAGAATGCGTACTCGAGGAAATACGCTAAGGACGGCGGGTTCTATTAGAAAAACAGGAGGGCTCTTTAGCAAATCTACCCACGAAGGGTATCGGCTAACGGATGGCCGTCGGATTAGAAATGGACGGTCAAGAACGGATCTGGGGGGGGTTACGGCACGAATAAAGGGCTCTTCAATGAGGTTTCACCATGGCCGACGTGACAAGAACACGCCATGAAGCTCGGTTAGGGGCTAGGGTTCGCCAATCGAAGAACCGAGAGCACCGGGTTTATCGGGGAAGAGGGGTTACTGGCTAGGCCAAAAAAGGTGGCCGGAGGGAAGGTTGGGCGGCCGCCATGGCATGACGCGACAAGAGCTTCGACGCCGCATAAACGGCCATTCAAGCCATCAAACGCCAAGGTGAAGGACGGGGAGAGAGAGAGAGAGAGCATGGGGTCTCACCGCGGGGAAGAAATGGGCGGAGATGGCTCGGGAAGGCGGTCCACTGGCGGTTCCAAACTCGGTGGGCTGGTAGGGGCTTCTCCGGCGGCAGTGGCGGCCTCCAAGCGTGAGCGAGGGGCGAAAGTGGAGCGGAGAGCGAGAGAGAGGAACGCTGCTGGGGCTCGGCCGCTTCAAAAAAGAGGCCGGGCGCTGGGAGGGCGATCCCACGCAGCGATACGGGTGTGGCGTGGCGCTGGGCGGTGATGTTGTGCGATGCGCCTGCGGTTATGGGAGAGGAAGGGGCGGCAGCGACGCAGGGGCCCAGGCGTCAAGGCTGGGTGAAGGAGGAAAGGAGGGCTGGGCGGTTGCAAAGCAGGGGGCGCTGTGACTTGACTTGGGCAGGGTGGAGTGAAATGGTCCGTGGGGGGATTGTTAATTTGGTCACAAGTTGGGGGAAAAAGGAAAAAAGGGAGGAGTGGTAAGGAAGTGGTCTTTGGGCGAATGTGAGGAAGGGGAGGAAATGGAAGGAAATTTCTTTTTTTCTTTTTATAAATAAAATTTTCAAACTCATTTTCAAAAGGTTTTAAAATCTTCTAGCATTTGAACAAAACCACCCGTCACAGAAATAAATATGCAATAGCATGAATGCATCAACATGTTTCTATTCTTGTATTTTCTTTTAATTTCATAAAAGAAATATTATTTCCTAAATTTGAAATGCACATATAATTGCATATTTAAATCAAATTTACTATTTTAAAAAAAATTTAAATTTTAGGGTGTTACAATTCTACCCCCTTAAGATGAATCTCGTCCTCGAGATTCGGGTGACGTCGACTGAGAGATAGGGATACTCCGTCTTTGGATTCTCCTTTACTACCTCGTGTAGTCCCATCGTCTTGATGAGGATCCCACTTTACCTTGCATATCTGTTGATCTTACTCCAAACGATACTCAGGTAACTCCAATCACTAGGCCCACCTTTCCTTTTGAGTCCACAATACCAATTCTTTTTCTTAAAATACCCACCTTTCAACGAAAATTCCTTACTTTATTGATCAGAAGGAAATTCTTCCACCAATCTTCAAAACATGAATGATTCTGGTTAAGTTGCTCGAACTTGGAATACAATTCTTGATCCTTGGTGTCATCCGAACCTTCTTAGCACCACTCCCATTGCTAAGGGCATCGGTCATGACTTTTGCTTCTCCAAGTGATAGCACTTTTCCAAGTCATAATCAATTTTCCTTCCAACGAGGATATCACCAATTCAAGACCAACTTAGCGAAGATGTCCTGTAGATTCTTGATCCAAACTAACTTAAAAGCTTCTCTAGTAGCTCTACCAAAATCTTAATGATCTCGGATAAACCTTCGTTGAACCTTTAACCAAACCTCATTGAGACTCGAGTTTCTCTCACATCTTTGGATACCACCACGCTTCATTGCGCAAACAAGAACGTAGGACACTTTGACTTGCAAATTCTTCACTTGGCTACCCCCTTAAGAAAAGATGAACTAGGGGACACCAAAGTATAGCTTGCATCTCCTTTTAGATGAGCTAACTTGTATCAAGATGTTCTGACATCCCAACGATACTCTTGTGTAAGGGCAAGAAAAACCTTCCACAACCTCCTTATATAACACTTTTCCAAATTCTGCAGTTAACTTGGTTGAAAACAGTAAACAACAGAAACTACTCCAGATTCCAAACAGCACAGATGCAACGTCTTGTGATTTTCGTATCTCCATAACCAAAATAGCTATCACACTGATTCTTACGCTCAGAGAAAGATATTGAAGCCTACTATTGTCCAGAATTTTCTCATCATTTTTGGTTGTCCAAGAATAGAGATATAAGCCGAAGAGTGCAGATCGCTCCCGAAAAGACAGGATAGGAAAAAGCAGAAAAAACCAAGACCCGACTATTTATTTCATTAATCCTTATGCCTTAGGCCTATTACTATCTGAAATTGTGGGAACACCCAACAAGATCATTGCAATCATTACAAAGATTCAAAACGACCATAAGCATAATGACAACTCAACAAACAATAAAGATGCACAATTCAATCATTAACTCATCTTGCGATACTATCGTTCTCATTGCTCCAGGGATAACAATCCTAAGACTTATATTCAGAGAACGTAAGAAGGTGGTGAGGAGTAGTTCTAAAAGCATATCAAATCAAGGAGTGAAGATGAGAACAAAGTCTTTAAAATAAGCACCAAGGTAGAGACGAATAGCAAAGATAAAGATATAGTAGAGAAGAAAATATCAAGGTTCATAGAGCAAGGGTTTTTGCAAAGAACTTATAAACCTTAAAACGACCGATTTCTACTAGGCTTGCGTCCTCTGATCAATCTTGCTTTGATACTTTTTTGTCACACCTAATTTTAAGGATAAAATTGAATGCACTAAACTCATGTGTGCCCGAGGATCATCACACACATAAGTTGACAAATTATAAAAAGTATCATCACGGTGTATCTTACATAACGAATAATAGCATCACATTGACTTACATAACACGGTGGAAGATAAAAAGATAACTCTCTCGTGGAACTCCATCACGGGACGGGTCATTGGTTGACCACAAGCCTAATAATCCTAGGAAACTCCTTATATCCGTTGTCATCTGTTACCCATCCGGGATTTTTATCCAAATATTGAAAATTAAACAAGCGTAAGTACGCCCCCGCACTCAACAAGATAACATGGGGTTCATGAGGCTCAAAAAGGATGACCTTTGGTTTATCTGCAGTTAGCACTTTTAGTAGATTCAAGATTTTATCCTCATCTATTATTAAGTTATGCTTAAGCTCCCTTTTAAACCCACGTGATCATATATCCGATCCAATAGAGTCATGTGACATCATCATAATCATCTCGTATAAACAACATTATAAGTAGCCATCTATTCGTGAGTTTTCCGGGCCGCTTCGTGACCGTGAGCACAATTTGTTATATAGATTTGTTACCCTCTGCAGAGGTGGTGCACATTCACCGCGAGTCGTGATCCCCATATGCCCGGGTTAATTACTCCCATGTTACTTCCAAGGTGAGCGGGCAGGGTACACTATGAAGCCATTTCATAGGTTTCTCTAACAAGTTAGGGCCGCTAGGTTTCCTTGGCAGGCAGATGTAGGAACCCCCCTTTCCTATGGCACATATCCATCGCGGCTATACACATAGGAACAGAGGCAGTCCTATACCCAACGTGGCAAGCCCTATTTGCGCCATAAAGGTAACCTCTAACAAGCTAGAAAATGTCCTATTACTGAGCTAAAGTCAGAGCCATATGACCCTCACGGTTGCACTGTCAGTCCCAGCTTTTGCCGACAGATAAGTCCTTATGGAGGGCCGAGAGCAACATGAACAAAGGTCATTTGCACTTTCGCCCTATGGAACAGTTGTTATAAATCATGTTACTCACTTTGTTCCATAGTATCATTCATCAACATGTATGTCAAGTTCAGTTAGAGCACTAGCAATCTACCCATATGCATTTAACCCATAGGAGACAAGGAACAGGATAAACAATCACTAGGATATCCTTACGGGTATCAAAATTAGACACATGCAAATGAGTAATTGATTAAGGTGAATAGGACATCAAGGAAGGCCCATGCTATACTTGCCTTGGTTCACAAACTCGTGCTGGTCCTGCTGGTCGTCGAAGAGTTCTTGGTCTCCAACGTTTTCCTCACCGTCTGAACGCGACCAACACGGCAACATACAACATTCCAAAAGCATTCATGCAAAGCAAACATTCCTATCATTAGAACAGTACACCAACAGTATTGAAATCAAGATAAAATGTTTGCAAAACTAATCTATGTTTTGCTACGATCACGTCAACGCGAAGTTCACGAAAAACGGAGCTAAAATGCGAAAGTTATGATTTAAACGGGTTTTCCTATAGCCATATATTTAATTAAATCTAATCATGAAATTAAAAAGTTCCAAACTTGACTAACAGTAGTTCTAACATGTAGCTTATGAAATTACGAAGCTAACGCGATTTGAATGGATCAATTCGGAGCTAAAACGACAATTTTATAAGTTTAAAGCAGTTCAAATGGCATTTACGTAAATCTTGAAAGCGTACTTTAGACTAAACCAAAGTGAACTATACGCTTTCAAAACGAGAATGCGTACTCGAGGAAATACGCTAAGGACGGCGGGTTCTATTACGCAAAACAGGAGGCTCTTTAGCAAATCTACCCACGAAGGGGTATCGCCAACAGTGGCCGTCGGATTAGAAATGGGACGGTCAAGAACGGATCTGGGGGTTATTGGCGAACAAAGGGCTCGGCGAGGCTCAGCCATGGCGATGATGGCCAAGAACACGCCGGCGAAGCTTCGGTTAGGGGGCTAGGGTTCGCCAATCAAGAACCGAGAGCACCGGGTTTATCGGGGAAGGGGTTACTGGCTAGGCCAAAAAGGTGGCGGAGGGAAGGTTTGAGCGGCGGCCGCCATGGCCGACGGCCAAGAGCTTCCCGGCCGCACGCAAAACGGCCATTCAAGCCATCAAACGCCAAGGTGAAGGACAGGGAGAGAGAGGAGAGCATGGGGGTCTCACCGCGGGGAAGAAATGGGCCGGAGATGGCTCGGGGAAGGCGGTCCACGGCGGTTCCAAACTCGGTGGACGGCGGGGCTTCTCCGAGCGACGGTGGCGGCCTCCGAAGCGTGAGCGAGGGCGAAATTGGAGCGGAGAGCGAGAGAGGAACGCGCGGGGGCTCGGCTTCGCTTAAAAAGAGGCCGGGGCGCGGGGAGGGCGATCCCACGACCTTGACGACGTATGTGGCGGCGATTCTGGTGACGCAGCACTTGATTCTGCGGGAGGAGAAAAGTAACTTGGATGCGACGCAGGCCCAGGCGTCAGCCGGGTGAAGTCAAGGAGGAAGGGGGAGGCGGGCGGTTGTTAAAGAAGGGTGTGCTTGGGCGACTTGGGCCAAAGGTGGAGTCATTTGGCGTCATGGTCAAGTAAGGGCTGCTGGTCAGCTGGTCGGGAAAAGGAAAAAAAGGAGGCCAGTCAATGAAGAACAGTGGTCTTTGGGCGAATGTGAGGAAGGGGAGGAAATGGAAGGAAATTTCTTTTTTTCTTTTTATAAATAAAATTTTCAAACTCATTTTCAAAAGGTTTTAAAATCTTCTAGCATTTGAACAAAACCACCCGTCACAGAAATAAATATGCAATAGCATGAATGCATCAACATGTTTCTATTCTTGTATTTTCTTTTAATTTCATAAAAGAAATATTATTTCCTAAATTTGAAATGCACATATAATTGCATATTTAAATCAAATTTACTATTTTAAAAAATTTAAATTTTAGGGTGTTACAATTCTACCCCCTTAAGATGAATCTCGTCCTCGAGATTCGGGTGACGTCGACTGAGAGATAGGGATACTCCGTCTTTGGATTCTCCTTTACTACCTCGTGTAGTCCCATCGTCTTGATGAGGATCCCACTTTACCTTGCATATCTGTTGATCTTACTCCAAACGATACTCAGGTAACTCCAATCACTAGGCCCACCTTTCCTTTTGAGTCCACAATACCAATTCTTTTTCTTAAAATACCCACCTTTCAACGAAAATTCCTTACTTTATTGATCAGAAGGAAATTCTTCCACCAATCTTCAAAACATGAATGATTCTGGTTAAGTTGCTCGAACTTGGAATACAATTCTTGATCCTTGGTGTCATCCGAACCTTCTTAGCACCACTCCCATTGCTAAGGGCATCGGTCATGACTTTTGCTTCTCCAAGTGATAGCACTTTTCCAAGTCATAATCAATTTTCCTTCCAACGAGGATATCACCAATTCAAGACCAACTTAGCGAAGATGTCCTGTAGATTCTTGATCCAAACTAACTTAAAAGCTTCTCTAGTAGCTCTACCAAAATCTTAATGATCTCGGATAAACCTTCGTTGAACCTTTAACCAAACCTCATTGAGACTCTGAGTTTCTCTCACATCTTTGGATACCACCACGCCTCGCTGCTTGCAAACAAGAACGTAGGACACTTGACTTGCAAATTCTTCACTTGGCTACCCCCTTAAGAAAAGATGAACTAGGGGACACCAAAGTATAGCTTGCATCTCCTTTTAGATGAGCTAACTTGTATCAAGATGTTTCGACATCCCAACGATACTCTTGTGTAAGGGCAAGAAAAACCTTCCACAACCTCCTTATATAACACTTTTCCAAATTCTGCAGATTAACTTGGTTGAAAACAGAGAAACAAATGAAACTACTCCAGATTCCAAACAGCACAGATGCAACGTCTTGTGATTTTCGTATCTCCATAACCAAAATAGCTATCACACTGATTCTTACGCTCAGAGAAAGATATTGAAGCCTACTATTGTCCAGAATTTTCTCATCATTTTTGGTTGTCCAAGAATAGAGATATAAGTCGAAGAGTGCAGTTTGCTCCGAAAAAGACAGGATAGGAAAAACAGATAAAAACCAAGACCCGACTATTTATTTCATTAATCCTTATGCCTTAGGCCTATTACTATCTCTGAAATTGTGGGAACACCCAACAAGATCATTGCAATCATTACAAAGATTCAAAACGACCATAAGCATAATGACAACTCAACAAACAATAAAGATGCACAATTCAATCATTAACTCATCTTGCGATACTATCGTTCTCATTGCTCCGAGGGATAACAATCCTAAGACTTATATTAGGAGAGAACGTAAGAAGGTGGTGAGGAGTAGTTCTAAAAGCATATCAAATCAAGGAGTGAAGATGAGAACAAAGTCTTTAAAATAAGCACCAAGGTAGAGACGAATAGCAAAGATAAAGATATAGTAGAGAAGAAAATATCAAGGTTCATAGAGCAAGGGTTTTTGCAAGCAACTTATAAACCTTAAACGACCGGCTTTCTACTAGGCTTTGCGTCCTCTGATCAATCTTTGCTTTGATACCATTTTGTCACACCTAATTTTAAGGATAAAATTGAATGCACTAAACTCATGTGTGCCTGAGGATCATCACACACATAAGTTGACAAATTATAAAAAGTATCATCACGATTGTATCTTACATAACGAATAATAGCATCACATTGACTTACATAACACAAATGGAAGATAAAAGATAACTCTCTCGTGGAACTCCATCACGGGGACGGTCATTTGGTTGACCACAAGCCTAATAATCCTCGTGAAACTCCTTATATCCGTTGTCATCTGTTACCCATCCGGGATTTTTATCCAAATATTGAAAATTAAACAAGCGTAAGCACGTCCCGTACTCAACAAGATAACATGGGGTTCATGAGGCTCAAAAGGATGACCTTTGGTTTACTGCAGTTAGCACTTTTAGTAGATTCAAGATTTTATCCTCATCTATTATTAAGTTATGCTTAAGCTCCTTTTAAACCCACGTGATCATATATCCGATCCAATAGAGTCATGTGACATCATCATAATCATCTCGTATAAACAACATTATAAGTAGCCATCTATTCTGTGAGTTTTCCGGACGCTCGTGACAGTGAAAGCACTTTGTTATAACAGTTTGTTACCCTCTGCAGAGGTGGTGCACATTCACCATGAGTCGTGATCCCCATATGCGGGTTAATTACTCCCATGTTACTTCCAAGGTGAGCAGGCAGGTACACTATGAAGCCATTTCATAGGTTTCTCTAACAAGTTAGGGCCGCTAGGTTTCCTTTTGTGCGAGATGTAGGAACCCCTTTCCTATGGCACATATCCATCACAGTGGCTATACACATAGGAGCAGAGGCGGTCCCTATACCCAACGTGGCAAGCCCTATTTGCGCCATAAAGGTAACCTCTAACAAGCTAGAAAATGTCCTATTCTTGAGCTAAAGTCGAGCCATATGACCCTCACGGTTGCTTTGTCGGCCCCAGCTTTTTGCCGGCAGATAAGTCCTTATGGAGGGCCGAGAGCAACATGAACAAAGGTCATTTGCACTTTTCGCCCTATGGAACAGTTGTTATAAATCATGTTACTCACTTTGTTCCATAGTATCATTCATCAACATGTATGTCAAGTTCGGTTAGAGCACTAGCAATCTACCCATATGCATTTAACCCATAGGAGACAAAGGAGCAGGATAAACAATCACTAGGATATCCTTACGGGTATCAAAATTAGACACATGCAAATGAGTAATTGATTAAGGTGAATAGGACATCAAGGAAGGCCCATGCTATACTTGCCTTGGTTCACAAACTCGTGCTGGTCCGCTTTGGTCGTCAAGAGTTCTTGGTCTCCAACGTTTTCCTCACCGTCTGAACGCGACCAACACGGCAACATACAACATTCCAAAAGCATTCATGCAAAGCAAACATTCCTATCATTAGAACAGTACACCAACAGTATTGAAATCAAGATAAAATGTTTGCAAAACTAATCTACGTTTTGCTACGATCACGTCAACGCGAAGTTCACGAAAAACGGAGCTAAAATGCGAAAGTTATGATTTAAACGGGTTTTCCTATAGCCATATATTTAATTAAATCTAATCATGAAATTAAAAAGTTCCAAACTTGACTAACAGTAGTTCTAACATGTAGCTTATGAAATTACGAAGCTAACGCGATTTGAATGGATCAATTCGGAGCTAAAACGACAATTTTATAAGCGAAACAGTTCAAATGGCATTTCTGTAAATACTGAAAGCGTACTTTAGACTAAACCAGTGAACTATACGCTTTCAAAACGAGAATGCGTACTCGAGGAAATACGCTAAGGACGGCGGGTTCTATTACGCGAAAACAGGAGGGCTCTTTAGCAAATCTACCCACGAAGGGGTATCGGCCAACGGTGGCCGTCGGATTAGAAATGGACGGATAAAGAGCGGATCTGGGGTTCGGCCGGCGGAAACGAAGGGCTCGGCGAGGCCAAGCCATGGCCGACGGCCAAGAAACCCAGCGAAGCTTCGGTTAGGGGCTAGGGTTCGCCAATCAAGAACCGAGAGCACCGGGTTTTATCGGGAAGGGGATTCTGGCTAGGCCAAAAAAGGTGGCGGAGGGGAAGGTTGGGCGGCGGCCGCCATGGCCGACGGCCAAGAGCTTCCCGCCGACGCCAAAACGGCCATTCAAGCCATCAAACGCCAAGGTGAAGGACAGGGAGAGAGAGAGAGCATGGGGGTCTCACATGGGAAGAAATGGGCCGGAGATGGCTCGGGAAGGCGGTCCACGGCGGTTCCAAACTCGGTGGGCGGGCGGGCTTCTCCAGCGAGCAGTGGCGGCCTCCAAGCGTGAGCGAGGGCGAAATGGAGCGGAGAGCGAGAGAGGACGCTTGCTGGGGCTCGGCCGCTTAAAAAGAGGTCAGGGGGCGGGGAGGGCGATCCACGACGCTGACGACGGGCGCGGGCATGGCGGTTATGGTTGACGCAGCGGGCTTGATTTCGATGGGAGGAAAAGGGTGACCGACGCAAGGCTGGCCAGGCGTCAGCCAATTTGAAGGAGGAAAGGGAGGCTTGGCGGTTGCAGAGAGTGCTGTGACTTGGGCCGAAATTTGTCATTCATTGTGTGGCGGGGAGTTCTTTGGGCTGGTCATGTGGGCTGGGCAAGAAAAAGGAGGCGAAATTGGTGGGGTAGTCTTTGGGCGAATGTGAGGAAGGGGAGGAAATGGAAGGAAATTTCTTTTTTTCTTTTTATAAATAAAATTTTCAAACTCATTTTCAAAAGGTTTTAAAATCTTCTAGCATTTGAACAAAACCACCCGTCACAAAAATAAATATGCAATAGCATGAATGCATCAACATGTTTCTATTCTTGTATTTTCTTTTAATTTCATAAAAGAAATATTATTTCCTAAATTTGAAATGCACATATAATTGCATATTTAAATCAAATTTACTATTTTAAAAAAAATTTAAATTTTAGGGTGTTACATTTGGTCAGGTTGATAGGATAGATAGACGTACTATGCAGTGTTTTTCTAAACGCTAAACGGTAAACAGTCAGTCACCTACTGTTTAGCTATTATTCAAGCTAAACAGTCCATTAAACAGGCTAAATAGCCAATTAAACAGGATAAACGGATGATTAAATAGAAACGACGTACCATAGTGTAGCGTTTACACGGTAGTGTTTAAACGGGCTAAATGACTATTTAGGTGAACAGTGCAAATATGTTGCTAATGCGGTTATATAGTGCTACTTGATGAGATTAACATTGCATATACATTAGGATTAAGTGGCGTAGCGAGAATTAAGTGAAACCTTTGCAAAAATACTAAGTCAGTGCTAAAGGTATTGGTCATCTCGGGGAGACCTATTAGAGCTAGCCATTTGAAAAGGTTTGAGAAAAGGAGCTCGGTGGGAGCTATTTTTAACCCGAAGCTCTCCAGGTTAGATCACTGCCCAGCCTCTGTTTTTTAGCATGGCAACCTTCACTTCCGGTGGCACCAAAGAGGTGACCACTGAAGTTTAGGCACAGTACACAGGTACACGCGAGAAAATGTTTGAAATTCGGCACCAAAGCTCTCTGGTGACAGCACCGGAGGGGGGGGGGGGCTCAGACACTCGTGGTATCTGCGCTACCGGATAAGTTTGTGACGGGCTGCATCACTGCTAAGCTGTCCCAAACTTGGACCGACTTTGCTACTTCTCTGAAACATAAGAGACAGGAGTTTGGCATTGCTGACCTCATTGGCTCTTTGAATGTTGAAGAGAAGGCGAGAGCTAAGGACATCCATGGCAAAAAAATTGTTGAGAGAAATTCTAGTGCCCATGTGGTGCAGAAAAATCCTCAAAATTCCCACAAAAAGAAATTCAAGCAAGAGTTCAAACAAAAGAACATGGTACCTTTTAATAATAAGAAGGAGAACAAGGAAAAGGGAAATGTGGCAAGCCCAGGCATTATGCTATGGAGTGCAAGGAGAGCAAGTGGAAGCCCAAAGAAATATGCAAACATGGTTGAAGCTGATGAAGGAACATCGGGGTATGGTCGTAATTTATTGCATACAATTCTTTCAGTTTGTCATTCACCTGATTGGAGGGTTGACACAGGAGCTAATATTCATTTGTGTGCTGATATTTCTTTGTTTTCTTCTTATCACGCCAGGAGATGCTCCTCCTTGTTGATGGGGAATGGAGCGCGTGCGACTGTTCATGGTGTTGGTACGGTCGATTTGAATCTTATTTCGGGAAAGACCGTGCAAGTGAAGAACGTATAGCATGTCCCCTCATTAAGAAAGAATTTAATTAGTGGTTCGTTGATGTGTCGAGATGGCCATAAACTTATGTTTGAATCTAATAAGGGCATACTTTCTAAGTATGGAACCTTTGTGGGTAAAGTCTATGAGAACGAAGGCTTATTCGGCTTGTCCTTAACTGATGCATGTGTTAAGCCTCTGAACAATCTGAGCTGTGATATTGAATTAAATGTTTGGCATTCATATTTTTGTCATATAAATTTTGGTTGCATGACTCTCTTAGCTGGTATGAATTTAACCCTGAGATTTGATTTGGTCAAAGGTTATAAATGCCATGTATGTGTGCAATCGATGAAGTCATGTTTCTTGGTCCTTTGTTGATGTTCCTATTTTGTCTTTTCATATCCTAACTGTTATCTTTATGTTTTTGAAAATTGATCAGTTTTTGGTTTTCGATGAATCTCATTTTTATTCCTGTTTCCAGCCTAAAAGCCCTAGTTTAGTTTTGGATAATTGATGAAACCTAAGTGTACTAACCTTTGGCTCTAAGTGAATATGAGATAGGTTAGTACACATCAAGTGGTGGAGCATGATGAAGTCCATGGTGGTGGTGGTGGACATGTGATGATGATCAAGCTCCAAACTTAGAAAAGAAGAAAGAGAAAAACAAAATGGGCTTAAGCAAAGGTATATTTGATAGGGCTATTTTGTTTTGCCACTCAAGACACCAAGTGGGTGTGAGTGGGTTTAGGATAGATAGCCGTACTATGAAAAGGGGAGAAATTCTTTGTGAAATGCGGTTATCAAAGTGTCACTAAATGTTCTAACTCATTGCATATGCATTTAAATTCTAGTGAGTGCTAACACCCTTGAAAATGCTTTGGAAAAATGCTAACACACGTACACAATGATGATACACTTTGTGGTTAGCACTTGGGAGCAAGGGTGAAGAAGTTGGAGATGAGAAATGGTCACTCTGGAGTGACCGGACGCGTCCTGTGTTTGACCCGTGGCTCGGTCAGAGGCACCGGGATGACCGGACTCTGGCTCGAGTCAGTGACAGACGTCTTTGGGAACACACATTCTAGGTCAGTCGGTGTGATGGGGCAACAGCGTGAAACGGTGTAGTGAGGACCGAACTTCGGTGGTGTGTCCGATCATGGTTGACTGGACGCATCCGTCCACGAAATTGACGCTCTGGATCCTCTCTGTTTCGCACCAGACTCAGGAGGGCGCGAGTCCGGTCGTCTTGCATCGCGTCTGATCATGGTTGGCTGAGTGCATGGGCGCACGTGATCGGACGCAGGACTGGTGCGTCCGATCTTAACTTAGCTGTTGGCGCGTGGCTTGGTAGCCGTTGGGATCGTGCGGTCGAGGTTGAACGCGGTGGACACGTGGCGCGCATCCAGCAACCGGATGCTAGTACCGGCAGGTCCGGTCGATCCAGCAGTGAGTCCGGTAGCCTCACAGTTTGCCCAGTGAAGGGGTATAACAACTCTATTTGTTTGGGGCTCTATAAATAGAGCTTGTCCGGCTTGGGCTCACTCTCTTGGCCATTTCTATTGAGAATACAACCTTGTGAGCCTAGCCATTCCTCTCTCACTCATCTTGCTTGATTGATTCATCATTTGGTGAGATTGGAGAGCATCTAAGTGCATTGCATTGAGTGATTGCATGTAGAGGCACTTAGTGATTGTGTTTCGTTGTGGATTTCTCTTGTTACTCTTGGTGTTTGCCGACACCTAGACGGCTTGGAGCAGCGAGGATCGTTGAGCGGAGGGTGGTGTTTGTCTCCGGCTCCGATCGGTGGATTGTGAGGGGTTCTTGTGCCTTCCCCGTGGGAGATCACGGAAGACAACTCTAGTGGATTGCGCGTGGCTTGTGGATCCTCATCTTGTATTCGTTGTGCGGCACCCAGTTGCGGGTTAGGCGTATGATGCCTATTAGTGCGTGAGCCTCCAGGTGAGTGAATCGCCACAACGGGGACTAGCTTGTCGGCAAGCAAGTGAACCTCAGAGGAAAAATCTTTGTGTTATCTTGTCTCCGTGAATTTCATTGGTGTTGATTGATTGATCATCTATTGTCTCTTGCCACGACCGTATAATCACCCTACCACTCTCTCTTGTATTTACTTTCATAGTTATCTTGTGTAGAGCTTGTGGTAGCCTTGCTAGTTGAGCAGCTTAGTTTAATTAGTTGTAATTAGCTTTCTTGCTAGCTCTCTAGTGCAGCTTAGTAGAGACATAGCCTTTGTATGCCATAGTAATCATAGCAACTAGAATTGTAGATAGGTGGCTTGTCTTTTGATTAGAGCTAGAGCAAAATGCATTATCACCTTTTAGTTGTTTAACCGGTTGCTCTAGTGGTTTGTAGAATTTCAAAATAAGCTATTCACCCCTCTCTAGCTATTTAGGACCTTTCACAGCCTTTCTAATTTTGATTTAGTTTTTGTAATAAAATGTAAAAGTGGAAATAGGATAGGGTTCATCCTAACAGATCCTGTTCATTTTCATCCCTAAGTGTGATGGCCTTGGTAGATGAATTTGTGTAGATGGAGAATTTTGAAAGGATAGACAAAACTTGTGTGATGATGCAAGTGTTTTCATTCATTTAGTTATGAGTTCTCTGATCCGATGGCTCTGGATTGTGTAATTAAATTGTATTATAAATTGATAGATCAAATGCATTGTAAGCAAACTGAGCGAGCTCAGCTAGTTGGGTTACTTGTAGAAGATCCTGCTCATATTAATTTAATAACATTATTCTTTTAGTAGTAGACGTCGTGCTCGTCCATATCGTAAATTGTGTACACTGTATGAATTGTAGTACGCATTGTATTATTTTCTCTAGCTACCGTAATGGTTTGTTGTAGCACCCGGTTTCAAGAACAAAACCAGATACACACCATATGTGAGCCCAGGAAGTCAAATCTCACATATAGCTACAAATAAGGGTAATATCAATAGACAATGCTTAAATACATAACGTATTAGTATAAAGAGTTTAACCTCAGAGTATAGACAGCGGAAAGACAACTCCGATCTTCAGGCGAAGACTCCAGTTCCACAGGGACAACTGACTGGTTGATCACAAGCCTAATTCCTCCAAATTCTAGCAATCTGGTACCCATCCGGGATTTTTATCCAAATAATTGAAAATAAAGCAAGCGTAAGTACATATCGTACTCAACAAATATAACATGGGGTTCATGAGGCTCAAAAGGCTGACACTGGTTTAACTGCGATTAGCTTTTAATGAGTCATGATTTTAGCATAGGAGTAGCATCAAGTTTACCTCAAGCCCATAAACACATGATCAGGTAAACATGAATAATGAATAGCATAAACAGTAATCATTAGTGAGCATCTTCATCATCATTAACCATTAGTGATCATCTATTCCGTAAGGGTTCCAAGGCCGCTCGTGACCGTGAGCACGGCTGATATACCAGTTTACACTCTGCAGAGGTTGTACACTTTCACTGTGAGTCGTGATTTACCCTTTCGCCCGAGGCGGCCAACCTCTTGACCCACTACCAAGGAAGGTCGGCAGGGTTCACTATGAAGCCTTTCAAAGGTTCGTCTAACAAGTTAGGGCCGCTAGGTTTCTGTGGCCTGTGAATGTAGAGCTCCCCTTCCTAAGCAGTAACAATGACGCTGTGAGCCTATACAATCGATTTTGACAGAGGCCGCACTATATCCAACCCGGAACACACCCCTCTTGCGCCATAAAGGTAACCACTAACAAGCTAGAAAAGGTCCTCATACTGAGCTAAAGCCAGAGCCATGTAGCCCTCACAGCTGTACTGTAAGTCCCGGATGATCACTTACAGATAAGTCCTTAGGGAGAGGAATCTAGAGCACCATAAAATAGCCCAATGCTCTAGCCCCTGATTCCATGTTGCTAAAAAAACATCTTTTAATGTTTATTGCATATACCATTAGTCAAGTTACAAGATCATGGTTATAATTGAGCACTAGCAAAGCTACCAAATGCAATAACCCAAAGGTATCAAGGTACAAGTACAAAAGACTAGGATATCCTTAGTGGCAGTCAAGGTAGACACATGCAGTATGATAAGTGATTAATGGTGTATAGGACAACAAGAAAGATCCCATGCTATACTTGCCTTAAACACTTGCTCCACTCTTACACCATTAGCTTTCGGTCATCACCTTCTGATCTTCAGTGCCGACAAATGGTTCTCGTCTACTCGTATCAAGCACCACACATTGGCAACAATAAAAACAACTAAGAACAGTACACCACACAAGATAACACAATGCACTAAAAGAGAGCTAGGCGCTATGACCACAAGACCACAAGAACCACCGATAACGAAACTATCGTTAAAAAGAAACGACTATTGGGAGTTTTATATTATAAAAAAAACAACTACGAGCTTGATTTATTTTAGTTAACAAAACCATGGAAAAAATTATTAGTTTAGATTAGTCAAATCATCTTTTAATTCAAAAGTCGAGTTATGACCGGTCATATTTTATTAATAAATACGGCCGTCTAATTTAAGTCATATTAAACTTTAAATTTGCGAAGATGAAATAACACATGAAAATATCTATTCAAATTATACGTGACGCATGTTTGAGCTAACAAAACTATAATTACAAACATATATATTAATATTAATCAAATTAGAGTTTATTTAAGAAAGATCGACATTTAGCTACGTTGTTTTTAATTACAAAATTGGTTGCATATATATATATATTAATCAATTTAATATTCAACTATATATAGAAAACATGTGACATGAAAACATTGATAGTACTGCGTAGAGCGTGTTGATACGAACCTAACACAACTTGATTTATTTTAATTAAGAAAATCATATGAATGACATTAATTCAGATTAGTCACATCATATTTTAATCCAAAATCAAGTTAGAACTAGTCATATTTTATTTATATAAACATGTATTATATTATTTAATTCATTTAAACTTTACTCAGCAAAAATAAATAAATAAATAAATAAACATGTGAGAGCATCCACTCTAATTGTATATGACACGTGTTTTAAACTAAGTAAATCATTAATACTAATATTTATGTATAAAATGCTCAAGTGTAACACCGGCCTACATTGCTTTTTAAATTGGAAAACTAATTACATGCATTTGATCAAATTAATACTTAACTTAGTAAGGTCTTAAATACGTGACATGAAGAACATTACCACTATCTCACAGAGCATGTCGCTACGAAACTAACACTACGAGAGCGACTTGGAGCAGAGGTAATATAGGTATACGCGAACGTGAGAGCGGATATCTGAGAGCGAAAGGAACAGACGGAAAAGCTCACCGGCGATTGACGATGGCAGAAATTAACAACGCTCGATGGCGACCAAATTGACGTCACTGATCTTGGGGAAGATGGACAGTTCAACGACAGCTTTGCAATGTACTGTACATGTGGCATCACGGAGAAGCTCAAGAGTGGTTGCGGCCTCCACAGCCATAAAAGTGCATCGGCAGCCAGCGAAAACGTGCACGACGACGCCGTGGCATCGGAAGACGGAAAGCTTGGTGGCAAGACATATGCATAGCATGCCTAGCGTGGCTTCGTTCATGCATGGCCGGCTGCTGCTCAAAGTCCAGAAGACATGCATCGTGATCTTGCATGAGTAGCTGGCTCATTTGATTTTGAATAAGACGACTTAGTGCTCCTGTAAGATGGATATTGAATTATTGATGCCCGTGAGGAAACAACAGCAGTGGGCCACGGTGATTATCGGCATAGGACTCAGCTAGCTGCGAGGCCATGTCAGAGGATGATGCAAAGCGGTGGCAAAGGAAAGTAGATGGTTGCGCGATTTACTTGCCAGAGGTGCGCCAAGGACGAGCAGCGGCGTCGGGGAGATGAAAGTGTCGACGGATTCATCCCCTCGGCAGCGGTGTAGCGAACGGCGGTGAAGCAGCTGGTGGTGCCAGCGGCGGCGACGACGACGGCGAGAGAAAGAGAAGAAAAATATAATTTACTACACAAGGGATTTTCCAAACTAGGGGCTCCCCTTACGGTAGTTTTGGTGTACTTTGCCCAAGGGGTTGGTTGATATATATAGGAAAAAAAACTCCCCACATCCACGTCAACTAGCGATATGGCACTAATTGATGTTACACCCTCCATATTTACTAATGGGCCTAAATAATCATTAAAGCCCATTAGTAAACAAATGCATGGGCCTTTAGGATTTATTAGGATTATTGCACATGGGCTTTGAGCGTTGGGAAAAAAATGAGATATTTATTATTTTCGGAATTAATTAATTTTATGGATAAAATAATTCTAGAAAAGTCCAGAATTAATATTTAAGCCACGAAAAATACTCCGAGACCTCCGAAAATTTGGGGAAAATTCTCAGAGACACTTTGGAACATGATGAACCCAAATAAAGTATTTGGAGCTCATAAAAAGATTGTTGGGAACTTGGAACATAAAGATTAAGGTGAAGGAGGTAGGAATTAAATTCCAGAAAGAAGCTGAAAAATTCCTAGGGATAGATATTCGTCTCCTAAACGTATAAAAACACACATTTTGCACATAGAAACACGAGGTGCGACCGGCATGAATGCAGCAAACACGTTTCTACCCAATGATAAATTTTAAATTAATGAAATTTTTTTTCCCTATGTTTTCATGAGCACATAATTCCAAATTAAATCATTTTAGCTCTATTTCCAAAAATTCAAAATTTGGGGTGTTACATTTGTAGTTAGCCAGTAGGGATACGCTAGCTGTTAATGGTGTCGGCATACACTTTGCACCAATATCACTTTTTGTACTCCTCAAAAAAAATATCACTTTTTGTACCTTTAGAGATTTATCGAGTTGGCCAGCAAGAGCTCGCAACAATGTGCTTTTTCCACATCCAGGAGGTCCTAATAGAAGAGTCAATCTGCAAGGATATTGAGATAACTTCAGACTACAAGCACTAGTGGAAACGTGAATTTCCTTGACGGTGTAGTTACCGATGGAGAAAACAGAAACACCGCCAGGAAAATTAAAAACCAATTTTCCTAACGGTGCACCGTGAGGGATAGAGCGACATGGAAATAAACAAATGTCTGATGGTGCACTGTTAGGGAAATTGATTTTGATTTTCGTGTCGGTGCTGAACCAATAGGACAATTAAAAACCGTCAGGGATAGGGATACATTAAAATCATATTGTCATGCAAGTTTGTAAATTTTCCTAACCATGTCTAGAAATTATTACATTTATTATATGATAGTTTAACAAATAATTGCAATAATAACTAAATTTGATCAGAAAATTTCCGCAAATTGCCATAACAACATATTTTGGGTCAGTAAACATTCTATAAAAATTCAAGCAATTTTAATAAAGTGGGATTATACATCCTTCACAAATAGAAACATCTCTCACTTAGTCATATAACTATGTGCGAGACGTATGTATCCATTTATGAACAATGCATAGTACAATATTGTTAAATTCATTCAAAATTTTCATGGAATGATTATACACCAAAATCATATTGTCATGCAAGTTTGTAGATTTTCCTAACCAAGTCTAGATATTATTTAATTTATTATATTATAATTTAATAAATAATTACAATAATAACTAAATTTGACCAGAAAATTTGTTTGGCAAGCATATATGCCCAAAATATGATCCCATGTAAATTTTGAGATTTTTTCAGACCTTTTAGGTATTATTAGAATTATTTTATGATTATTCAATTAATTTTTCTGTGGTGCTATTAGTAAACTGACAAGACAAGATGTTAATTACCCTAACAGTTTATGCAATAACCGTAAAAAAAATCGAAACTGTTAGGGAATTAGGAATTTTTGTGTTGGTTATGTGCACTCATAGGTTAATTAGGAATTTTCTTGTTGGTTATTTATTTTACCTATGTGTTTTCCAGGAACCGTCAAGATAATAATAATTTCCCTGCGTGTTTTCTAGAAACCGTCAAGATAATTACCCTGACGGTTAATGCAATAACCGTCAAAAAAATTTGAAACCGTGAGGAAATTTCACTTTTCCAGTAGCGAAGCTATAATTACTATGATGAGCATTCTAGATATTTTTATCCTTTAATTTCCAGAAAGAAAAAAGGTGTAACTATTCTTGGTGTTGACATACCTGCAGGGTTTGATGATTCCGCTCACATCTTCTAGGATGTTTATCTTTACTTTATCAGATGTCACACCCAATTTTAAGGATAAAATTGAATGCACAAAACTCGTGTGTGCCCAGGAATCAATCACACACACAAGCTGACAAATTACATAAAGTATCATCACGGTGTCTCATACATCAGTGTTATAATAAAACTTAGTCTTATACATCACAGCGGAATAATAAAAGATGATAAAACTCTCGCGTGGCAGTCTTCACGGGGAAGGTCAACTGGTTGACCACAAGCCTAATAATCCTCCGGGAAATCCTCATACCCGTTGTTATCTGTTACCCATCCGGGATTTTTATCCAAGTAAAGAAAATAAACAAGTGTAAAGTACATTCCGTACTTAGCAAGCTAACATGGGGTTATGAAGCTCAAAAGGTTAGACTACGGTTAACTGCGCAGTTAGCATTTTAATAGGTCAAGCTTTTATTCTCAAGTATTATCAAGTTATGCTTAAACTCCCATTTAATTCCATAAGAACATATATCGGAGTCATATGTACCATATATCATCACTAAACAACTTTATAAGATCATCATCAAGTATCCAGTTATTCTGTGAGTTTTTTCGCTTTCGCCAGAATCGCGGAGCACGGCCATTATAACAGTTTGTTACCCTCTGCAGAGGTGGTGCACATTCACCATGAGTCGTGATCCCCATATGCCCGGGTTAATTACTCCCATGTCACTTCCAAGGTGAACGGGCAGGGTACACTATGAAGCCATTTCATAGGTTTCCCTAACAAGTTAGGGCCGCTAGGTTTCCTTGCAAGCAGATGTATGTAGGGACCCCCCTTTCCTATGGCACAAATCCATCGCGGCTATACTCATAGAACAGAGGCAGCCCTATACCCAAAGTGGCAAGCCCCATTTGCGCCAAAAAGGTAACCTCTAACTAGTTAGGAAAGATCCTATTACTGAGCTAAAGTCAGAGCCATATGACTCTCCCGGTTGCCTTTGTCGGTCCAGCTTTTACCCGACAGAGATAAGTCCTTATGGAGGGCAGGAGCAAAATGAACAAAGGTCATTTGCACTTTTCGCCCTATGGAACAGTTGTTATAATTCAGGTTACTCACTTTGTTCCAT
Source organism: Miscanthus lutarioriparius (assembly GCA_904845875.1). NCBI lineage: Eukaryota > Viridiplantae > Streptophyta > Magnoliopsida > Poales > Poaceae > Miscanthus > Miscanthus lutarioriparius. The sequence goes on from CAJGYO010000001.1 coordinate 109,433,144, forward strand.
AGTATCATTCATCAATATGTATATCAAGTTCAGTTAGAGCACTAGCAATCTACCCATATGCATTTAACCCATAGGAGACAAGAAACAGGATAACAATCACTAGGATGTCCTTACGGGTATCAAATTTAGACACATGCAAATGAGTAATTGCTTAAAGTGAAATAGGACAACAAGGAAGGCCCATGTTATACTTGCCTTGGTTCACAAACTCGTGCTGGTCCTGCTGGTCGTCGAAGAGTTCTTGGTCTCCAACGTTTTCCTCACCGTCTGAACGCGTCAAACACGGCAACATACAACATTCCAAAAGCATTCATGCAAAGCAAACACTCCTATCATTAGAACAGTACACCAACAGTATTGAAATAAAAATAAAATGTTTGTAAAACTAATCTACGTTTCGCTACGATCACGTCAACGCGAAGTTCACGAAAAACGGAGCTAAAATGCGAAAGTTATGATTAAAACGGGTTTTCCAATAGCCCTATATTTAATTAATTCTAATCATGAAATTAAAAAGTTCCAAACTTGACTAACAGTAGCTCCAACATGTAGCTTATGAAATTACGAAGCTAACGCGATTTGAATGGATCAATTCGGAGTTAAAACGACAATTCTATAAGTTTAAAGCAGTTGAATGGCATTTCTGTAAATCTGAAAGCGTACTTTTGACTTAAACAATGAAGTTTACGCTTTTAAACGGGTTTGCGCATTTGGAGAAATACGCTAAGGACGACGGGTTAGGGCTTAGAAAATCCGGGGACTCTTTAGCAAATTTACCCCAGAAGGGTATTCTATTTTCGGCCGATAGATCCAGATCGGACGGTTTCTTTCGGGGGTTTTGGCCCACGGAAATGACTCAAAGCGAGGCAAGCCATGGCGGCGTGAAGCATGGCGTTGTTGTTCCGGTGGCTAGGGCCACGGTTCGGAATCCGAGGCACCGGGAGAAATGGGAGGAGGAACTCGCCGAGCCATCACGGCAATAGGAGGAAGGTTGGGCGGCGGCCGCCATGGCCGACATGCCAAGAGCTCATTAGTTGATTGTGCGATACAAATCACGTAAAGCATAAAAATGAATCGCATGGGAGAGAGAGGGGGCCACATGCGAGCTCACCACGGGAGCGGAGGTGGGGACGGCGCGAGACTAAGACGCGGCACTCAATAGGCTCGGAGCGAGCAGCAAAAGAGGCAGCAGGGGGGGCTCGGCTGCTTTTTAACGAAACGGAGGACTCCCACGCGACGAGGCTGGTTGGTAGCGAGCTGCTTAGCAGGCGGTTGACAAGGATATTTTTCAACTCACAAAATAGTATTGGGAGCGAAAAAATAAGGGCATCAAAAGTTTGGCGTGATCGTGTTTCCGAAGGAATTTGAGGCAGCGGAAGCGCAGTCAAAAGCTGGCTCGGTGGCCATGCGGAAAGAAAGCAATTTGCTTTGGTGGGTCTGGCAGCGGAAGAAAAGGCTCACGGGTCAAACCGAGAAGGGAGGGATGGAAGGAAATTTTTCTTTTTCCAAACAAATTTTCCAAAAGCATTTTAAATACAAATTTCAATTAGATTTCGAACTCATTTGGAATTCGAATCAAAACCATTCATCTCAAAATAAATATGCAACAAGCATGTATGCATCACTTGAGACTAACCTTATATTTGATTTTAGTTTTTCTTAAAAATTATTTATTTCCTATATTTCAATGCTCACCAAAATTGCTTAAATAAATCAATTTGGTTATTTTAGAAAATGCAAATTTAGGGTGTTACATCAGACTTCAACCCAAATAACATGTTGAAACCCTATGGACCAAGAAAGTCTAGTAAGCACGTTTTAATGTCTCTTAAATTTGGGAAGCATGCATGTTGTCTGGGAATATGAAATACTTTATTCAGAACAAATTAGTTGCAGCTTGGTAAGAGCATCTCTAAGAGCACTCAATATTTTTCCCAAAACATGATATTTTCAACTCACAAAATAGTATTGGGAGCAATAAATAAGGGCATCTCCAAAAGTTTCCAATAATTGACTCCCAAAATATCAAAATTTTGGTCCTTTTCATGAGATTGAACAGAAGTCGATCTACGTTGGAGATGCTCTAACCTCAACGATAGGCTAGGTGTTTCATTTACATAACCAGAGGTTTTGGAAATTAATGAGAAAAACTAATACAGGGATAACTTTTGTGATTCTATAGTATTATAATTTCTGCCACATGATTCCTAGCTACCATCGTCTAAAAATGTATTTTCCACAAAGATATAAAGCAGAAGGTTAATGTGTTGGTCAATATTCTTTGATACTAGATCTAATTGGTAAACCAAATGTTTTGCCTTACTGAGTAAGCACCCTTGACGCTGTTCCACAGAGATGGCAGGTGAGTAGCACCACTGGAGTATCTGCTTTCTGCTTCCACGCAAAGTTTCTCATACCTCACCTCTATTGCCGGTGGCTTCACCCCAACCCTACCAAAACGAATCACAATGCAAAAACAGTCATGTAGTGTGTAGAGCACCACATAGGATAGGAGTACTAGCTGTAGCTAATATAAATAAGTAAACTAGTAATACTGTAGATGTTTATGCTACCGACAGGACACACGAGTAGAAAACTTGCCTTTCAATTCTTTCCTTTTGTCTCTGCAGGAACCAGAGGTTGTCATCAACAAGCAACATGTTGTCCCGTGCTTCTTCGGCAGCTCCATTTGTGTACTCTTCTGCTACCACTTCCAACTCTGTATCGTTGGAGCCTTCTTTGTTTGCAGCCCAAGATGAATTTTCATGCTGGGACGATAGACATGATGTGTGTCTTCCAGGGAATTCCATTTCAACATTGGTCGTCTCTCTCTCTCTCCGATTCGAGCCCAAGGATCATATGGTATCTTCTTCCGAGAGGACCTTGAACTAGCTTTGCATCACATACTTATAATCTGACCACCTGGATTGGGTCCCGACTCTGGGGAGATGCTCATATTTTTTTCAAATTATTTATTCAATTCAATAGTACTACACAATATGGCCGTTGACAGAATTCGCTCAATTAACAGTGGCTTTCATATCAATATCGTTGACTTTGCTTTGTGTATGAGTGCCTACTTTTATTAACTTTCTAAAAGATAGATTATAATTGGAAAAAAGTCTACTTAACCCCCTTAACTATTGGTAGTTATTTACTTCACCGCCTCACCTATAAAACCAGATATTGTATCCCTCGAAGGCTCAAACTATTAAAAACCGTCTAAATAACCCTCTGAAGCAGTTTAAAGGTGGTTTTGTTGACGTGGCATATTAAAAAGACTATATAACCCCCATAACATATTAGGGTAGACTGCATGACCCATCAACTATAAAATATGATATTATAGCCCATAAAGCATCAAGTAATGTTCAAATGACTCACCAGATAGTTCTTAGGGATTGTTTGGACACTATATCCTGCCACATTGGCCTAAACACACATGCTTTGCATGCAGGCCATTTGTTATCTCCACCTCCCTACTCTTTTTAGACTGATCCATCGCCCAACGAGCAGCATGTGAGGGAGGCAGTCGATGGGCCTGTGTGCAAGCATGTGTGCTTAGGCCAATGTAGTGGGATACAATGTCCAAACGACCCTACATGACTATCATTTGAACATTACTAGATGCTTTAAGGGTTACATTATAACATTTTATAGTTGATGGGTTATGCAGTCAACCATTGATATGCTAGGGGGTTATATAGACTTTTTAATACGTCACGTCAACAAAACCGTCTCATGGGGTTATTTAAACGGTTTTCAATAGTTTGAGGGGTAAAATATCTGGTTTTATAGGTGAGGAGGTGAGGTAGACAACCATCAATAGTTAAGGAGGTTAGGTAGACTTTTTCTTTTTCTTTTTATAAAAATATATATAGTATCGATACCACTAGTATAAAACATACAATCCTTGCTGGACCACCATTGCGGAGTAAGCTGTAACTAGCAGTGATTATGCTTTACTGTCAGATCGTCAGATCCGAACAATAATTGATGATCATCTTCGGGCCTGTTTGCTGGTTGGTGCTGGTGCTGGTTTAGGCTGACTGGTGTTGGTTTTTTGTGAGAGGAAAACACTGTTGGCTGGCTGATTTGAGCTGGCTCAAACCAGCAAGCGAACAGGCTGTTCATCGATAGTAAAGACCCTATTACTGCTGGCCCGACCCACCACAACCCATTAGTGATATATCACTATTGGTGGAAGACAAGATCCATGCGTGTGTTCCTTCACTTTGGTTTCTGCCTAGATAGAAACAAAGTACTAACAAATACTCCACCCGTTCTAAAATTATAAATCGCTTTAACTTTTTTAGTACATCCATTTTGCTATGCATCTAAATATAATAATATATCTAAGTATATAGCAAAATAGATGAACCAAAAAAGTCAAAGCGACTTATAATTTGGAATGGAGGAGTACATAGGATGGTATCAGTACTTTGGTCACTCCAGCAGTACCGTTGTTCACCCAGCACCAAATTGAAAATAAAATACTTTAACCATGTGCAGTACAAAAAAAAATGCTACGTCTTAATTTGTACTTTCTATTTTTTTGATCATACATGTAGATGCTTACGTGTATACACGTCCACTTGTTTCATATAGACATGTTATGTTATTTATATATGAGTATCAGTATCTCACGAAAGACTAATATGTAAGATCTTGAAATCGATGAAGTATCTACATACATGCACCCACACTCTACCGAATGAGTACTTTCAAAAACTTCAACAGACAGATCTTGAAATTGATAAAGTCACCGTAGATGTTTCTTGTCAAATAAGACATTGCTTACCACTAAAAAAAATAGATTTGTTAAATCTTAGAATAAATTCAAAAAATAACAAGCACCTGTATGAAGTCGCTAACTTAGAATCTAGGGACACAGATACCACCACAAGAAATCTAGTGAGCTGAGTTATATTCAGTTCACTCATATTCCCGCTATTCCAAATTATGAGACGTTTTAGTTTTTCTCGATATACTGTTTTTAATATGTATATAAAAATATTGTATACCTAAATGTTTAGAAAAAATACGTATTTAAAAAGTCAAAATTAAACGTCTTGTAATTTTTTGAATGGAGGGAGCATTTTCTCGGGTGACATGAACTAACTTATTTATTACTTTCCCAAAATTTGGTACATATAGGGAGATGCGGTTCGAATGTAGAACATGAGAGGAGAATAGTAAATAAGGCCTCTTTTGGTAGAGCTATCACCGGCTCCAGTTTCTCATACGCACGCACTGTTCACAGAAGCTCTTTTTCTTTCTTCTCTTTCCTTGAATAGTATGTGCGTTAAAGAAGCTGGAGCCGGTGGAGCTCTACCAAAGGGCCTGAATATATAGTCAAAAGCTGTGATGATAGCTTGATTTATGTCATGTTTATTAAGCTAGACTAGAAGCATGTGAGAAGAAAAAATTCACCCACTGCAACGTACAGCTATTTGCTAGCCTTATTATATACGTAACATTTAAATCACGTGCGAACTGATGCAGAACTGTCAGGTCAAATGTACAAATCAATGAAAAACTTGTATACGGTGTGATGCTTGACTATGCCTTGACGGGGGTATACGTACGTGAGTGTGACTGTTCGCTCCGGTACCACACCATCCACACGGCCTTTTGCATGTTTTGGTAACGTACATGGTTTGAAGATGGGGATTAGGAAAAATAAACCACGTGGTATTTAATTCCTCGATTACTTCTGTGTGCTCCTACTTGCATTTTTTATCTGTATGTAAAAGGCTGCACATTGGGGCACCTTTTTTTTGGGCCTCCTATGTGGCTACCATGCATTCCTCTTTTACGTTGTTCCCAAAATAGAGCCAGTATATTGGCAACCCATCCTCGCTTATTTGAGTCGGCACTAGTATAGCTTTCTCAGTGAATGTGGTTTTCCACGCCGCTTCACTTACTTTTAATGTTTATACAATAATATATGTTGCGATGTAAAATATTACTATACATATTCACCAAGGTGAGAAAGAATATTTGGCTGCTGTTGGCTTTAGAAATCCAGCTGCTTGCAATCTTCCTGTATCCTATTACAACTAGAGACTCCTTTCAAAGATTCAATGTTTATTCCCGTGAGACGCGTTAAAAAGATTGATAAATTATTTAGAAATCCTTACAAGAAAACAAAACATCAGAATGTCAATGTTGTAGACTCAATCTTAATTTGTGCCATTGCAAATAAGGTGGTGTTAGGACTGTCCTAATATCAATTTTAGGATTACTAGTAAATATGTTCCTAAGTTGCAACCGGGTATACTTATATGGTTAAATGGGTGACTTGTTTGGAGATTCATTCAACAATTGTGTCATATGTTCCAATTTAGCTTTATAATAGGGCTCCATATTGTGCGCGGACGGCGGGATCCAGGGACTAAAGTTTAGGAGGTGTCACATCGGATGTCACATTGGGTGTTTAGATACTAATCATAAAACTAATTACAGAAGCCATGACTAATTCACGAGACAAATCTATTAAGACTAACTAATCCATTATTAGCACATGTTTACTGTAGCACCACATTATCAAATAATGGACTAATTAGGCTTAATAGATTCGTCTCGCAAATTAGTCTCAATCTGTACAATTAGTTTTGTAATTAGTCTATATTTAATACTCTAAATTAGTGTCCAAATATCCGATGTGACAGGACTAAACTTAAGGAGAGGAAACCAAAGCATATTGTGATAGTGACCGTTTGATAGTTTTTTTTCTCCTGTTTCTTTCTTTAATTTTAGATTAGCAAACATGCTTGTATGTTGCAACAGAAGAAAAAAAACTATCAAACGTTCATGGGGATGACGACACGAACGGTACATATATTCTTATTCTTATCCTTTCTATAAAATTTAAATTCTACTCCTTCCATTCCAAATTATAAGATAATTAGTCTTTTCTAGATATATAACTTTTGCTATGCACTTAGATATACATTATGTCTAGACACATGGTAAAAACAATGTATTAAAAAAGCCAAAACAGAACAGAGGTAGTATAATTTATTTATGATGACCATGACATCAATAATATAAGGCAAGGAAAAAAATAGTGGGCTATAGCGGCCGGAGAGACTCAATGCTAAGCTATTTGTATTTGTGCCGCTATGCCAACTTTAACCGCTATTGTGTGCTATAGCCCCGCTAATTGCATAGCTTTAGCGTTCAAATAGTGGCGCTATTTTAGATTTTCCAACACTAATAGATTTTGACAATTTAATTAGTTATTTCCTACTTATCATTTGCTTCTAATTTAGTATTTTCGATAATTAAACACTGGACTTTCATGAACCATATTGTAATGTCATATTGGTAATATTACCTAGACTTGTGGAACCTTAGAAATATATTTGTGTTCATCGAATTTCATATTTGTCATGTTTTTTTCATCAATTATTGGTATTTTTAATGTTTTCTTTTATAAAAACGCTATCTGTCATAGCGCCGCTCTAGCCTCATAGCTTTCGAAAAAAGTTGCCGCTATTTTCAATAGCCCGCTATTTAAAACTATGATATAAGTTAATGATGGAAATAATATAACAATATCTTAATAAGCTTTTCATTGAATTAAAATACAACCTTGACATATTTTTTTAATCTCCAATTGCAAAGCACATAAATAATTAGACATAAATATATCATAACTTTAATTTTTATATTATCCATGTGTTGCTATAGTTAAATATTGAGTTCTAGAGGCCTACAAAAATCTGTAGTTGTAATATCTGATTAAAGTCAGCAAGGAGTAGTTGCCGACGTGCCAAGGTTTGGTCTGCCCGTTGATTATGATAGGATATTTGCTCAATCTTCCATATGACAGTCCTCATCTGGATTACAGAGATATATTTATTTAGACTAAATTAGATAATAGAGTGCTCAAGATTTTAGTTCACAGTTTGATTAGTTAGACCATCAACTGATCTATTTTTTTTTAAAAAGAAAGTTTTGTTCTTAATCAAAACTACATCAACAACTTAGCGGTGGAACTCTTTATTTCTTAAGGAAGGATTAATGGCTATAATGATATATTTATTATTTATTTCTGACTTTTATAAAAAAAAACATCAAAGCGGAGGAACAAGCAAGAAAAACCACACGCAACACTCACAGATGGGAAGAAAAAAACGGAATACCAAACCGGAAACACGCTGATGGAAAACAGAATAATAATAAAGATGTGTACACGGGAAAGATCTAAAAAGCGGCCACGCCGTCCAGGACTCGTATTTGGTTGCACGGATTGTCCAAGATCCGTACGGTATTTTGTCAAGATTGTCTCTCTCGCCCTAACAAGATCTCCTTGCTATATCACCCAACTTTGAAAATATTTTTCTCATATCTCATTATTTTTCCGTTTCTTGTTAAAGAATATGCATCATTTGACCATAGTACTTCAGTACTGGTAGTCTACTATCGCAATGGAGTTTTTTTTTCCACGCGAGAGATCTCATTCCCATTATGACATAACGGAAATACAGCATTCAGAGTTTACAGACTTAGACAGAATAAAGAGGACAGTTTGCAGACCACCTTAACTACCAGAAAGGCCCAAAGCCATACCACTGCACAGACTACTAAGTGGCAAACTAGCCAGCTAACCAGAGAAACTAAGCAACACCAGGCTTAGACAGGTTCACAGCGACAAAAGCTTAACCCAACAGTTATCAGACAACGTAGACCTCAAAAGACGAAGGACCAGCCAGAGACTAACTACAGATCCTAACTAGTTTCCAGGTTCCATCTCCTAGTTTGATCCTCCGCTTTATGATGACTCTTCGTCAGAGTCTTCCACCTAACCATCTTGAAGTAATAACTTGTTCACTTGCCTCGCTGTCTGAGCTGCTAAGACCTCCTTGGCCACCTTCAACATCAAGTTGGCGCCCTCAATCAGTTGCTCACGATCCATTTCAGCATATAGCCCTGCCCAATAAATCATAAGTGCATTCGCATGACATATTATTTCAAGAGGATTATTGATAAGTTTTCCTTCAAAACATGCTTTATTCCTACACTTCCATATTGCCCAACATACAACAGCAACTCCCCAGGGGTGATATTTTTTACCAAAGGGACGCCAAGTTTCACACCAGCGCCAGCACTGTTGCAAATTTGTTGGCATATTAGATGCCCTAAAACATTTTGCAATAATCAACCAAATAACTCTCGCAACCGGACATTGGAAAAACAGATGAGAAATAGTTTCCTTACTATCACAGAAAACACAAGAAGGATCACCTTGCCACTTTCTTTTGCATAGATTGTCTTTTGTAAGAACAGCATCAAAGGATATAAGCCATAAAAAGATTTTAATTTTTGCAGGAATTTTACCTTTCCAAATCCTCTTATGATAGATACCACACTCAGTTCTAGTCAGACCATCATATACCGACTTTCCTGTGAATCTGCCACTCTTCTCAAGATTCCATACAACATCATCAGGTGTGTTATTCAAATGAAAATTTGAAGCATCTTGCCATACTTTTTCCCAAATTACTCTAAGTTCCTGAAACAGCCATCTTCTGAATACAATAGGCACACCATTCGAAGCTTGAGCTACCGTAATGTTCTTATTCTCATATAAATCAAACAGAACAGGCACAATCACAGCTAAAGGTTTTCAAGGGAGAGGGGTTTCAATTAAGAATGGCGAATTGACTAGGTTTTGGTTAGATCCCTAGGTGAAAATCCTTTAGCTAGATAAGGGGCGGATGTAGCCCAGTGGATCAAGGCAGTGGATTAAATGTCCTTAACTTTCAAAAGGTCAGATCAAATATGGGAGTCATTCAATTTATACCCCACCTCATGAATTATTTTATTCAGCATATATTTGTGCTTTACAATTTGTTGCCACAAATCATCTTCATTTTCTAACTTCCACCACCACTTGCACAGCAGACTAACATTCATTTTCTCCAAATCTTTGATCCCCAAACCTCCCTTCTTTTTACTTTTACAAATTATCTCCTACTTTACCAAATGGTATTTCCTCTTAGTTCCACCCCCTTGTAAAAAAAAGGTTCTCTGAGTTTTATCCAATTTCTTAACCGTGGTCTTAGGAAGCAAGTAAACTGACATATGATAAATAGGAGAATTATTCAGACTTGAAGAAATTAGAGTTGTTGTACCAACAATAGATAAGGTTCGACCTTTCCATACATCAAGTCTCTTACTACTTTTCTCAATTATAGGAAGCCAATCACTCACTTTCAATTTACTTGGGCTACCGCAATGGAGTTGCTTCGCAGTTCAGACACAAGCATTTCTCTTGCCAAATTCTCTAACCGACACTGGCTGTAGGTAGAGTTGTTAGGGTTTTCCTCAAGTAGGTGTTCTTTCGATGGTACTAGATCTTATTGTTTGTATGGTAAGAGTGTTTATAGTGTTCTTTCCCCTTTCTGCTGTCTTCAATGCAATTCTAGGCCACTAAGGAAGAATACGACCCGATGATTAGCCTTTGATCTTTTATTGTTTAAAAAGATTGTTTTGTGTGAAGTTGTTCATCTTTTATATCATCTATTATTTTTCTTAACCAATATTATATATATGGCACTCTCTTGAGGGTCTTTTCTATAAAAAAATTGTATTTGTATCACTACTAGAAATATCCACTTCTATGACGAAAATCTTAATGACGATTCTGAAACCGTCATAGAAGATCGCTTTTTATGACGAGTTTTTTTTGTTTTGTCATAGTTCAGTGGTGATAATCCTTCAACTCTTCCTATCTATGACGAAATCAGGCATCATTATAAAAAACATCATAGAAGAGCACATGGTTTCGTCATAGATCACTCGCGTGACTCATCTGTGACGATCTCCTTTAATACTGTGACGAACATGGCTTCGTCATTAAACTAATTATACATCTATGACGAACAATATTCGATTTGTAACAAATGGTGCTTCGTCATAGTTCTCTATACGGTACTTTCTCCATCCGACGTGTACCTATGGGACCTGCAGTTACTCATTCGTGACGCTTGCAATTCATCATAAAATTCTCCGCTCGATACTTTCTTCATACGACGTGTACCTGTGGGACCCTTCTTCATCCAACGTATACCTGTGGGACCTGCAGTTACTCATCCATGATGCTTGTAATTCATCATAAAAGTCTTCGCTCAGTCCTTTCTCCATCCAACGTGTACCTACGGGATCCTTCAGCATCCGACCTGTGGGACTCGATGGCTTACATGTCATGTGTATTTGTGGGACCGTTCTCCATCTCCATCAAACCTATGGGACCCGACGGCCCATCTCCATCTGACATGTGGGACCCGACGGCTTGCGTGTCACTTGACACTTGTAGTTCATCATAAAAGTCTTCGCTCGGTCCTTCTGCATCCGTACTGTGGGACCCAATGGCTAACGTGTCACGTGTACCTGTGGTACCTTTCTCCATTTCCATCTGACCCATGGGACCTGATGGTTTGCGTGTCACTTGTACCATGTGTGCCGTCGGGGTTTAATTTATTAAAAAAAGGTCTGATACATGGGAGTCGAACACGGGATCTGGACCAAGGATTGGAGCGTCTTTACCATTACGCTAGACACCTGGCTGTGCTGACATTTCTTTAGAGTCGCTATAGTATCTATGTGGATGCCCTATAGGTTAACCTAAATTGGATATATCCCCTACAAGTGGAAATAAATCTATGCCCGCTGGACTTGAGGCGGTGATGGCGGCGGCGGGGGAGGCGTAGACGGAGAATCCTTGATCTACTATGGTGACTCAGGCATCCTTTTGGTGGCATGGCGGGGCTCTCCCGATGGAGCGTGGCGGCATTGGTGTCCGTGTGATAAGGTGTGTGCCATGGTAGAGGCAGCTTGCAGCCGAGCCATGCCACTTCATAGAACAAAGGTATGAGTACCTTCTTCTGTGATTATAGAACTCCATTTTCTATAAACGATAAAATAAAGAACACATAAAGATAGGCTATTTTGTATGAATTTCAATTGAAATCAATGCTTTTGTCACACAAAAATAGAAAATCAGACTGTCCCATAGTATGATATGAACAAATGCAAAGATTAGTGCTCTCGAACACTGTATGCTTTGTTCTAATGCTAGTTTTGTCATTGTCCACCCAATGGTTGAAACTCTAACGGACTTTGCATACTTTTGCCGCAACAGATGGACAGATCCTGGATTTCTAATGGGAGACCAATCTCACCGACGTTCATCGCAAGAGTTGAAGGGTTCATAGATATGGTTAAACAAAAATACCCAGAGCAAAAGATCCCTTGCCCATGTACACATTGTCTTAACCAGGTGGTTAAAACTTAGCAGGAGGTGAAGGATGATTTACTTATACATAGAATGTCACCCACATACACCACATAGATTCATCATAGGGAAGAGGGAGGAGGTGCTAACATTATAGAGCCATCAGATGTGCATGGATCTCGTCATGATGGTTGAATTACGGAGGAGGAGGAGCAGGAGGACCGCGACGATAACATATTACCAGATTTTGATGATTTAGTTCAAAACTTATTAACATCTGAAGAGCGGGCTGGAAGAGTCCCAAAGTTTGAAAGAGTGTTGGATGAGTTGAAGCAACCAGTTTCTTCTGGATCTACCTTCTCAAGATTCTCTTTCTTGTCAGGTTGCTCTATATCAAGTCCCACTATCGAGTTAGCAATAGCTATTTTGATGCACTATTGGCGTTGCTGTCAGATGCATTCCCTAGTAGCAACATACCAAAATCATATGAGGAGGCACACAAATATATTCGAGAATTAGGATAAGGTTATGAAAGTATCCATGTGTGCAAGAACAACTGTGTGTTGTTTTGGGGTGATCGTGAGGAATTGCAAGCGTGCCCAAAATGCAAAGAGTCTAGATGGGAGGATACAGATGGTAGCAGGTGGGGTCCCCATAAGGTTTTGAGGCATTTTCCTCTAATATCGAGGTTACAGAGGATCTTTGCTACTCGAGGAACAGCAGCGGATGCCAAATTGCACGAGACTAAGCAAGAGAAGAATACCGATGAAATGAGCCATCCAGCAGATGGGGAGGCATGGCAGGACTTTGATAGAAAGCATCCAACTTTTGTAGATGATCCAAGGAACTTGAGGCTTGCTGTCGCCACAGATGGTTTCAATCCATTTGGCAACTTTAGCTCGACATATAGTATGTGGCCTATTCTTGTAACACCTCCGAACCTGCCACCATGGGAATGTGTGAACCCATCGAATTGCTTTATGTCTCTACTGATCCTGGGCCCAACCTCTCTAGGAAAGGATTTGATGTATTCTTGGAGCCTCTTATAGAAGAACTAAAAGAACTATAGAAGGGTGTCGACACTTTTCATGTACTACATCATGATAATAAGAAAGGCTTCACTCTGCGCGCTGCCGTGCTTTGGTGCATACACGATTGTCGGCATGAAAATGTGCCGAGAACATGAGCAAGCCAGAAGGGTCTGCTCGATGGAGCTAGAGATCCGTCTGGCTTCAACGCAGGGATAATCGATCCTGCGTATTCCTCCTGAGACGTGCTAGTCAATTTGACCCTATAATTGACAAGGAGAGAAAGTTTATCAGTAATTTAAGGTGGAACATGTCGGTCTGTGCCCAGACAGTTCCAAGTGTGCCGCTTCGGGAGAAGCCATACGGGAAGAACGATTAAATAGCTTATACGCACAGAAATCGACTGTTACGGACTGCAAAGCTCGTGGGTAGCGATTGATTTTATGTTGATAGGTACAATACACGTATATGTAAATGAGATCATCAGCTAGGTGGATATTACCAGTATGAATCATTAAGCCAATGAATCTAATAAGAAAGGATATAACACGTGAACAAATCAACTATCTAATACAAATGGATCTACAGACGCCCTGAATCTAATATGTTACCATCAACAGTGAGGTTCGACCGGATCGATGGCAGCTATGATGATAGTAACAAACTAAAACCAAAGAATCCATAAAAACATCTATACTTCGACAGGCTTTCCGAAAGACATGCTATTCATGAAGGCTCGGATGAATCGGCTAAAATAGCCGATTCAGGTGAAGAGAACTACAGCGTGTGAACAATCGACTATTTCACATGAACAAACCTATGGACTCCTCAGACTCAACCTGCTATCTCTAACAGTGGGGTTCGACCGGATCGATGCAGCCATAAAAAAGACAACAAATGAAACCTTTAAAGTACACAGATCTATTCACGCTTAACAGAATCATGGACGCACACTGTAGGCGTTAACACACAGGTGATTGGCTATTTAGTCGATGCAAGCATAGCAAACAGCTAAGGTCACGCCTAATCAGGAACAAATCTACTAACTAGCATCCTCCAATCTATAGTGCCATCAGTGGGGATCGACCGGATCGTTGCAGCCATAATGGTAAACTATAAACTAGATTTAACTAGCCAGCAAACCTCTTTAGGATTATTCATGCCTTAACCGTGGACTATGCGTGATCAAGATCGAAGTAAAAACAGCCGATGAAACATAAACCGTCGCTCAAGGTAAACAATATCGTGTTATAACAAAATGAATGACAGACCTAAAGGATATAAGGCCGATCTAAATCGATCTTGACCGGGCAAATTGATGTTGCTGCAAACTAATGACAATGAAAAACATCAGCAAGATCGGTAACTTAATGAATCTACCAAAGATTGTCACTCTTAGGTTGAGCCGATAACTTGACCTTAATCTAATTCGAGCAGTGGAGGTCAACCGGATCGATGCAACCATACTTGAACTAGATAAGAGTCGATAACTAGCTTATACCAGAGTCGCAGTGGAGGTCGACCGGATCAATGTAGCCGTACAAACAGAGGTATAAGCCATGATGGTAATTACAGACAAGCCAGAGGTCGGCCGGACTGATGCAGCCCTGCTTGCTGAAGAACTCGCATAGATCTACTCTACTCCTACTCCTAAGGGGTGGCTAGAGCTGAAAAAGTAAGTAACTTGTATTTGATTGATTGTGTGTCCTTTACAATAGCTGTGGTCCAATATTTATACCCGGAGCCTAAACATGAATCCTACTCGAGTATGACTCATTACAGTCTTTGGTATAAAAGAAAACATTCCTATCTTAAGATAACTTCGACCCTAATCTTTCCTTTTTTATAGAGTGCAATATGTATTTCCCAACGCCAACCATAGCTCATTATCGTTATCTGCTGACGTCATTCAAAGAGAGCCGATTCTAGTGTTGCATCTGAATCAGCTGACGTCATTCAAAGAGACCCTAATCTCAAGCAAATCTTAACAGCCGATGCCGCCATCGCCAAAGCTTCAACCCTAGCAAATTTCCTGCCCTATCAAGCTTTCATTTGAGCGATCTCCCTCAGATTCAGATCCATTTTGTCTGTAATGGCGACCAGTGACCATGTCCTTGAGGTATGCTTTTGAGCCCCCATCTTCCAAGTACCTGTCGCTACCCGGTACTTCCTTTCTTCTCAAATTTATTTCATCCGATTTCTTGGAAATGAGGAACGAAATCTTGATTCCATCGGCTGTTGCTTCCAATGTTTATTTTCTTGGGCCTATGGGTGATCCTGATCCATCTGATTTCATCTATCAAGAAACTAGCCAAATCTCCTTCAAACAATCTGTAGTAGATTTGTCCTCCTGGAGCACCAAAACTCCCTTCAGAAACTGGCCCAAAATGCCTAAGGGATGGAGAAATTGGTTTCGCAGGGTGTCCGAGAAAAAGGGTGGAGATTAGGAGCTTTATGATCAGAATAAATGCTTGGCACTTTCGTTGTCTGGAATGGAGAGGAATGATCCACTCCTGATCTCTGCATCTTATTTCTGGTCCAACACCCTAAATGCCTTCATTTTTGGTCATCGCCCGATAACCATCACTTTGGCCGATGTTTATATGCTGATCGGCCTCAGAATAACAGGATCGATGCAGCCTTATGACTTCTTAAGTGCTGGATCCAAGAAGTTAGCCAAGATATCAGACTTCATAGGATGGGCAAGTTACATTCTGAACCACATTGGAGATGAATCAACTGTTAGCAAAAAGGAATATGTGGCTTTTCTAAACATGTGGTTAGAAAGATTCATCTTCTGTGGGTCATCTTGTGGTCTGACTTACAATCACAAACTCATGGCAGAGCATCTGGCAGTAGGCAAGGATATCCCTCTTGGAAAGTATTTGCTAGGAGCTGCTTATCATCTGATGTATTAGGTAGCTGCCCAATTACTGAAGAATGAACCAGTGCATACTATCAGTGGCCCTTGGTGGTTGATACAACTATGGCTTAACCTGTATATGCACAAGATTGTAAGGCCTAACCTCAGAAACCTAAGTTTCCCTTCCTCCAACTTTGATGAGGAATATAGAGGCAAAGAAGGAAGAGCCCGTTAGTGCATGAGCTATGGTGAGGCTGCATCGGCTATAACAATTGATATCGACATTGGCCATTTCTTCAAAAAGTTTTACAGTGGGTTTGATGTAGAGATCCTGACTTGGCTACCATACGATGAGGATGAGAACAATGAGCTGATCTTCCCATTCAAATTTTGATTTGAATCTAGCTGTTCGGACGAGACGGCGGCTGCAATCTTTAATTCCTTCATCAAGCCCTGTGTCCTTCCAGTCGAATTTCGTCATGGTTGTGGCAAAATGGCTATAGGCTCCTCCCTTCTAGACAACCTTCCAACTTATGAGTTTTACAATCCATCCTTCATAGCCCATCAGTTTGGCTTTGGTCAACTCCCCCCTCAATTATTCTTCAAAAACACATTGAAGCCAAGAGAAGGTATCAATGAGGTGATGGAAGCCTCTAGAGTCTTTCAATTGGGATCAGATCTTCCTTTCCTTTGCATGCATGACTATATCAGAGTCAGCTTCTCTTCCACTCTTTTTGACTCCTGGTGGCAAGAATGACACTACCATCTTTTCTATGGGCTGGTCCACCCTTTGTGTATAGCTCTGGATGGGGAATTTGCTTCTGACGAAGAGGTAACTTACCATCTCTTTTTTCAAAAAATTATTCGATGAATTCTCTTGCCAACTATTCTAACCAACCCTCCCAGGACATTGAATTCAATCCTCCAAGCATGGATGGGAAGGGGCATCCTATAGATTATTAGCCACCATGCCCAGTTTCAAGAATAGGATCGGTCGCACCTTCATTGAAGAAATTGATGAAAACTCATGCTACCCCCACGATCGTGATGTATCAATCTTCAAAGCATCAAGGCGGTCCAAGGGGCAACCCAGAAAGTCGTTCTTAGAGAAAAGACTTCGTAGAACGAGACCATCAGCTGCTCAGGTAAACAATCCATATTCTTCTCAAACTGATGTTCAACTTTTGATCCCCTTTCTTCATAGTTAACAACCATTGCATCCCAATCAGTTCTGGGTGCGAAGCTGTTGTCCTAGGCATTCGATTCGACATCGACTAGACTTTCATCAGCCAATCCCCAAGAAGAGCCGATTTTGGTTGAAACAACAGGTGCTTCCAAAATGGCAGAAGATGTGAGTCCTTCCATTTCATCCTTGATGCTGCCGAAGTGTTTTCCCAAAAATTCTTGATTCTATTCAACTCCTATCTTTCACGTGACTTCTTACCATGCCAGATACTTCCTGAGGAAACACCTATGCAAAAGCAGGAGTCTGACAGTCTCCTTATTGAAAATGATCTTGCTGTTGCTGACATTCAATCTACCGATTCCCCAGTCCAGCACACAACTGATGGTAAGAAAGTCATATGCTTAGTTTATTTCTCCGCAACAAGCATGAACTAAAAATCCTCCTTGATGTTTGTAGATGTTAATACTGAGGGTTCAAAGTTGATTCAACCAGATATCATTAGTGCATCATCAGCCATCCCTTCTCCTCAGATAGAGGTTATCACAGAAAAGGTACTGTATCTATTTCATCGTTCATTTCATCATAAACTGATCCAATCCTCCTAATCAAGATTCTCTTAAATGTAGGCACTTCCTCTTCCAGCTCTGAACTATTCTTTCAATCTTGAGGAGTATCTAGATGAAGATGAAATCAGTTCATCAGCCATCTCCTCTAAGGATGCTTTGCCAGAAGAAACCAGGAATCGGCTAAGGGATACATGGCCGATGTTTGAGAAGAATATAGCTAATTTGGTCTAAGACACTGATTCAATGCAAAGAGTCTTCTTGGCTATTAAGGATAATCCATCCCTAGTTCTTTCTAGGGTCTTGTCACCTTTATCCATTATTGAAGATCAAGTTCCAAAGGTGAAAAAGGCTCAGAGGAATCTGTCCAATTGTGAAGCTTTATTGGCCAAGAGGAACTCCAACATGCAAGAGGCCAAAGAGCTGACACAAGCTGATCGATGATTTGAAGAACTCATCCCTCAGGATCGATCCAGAGCTGACCCAACTGGAAATCAGGCGTGCAGAACTTGAGAAGGAACTAGAGAAGGTGAAAGCTGCTATTGATCACCACAAGTCCAACCTGGCTCAAATACCCGATGCCATTAAGCAAAAGAAACAAGAACTACTGGCCAAAGTCAGAGACGGCAGGGCCATTCGTTGTAGCCTCAAAGACATTCCTGGATCAGCCAAAGAAGACAAGCAACAAATCATAGAAGTTGATGCTATCTGGCTAGAAGTGTTGAAAGCAATCCAGGATGTTCTAGACTTATGATCTGTATATCAACGTGTATCTTGTGTAAAATCAACGATAACCGTACTTTTTGCCTCGTTATGTTCCTTGTTTTTTCGGCTGAAGAGCTGATTTGAAAATAGCTGATTCCAGATCTCTATCCTTGATCCGATTAAGTCTGAAAACACGGCCTTTGTTAAGAAAACCCTTCGATCTTCCGCCCTTAGTTGTCAAACGCCGTATTTTCTTTAGCATTAGTGAGGTGGCACTTCATCTTCTATTAATTATGGTTGCCTTTTCCTCGTCCCGAGGTGTCCACCTCCTCGCTCCATGGCTTCAAATACCAGCCGAGGGCTCTAGCCTCGAAAACATCTGCACTCGTAACTATTCCGCTCCTTTGCACTTCTCTGCCCTTGTAGATTCTGTAGCGGTTTTCTTCCCCTTTCTTATAGATTCAACCAAACTCCATGGCTGGCGAGGACAACCGCGGCAAATGTGCGGCGGAGGAGAACATGCCGGTGAACCAGCGCCTTCGACGCATGAGGTGAGATTGACATCTTTTGTTCATGATGATGAACTGTTCTGATTGGTCTATAGGTTTGTTTTGAATGACAGTCTTCGTCCTCTTCTCTAGGCTGGCGAGCCCTCTAATGCTGCATCTTCTGCACCGGCCTCGTTGTCGGATTCCTCTGACTCGTACGACGGCGATGATGCCCAGCGCTTCCTCCGAGAGTGGAGGGTGGCCCAAGACCATTATTCTGAGGTGACTTAGGAAAATGGCTAGCTTGGGATCCATCTCAGGGTCTCTCAAGCTGCCCTTCACGCCGCCGAAGAAGAGGCCAGTGCTGCTCGGGCGCGGCTGGCCGAGTCTGACGCCATGGTGGCGGGTAAGATGAATTCCAGGAATGCCTCCATTCTGATTTCCATTGCCTCTATATTGATAGCTCTCCTATTTCTATAATCACCAGCCCTGATGGTGCAGTTGGAGTCCCTCCAACTGGCGGCGAATATGGCCGCGGACGCCATCAATGCTTGGGGTCCCCTCATCAACGCTCGCCTCCATGATGTTCCGACTGCGTTCAGGAGATTGCCCTTCACGGCATTCATCATGGCGCGTCGGTGGCGTTGGCCGTGGCACAAGTCTAGACCGGGTACGAGCTCCACACCATGGAGATTGGCTTCCTGATGGGTGACGGCCCGAGGAGCATGAGGATCTGATCGAAGAGTTTGTCGTCAGCGGAGGCCATTGTGGACATCACATCCGCTCAGGATGTGGTGAACAAGGTCTTCGATTAGTTTGTACTTAGGACAAACTTAATGAATGGAATCTTCTGCTCTTTCATGACCATGTCTTAGTGCAATACCCTCATATATGTCACAATTGTCTTTGTTTTTGCTTTTGCTCTATAGGTGACACATATTGTATCGGTTGTTACATCTTTGGGTTTATTTTGAACTAAAAGCGATACCTTTTGGTAATCGGCTATTAGAGCCGATGATTGAACGAATCGGCTATCAAGCGTCGATCTAAATGTTAAGATAATACTCCTTCAATTACTTTCCACTGATCGCTTCTTGATAGGTTGTATCAGAACTCTTCAGATCAAAACTTGAACAATTGATTAATCTAAGCCAAGCATCTCATCAAGCAGAACAACCTCTAATAAATTTATCAACTCTGGTTTGTACTCAGGATCTGATTTATCACTTACATACGTCGGTCTAGGCTTATCTTGATGACCAATGTTTTTTCCCTTAATCCACCGGCCGACGCGAAGCCATGATTTTCCATTAAAACAAACTCTCAGAGCCGATTGCTTGGATCGGCTGTTGGCCTTCATTACTGATCTTAATGAAGCCTCCTTCCCATAGTTTGCCAAAAAAACACTCAAAGTCTTCCAGCTCCCAATATACTGGATTGGCTATTGCGATACTCACAGATTCATCAGCGCGAACTAGCTCGACATCATCGCCATGCCATTGAATCAAACACTGATGCATGGTTGATGACACACAATAGTTTGCATGAATCCAATCATGACCAAGGAGTAGACTGTAGGAACCTTTTCCATCAATGACGAAGAATGTAGTGAGCAGAGTCTTACTCCCGATTGTTAGTTCGACGTTCATTGCCCCCCGGGTCTTAGACACATTACCCCCAAAATCCTTGAGCATCATGTCGGTCTCAATCAAATCTCCTGGTTCCTTACCAAGTCTACAAAAAGTATAGTGTAAGGCATAAGATTGACAAAAGCACCTCCATCTATCAACATCTTGTTCATTGGCTTCCCATTAACAAAACCTCTTACATATAAAGCCTTTAAGTGCCGATGCTTGACTGACTTATCGAATATAGCCTGCTGTATAACCGTCAACTTGGCAACTATTTCTTCATACTCTGATTCATCAAAATCTGAATAAACTTCTTGATCCGTTGGAGCTCTGAATTCTGATGGCAATAGAAAAGCCATTTGAATATTAGCCGATGGTTGCCTTCTATCGGCTATTTGCTTAGCACGCCACACTTGAGGTCTACCAGATGCTTGAGCCTGTTCTAGTTCTCTGTTCCTTAGCCATTGCACTCTTCTTTTCTGGCTTCTTATCAGACCTCCTGGACACCATTGGCCTTCCTGCCAAACGTATTCTTCCTCATTACTCTCTTCTTCATAATCAGCCCAGTTTTGATCAACAACTCATTTTCCAAGCCGATCATGAACACTTCTATTTTTAAGCGCCGTTCCATATTATTATGATGATATGCATCTTGAGCATGGATAGACCGACGGTTGGCTTGAGATTACCTAAACTCCTAATATTGCTCGCTGAATTCTGGATAGTTATTTCTTGTAGGCAATTTCAAACCTTCATTCCAGTAATGTCTGAAGAAAGGACAATTCTAATGTGATTCGGCTTGTTTTCTTTCATACCTCTCTCTCTCCTATTGACGCTGGTATTCTTGCTCTTCTAACTAACACTGATAATCCTTTTCCTTCTGTCACTGCCATTTATTCAACAAAATTTAAGATGTAACACACGGCCTTGTCGCCCCATCCTTTGATGTCTCTCCATGTTCATATTGGCTCTTTTGCTTGTCACGACGCCTTCTAATCTTTCTATATTCATCGGCCGATATTTGCAGCTCGGGATCGATTGTTCTAGTTTCTCTTGATCTAACTGATGTTAGGACTTTAGTCTTCCCCTTGAGCAGCCTAGCATCGACCATGTTTTGATCTCCTGGGAAAGGATTATCATCAACTTTCATCTTCTGAGGCGTATCGAATTTGAGCCTTGCTTACTGAATATCCCTCTGTATATGCGGCCGGAAAACTCTGCATTCATTAGTAGAATGAGATGTAGCGTTATGAAACTTACAGAACTTCTTATTCTTCAACTGATCAGGGGGCAACATAACATGATTATCGGGCAACTTGATCTGTCCCTTCTCAAGTAAGAAATCGAAGAGTTTGTCTAATTTTGTGACGTCGAAGTCATAGCTCTCTTCGACTCCTCTTCCCCAAGGATTTGGCACCATTACTATCTTCTTATCCCAATTCCATTCAGCCATGGCAACTTCTTCTTCCTCATCGTCCTCATAGCAGTCATCTACTGAATACGGATTATATGCTTCGGCCATTGTGGTCCTTTTTTGGAATCAGGCATCTCTGCGCATATTTTGGAATTGGCTATTGAGCGCTGCCACTCGTTGAGCCAACTAATCCAAGTTGTCAAATTCTTGTCCCAGCAGCTTCTCTCTCCATGTTGGCAATATTCCTTGAATAGCCAAAGCAGCTAGTTGATCATCGATCAAGTTCAGTGAGAAGCACAGATTTCTGGTTTCTCAAAATCTCTGAAGAAACTCGGTGCCCGATTTATTAGTTCTCTACCTTATAGTTGTCAAATTGGTAATCTTCTTTTCTCCAGTCCTAGTATATAAATATGTATGAAACTTCTTCTCTAGGTCAGCCTAATTGGCAATGGAGTTAACTGGTAGTGATGAAAACCAAGTGAAGGCTGGCCCTGACAGGGACAAGGAGAAGAAGCGAACTCGGTGGGCCTCTTCAATGGATGCTTTATCCAACTGTGTAAGATACCGACTGACATGTTCTATTGTGCTTGTGCTATCTTAGCCAGTGAACTTAGCAAACTCCGGGAGGCTATAATTAGCCGGGAAAGCGTCCAAATCATACAATTCTGGATATGTGCGTTTGTACGAAAAGGTCTGCCCTTTTGGCTTCAAACTGAACTAATTCTTCATCATCTCGGTCACTCTAAGCAACAACTCATCAGCATTTGAATTTGGATATCTTTGCAATTGCTGACCCATCTGTGGATTAAAATTTCGAGTACCTTGATACCCTAGATTTGGAATCATGTGAAGGGTGTTGTAATCTATGCCGTAATGATACCCTTGTGGAATTTATGTCTGCTGGGTCCTTTGCTGGCTTGCTGCTTGAAGTCGTTGGTTGTAAATGTTAGGATCTATATCTCTATGAATCCTTCGAACTGATGGTGCTATTTTTTGAGCCGACGATGGTATCTGGCCTGATGTGCCAAAATTGACCATTTGATTCTGAGCTTGCCCTATCGGCTATTGCACATGCTGCATTGACGATCTAGGATTATACTGTATCTGATTCGTAGTAGCACCTTGAACTTGCTCAGATGAACTCTAAACTACATGGACATCATCATTACCAGCTGGTGCCGCTTCTTGATGGCTAGTACCGACTTGATTAGTCCCCTGAGTTGACGGATGTGGAATGTTGTAATAAGCCGTCCCAACCCGATCAACTAGAAACCCATGAAACACCTCTTTCATGGTGTTGTGGAACGTGTTCAAGAAAACTTCATTATGGTTTGATATGGCATCATGAACAGATTTGTTTATAGCTTCCACGAAGAAATGCCTGTCTTCAACTTCATCTGCATCTGTCTACCCATGCAACAGAACTCTTGGTAGTGGATATTTCTGAACAATTGTATTGTCACGTATCTTGGTGTTGGACAACAAACACTTGTTCTGAAATTCTTCTATAGCTTTGCTGATGACATCTTTATCTCCATCAGGTAGGTCTTCATAAGGTACCATAAGGATGTCGTTGTTGTTGTAAGCCACCATGATGATTGCGGTGTCCCACCGGGCATGCTAGAACGTGTGTCGGCATGAAAATGTGTCGGGCAAACGAGCAAGCCGGAAGGGTCTGCTCGATGGAGCTAGAGATCCGCCTGGCTTCAACGCAGGGATAATCGATCCTGCATATTCCTTCCAAGACGTGCCAGTCAATTTGACCATGTAATTGACAAGGAGAGAAAGTTTATCAGTAATTTAAGGTAGAACATGCTGGTCTGTGCCCAGACAGTTCCAAGTGTGCCTCTTCGGGAGCAGCCATACGGGAAGAACAATTAAATAGCCGATACACACAGAAATCTTATGTTATGGACTGTAAAGCTCATGGGTAGCGATTGATTTTATGTTGATAGGTACAGTACACGTATATGTAAATGAGATCATCAGCTAGGTGGATATTACCAGTATGAATCATTAAGCTGATGAATCTAATGAGAAAGGATATAACATGCGAATAAATCGACTATCTGATACAAACGAATCTACAGACGCTCTGAATCTAATATGTTACCATCAATAGTGAGGTTCAACCGGATCGATGGTAGCTATGATGATAGTAACAAACTAAAACCGAAGAATCCATAAAAACATCCATACTTCGATAGGCTTTCCGAAAGACATGCTACTCATGAAGGCTCGGATGAATCAGCTAAAATAGCCAATTCAGGTGAAGAGAACTACAACGTGTGAACAATCGACTATTTCACATGAACAAACCTATGGACTCCTCAGACTCAACCTGCTATCTCTAACAGTGGGGTTCGACCGGATTGATGCAGCCGTGAAAAAGACAACGAATCAAACCTTTAAAGTACACAGATCTATTCACGCTTAACAGAATCATGGACGCACACTGTAGGCGTTAACACACAGGCGATCGGCTATTTAGCCGATGCAAGCATATCAAACAGCTAGGGTCATGCCTAATCAGGAACAAATCTACTAACTAGCATCCTCCAATCTACAGTGCCATCAGTGGGGATTGACCGGATCGTTGTAGCCATAATGGTGAACTATAAACTAGATTTAACTAGCCAGTAAACCTCGTCAGGATTATTCATGCCTTAACCGTGTACTATGTGCGATCAAGATCAAAGTAAAAATAGCCGATCAAACATAAACCGTCGCTCAAGGTAAACAATATCGTGTTATAACAAAATGAACGATGGACCTAAAGGATATAAGGCTGATCTAAATCGATCTTTACCGGGCAGATTGATGTTGCTGCAAACTAATGATAATGAAAAACATTAGCAAGATCGGTAACTTAATGAATCTACCAAAGATTGCCACTCTTAGTTAGAGCCGATAACTTGACCTTAATCTAATTCGAGCAGTGGAGGTCGACCGGATCGATGTAGCCGTACTTGAACTAGATAAGAGTCAATAACTAGCTTATACCAGAGTCGTAGTGGAGGTCGATCGGACCGATGCAGCCGTACAAACAGAGGTATAAGCCATGACGCTACTTACAGACAAGGCAAAGGTTGGCCAGACCGATGCAGCCCTGCTTGCTGAAGAACCCACCGAGATCTACTCTACTCCTGCTCCTAAGGGGTGGCTGAAGCTAAAAAAGTAAGTAACTTGTATTTGATTGATTGTGTGTCCTTTACAATAGCCAGGGTCCAATATTTATTCCTGGAGCCTAAACATGAATCATACTCGAGTACGACTCATTACAATCTTTGGTATAAAAGAAAACATTCCTATCTTAAGATAACTTGGACCCTAATCTTTCCCTTTTTGTAGAGTCCAATATGTATTTTTCGACGCCAATCGTAGCTCATTATCGTTATCTACTGACGTCATTCAAAGAGAGCCGATTCCAGTGTTGCATCTGGATCAGCTGATATCGATCCTTATGCAATCAATTCCTTGATCGGCACAATTCTGGAAGTTTTGAGTTCCCGCGTTCTTCTTCCCAAATTTTGGTGCAAACAATGATTTTCCAGCATTGAGCTCCTTGTCAGGCTAAACTACAAAAGGTTATTATGCATGTATTTATTGCGACAAAAATCCATTGTCATGGAGCCTAAGAAAGAAGCTAGGCTACCTTGAACACCGTCATTACCTTCCTAGGGATCACCCTTGGAGGAAGAGCTTGGATTTTGATGGAGAAACTGAGGACTGAGATATGCCAAAAAAGTTCACCTTACAGGAGATCCTTGAGGAACTCGAGAAGGTGAAAGATGTCTGCCCAGGTAAGCATGATGGAAAAAGGAAATGAAAGCGTGGTGAAGAGCCAGTGATTTATAATTGCTTGGTGGGGGCTGCCATATTGGATGGACCTGTTACTGCCACACAATCTTGATGTCATGCACAATGAGAAGAACATATGTGAAAATATTCTTTGGATATTACTAAAAGTGGAGGGTAAGACAAAGGACACAACAAATGCTAGGCTAGATTTGCATGATATGAACATAAGGCCTCAATATCATGGCATGCAACAAGGCACCTCGCTTAAATTTCTGGAAGCTCACTATGTCATGACGGAAAAACACAGAGCAGAATTTTGCAAGTTCCTTAAGGTGTCAAGTTTCCGGATGGTTATGCAGCCAACCTAGCAAAATCCATAAGGGCAGATGGAACCAAGGTAGTTGGCAAGCTGAAAAGGCATACTTGCTGTAACACCTTAAAATTTGCTCCTTTTGAAAGAGGTGTAAATTGAGGTAATTTTGAATTTTTGTGCTCATGAAAACATAGGAAAATAATTTTTTTCATTAAATTAAAATTCATCATAAGGTAGGAACATGTTTGAGCATACATGCCATTGCATTTGATTTATTTGGTTGAGTGGTTTTGATTGAAAATTCAAAATGGTTTAAATTTCTTTTGCAAATGAAATTAAAAATGGCTTTGAAATAAAAGAAAAGGAAATTGGAAAATAAAAGAATTTAAAAAAAGTTGTCAAATTTATTTTTGAAAGCCTACCGAAATTGCTCGTTTTATTTGAGTTGAAAATGTATATTTGGAAACATATTCAAATTTGATTTGGTTTACATTTGAATTTGGTTTTAAAACAAATTAGAAAAGGATTTGGAAAAAAAAAAAAACCCTCTCTCCTCCCCTCTCTCCCTTCCGGCCTGCATGGCCTAGCTTGCTTCTTCCCGCCGGCCCATTCCCGCGCAGTCTCGCAGTAGCCCAGCTGCTATCTCCCACCTCAGGTCCGTAGGCCAGCACAGCAGGCCAGCCCACTTCCTTCTCTTCTCTCCACTACGCCAGCCCGCTTAGCTCCACAAGGCCCAAAGGCCACTGCCTAGCTGAAGCCACTCCCGTAGCCCAGTAGCAGTGCCGGCCCAACTCCATTTCGCCCGCTCAGCAAGCAAGTCGCGCCGTGCCTCTCCTTTCCCTGCTTGCCCTGCTGCCATCCTGGGCCTGCCTGTCAGCTCTGTCCCCCTTCTCCAGCTCGTGTCTCGCCCGGACTCCACCGCCGCCGCCCTGGAGTCCACTGCCGTGTCTCTCCGCGTCGTTGCCTTGCGCCCTACTCTGCCCGGTCCCATAAATAGCGAGCCCCCACGCCGTGTCTCCTACCCCATGCCCTATCTTGCACCGCCTCACCTAGAGCTAGCCCTGCGCCGCCGTCCGTCGTTGCCTTGCCAAGCCGCACGCTGCCTCCGTCCTCTCCATGCTGCCACGGACCCGCACTCCTCCGCGGGAAGCAGCTAGGTGAGCTCGCGTTCTCTTCTCCACCTCCCCAAGCCTTTCGTTGAAGCAACCGATGCTAGATTCACTGTTTTGGCAAGAAGCCGAGACCTCGGCCATGGCGTCGCCGCCTGGAAACTTCATGTCGGCGACCTCATCTTCCCCTTTCACTCTCGGCTGTCCATCTGGAGATCAAGAGCTCAGATTAGAACGTACCCTTTCGCTGGCGCTTTTGCAAAAATCCCCTTACAATTAATTGAATCTTAACCCGCGGTCCAAAGCGCAATCATAGATTACATCTTCTTCTTTGGAAAGTGCAGTTTCTTCGGTTTTGATCCAATATATGTTTTCACTTATTTACAGATTTGCCACTAGCTTTCTTAAGGCCATAACTTTGTCGTTTTAACTCCGATTTGACCCGTTCAAATTGCGTTAGGTTCATAATTTCATAATCTACATGTTTATACTACTGTTAGATATGTTTTCAACTTTTAAAATTCGAGGTTAGATTTAATCTATTATTTTATTAAAGGAAATCTTGTTTAATTCATATCTTCTATGTTTTAACTCCGTTTTAGCCCATTAAAGTTGCGTTGGATTCGTAATAACATAAACTACGCATTGGTAACAATGTTTATCATATCACTATTTTTGGAATTTCATGGTTTAACTCTTAACTTGAACAGTAATTATGCAATTGGATTTTATAAATAAAATAAGATTTGTTTTACTTTAGTATAATAATTCAAACCTAAATTTGACTTAATTTATATTATCTATAAAATATCTTATATATATTTTTATATAGTTAAAACACATGAAGCTAATAGTTTTATATTTTCTTTTATAAGTAAATCTTTCGGTAGATGTATCTTTTTCACCGTAGCTCCAATTAGAGTGCTTTTCACGTCTGTGTGTTTGTAGCGAGACGTAGATTCGTTTTACAAACTTTTCATCTTGATTTTATGTTTGGTGTACTATTCTAATTTAGATATATTGTTTGCTTCATGTATAATTGCATGGATGCTTGTGTGGTGCTTTGTGATCATGTCCAGTCGGTGAGCTTTACGTGTTGATCAAGAAGGAGTTCCTTTGAAGTTTTGGACTTGATGAAGGATCATAGTTATAAGGCAAGTATAGCATGGGATCTTCCTTGTTGTCCTATACACCTTTAATCATTTAATTCATGATGCATGTGTCTTCCTTTACTACCACTAAGGATTTCCTAGTACTTTGTTACCCTATACCTTGATACTTTTTGGTTATTGCATTGGGTAGTATGATGCTAGTGCTCAACTACAACCATGATCTTGTAACT
This sequence comes from Miscanthus lutarioriparius, assembly GCA_904845875.1. Lineage (NCBI taxonomy): Eukaryota > Viridiplantae > Streptophyta > Magnoliopsida > Poales > Poaceae > Miscanthus > Miscanthus lutarioriparius. Next base: position 109,461,834 of record CAJGYO010000001.1, read on the forward strand.
TGACTAATGGTATATGCAATAAACACTAAAAGATGCTTTTTAGCAACATGGAATCAGGGGGCTAGAGCATTGGTCTGTTTTATGGTGCTCTAGATTCCTCTCCATAAGGACTTATCAATAAGTGATCATCCGGGACTTACAGTACAGCTGTGAGGGCTACATGGCTCTGGCTTTAGCTCAGTATGAGGACATTTTCTAGCTTGTTAGATGTTACCTTTATTGGCGTAAGAATGGCTTGCCAAATTGGGTATAGGATAGCCTATGTCCCCTTGTGTATAGGCTGCGTGTCATTGTGCCATTAGGAAGGGGGGTTCCTACATCTGTTTACCGAGTGAATCTAATGGCCCTAACTTGTTAGACGAACCTTTGAAAGGCTTCATAGTGAACCCTGCCGACCTTCCTTGGTAGTAGGTCAAGAGGCTGATCACCTCAGGTGAAAGGGTAAATCACGACTCACAATGAAAGTGTACAACCTCTGTAGAGTGTAAAACTGGTATATCAGCCGTGCCCACGGTCACGAGTGGCCTTAGAACATTTACGGAATAGATGATGAACACTGATAATACGGATGATGAATATGCTCACTAATCATTACTGTTTATGCTATTCATTATTCATGTTTATCTGATCATGTGTTTATATGGGCTTGTGATAAACTTGTTTCTACTCCTATGCTAAAATTACGATAATTAAAAGCTAATCGCTGTTAAACCAGTGTCAGCCTTTTAAGCCTCATGAACCCCATGTTATATTTGTTGAGTACGACATGTACTTACGCTTGCTTTACTTTTTAAATATTTGGATAAAAATCCCGAATGGGTACCAGATTGCTAGAGTTTGGAGGAATTCGGCTTGTGATAAACCAGTCAGTTGTCCCTGTGGAATTGGAGTTTTCACCCGAAGATCAGAGTTGTCTTTCCGCTGTTTGCTATCTAAGGTTATATTCTTTATACTAAGTACGTTATATATTGAGCATTGTCTATTGATATTACCCTTATTTGTAGCTATATGTGAGATTTGACTTCCTAGGCTCACATATGGTGTGTATCTAGTTTTGTTCTTAAAACCGGGTGCTACACTTGCCATGTCCTTCTCTAGAGGATCATACCTACAGGCTTAAAAGGTTTTATTCCCAAAGATGTATACGAAGTTGTTTCAGAACTTGGGAACTTCTTTAGGCAACTTTGCAGTAGAACTCTAAGGAAAGAAGTCAAGAAAAGCTGAAATGAGACATCCCACTCATGTTATGCAAGCTTGAGAAGATTTTTCCATCGACCTTTTTCGATGTTATGGTGCACTTGGTTGTCCATCTACCTGACAAGGCACTTCTTAGAGGGCCCATACAGTATGGATGGATGTACCCAATAGAACGACGACTGGGTACGTTGAAGAATTTATTAAGGAACAGGGCCAACCCAGAAGGATCAATTGCGGAGGCTTACTTAGAAAGTGAGACGTTGGCATTTTGGGAGAGGTCCATGAACAATGTTAAAACAAGATATAACTGGGGCGACAATATGTCACATGATGGGCCAGCACCTGGTGAGACCTCTGTTTTCATGCATGGTGTCAAGCCCATTGGCCAGCTTAGGGTAAAGGACATCAAGGATAAAGCCAAAATCAATAAGCTAGCTTGGTATGTGCTTAATAGCTGTGATGAGGTTGGACCGTATGTGCAGTAAGTATAATTTTTATATGCTGATTTGTTATTTCCTATATTATGTATGAAATATTACCAATAATAATGCTTATATGTGCTACATAATATACATACAAATTTCAGAGGAACAAGGGGCAAGTGATGATGTACATGATTAGCATATTTTAGTTCGGTTAGGCCGATCATTGGTAGAATTATATGACAACTTAGTGGTGATGGTAGTTTCATGTTTGTGTGCAAATTGAGAAGCTGTGTAGAAGGGAAACCAATAGAGGTCAGTGAAGGTTTGTATGCACTATCATGTGGTCCTGATACCCGAGTCCGGGTCTATGCAGCTTGCAGTATTAATGGAGTCAGGTATAGCACTGTTGACCATGAGAAATCCCTGCGTACATAGAACAGTGATGTCATGACCGCTGTCACACATGAAGGCCAATCAGTGGAATTTTATGGTGTCCTTAGAGAAGTTATTCAGTTGATGTATAACTCTAGCGTACAAAGCCATAGGACGGTGGTTCTTCTGCGTTGGACTGGGACAATCTAGATGGCACTATGAAGTCTATAGGCATTGACGATGATAGACATTTTAGATCTGTCAACATAAAATCATTCTGGAATAAGGATGACCCTTTCATTCTCGTGACATAGGCAAGGAATAATTTTTATCTGTGGGACACCTCCTTAGGCAAAGATTAGCGGGTCATGCAGAAGTTCTAACATAGGGATATGTATGACGTGACTAAAATAGAGCCTATAGTGCACCAAGATGATCACTGTTCTAACAATGAGCATGAAGTCCTGCTGGGTGATGGTGATCAGGTTATGCATGAAGCTAGTCATGATGGAGAAGGCACTGTCATTGAAGCCAATTTAGAAGACCTTCTAAGAGATAAGAGGGAAGTAGTTGGCATACTTGAAGGCAGCAAGGATGAAGATGAGGATGAAGATGATACTGGAAACCAGTATTGTAGTGATGATAGTTACTGTGGTTGTAGAGATCACATGTCTGGAGGTAATGATGACTTGTAGGAGATTTCATGTATAATCTTTGGGAAAACATGTATTCTAAAGCTCTACTTTGCTTTGGATTTCTGGCTTTGTATTTTGAACATGTTCGGTATGCTCAGTTATTATAAACTTGTGCTTCAGTGGACACATAGGCTTTGTTTGCCGGGGTCAGTACTACACTATGTAGACTGTCTATTGTGTACATGACTATTCCATTCAACTGCAACTAGTACTTGTTATAGGTTCATATACACTGCATAAGCCATTGACACAAAGCATTCCTTTCACACAGCATGCTTTAACCACTACAGTGAGATCATTAATCAGTTCGACCAACATGCCAAGTATGTATACTGATACATGTCTGGTTTACCAAACCGAGGCATAAAGCAACCCTTGTGCAGTTGCCAATAGTGAATTGAATGCAGGAGGAAAGCCTCTATAGTTATTTCACTCTAAAAATGCAGACACAATAGTCTAGGGGTAGACTGAAGAGTGAAGAGGAGTTGCTTTCATAAGCAATTTCTCTAGGTTGGTTATGTAGAGGCATGCAAGCAGCTAGCTAGAGATGGCTACACTTTTTATTATCCGACGAGAGATGAAATGGACAACAGTAGACTTTCTGGCGTGTGTAGTAAAAAATGCAACAATTATGCCTCCTCTGTTGTGCAGTAGATCGAGGTGACACTTGTTCAGATGAACTCCTCGTAGCATGGTTCTTGCAAATTCAACAAATTTTATCGAAGACATAAGTTGGGTTCACCATAGATCAAAGCCACTCATGACTACTACCACTTACTGATACATTTTTTGTTCACTAAACCAAGGCACAAAGGTATCCTTGCGTGGTTGGCAAGAGTGAGAAGTGTCCAGCTCAGACCATCAAGTGCGCATGAAGATAATGGTAAACATTACTTTGTGAACCAAAATGTTTGCACAAATGCGTAGTGCCTCGGGTGCCATCGTACTACCACAGGAATCACAATTGTATTTCATCAGGGAAGGTGTGTGTGACTAGAGATGCAGGAGTAATGGCATACCCAACCGATGAAACGGCATGATGATACCAAATGTATGGCCGTCAGACTTTTTGTCTAAGCGAGACTTGTTTTGATAAACTCCTCGCTACATGGTTGTTGCAAGTTCAATAATTTTTATCAGATACATGCAAACAAGATGAGTTGGGTTCACCCTAGATATGTGCGCAGTAGAATTTCAACACCTATGGCTACTCTATTTTGTATTTAGGCCAGGCTTGCTCCTCTCAAAGAAACCTTGCACGGTTGCCGAGAGCGAAGTGACGAGTTGGGTTCAACACAGATCAAAGCCACTCATGACTACTACTACCACTACTGATACGTGTTTGGTTCACCAAACTAAGGCACGAAGCAACCCTTGCAGATTCGATTGAGATATGTCCAGCCTATTCAGGTTTACAATGCTCAGACCATCACGTGCGCACAAAGATAATGGTAAACGATACTTTGTGAAGCAAAATGTTTGCACAAATGCGCACATTGCTTGCATAATAAGAGGATATCAGTGCTACTAAATAGAAAGATAACGGCAAACCAGACTTCATATATATGTGGATTACAACAACGATACGAGTTCAACCTACATAACCATGCCTTCATCTACCATAATAATTAGAGGAGAGCAGTGCCATCCCATTACTCAAAGTCATCCAACTACTACCCAGACATACTATTTCTAACTATAGATGATTAACATGACTTGATACTAATTCTAATGGCACATGGCAGCAAACTAGTCCTAACTACATATGTTGACATGACTTGATACTACTAATGAGGAATGCCATCCCACACATCTATGCAAGTCATGCTACAAGGGCACCAACAGGTGTGAACAAAATCCAACACCTGCAAGGTAAACCAGCCTTGGCTAAAGTCAGCAAACCTCTCCGCCACGGTGAACCGGCATGGCCGGACGATCCCTTCAGGCCATCTAGCTCTAGTTCCTTGCTAGGGCGCGATGGCGGGCAACGTTCTTGTTGTTGGTGTAGGTGCCATCTAGGGGGCGTGTGCCTTCGCCAGTACATGCGCCTTGGCATCGGCCTCGATCCAACCGTGAGGCTTATGGTTGGGGCAGACAGGGCACACTAGGCCACCATACAGGCTGACATGCAAGAACAAATTTGGGCTGAGAGAATAGGTGTTGCATAGCCATGCATATGATCATCCTCTCGAGTCCATCGTGATGTAGCTCGAAGAACCGTTGGACTCGAACTCAGCCTCAGCCAAAATGTCAGCCATGACCTTGGCCTCGGCCAAGATGTTGGCCTCATTGTCGACCTCGGTGGATGGCGAGGGGGACTGCGATGGTGTAGGCGACCCACCCACATGGGGAGCGGATCTGGTGATGGTGAGCGGACCTGGCGACGGCGAGCGGGTCCGCTCTGGGGCCGGCAGTGGTGAGCGAACCACCGGTGCCGGTGGCGTCAGCATCATCACCAAGGGAGATGGAGAAAGCAGCAGCCTAGGAGATAGAGTGAGTCTTGGTGACGGAAATGCTGATCTACGGGGACTAGATGTCACCGCCGCCTTCGCCGACACCAACCCGGGGTGCGCCATCAGCCCTGCCTTCGTTGAACCACTAGAGGAAGCGGGGACTACAGCCGGGCCACCGATGGCCTTCATGGCAACCGATGGGGTGGCGAAGGTGGGTGGTGAGGAGAGGGCTTTTGCGCAATGAAAGGTGGAATGGTAAACAATATGAATTGGGGCGAGGCCAGGCTTTATGGATACACAGGGACGCTATGGCTTCTAAGGCAAGATACTCCATAAAGATTTATTTACACATAGGGACGCTAAGGCTTCTAAGGCAAGATACTCCATGAAGATTTATCTTTCCCGAAGGTGGGTGCCATCGCGCTCCCTTAGGAATCACAACCGTATTACACCGGCGGTTGTAAAAACATAGCATGTCTCCTCCATTTTTGCTAATGAGACAGTGTGAGTCTCGGCATGACAACATCAATTGTGCGGCTGACGGACTTTCTAGCGTGTGCAGTAAAATTTTATAGTTTGTGATCGACTACACTCACTCATGATTTCATCCAATATTATTATTACTAGTAGTAGGGGCGTGGTCACGTCACTGTGTTCTACTTGGCTTTTAATTTAATAATTCCTAAAAGAAAGTAACATTTTTCATAATCTATGACATGTGGTCGGGAGTATATTTGCATAAATGCGAACGACACGTATACTATTCGATGTGTTCAAATATAAGGCGGCAGGACTTTCTTGCATCTGCAGTAGAATTTTCAACACCTATGGCTCATTTGTTTTGCATTAGGCCAGGCTTGCTCCTCTCAAAGAAACGTTGCGTGATTGTCGAGAGCGAAGTGAATGCAGGATGAAAGCTGGACAGGAATGAAAATTTAAGAGATTTTGACCACCATGACATGGTTGAGACTTGAAATCCTGGTGCAGTTGTGATAGGTCTTTTCACTCCTATCCAAGCAGTCACAACAGTCGAGGGGCAGACAAAAGAGTGAAGAGGAGTTGCTTTCGTAAGCAATTTCTCTTGGTTGGATTTGAAGAGACATGAAGTGGCTAGCTAGAGATGGGTACACTTACTATCCAACGAAAGATCCAATGCACAACGGGGGACTTTCTGGCTTGTGCAGTAAAAATGCAACATCTATGCCTCATATGTTGTGCATTAGATCAAGCCAAGACTTGTTCAAATGAACTCCTCGCTGCATGGTTGTTACAAGTTCAACAATTTTTATCAGACACATGCAAATAAGACGAGTTGAGTTCATGATGGATCAGAGCCACTCATTTTGAGCATGATCAGAGCGACTCATGACTACTACCACTACTGATACGTGTTTGGTTTACCAAACCGAGGCACAAAGCAACTATTGCGCGGTTGCCAAGAGTGAGATGTGTCCGTCCCAGTCAAATTTACAATGCTCGAACTATCATGTGTGCAACGAGATAATGGTAAATGTTCCTTTGTGAACAAAAATGTTTGCATAAATGCATATGACATGTATACTATCCGATGCATTCAAATATATGGTGGCAGGACTTTTTGGTTGCCGAGACTTGCTCCTCTCAAAAAACCTTATGCGGTTGACGAGAGCGAAGTGAATGTAGGATAAAAGCTGGACAAGAGTGAATTGACCACTAGGACATGATTGAGACTTGAAAGCCTGGTGCGGTGGTGATAGGTCTTTTCACCCCTCGGGTGCCGTCACACTCCCTTAGGAACCTCAACCAGTCATACCGTAGAAGGCGTGTTCGACCGGAGATGCCGAATTATTGACGGTCCCAAGCGTACACTGATGAAAATAGAGCACGTCTCCTCCACTTACGCTGATGATACGATGTCAGTCTCGATGCTGTTTTTTACATGTTAGCTTCACCACTGATGACCCAACAGTGTGTGCACTCCTTGTGTTTGTGACAACACTAGAAACACAGGAAAAGAAAGCCCCTCACGAGAGGAGAACGAGAACAGAGACATACTAGCAAGGATTCCTCAACACTATCAAGTTTCCTAGTTGGCATGGCGGGGCTACAAGAAGACATGGCAGGACTGAGCCAAGGTGACCTAGAGTGCATGAAGATCCATCTTCCTAGAATGTATGCAAAAACATTGGTAAGTGCCCATTTTCTGTGTGCTAAATCCGATTTGCTGGGATTTGCCTTTGGGAATGAACTTGTCCCTCTATCTAGCTATATTCATCGTTGTGCACATAGAAACTGTCGGCTGCAATGGCCTAAGCCATCGGAGGTCATCGAAAACTCAAGCTTTGTCTGGACGATGAGCAGAGCCTGGTCTGATGGAAGGTGGAGGTGTTCCCCGATAGCGACCACTTGTACCTCCGCCAGGGATGGATGCACTTCGCCCATGCCTTCAATCTCCAAGATAGGTTCTCTCTTGTATTGTGGTATGACGGCCGGTCACAGATTAACATCAAGGTCTTTGACCTTACCAACTACCGCAAGCAGTACCCGCTCAACTTCGAGGCTAGCGGTAGTCAGCTCACCCTACCCATCGCAGAGCCAAGGAGTTTTGTAGTGATCCTAAAGAAGTACTACCTCAAAGCGAAGTATCTGGTGAGCACTCGCGCGAGACGTAGAACGTACCGATGTCCCAAGTTACCAGTGTCATCTTTCTCATCAATCTTTTTTGCGCGAGGTGAAGAACGCACCAGTGGACTTCGAGGTAGTGCATGGCTACTAGCAGTGGTAAGCCATCAAGCTGTAGATGGCTAGGCAGTCCTAGTTCGTGGCCTTGGATAGGACCCGCACGAACAACAAAGTGCACATGTTGTTCAAGTACGGGTGGGACGAGTTCTGTGCAAGCAACCACCTCAACATCGGCGACACCTGCTTCTTTAGCGTGATCTGCGAGGTGATCTGTGAGGCCACCAACAACGATGATGAGGATGAGGAATGGGGGGAGAAGCAGGAGTACATGAAGCTAAGCTCAAGGTGGAGGTGTGCAAGATGAACGGCGGATGGTTGCGGTGAACTTGGCGCAAGAGTTGACACGATCTGAATTTTGTTGTTTCATGAAAACTATTATCCTACCTGTTAAGATTTTCTAGTATCAGACTATCTTAGGCCCTATTTGGAAGGACTATAACTAGTTAGCCATGGCTAAAAAAGTGAACTAAAAATTGGCCAATTAGTTGTGTTATTAGTCCATACCTGTTTGGATCCTGAACTAATTGTTGGGTTCTATAGACTAGAACTAGTTGTTAGCCCCTGATAGTTGGGTTCTATGGACTAGTTGGATAGCCTCTGATAGTTGCTAGCACTGTATTTCATTGTTCATTGACTCGCAGTGATCCAGAGCGTCTATATTTTGTAGGGTCAGACTATCTTAGGGTCCCAAAAATCTCAATAGCTATACACCCATGTCCTCCGATCAGAAAGGGAAAACTTTGATGATTGCGATGCTCATGGCGATGCGATGGACGTGGCTCAATCTCAATTCAACCGCATTGATGCAGCAGTTACTGATCATCCTCCATCCGGTGTTTAGAACTGCCGCAACACATTCCCGTACTTAGGTGAAAAAGTTAGTAGTGAACAACTTCTTTCTCCTCCCACTTTGTTGTGACATCCAGCCACACGACAATTGCCACTTCCCATGGCCTCCGACGAGCCCACCGGTGGCAATATCCAGCATACGGTGCTAGTAGAGCACAACACTGGCGCTGTCCCTAGCACCGTGCTTGTCGATGCTGATGACGCCGTGGTTGTCAATGCTGATTGTGTCGCGGTAGCCAATGCTGATGGCACCGTGGCCATTCCGCTCCATGGGACGTGCATCGAGCGTCGCCCTGTTTGACGGTGCTGACGATGACCGCTGTGAACAACTTAGCGGTTCACCGGATAATGGAACGTTTGGTCTATAGTGTTGGCCATGGCCTCAAACTGCACCACCATGGGGACGCCAACCTCATCTAGGTGCGACTGCACCACTGGTACTTGGGTCTTGGCACTGACCACGCTGACGCCTCCTACATCATCCCTACAGTCAATAATCCCTCTAACAATTAAACCTCGTCTAATGACGAGGGTGCAAGCAATTTGAGTCCTCATGATGATGAGATCATGCAACCCCCAAGCCCACAGGAGAGCCACACCGAGGTCGTCTTGGATATGGTTATTAGTGAGTTCACGAAGTTGCTGACTAAGTATCCCTCCTATTACAAGGAGATGTCCCTACTAGACACAGCGCGCAAGATTTTGGTCCCTATCGAGCAGGAGATGTTCAAGCAGTTGACGTGGTATGATCTGTTGGAGTAGCCGAACAGAAGATGGAGGCGGTGAGCAAGCTCAAGTACATACTCTAAGATGATGGGTCTGCCTCCTCGCCATATGCTAGGCTGCTCATTGAACTGGTGGTCGACCCCATTATGAAATAGTTGAAGAAGACATGGACTCCCACTAGGTTCTCGTAGTAGGAACAACTAGTATAGTTCTTGCACAACCTACCGCACTAGAGTTCCCTCACGCTAGGGAATTCCTACATGATGTAGTGTTGCCTAGACTATCTGGTGCTATCGATAGGTACATCGCTTCCTGGGAGACTGTTCTAGTTAATGTATTTCTACAGCCGTGGATGTCAACCATCGACCAGGACTAGCTACAGCCGATGCTCACCAAGGTGCTGATCGTGGTCTAGAAGTTCCTGTTGAAGTGTACTGGTGAAAATGCACACAAAAATTATGACATTGTGCTGCCATGGAAGCAAGCGGCTTGGCGTAATGTTTGGAATGGGTTTGTCGATGGTGTCATCATTCCTTACATGAACCGTAGACTTGGAAATGTCCACAACAAGCCACTGCCAGGAGGAATGGCAGCTACGGATGCACGGGTTGACCACTTGATGAGGTGGGCATCCAAGATTTCACCTCAGAAAATGCTTGACCTCCTACAGGGTGAGTTCCCTAGAAAAGATTGGTAGGGTGCTCTTTGCAGGTGGTTCTTCACGGCAGATTACAACGACAAGATGGTGCTGTAGTATGACCTCACTTTCGGTGGGACCAATTGGTGGACACCATTCGTCGACAAGCTCATTGTACCGCGCTTGGTGTCCTAGTTCATTGCCATTAGTGTCGTCCCACTGAATGAAGGGTATGACGTGTTCCACATGCTCATCACCAGGTGGAAGTCGATCGTGTCACCGGAGTCGATGATGAAGAAGGTCCTAAAGCACTTCATGGAGAAATGGACCGACGGGCTATGTCGCTGGTTGTTCGATGCGCAACCAACAAAGGAGGAGGCCGTGGTCTGGTGTTAAGAGTGGATGGGGCTCCTAACACTAGATCTGCGTGCCATCGACAGTGCAATGCACAATGGCCTCCAACTGAACAATGAAACGTATGAAATACCGTAGGTAACTGTAAGGAAAATGGACCCTTGGCCCATTGACTTTGGATTTTGGTGTTTTGATGACCAACACAACCAAATTGGACTAATGAATTTGCAAGTGTTTGTTTTGTAGTTCAATAGGGTGCAAGATGTGACTTGGACGAAGGCGACGTGATGATCCGATGATCAACACCTCAAGCAAGACCTTAGGAGCACAAGAGAACACCCAAGATATCAAGCAAAGTCCAAGCACGAAGGTAGGAACCAAGCCGTACGCAAGATCGCAAAGAAATAAGCTCGTAGAGGCGACCGGACTCTAGATCGGACGCTGGTAGCGTGACTGGACGCTGGATCGGTGGCTCAGCAGACAGGCGACCGAACGCTGGTGGCAACCGACCGGATGTAAGGCATCAACGTCCGATCGAGTACAGAGAGGTTCTAGGCGCGCGAAACTACGACCGGATGCTGGCAGCGTCCGATCGGTAGTTCGCGGCTGCAACGGTTGGGACGACCGGACGCGTTCGGTCAGGACGATTCAGCGTCCGGTCAGTAGCAGTTTCACGGGAATTCGACCCCAACGGCTACTTTCCCAGTGGGGCTTATAAATACAACCCCCAACCAGCCATTTGAGTTGAGTGGAGCTGAGGAAACATATCAAGGGTGTTGATACACCATTTTAGTGATCTCCACTTGCATAGTGCTTAGTGATTCATCAGGTGATTAGCGTAGGTGCTTTGCGAAGTGCTTAGGTTGATTAGACCACCGCTTATGTGCTTACTCTAGGTTTAGGCCTAGTGTTTAGTGAGGTTTGCATACCTCTTACCACTCGGTGCTTGCGAGCACCATTGTTGTACATCGGAGAGGCTTGAAGTCTTACGAGATCACACCAACCGCGTTTGTGGTGTGGCCACCACCGTGTATCGGAGGGAACAAGGCCCGCGTCGTTTTGGCCGGAAGCTTGATAGTGAAGACGACGGGGAGCATCCGGGAGAGGCTTGCTGGAAGGCATGTCGGAGACCCACTTGCGCGTGGGGAAGGCCCAAGGCTATCCACGGAGTTACCCGACCGGGAGCTTGGCCCTTGCGAGGGATTCCTTGCGAGGGGCTCCAACGAGGACTAGGGGGAAGCTTGCGCGCTTCTCGATACCTCGGTAAAAATACCGGAGTCATCGACAGGAGTTTGCATATCTCTACCTTGCTCTTTAGCTTCCGCATTTACATTGATTTCATTACTCCTTTGCGGTAGAGATAGCAACACATTAGCAAAACCGTAGTTGCACATTTAGATAGGTTATCTTTTGCATAGGTTTTGCAAAGGGTAGAAAAAGAGGCCATAGTTTAGAGTTAGATTTTTAAGTTGCCTAATTCACCCCCCCTCTTAGGCGTCATGGTCCCTTCAATTGGTATCAGAGCCGGTTGGCTCAAATTTAGACCTTTGGCTTAACCGCCATTGAGCCGACGCTACTTAGAGTGTTTGGGATGGATACCTCTAGCCCCCACACTTTGACGGCATTAACTTGCCCTATTATAAAACTAGAATGGCTTGCTACCTTGAGGCGGTAGATTTGGGTGTATGGAGAGTCACTCGTGATGGGATGAAAACCATCAAGAATCCTAAAAAACCCACAAAGAGTGATGAAAAAGAAATGCATTTCAATGCTAGAGCTAAGAATTGCTTGTTTGAATCTTTTAGCATGGATGTGTTTAATCAAGTATTTACTTTAAATACGGCACATGAAATTTGGTTAAAACTCCAAGAGCTCCATGACGGCACAAGTAATGTCCGTGAGCAAAAACATTGTCTAGCTAAGCAAAATTATGATTCCTTTGCTATGAATGATGATGAGCTTGTTCGTGATATGTATTCTCGATTGAATCTAATTATCAATGAGCTCCATTCAATAGGATTATTAAAGCTAGATGATGTGGACATCATGAGGAAGATCATCTCCGTTCTACCACAAAAGAAATATGCAAGCATCATCACCATCCTTCACAACATGGAGAACTTGAGCACCATGACACCAGGCATTGTCATTAGCAAGCTAGTGGCATTTGAAATGTCACATAAGATGGGTCAAGGAGAAGCATCTTCATCAAGCAAAGGCAAAGCTCTCGCTTGTAGTGAGAAGAAAAAGATGAAGGGCAAGAAAGTTGAGTCAAGCTTAAGCTTAAGCTCCTCAAGTGAAGAAGAAGATGAGGATGATGAGGATGATGAACAAGAATCAAGTGATGATGATCAATCTTCCTCCTGCACCTCCGACCTTGATGAAGAATCAATCAAACTTATCAAAAAGGTGGAGAAGATGATCGTAAGGCTCAATGTCAAGGGTGTGCCCATCCAAATTCAAGACCTCATTTTCACTAATCAAAGAAATGAGCAAAGAAAGAGAGGATGCTATGGATGTGGCGAGTTGGGGCACTTTGTGGAAGTTTGTCCAAACAAGCCCACACGCAAGACAAAGAAGAAGGCATGCAAGAACCAAGCCCTCACCTCAATAAGATCATGGGATGATTCTTCAAGTGAAGAAGAACACCATCACAAGAGGCGAGGCCGCAAGCACTCATCATCAAGCTCTTCTCGTGTGTGCCTTATGGCATGAGCTAACGAAAGCTCATCCTCTAGTGAGAGTGATAGTAATGATGATATGCCTTCTTATGATGAAATTGTGTAACAAAATCTTAAATATGCTAAAGTTTGCACTAGTCAACAAAAGAAGCTCAAAAATTTGAAAGAAGAGCTAGGTAGTTCACAAGAAGCATACAAAAATTTGCTTGAACAATATGAGAACTTTGCAAATCTCAATGTTGAACTATCTACTAAAATTGAGCAACTTGAGGCTAGTGCAACAACAAATGAATGCACAATCAATGATAAGCAACTTGAAAAGAAAAATGAAAAATTAAGAGAAAAGTTAGCTAGCTCACAAAATGATTATGAAAGTTTGCTTGATAAATTGGAAATCATGTGCAAACATTGTGATGAGCTAACTAATAAAGTTGCTAATCTTGAAGCCGTCAAAAATACCCCCAAGGCATCTAAAAAGAAAAGTTCTATCATTAAAAAGGATGTCTCTACTTCTTGAAATGATTTATGTTTAGACTCACCTTTGTGCAACCAAGTTTGTGTTGAGAAAGTTATTGTAGATACATGCACACAAGAAGTTGCAAAGGAAAATGAGCAACTCAAGCAAGAAGTAGCTCGCCTTACCAAGAACTTGACTCAAGTGAAAGGAAAGGCGAAGCAAACACAACTTCATCAAGATAACACCGCCAAGGGAGTGAAGAAGCTTGATAAAGGACAAACCGTGGTTTGCTACGTGTGCCACAAGGAAGGCCACAAGTCCTATGAGTGCAAGGTGAAGAATGGGGGAGGAGCAAAGAAGAAGGAGCAAAAGCAAACAAGCAAGTTCTCCAACACCTACACCAACAAGGTGGACAAGAAGGCCTCCACACCTTATCTCTTGAAGAAAAAGAAAAATGACAAGGTGGTGGCCATCAAGGTGAACAAGCAAGCCAACAATGGGGTCAAACGCTTTTGGGTGCCAAAGGAGATCATTTCCAACATGAAGAGCACCAAGAAGGTTTGGATCCCGAAAGAGAAGTAAGAAGTCCAATGGACTTCGGGGAATTTGGAGACTTGGCAAAGTATGGGTGCATTTCATGGGGTGCATCATGATGGACAAAGTTATTGCCAAGTGGGTTAGTGAATACTATGGACCCAAATTCCCCTTCCCATGTTAGGTAACTAGATGTTATTGCTTTCAATTAGTATTTTCTTCAAATATTATTGCTTACAATTGATATTATTTTTCAATTGGTATCTTTTTAAGCATCTAGTTACTTCTAATGCCTATGTTTGCATTTGCATTCTTAAATCTGTTGTCATGCATACAATAGGTATATCTTATGGTAGGATTGCTCGGTTTCATTTTTAACCCTTGGAGCAAACCTACATGGTTCAAAATTGTTTAGGAGCACGGCACATAGCTTGTCTTACAGTTTTGTAACTAATATGTGCCAAAGTCCAAATTGTAGATAATTTTCTCCCAAATATCATCTTCGAATGGTATTTTTGATTCTAAAATCAATGTGCATGAGTACTACAAGTATTCCACGCTTGCATGCACAAATTTAGGGGGAGGATCATCTACAAGATGGATGCTTTGAGACTAACACCTTTTCAAGTTTATCATGTGTGTAGTAGTCTCATTGCAAGGAAAATGGAGTCCCCGGAGATAAGCATCATTCCTCATTTGGTATCATCATGTTGACTTCATTTTGATATTTATATGCTTTCTCCATGCATTATATAGATTAAACTCCTTTATGCAACAATTTGCCAATTATGCATATGCGTTGCCTTCCATCTTATGTATGCATATATTTAGGGGGAGCTTAGTCTATATAATGTGAGAGTCAAATTTTGTGATCTTTTCAATTCCAAAATTGATCACAAAGTTTGACCCTCCCTTGTGCTACTAATGTCTTCCTTTTCGGTGTTTGATGCCAAAGGGGGAGAATTTGGAGGACCAAAAGCAATCATTAATTTGGTGTCTATAAATGGTAATGGTCCAAGAAAGGGAGGATAGTGGGTTATGGATTAGTCTAAGTAATGGGGGAATTAATAAAGAACATGGCCTAAATCCATAATACCACATGGGGACATTTGCAAGGGCAAGATAAGCTTTAAATAGTTTTTCAATTGGTCCTACAAGTTGTATCTTCAATTGGTATCTATTGATATCTTTTTAGTATCATATAACCTTGCCCTTTGCATTGCATCTTAGCAAGTAGATAGTTTTTAAATTTCACATTCTTATTATTTGCTTGCTTTGGTCGTGTTGTCATCAATCACCAAAAAGGGGGAGATTGTAAGGAAAATGGACCCTTGGCCCATTTACTTTGGATTTTGGTGTTTTGATGACCAACACAACCAAATTGGACAAATGAATTTGCAAGTGTTTGTTTTGTAGTTCAATAGGGTGCAAGACGTGACTTGGACGAAGGCGACGTGATGATCCGATGATCAACACCTCAAGCAAGACCTTAGGAGCACAAGAGAAGACCCAAGATATCAAGCAAAGTCCAAGCATGAAGATAGGAACCAAGCCGTACGCAAGATCGCGAAGAAACGAGCTCACAGAGGCAACCCGACTCTAGACCGGACGCTGGATCGGTGGCTCAGCAGACAGGCGATCGGACGTTGGCGGCAACCAACCGGACACATGGCATCAGCATCCGATCGAGTACAAAGAGGTTCTAGGCGCGCGAAACTGTGATCGGATGCTGGCAGCGTCCGATCGGTAGTTCATGGCTACAACGGTCGGGACGACCGGACACGTCCGGTCAGGACGATTCAATGTCCGGTCAGTAGCAGTTTCCCGAGAATTCGACCCCAACGGCTACTTTCTCAGTGGGGCTTATAAATACAACCCCCAACCGGCCATTGGAGTTGAGTGGAGCTGAGGAAACATATCAAGGGTGTTGATACACCATTTTAGTGATCTCTACTTGCATAGTGCTTAGTGATTCATCAGGTGATTAGCGTAGGTGCTTTGTGAAGTGCTTAGGTTGATTAGACCACCGCTTATGAGCTTACTCTAGGTTTAAGCCTAGTGTTTAGTGAGGTTTGCATATCTCTTACCACTCGGTGCTTGCGAGCACCATTGTTGTACATCGGAGGGGCTTGAAGTCTTGCGAGATCACACCAACCGCCTTTGCGGTGTGGCCACCACCATGTACCGGAGAGAACAAGGCTCGCGGTGTTTTGGCCGGAGGCTTGATAGTGAAGACGGCAGGGAGCATCCAGGAGAGGCTTGCTGGAAGGCACGTCGGAGACCCACTTGCGCGTGGGGAAGGCCTGAGGCTATCCACGGAGTTACCCGACCGGGAGCTTGGCCCTTGCGAGGGATTCCTTGCGAGGGGCTCCAACGAGGACTAGGGGGAAGCTTGCGCGCTTCTCGATACCTCGGTAAAAATACCGGAGTCATCGATGGGAGTTTGCATATCTCTACCTTGCTCTTTAGCTTCTGCATTTACATTGATTTCATTACTCCTTTGCGGTAGAGATAGCAACACATTAGCAAAATCGTAGTTGCACATTTAGATAGGTTATCTTTTGCATAGGTTTTGCAAAGGGTAGAAAAAGAGGCCATAGTTTAGAGTTAGATTTTTAAGTTGCCTAATTCATCCCCCCTCTTAGGCGTCATGGTCCCTTCAGTAACTTAGTAACTTATTAGTGTATTTCTATTCTGAATGATTGCACCTTCGTCAGGCATTGTAAATGTTAATCATTGGCACAATGTGTATTACTCTTTTCTGAATGTGCACACGAGAAAGTTCAAAACTACATGATTGTAACGCGCTGGACAATGACTAAATCTCTCACCTGCGTCAGGCATTGTACAAATGTTAATCGTTGGCACAATGTGTACTACTCTTTTCTGAATGCACACGCAAGAAAGTCTGATACTATGTGATTGTAGCATGCCAGACAATGACTAAATGCTTTCACCTGCATGAGGCATTGTATAAATGTTAATCGTTGGCACAATGTGTACTACTCTTTTTTGAATGCACATGCGAGAAAGTCTGATACTATGTGATTGTAATATGCCGGACAATATCTATTACTCTTTTTCTGACCGCACCTGCTGCAACCTGTTGCTTGGAAATCCACAATAATTAAATCTATATTAAATTTGCTTATGTTCGACTGTAGTAATACTAGCATTAGCTGGTTCAGGCATCTCGGTCGTTGGAGAAGCCCCAAGAGGCTCTGTATGTGTCCCCGTGGTGGCTTGTGCCTCGACCTGAGGGGGCAAAGAAGGTGGATCACCTACCTCATTAGGACCTGAAGCTAGCTCAGGTATCTCGGGCATTAGAGAAGCCCTAAGAGGCTCTGTATGTGCCTCCATGGCGGCTTGCACCTCGACTTGAGGGGGTGAAGATGGTGGATCACTGGCCTGATAAGGACCTGAAGCTGAACTCTACTTATGTAGTGTTGTAATTGGTAACTCTGTGTGGACAGTTGTATTATCAGGACCAGTCAGATAACCAGCAATGGGGTTGACCTGACTACCACATTCCAACTGAAGTGTCTGAAAGTCAGGGGCCTTAACCCCTGTGACACTATATAGTTGATTAAAGCAACCAGTGAACACATTGCACATCATGTTGATTTTTTAGCCTTGTTGGTTGATGGCCTCTGTAACACCCCGGCTCAGGGCTTAATAGGATTAATAGGATACTCGTACCAACAAGTTGCAACTTCTTTTCTAGAAGCCCATCTCTTAAGAACTCCAAGATTAAGCGTGCTTGGCCTGAAGCGATGGGTGACCGACTGGGAAGTTCTTCCCGGGTGCGCATGAGTGAGGACAAAGTGCGCAGAAAAGACAAGTGTTGGTCTGTGAGGGCAGTCTATATCCTAGTTAAGCTGCCGGATGTAAGCGGGCCTAGCCTCGGAGAGGTGGGACGTTACATAATGGTATTAGAGCCGACTCTCACGGTTTCACGGGCGCGTGTGTCGTAGTTGCGCAGGCATGGTGTGCATGACTGGTGTGGATCCGGCGTGGTCACACAGCATGGCACATGCGCTGGCACTGGACACACGGACGTGGCTAAGAGGGGACGTTCCTGGCTTGGGATTGATCGACGAGGACGTCGATCTCTTAAGGGGGTGAGGATGTAACACCCTGGCTCAGGGCTTAATAGGATTAATAGGATACTCGTACCAACAAGTTGCAACTTCTTTTCTAGAAGCCCATCTCTTAAGAACTCCAAGGTTAAGCGTGCTTGGCCTAGAGCGATGGGTGACCGACCGGGAGGTTCTTCCCGGGTGCGCACGAGTGAGGACAAAGTGCGCAGAAAAGACAAGTGTTGGTCCGTGAGGGCAATCTATATCCTAGTTAAGCTGTCGGATGTAAGCGGGCCCAGCCTCGGAGAGGTGGGACGTTACAGCCTCACAAAAAGCAGATGATTGCTGGCTCATCTACTCTTTGAGAAGGACCACACTCTCCGCTTGCTTATCAATACTTGCTTTCAAACACCTCTCTTGTCATTTCGTACACTTCTGGTTTTCTTCCTGCCGATAACTAGCCTAGCAAGTATCTGTCCAAGCTCCGATGGTTGCTAAACGGACACTGGAGGCGGTGCCTGCTTGGCTAACGTCTCTGTAGTTGGTGGAACATCGTCCATCTCTTTGTCGACCATACCATCGGAGGATGACCCTCCCTCATTGTGGTCGTCTATCGTAGGGTCACGGTAGTCGCTGTCATCGGAGTCTGAATCTTGCATTCGTACATTCAAGATTCCTCCAATCCTAGATTGGTGCTTTGCCTGCTCTTGGGCTGCATCCACTGTTTTGTGTCGTCCTCTGTCTAGTATGGGTAATAGCTCTTGAACGGACCTAAGGGCACGCTGACCACGACGACGATTGTCCGGACTTGCTGGCATGTAGGTCATAACCTCTCAAGTCGACTTGTTGTACAGTGGCCCATTCCTTTCAGAGTTAATCGAGCGTAGCATATAACTGATGATGTGAGGGTACACATGCTGTCGTCTAGTACTGATAGCGTCAGCTATCACATCCTCGATCTCAGATAGGATAAAGTGTAAGAAGTCAAACTGCTAGCCTCTCCATATTGATAATAGTAGCAACTGCTGCAAGCCGGTCAATGACTCCCTGTTGCCGCCATGAGACATGACTATCTTTCTCAGAGCCATGTGTAAAACATAAGCCTCTGGACATAGTTTGTCCACTGTACGCAAGGAGCCATAGACGAAGGACTCCATGAAGAGCAGCCGAATCTCCTAGTCTGTAGGAAAAGTACCTCCAGCCCTGTTACGACGCGGAGGAAGAGCATCTCCGTAGACTATCTGGTGGAGCTTCCTGTCTAAAGTGTCAACCCCGAGGAGTTGTTGCAGGCGGTTATAGTACAATCGCTCTAGCCTACCATTGAGCATAAAACCAATGAAGTCATGCTTGGGATGAATCCACACTGTTGCATAGAACTAACGCACCTAGCTTATCACAATTCGATCAACCTCACTAAAAAGATTAACAAAGCCCGGGAACCGCTCAAAAAGAGGCTGGATGGGTATACCAGCTGCTCTCTCAAGCTCATCCCAACCAAGTATCCTTTGGTTTGCTAGTGTCGTCCCTCTAGCGCGGTAGCTCTTGAAGAAACTTTTCTGAGTCACAGCCCAGAACTATGATTTTGTGCTAGGCTCTTTGAGGAGTGGAAACCAGAACTCAATATCATAGAACTTGATGCTCTATATCTTTTTTGAGCTATAATACCAAAAGTCATAGAACTGAACCACCTCTTTCTTTCTCTTAATATTACTGCTCCTCATAGCACCATTGGCAAACATCAAACCTCCTCGACTACTCCTCGTACCACCATTGGCAGACATCAAACTACCTCCTCGACTGCTCCTTGTACCACCAATTGTGGCACACATCGAACCTCTATGAGTGCGAGCACATGCGCGCCCATGACTAACTGTAGATTGGACCCAGGAAGGTGCAAAGCGACTGGTCTGGTTTTTGAGTGGAACTCGGTCATGAGCTATAGTTGTTCCTTAGTGAGATCCTCCTCCCTGAGTTCCATTTCAGCACTCTCCTCATACTACTGCTGTCAGTGGGCCGTTCGAGTCTGCCTATGAGAATTTTCAGACTCTAGGGCTAGCATAGCTTTGGTTGCTTCTTCCTCTGCTTCTTGGATACTGTCCGCCTTCCTCTGCCTCTTCCTGGGCTATGGTGGTTCTTGTTCCTCTGCTTCTGGGAGACTACGAGCCTTCCTCTAGCTCTTTTTGGGCTGTGGTGGTGCTTGTTCCTCTGCTTCTTGAAGAATGGTTGTCTGCCTCTAGCTCTTTCTGTGATGTGGTAGTTCTATTCGCTTTGATTTAACTCGTGCCATCTGCAACAATAAAAAAAATTACACATACGTTTCATAAACACCATAAATTCATGAAGAAAAAATAGAGGAGATTGCAGATGGCTTCACCATGCCGAGGCAAGAAGGAAATCTCAGCCCGACTTGCACGCTAGAGAGGTGGCGTTTTGATAGACTACGACATAGTAGATCTACGTGGCGTGAAAGGATTTGGGCAGAGGTTTCAAAAAGGGGGGGGGGTGGGGATTTTGGAGAGGGAGGGGAGGCGGCGTGGGGTGGGTGGCACTAGAGGGGGCGAATGATGTCTGAAATGACGCTCAAAAGAGGAAAAGATGGGTACTGAGAGAATGCTTTTAGCGGCGGACTGTCCCACGTGTCGCATAATTGCATCACCGACACATAAACGTTGTCAAGAGTCATTGTCCACCAAAACTTAGGAGGTCCACTGAAACTTGGGGGATAAATATTGGTGATTCGACGGTTAATACACATTGGGCCTTGTTTGGATTCGTATGTATTCATCTCAATCCACATGTGTCGAAGTGGATTGGAGTGTAATTGAACTAAATTCCATTCCATTTCACTCTAACACATGTGGATTAAGGTGGATACACATGCATGCAAACAAGGCCTTAGTGTATTACTCCATATATATCATAACCATTCATCATATAAAATTCGGTCTCTGCTCACGGGACGCTAAGCAGGGGTGGCGATACGCCAACGTGAAAATTTTATTTGGTGAAAATGAAATCGCGCCTAGCAAAGGCCTCCAACACGAACCAAAAATTAGATCTCTCTCTTTTGCCCTCCTCGCGAAAGATTGGTTTACCACGCCATCGATTTCAGACAAGGGTATTTGTGGTATTGTGATGGCCTTATAAAAGCACAAGGAGTCATTGTCTCCGCCTCCATCTCCATTCTCTAGCTAGACCAGCCGCACCATCTCTCCTCCCGCTCCAAAGCCTAGCCCCCCTCTGCCACCCTGGTCTAAACCCTAGCTAGGCTGATCAGCATAGTAGCTTGACTCCATTTCCACTCTCCAGCCGCCCCGTCTCTCATACCTTTCTGAACCCTAGCCAGAGCTAGAGCCGGATCCAGATCCGATCCCCTTCGTCGACAACAAGTCCACTGATGGCGAAAGGACCGTCGTCAGCTGTGGTACACGCCAGATTCGGGCCCTATTGATAGTAGTTAACAACCACTATAAACCGTTAATATAACATGTATAAGGGCATAAATATAATCACCAACAAAGGTTTATGGGTTTCAACTAACAAATTCTATGAGTTTTGGTGAATCTGTATTTTCTGCAGGTTTATTGAGAAAACCGTCAAGGTGGACCTACATATCAGATTTAATCACGCTTATCCACAGCGAAACGGACACTAGAAGGTTCTAGAAGACTCAAGAGAACTCCGCGCCGAGGCAGAGGGGCAGAAGCTGCTAGGTGGGGCTGGCCGGCCCCACCTATAAGCCGCCCGATCCCCTAGGCCCAGATGTCAGCCCTTCCTTCGAATGTCAGTTCTCCATAGTCTCCTAGGTTGTATCTATGCCGTCCTTTAAGTCGGTTTGATTCAAGGGTTCACATTGGATGCTTCGGGCTATATATACCAGCTCTTGCCACCCCCAGGAAGAATCATAACCCCAGTCATCAAGTCATTTGAGAAGACAAAAACCCTAATCATCACCTCAGAGCTCTACCAATTCTAGGGCATAGCTAGTTAGGCCAGATCTAGAGGGAGGCAAGCAGACTTCGCTTGGATTCCCGATCTTGTCAAGAGCGTGGTTGGTATAAGATTTGTACCCCCTCTCTTTTGTACCTCCATTATTTTTATATGCTAGATACAATTGTTATGACAATATTAGTATTCATCTTATTCATGTTCTTCGTTATAATGTTCATTGTCTACTTTGATTATATGCTTAGTATAGTTGGATTATCATCATGTTCATGTATAAGTTCGTATAGCGCTCACTCTAAGGTACCATGGGTGAGTGGTCGACATTGTGTAAGCATAGTGCTTATATGTTGTTTACCTGCAGATACACCCTATATTCTGGGTCATGTGGTAGATCACGGATGTGACCCTCCCGTTGAGTCTTTTGTAGTCTACTTCCCAAATATAGGTGCACATAGGGTCCGGTTACGAAGGAAGAACAAGCTCTTTTCTTAATCTTCCTTAGTAATATCCCTTATGCGTAGATATGAAAATGATCTTAGCAATGACTACTAGGTATAATTGCACTAATCAATGTATGCTTTGACTTGTAATTAAGAATGACTTAGAAATTATTCCTCTAATATTTTATCTAACCATGACCCAAATAGAGTTATAGCCCTTGGACGTGTGGAGTAGACCCATAATGAAATCCATGGAAATATCTTCCCATTTTCAAACAGGAATGGGCAAGGGCTACAAATATCCTGGGGTACGCATATGGTCTGCCTTAACTCTCCCATAGATGTCGCACTCCACGACGTACTTGGTGATATCCTGCTTCATATTGGACCACCAATACAAGTGGCGCAAATCATGGTACATCTTGTTACTGCCAGGATGGATAGACAACTTGGAATGATGAGCTTCATCCAAAATCTTCCTTCTAATCTCCTCATTTGATGGAACCACCAATCTGTTCTTGTACCTTACTACCCCTTGCTCATCAATACTAAACTGAGGACGACGCCCTTTGGCAATTAATTTCTTGATGTGAGGAATTTCTGACGTGTCTTGCCTTTGCTCCATAATAATCTGCTCAAGTAAATCTGAGACTAAGGCTATGTAAGCTAGCACCTCAACATGGTTGAGAGACAAAGGTGATTCTTCAACCTGATATGACTTCCGGCTCAAAGCATCAGCTACCACATTAGCTTTTCTAGGGTGATAATGAACCTCCAAGTTATAATCCTTGATTAATTCTAACCATCTCCTTTGCCTCATAGTTAACTCAGACTGAGTGAAGATATATTTGAGGCTCTTGTGATCCGTAAAAATATGTACTTTGTTTCCCAACAAATAATGCCTCCAAATTTTTAGAGCATGCACAACAGCAGCCAGCTCTAAATCATGGGTGGGGTAATTCACCTCATGTTTTTTAGCTGACGTGAAGCATAAGCTATCACACGCCCATCCTACATCACCACACACCCCAACCCCATCTTCGAGGCATCACAATATACATCAAAAGGTCTGTCAATATCTGGTTGGGCCAGAACAGGAGCAGTAGTAAGAAATTTCTTCAAAGCTTGGAAGGCTTCTTCAGAAGCCAGGCTCCATACAAACTTAGCATCTTTCTGGAGCAGCTTGGTCATCGGATGAGCTATTTTGGAGAAGTCGGGAATGAAGCGCCGATAGTATCCAGCAAGACCAAGGAACTGACAAATCTGGTGCACTGACTTAGGAGACTTCCAATTTAACACATCCTACACCTTGCTTGGATCTACAGAGATACCTTCACGTGTCAGAACATGTCCCAAAAACTGCACTTGATCTAACCAAAATTCACACTTGCTGAATTTAGCATACATCTTGTGTTCCCTCAATCGAGTCAGTACTATCCGAAGGTGTTGGGCATGCTCTTCCTTGTTCTTGGAGTATATCAAGATATCATCAATGAATACCACTACAAACTTGTCCAACTCTGGCATAAAGACTGAATTCATGAGATACATGAAGAATGCAGGAGCATTGGTGAGACCAAAAGACATGACTAGGTATTCATATAGCCCATACCTAGTAGAAAAAGCTATCTTTGGTATATCTTGTGGTCTAATCTTGATTTGATGATAGCCTGAATAGAGGTCAATCTTAGAGAACACCTTGGCACCAGCTAGTTGATCGAACAAAGTATCAATACGAGGTAAAGGTACTTGTTCTTAATGGTTACTGCATTGAGAGGGCGGTAATCCACACACATCCGAAGAGTGCCATCCTTCTTCTTCATAAAATGGCTGGACAACCCCATGGTGAAGAGCTAGGACAGATGAATCCCTTTTCCAATAGCTCCTCTAACTGCTTTTTCATTTCAGCCAATTCCTTTAGGGCCATGCGGTACGGGCATTGGGAGATAGGAGCAGTGCCAGGCTCTAACTCAATGGAGAAATCCACATCTCTATCTGGTGGCAACCTAGGTAGATCTTTAGGAAAGACATCCAGGAACTAACAGACCATAGGAATAGAGGCAAGATCAGGAGAAGCTTCAGCATGAGCAGCAACAGGTAAGGCTAGATTTGAGGGCATAAGAAGAGACATCCTATCCTCAGAAGAAGGAAGCCGTAACTCAACAACTCTCTGCTTTATATCCAAGACTACCCCATATACACGCTACCAGTTCATTCCCAGAATTGCATCAATGCCTTGCCTAGGCAGCACCATGAACTAGAGATGGTAAGTGTGAGTGGCTAACATTAATCCAACTGTGTCCGTCCGAGTATTAACGCACAACTGTGCACCTGAAGTACTGATTCTATAGGCAAAAGGTATAGCCATAAGAGGTATATTGTGCCTGTGTGCAAATCTCATGCTCATAAATGAATGTGATGCACCAGAATCAAACAACACATAAGCTGGATGGGAATCAATGGTAAACATACCAGCCATCATCGGTTCATTTTGCAATATCTCCTCCGCCTCCGTGAAATTAACCTGTCCAGAATGGCTCACTGGCACTTTCTTCTTGATAATTGTTCACTTGATCAGATGAGAGTTAGCTGAGGGCTGAGTAGACTGGGTAGGCTGGTTTTGTAGACACTCCCAGGCATAGTGGCCTTCCTTGCCACACTTGAAACAAGCACTAGGCTTGTTCCCCTGTCCTTGACGAGGTGGACCTGTTGTCCCTAGGGTTGCTGTTGTTGCACCTGCTGAGTCAGTGCACGGTACTGGGTGGAAGGTGCTTGATAGGTCTACTGAGGCTGTCAAAATGAATGCCCACCCAAAGACTGATAGGGCACCTGTCTGACAACCTGTACCTTCTGAGCATGGGGGTGACTAGAAGACCCAGTAGCCACCCTCTTGCACTTCCATTCTGCCTAAGAGTCACGCTGCAATCCCTCCATAGCAATAGCAGCATTCAACATAGCCCCAAAGGTCTGGTAGTTTTCTGTATATAACTCCTTCTACAGGCTGCAAGAGAGGCCACGATAGAAACAGTCCCTCTTCTCATCTGTATCAACGTGAGTTCCAGCATACTATGACAAGTGGTTGAACTTGTTGACATAGTCCATCATGGACATGCTCCCTAGCCTCAGGTCCAGGAACTCTGTCAACTTCCTATTTAGAACACTAGCAGGAATGTAATACTCTCTAAAGGCCGCAGTAAACTCCTGCCAGGTCACATGGTGATCCGCCAGCTACATGGCATTAAATGTGTCCCACCATGCACTAGCAGATCCCAACAGTTGTTGCACTACAAAGCACACCTTCTGCTCCTCAGTTACGGTGAGTAGCAGAAACTTTTGCTCTAGAATACGAAGCCAATGCTCCACATCTAGAGGCTCAGCAGTCGGCGTGAACGTGCGTGGGTGCGTCTTTAAGAAATCCAGATAAGAGCAGGGTCCCTCGGGACTGCGGGCACCACCCCCATTCCCACCATTCCCTCCATGGCCTCCACGAGCGAAGCCACCAATAGCCTGTGCCAACAGCTCCATAGCACGGGCTGACTCGCGACGAGCAGCCAACATATCCACATGAGTCATCGGAGGTGGCGGTGGCTGAGGAGGAGGAGCCAGAAGTGGAACCTCATGGCTCTCCCCGCTGCCATTCCCATTGCCCCAGCCACTTTCACCTTGTCCTTCGCCAAGACCATGGCCCGCTCTGGCACTGGTGCTCCCACGACCGGATCTCAAGTTCATCTGAAAACAGATAGGAACCAACCATTTAGGACAACCCTCCAGATCAGGAACAAGATATTAGAGAAATGATAAGACATTTATTAAAGCATTCTTTTAGTTTATCCTATCAATTCATTAATCTAAATTATACGTGTAGGGGGGTTTAGCTTAAACAAGGTTATCCTTTCATTTTGCATGCATCGGCCTATACGTTCACTCAAGCCGGATTATAGCGGCATTCGCAACATTTTTGGCATATCGTACACTCACTTTCTGTACTCTAAGCGATTTCTTATGCAGCGTAAGTAAGTGTTCCTACAGAAAATTGATTAGATACAACCAGTGCCACTATCCTAGATAGACCATATTGCTAGGACTTATACTTATTTACATAATTTTATCGCATCCTACTTTTCGCAAAACTTTTGTTGGTCAAATTTTAGGTTTTTGGTAAGAGTTTTGAAACTAGTAGACTTATTATTGGCTCTGATACCAACTGTGACAGAACTACCCAAAATAACGCACTTACAGAGGTGCTTGTCTTCCATTAGACACTAAGCACCATGAGAGCGAGCTACATCGGGCGGATTCCGTCGAGCACACCCCAAGGGAGAGCCTGAATAATCCATATTTTTTCCTCAGGATCCAATAATGAGAACGAGATTACATTACTTAGTCCATTTCATACATCCAGAGTTCTTAGAAATACATTATTACAGGACCAATTCAGAGTGCAAAAATTAAACAGCAGAATGAAAAGAAACATCTATCGATAATATACAAGGATTCGGCTGTGCTCACCAGAAGAATTCTTCACACAACGGCTACTCCTCAAGCTGCACCTGCAACAGGGGTAGATAAACCCTGAGTACACAATGTATTCGCAAGACTTATCCGACTAGTGGGAATAATTTCCCGACTCCAAGGGATATGATAAGCTTTATGGTTTGTTGGGTTTCTTTTTGCAAAAAGCAATACTAATAGTGCATCCTTATGTATGTTTATTATTAGCAGTCATGATTATTTCATTATCTAGACATTCTATATAAGCACCTGTTCTACTTTCAAGCAAGAGTTGAGCAAACAGTTCCATTTTGACCACCTTTCATCTTTCAGTTCTTACTACGGTGCTAGACTATAGACAAGCCGTACCAGATCACCAGCGATTCATGAATCAATGTGCCCAGCTGGGTACCCCAAAACACATGCCCCACTTGTACCCTAGGCACAAGTAGGACCAACCCACCACTCTCCTATCACGGGGTCCAGGTCCCCCATCCAAACTTGGACTCCAAGCCCCCGCTTCTGAGTCTGGACTCAGTGCGGTGCTTAGACCTCCACCATCCCCACCTCCAATTAGTAAGTCCGAAAAGAGCCAGAACCCACAACAAGAGAGCAACAGGTCTTCCCTGCGCCCATACACAAGTATGTGTTCGGGTTAAGAAGTCTATTACTTGCCTAGAACCCAATGCAATGGTCGGTCCTTAACCAACACAGACAGGGAAACAGTGTAACCAAGCTATGCCCCGTTGGCCATAGGACACAACCTCTTACGCCCACCAATACCCAAACCATATCATTTCCCAGTCTCCATTTTTATTTCACCATTTTCATCATGAGTGATAATAATAATCACCTATTGTGAGTAACAGCAGGTTACTCACGCTACCGAAATCCTGAGCATAGCAACTACTCAACCTATGCTAGTAGGACTCATAGGTAGGTATATCTATGCATGTAGTGCATGTAGTTTTCATAAAATGCCTGTAACGTAAATGCACACATCATATATATATATATATATATATATATATATATCCAGTGATCATTCAAAATAAGGGTTATGCACCGGGGCTTGCCTTGGGCAGGCGGGGTGTCAACAAAGTCAGCAACTGATGGCTCCGAAGCTCTCTCCTGTACAAGAATCTCCTCCTCATACTCCTCGATGATCTCCTCATACTCCTGCTCGCCCGCAGGCACGAACTCTACCAACTCATTATCTACATGCATGAAATGATGATGCAACACTTAGTAATATGGCAACAAGAACTCTTAAAATAAGAATACGTTTATCAAGCTACTAAGCTAGCTCTACCGACCAAGTCACTAAGTTACCTATTATTACCACTAAACATGTATGAAACATTGCATGTATTATCTTAGCAACTAAAGGCATTCTTACTCTTAATACCGATTTACTATATATATAATAAAAACAAGGAGTACTAGCTACCATATTTATCAACCTATTCTAAGGCTACAAAAATTACATTGAGCACATAATAATCTAATGAACCTTCTGTAAAAATTTTATTGCTAAAGCTATTACCAATTTGCCACAAAAATTCCTACAAATATTAAGCTAAATAATGCTAAGCTTTCCTAAATGAATTAATGAATCTAACATTATCACAGGTAACTGTAAACTAACTACACCTACAGATAGATCACATTTTTGTGAACCTAACAAATTTTGTTTCACTATTTTTGGACACCTACAAAATTTACTATAATTTTCTAAAGATCAGCTCAAAACTAAATTAGAAAAGCATTTACTAATTCTCTGGAACAAGGAAAACCAAATCCAACCCGCGCGGCCCACTACGAGCGACGCGGCCCACGCGGGGCATGGCCCAACCGCGCGGTGATGGCCCATGACATGGAGGCCCGTGCGTGCTGGTAACTTCACAAAACCCCCCTTGACCTATCAATGATTCACCCCGAGGTCCGCAGTACTATTCCTATAGTTTGCTATTATATAGATACGCCCCTTTCTTTTCGTTTCTTTACCACGGGTGGGTCCTCCAGCCACCCCCACACGCATTGGCATGGCGGCGACGGCACTGGACCACCACGCCAGCCATCCTGGTCCCTCCCCGCCCCCTCTAAGGAGCTGATGCTCACCTAGAAGCAAACACGAAGTGGTGGGCAGTGAAGCAATGAACGAAGATGCATCTAGGAACTCCCTCCACAGCGACGGCCAACCTACGATGGTGGCAATCCTGTTCAGTTGAGCTCCGCCACTGGAGGGTTAATACGGACAGTGGAGGAGCATTAGGGTCTCACTGTGATTCTACCCGAAGTGGTGGTGCAGCCGGAGACTACCCCAGTCGAGCCAGCCACGTCAGCACCGCGAGGGAAATAGTGAGGGCGAGGCTCAGGTGCACACATCAAGGAGGACTACGAGGCGGGGCTAGGGGTGCAACCAATTTGGCTCAGGATGACCAGATGGGTAATGCCCACGGCAACGGCAGCTTAGCCTTTAATGGCGTGACGGCGGACGTTTGGCTCCAAATTGGAGCTTGCCAAGGCGCGATTGGACACGGTGCGGGGTCGGTTGGCTAGCAGGCTCTAAGACGGAGTTGGGGACGCACTTAATTGAATGGACATGACCCATCCATGCCGGATTGATGGCGTGGCTTGGCTGGCCAGGGCAATAGAGGAGGGAGGGGAAAGAAGGGGATGGGTCTGGCTGCTTGCTCGAGCCTTGGTGGGACGCAGCGACCACACACATGCAAGCACTGCAAGACAATGTAGCTAGGAGGGGAAACATGCACGCATGCAATGGTGGCAGCGACCACACACGTGCCATCACGCCATTAATGGTGAAACGACATGCGAGCGGCCTCGGCAAGCCCACGTGCGTGAAGTCGGGACGAGCAGCGACGCAGAGGCACAGGCAGACGTGACGCAATGCTGTGGCATGGCGGTGATAGCGCGGTGCAACGAGCTGGTGTGCAGTGCAGTGATAGGATGGCGGTGGCACAGCGGCGCTGGCAGACATGACGCAAGCGGCGTGGGCGCACGTGGGTGACCTAGCAAGCGCGACCGCCACCAGCAGCATCGGTGACGTGATGCTAGCGGTAGTGAGGCGAGATAGCTGCTAGCCAGGGCTCGGCCAGACACGCGTGAGTGCACGGCCGGTGCGCCGATGATGGCACAGGAGTGCGGTGGCCGCGTCAATGCGAGGAACCCGACCCAAACGTGCCATGCACGCTTTTTAAAGCATCCTAAAAATCCAATTCGTTAATTCAAACGCCAAACGACCTATGCTATACTTAAGAGGGCATGTTAGGCTACTAAAACAAGCCCAAATACCCCATCACTCCATAACCCAATTACTCTACAAAAATTGCCAAACTTAGCCTTGTCAAACCATTTTCCGACTTAAGAAATTTGACTAAGTCTTGATCGGATTCGCATCAAATTCGATTTCCATGCTATTAGGTATGCTAGCTAGTAAATTCATTTTTCGACCGCAGGTATTTCATCATCATCTACAAAGTTTGTACTTCTAACTTTATTAAAGTTCCGTATATACGTTCTATAGTGTTTTCGTTCAATAAAAATTCACGAACATTCTTACTTGCTAATTTCATAAGTCGCGAACAACCTTTTGTTTCGCGTTTCCGTTGATCATTTCGAGTTACGGAAATTGATCTATACTCTATATTACATGCATTCACACATAAACACGATGCTCATGCAGTGCTTTAGTAAACGATTTATAGTGTAACATCGAGGGTGTTACAAGTCTACCCCCCATAACAAAATCTCATCCCGAGATTTCATGTGCCTAGTGTGGGAAAAGAGATAAGGAATACATTTCAATGTAAACAACTACCTCTATGAACCAGAAAGAAGGTGGGGGCAATTCTTCAAGATATAACTTTCTTGCTCCCACGTTGCTTCATCCTCTAAGTGGTTTTGCCACTGAACTTTGTAGAACTTCACCACATTGTTCCTAGTCACTCTTTCTTTCTCATCAAAGATTTTGATAGGATGCTCAATATACGTCAAGTCAAGCTAGAGGGGAAGTCCTTCAATTTCCATAGCTTCATCAGGGACCCGCAAACATTTCTTCAACTAAGATACATGAAACATATTGTGTACCGCTGATAAAATATCTGGAAGCTGGAGACGATAAGCAACCAGGCCATTCTGCTCCAAAACCTTGTAAGGCCACACATATCGAGGGGCTAGCTTGCCACGGACACCAAACCGATGCACCCCTCTCATAGGAGACACCTTGAGGTACACATGATCCCCAACTACAAACTACAAAGGCCTTCTTTGCTTGTCCGCATAGGCTTTCTGTCGGCTCTGAGCTACCTTCAAATGACTCTGAATAATACTGACTTGCTCTCGAGCTTCTTTGATGAAATTAGGCCCAAAATATCCAATCTCCCACTTCAACCCAATTAAGTGGTGTCCTACATTTCTTTCCATACAGAGCTTCAAAGGGTGCCATAAGAATGCTTTCTTGATAGCTATTGTTGTAAGAAAACTCAGCTTAGTTCAAGCATTCATCCCACTTCTCAGGAAAAGAAATGGCACAAGCTCTCAACATGTCCTCTAGTACCTGATTTACCCTTTTTGTTTGGTCGTCAGTCGGTGGATGATATGCAGAACTTCGGAGGAGACTAGTACCAAGACACTCCTGGAGTTGCTCCCAAAAGCAAGAGACAAAGATTGACCCTCTATCAGAGATGATAGTAAGAGGAACTCCATGCAAGGTAACAATCCGGTCTAAATACAACTTGGCATACTTTCTGGCTGAATATCTAGTATCCACCGGAAGAAAATGAGCTGACTTGGTAAGGCGATCCACAATGACCCAAATAGAGTTATAGCCCTTGGACGTGTGGGGTAGACCCATAATGAAATCCATGGAAATATCTTCCCATTTTCAAACAGGAATGGGCAAGGGCTACAAATATCCTGGTGTACGCATATGGTCTGCCTTAACTCTCCCATAGATGTCGCACTCCATGACGTACTTGGTGATATCCTGCTTCATATTGGACCACCAATACAAGTGGCGCAAATCATGGTACATCTTGTTACTGCCAGGATGGATAGACAACTTGGAATGATGAGCTTCATCCAAAATCTTCCTTCTAATCTCCTCATTTGATGGAACCACCAATCTGTTCTTGTACCTTACTACCCCTTGCTCATCAATACTAAACTGAGGACGACGCCCTTTGGCAATTAATTTCTTGATGTGAGGAATTTCTTGTACCTCACTGCTGCTTGTCAGGAGGTGGCTAAGCTTGCCCCTGCCACCCAGGAGGTGGCCAACCTCTGAGTCAGGGAGAAGGACGCTCGTAGCAACGTCGTGGAGGCCGAGCGGCTACGGAAGGAGTGGGATGATTTACTCTGGGCCATAGAGGAGTTACGCATGGGGATTGACCTGGTTCGCCAGGAGCACGCCGACGCTCACCAGTGGATTGACCACCTCAAGGATGAGCTTCAGAGGGAGAGGGACCTGAAGGTTGTAGCAAAGGGCATGTTCGTCGGGCTTGCCACCGAGGTCAGTCAGTGCCAAGAAGAGGTCCGACGCCTAGAGGCTGAGGTGACCTAGTAGTGCGATGAGGTGCACAAGCTTTGGGCGGACGTGGATGGTAAGTCTTCAGTTTCCCTTGTTGTCTTTCTTGCTGGAATCCATGGTAAGCCTTTTGACATGGTCGGTACGTGACTTGGGCAGGTCTCGACGACAAGCTCGGGGTGGAGGTGAAGAGCCATGGCTTGGAGAAGGAGCTCAGTGAGGTGAAGGACACCCTCTAGAAGGAGAGTGACGAACATGACAACTTGTGCGTCGCCATCTAGCTGGTCTACGATGAGCTCAAGCTGGCCTCGGAGCAGGAGACAAGCTCGCTCGTGGTTCACACCACTCGGATCATGGACCGGGCACGTGATATGGCAAGAGGTGCACTTCGCTTTGGCGTTCACCGATCATTCGCAATCACCCACTCTCATTATGAGAACATCGATCATGCGACAATGAGCCAAGTCTTTGCGCTCGTCTATACCGACGCCGAGCTGGACGACATTGAGAAGGAGGTGGCCCCCCTGTCGCATGACCTTTTTGCCAAGATAGAAGATGAAATCATCCCCATGAAGGGTTAGTTTAGTTAGATAGGTCAGGCGGCACATTTGTAATAAGCGAACAAGTTCCAACCCTCCTATTTCGTTTAAACAAGCTTGTTCTTTTGTTTCAGTTGAATAAATTTGTTCTTTCTCTGTTTTTATGTGTAAAATGGGTTAATGCTTTCTGACCCTTCCTGTTGTTATGACCGTAGAGCTCAAGGTGTGGGCGAGAAACTCTGATCATGCTAGTAAGCAAGAGTGTTGTAGCCGCTGGGGCGTAGGTTTCTTGCAGTCCGATCAGTTTTACTCAGCGTTCGTTTTCGCAAACCTTGCATCTACGTTTTTAACGTGAGAAAGGGTTGGGCAAGGTGACCGTTTCAGAAAGGATATATATACCCTTATTAGCCCCCAAGTGAGGCCTGACCCCTTGCCATTGCCGGGGTGAGGTTTCACTAAAGATCGAGGAGACTAGTGAAACTGGTAAGAGAAAGCGTTTTTTGTTTTAGAAACATTATTCTTAGTTTTTGTACGTACCCCTCCCTAGGATCTGAGCCATCGTCCTATGACCGCGCATTCCATCTCCTTGTGAACCCAACTTCCCTTGAGCCCCCGCACCTTGCAGGGGTCCGATCGAGAGGTCAACTCGTCTTTGTGATCATCATCCCTCAAGCATTTTTTAAATAAAATGGAGGGGCTGAGCCGTGCCACGTGTTTCCTCGATGGACGAAACATGGTGGTCTGTGAGCTATTAATGGTCTAGTCTAAGGGGGGCCCTGGCTTCCCATTTGTGGGGGTCCAGTATGGGTCAGCCGATGACCGACTCCAGATTCTCAGTGGCCAATCCATATAGTTCTCGAGTATATTCAACCGGTCCCAAGGACTTGTTGCCTTTCTTCGAGGAAAACCATGGACTAGGAACCAACCAAGAGTCGAATGTGGGCCGGGATGCCCATGACGCTTGTACGCCTAGGTATTGGCCGCTAGTGCGCCCATCCCTTTCCACCCCTCACTCTAAGGGCGCCCTAGAGTGACTGTGAACCCATCGGAGGTCCAGACTTCGAACTCCTAGGCCTGAATGGGCTGTAGGAGTGTTTTTAGCTTCGTATCCCACCTTACCTGTGACGGTTCTCATGCCTGTCTACACTAACGCCGAGCTAGAC
Organism: Miscanthus lutarioriparius; assembly: GCA_904845875.1. Taxonomy (NCBI): domain Eukaryota; kingdom Viridiplantae; phylum Streptophyta; class Magnoliopsida; order Poales; family Poaceae; genus Miscanthus; species Miscanthus lutarioriparius. The sequence goes on from CAJGYO010000001.1 coordinate 109,496,143, forward strand.
GACATCGAGAAGGAGGTGGCCCCTCTAGCATAGGACTTACCTATAGAGATAGAGGATGAGATCATCCCCCAAGAAATTGTCACACCCAATTTTAAGGATAAAATGAGATGCAAAATCTTATGTGCGCCCAGAGATCAGTCACACACATAAGCCAACAAATTATAAATAGTATTATCACAAGTGTTCATTACATCATGAGTAATAGGACAGAGTCTTCACATAAATGTAGTGGAAGTATAAAGAAAAATCTCTCACGGAAGCTCTATATTACAGGGACGCCAACTGGTTGACCACAAGTCTAGTAATCCTCAGGAAAGTCGTCATTACCATAGCCATATGTTACCCATCCGGGATTTTTATCCAAATAATGAAAATAAACAATCATAAGTACGTGTCATACTCAACAAGTGTAACATGGGGTTCATAAGGCTCAAAAGGCTTTAACACAGGTTTAACAGCATTCAGCTTTTAATTGTCACAATTTTAGCATAAGAGTAGCAACAAGTTGTTTCAATCCCAAAGTAAAACACATGATCAATGTAAACATGAATAATGAATATCATAAGTAGATAATTCTTAGTGATCATCTATTCCGTAAATGTTCCAATGCCGCTCATGACCGTGAGGGCGGCGCTGGCTCTAGGCTTAGATAGGAGTGCGGTGCAGCTCGGGGTGGCGTGGTGCACACGCCAGCGAGCATAGCGGAGGCAGACTTGGTGGCAGTGTCTGGCTCGGATGGAGTCTGGCACGGAGACGAGATGGAGAAGAAGATAACCCTGACACGCGGGCCTGGGCTGTTAGCGAGACAGGCGAGGGAGGAGAGCGTGGGCAGCTGCGCGGGCCTTCAGCTTGGCTAGGCCACGGCCAAAAGAAGAGGGGAGCAGCCTAAAGTGGCACTCTGGCCCAAGTGGGGAGAAGGGGCCTACGGTGGTGGGCTGAAAACCGAAGAGGGTGAGGGGGGAAAGAAAGAAATCCTTTTCTTTTTCTAAAATATATTTTCAAGACCAATTCCAATTCAAATTTAAATTCTCTTTGAAACTTTGATCAAAACCACTCATCACAAAATAATATGCAGTGGCATGTGTGCACTAGCATGTAGGTAAACCCTATAGTTGATTTTAATTTAACAAAAAATGGAATGCAAAGGCTAGAAACACCATATTTAGAAACCCTCATTCGATCAGCTAAAAAACACCTTTGAGAGTGCCAATAAGAGCAAGGTCCTAGTGAGGTGATTGAGATTTGAGAATCCCAAAGAGAGCCCTCATTAGTGAAAGCAAGAGTAGCAAAGTGTGCATCCACCCTTCTCATTAGGCTAGTCGTGGTCAAGTGAGAGTTCGTGCTTGTTACTCTTGGTGATCGCCATCACCTAGATGACTTGGTGGTGATTGGGAGCTTGGTGATCATCCGGCGGAGCTTGTGGATGACCCAACTCAAGTTGTGAGCGATTGTGGGTGATTCACTACGACAAAGTGTCAAAGAATCAACCTGTAGAGAGCACTTGATTCTTGCGTGGATCAAGGGGGAGGTACACCTTTGTGCGGGTGCTCCAACGAGGACTAGTGGTGAGTGGCGACTCTCTGATACCTCGGTAAAACATCGCCGCGTTCCTCCTTCTCTCTTTACTTTGAGCAATTCAATTCTTGTCATTTACATTCATAGAATTGCCTTACTGGAGTACGATTGGAACATAGGTTGCTAAACTTTTGTGTGGTAGATCAATAGAAATACTTTCTAGGCACAAGGGGTTAATTGGGCTAACCGTAGGACTTAATTATTGCAAAGAAATTTAGAATTAGCCCAATTCACCCCCCCCCTCTTAGGCATCTTGATCCTTTCAATTGGTATTGGAGCCTCGTGCTCACAAATTAGACTTAACCATCTAGAGAAAGATGTCTCACGGGGATGGACCTCCTCCTATCTTTGAGGGGGATGTGGAAAATCCGTATGGAGGCATATTTAGAAGCTCTAGATGTTGGAATACTTAGAGCCGCTTTATAAGGTTTCCCAAAACCTCGGGATGCCACACACCTACAAGGCAATGAGGTGAATTATGAAAAATGGAATGCAAAGGCTAGAAACACCATATTTAGAGGCCTTTGTAAAGATGTGTTCAACCGGGTGCGAAACCATAAAGACACCCATGCACTATGGTCGGATATTTGTGCGCTCCATGAGGGAACTAAGAGCGAGCATGAGGAACGATATCATCTTGTTATGAAAAAGCTAAATTCATTTGAGATGCTTCCCAAAGAGAGTGCTAATGAAATGTACTCACACTTGAATGTTCTTGTAGAGGAAGTCAATGGGCTTGGACTCACTCAAATACAACCATCCGATGTTGTAAGAAAGATCTTGAGTGTCCTCCCCATTGATAAATATGGGCATATTATGACCGTGCTTCATCAAGGTGATCTTTCCACCGCTACACCAACACAAATCTTGGGAAAGATCAATGCTCATGAGATGTACATGCACATCACACCACAAGATGGCTCATCCTCTACTAAGAAGAAAGAAAAAGACTTAGCATTCAAAGCTAGCCAAGAGAAGGGCAAAGCAAGAATAGAATATGAAAGCTCAAGTGATGATGAAGTAGATGTGCAAGTCTTGCTCTCATGGTGAGAAGAACCGCCAAGATGCTAAAGAAGCTCAACAAGAGTGGCATCAAGTTTGATGGGAAGAAAAAGAAGTTCTTCACTAGCTCTAGAAGGAAGCCAATCTCGGAGATGGATTGCTACAATTGTGGAGAACTTGGTCATCTAGCACACCAATGCAAAAAGCCCAAGAAAGACAAGTACAAGAACAAGTACAAGGGCAAGAAAGATGACTCAAGTAATGAAGAAGAAGATGAAAAGAAGAAAATCAAGCCATACAAGAAGAAAGATGGCAAGAAGAAGGACTTCCACAAGAAGAAGAAGAATGGAAAGGCCTACATTATCGGTGATTGGCTCACGGACATTGATTCATCTAGTTGCTCATCCGATGATGATAGTGATAATGAGAAGGTGGCTGCAATTGTGATTGACTCTTCATCATCTTCACCGACACCACCGCTATCATCCTCTACACACCTATGCCTTATGGCCAAGGGTGAACGAAAGGTATCAAATGATGATGATAGTAGTAGTGATGATCATGCTAATAATGATGATTGTGATAGTGATGATGATGAATTTGAATCACCTTCATATGATGACCTTGTCAAATTGCTAAACAAATATACTAGGATCATTAGAAAGACTAGAGCTAAGAATGACAAGCTAGAAGCTAAGAATGATTCTCTTTTAGCTAAATGTGATAGCCAAAAAGGCTAGTGTTGAGCTTAGAGAAGCAAATGATGCTATATCATCCAAACTCAAGGAGCTCAAATCTTCTAAGAAAGAGCATCAAGAAAAACATGATAAACTTGAGAGGATACACAATGAGCTCATCACTAGCCACAACATGCTAAAAGAAGAATATACTACTCTTAAGATTAATCATGATAATCTTATCATTGCTCAAGAATATTTATCCAATGAGACACATGATGCTACTAACAATGTTGTTAAGATTGATATAGCTACATCATGTGATGATTTGATCATTGAGAGCATTGAGCAAAGTTCTAGTAGCAAGGGCAAGCAAGTGGTTGAGACCGAAGATTATGATGAGTTTGTCAAGCTCAAGAGTGACAATGAAAAGCTCAAGAAAGATCTTGAAAAGATCAAAAGCCACAACACTGTTGTGCTAGAAACTCTTGATCATGATGGTGATTTGATTCTTGAGAATGAGAAGCTCAAAGAAGAGAACAAGAAGCTCAAGGAAGAGAAAAATAATGATGGTCTCAAGGAAGAGAACAAGAAGCTTAAGTTGGAGAAAGAGCATCTCAAGATTGGATTGAGCAAGTTCACAAGAGGCAAGCATCTTCAAAGTGGGCTACTAATGAACACCGTCATGAAAGATGGATAGAAGTGGCATTGGATACATGGCAAACAAAGAGAAGAAGGCTCAAGCTCAACAACAACAACAAAAGCCAAAGCCAAAGAAGTGTTTTGAGTGTGAACAAGAAGGCCACTTTGCCCATGAGTGCTAAACTCCTCCACCACAACCCTTGCCCAAGCATACTAGACCTTTTGCTTTCAATGCTCATTACATGCTTAGAAAGGATTCTAGTGGGAAGATGAAAGTCATGTTCTTAGGACCTCCCAACAAGAATAGGCCTAAGAAAATTTGGGTAGCAAAGTCACTTGTTGAGAAGGTGAAGGGCCCTCAACAAGTTTGGGTTCCTAAAGCTTGATCTCTTGTGTGTCGGTGAACTACAAGACCGGTGGAAGTCATTGGGTTATTGATAGCGGTTGCACACAACATATGACCGGTGATCCTCGTATGTTCACCTCACTAGATGAAGAAATAGATGGACAAAAAAGAATCATATTTGGAGATAATTCAAAGGGCAAGGTTAAAGGATTGGGCAAAGTGGCAATATCAAATGATCATTCTATCTCAAATGTGCTATATGTTGCTTCATTGAGCTTCAACTTTCTATCCGTTGGACAATTGTGTGATCTTGGCTTCCAATGCTTGTTTACTGAGAAGGAAGTTGTTGTATCTAATAAGGATGATTGTCAAGTGATATTCAAAGGATTTAGATACAACAACCTATATCTAGTGGACTTCACCTCTGAAGATGCTAATTTGAAGACTTGCCTATTCACTAAAACAACACTTGGGTGGCTATGGCATAGAAGATTTGCTCATATTGGGATGAGCTCACTCAAGAAGCTAATGAAGAATGATTTGGTGAGAGGATTGAAGGATGTGAAGTTTGAGAAGGACAAGCTTTGTAGTGCATGTCAAGCCAACAAGCAAGTTGCAAATACTCATCCAACAAAAGCTTTCATGTCAACCACAAGAGTGCTAGAGCTCCTTCACATGGACTTATTTGGACCAACAACATACAAGAGTTTGGGAGGAAATCTTTATTGTCTTGTGATTGTTGATGACTATTCAAGATACACATGGGTATTCTTCCTTCATGACAAATCTGAAGTTGCATCATGCTTCAAGAAGTTTGCCAAGAGAGCATAAAATGAGTTTGAAGTGAAGCTCAAGAAGATTAGAAGTGACAACGACAAAGAATTTGACAACACAAACATAGAAGCCTATTGTGATGAAGTTGGGATCAAGCATGAGGTCTCATAACATATACTCAACAAAATGGTATAGTTGAGAGAAAGAACTAGACATTGATCACTCTTGCAAGAACAATACTAGATGAGTATAACACCCCCGAAGCTCTATGGGCGGAAGCTATCAACACCGCATGTTATGCATCCAACCGCCTATTCCTTCAAAAGTTCCTTGGCAAGACACCTTATGAGTTGCTCAATGGGAAGAAGCCGGACGTCTCCTTCTTTAGGGTGTTTGGTTGCAAATGCTACATCTACAAGAAGCGACAACACCTAGGGAAGTTTCAAAGACATTGTGATATTGGTTTTCTTGTTGGTTACTCATCAAAGTCCAAAGCATATAGAGTATTTAATCAAGCCACCGGCTTGGTTGAAGAAACATATGATGTGGAATTTGATGAATCTAACGGCTCCCAAGAAGCACTTGAGAATCTTGATGATGTAGGTGATGAACCATTGAGGGAGGCTATGAAGAACATTCCGGTTGGAGACATCAAGCCTCAAGATGATGAAGATGATGTACAAGTGATCAATCCACCTTCTTCATCAAATGTGCCACAAGATGGTGAAAAAGATGGGAGTACAAAATGAAGACACTCATGTCTCCCATGATCAAATGGTGGTACAAGCACAAGATGTTGACGCTCCACAACCTCCTCCTCAAGTGGTCAATAGAAGAAATACACCTCTACTACAAGATCATCCACAAGATCTCATCATAGGGAGTCCATCAAAGGGTGTAATGACTCGCTCACAAAAACATGCTTCATTTATTGCACATCACTCTTTTGTCTCTTGCTTTGAGCCTACTAAGGTAGAAGAAGCTCTTCAAGATCCGGATTGGATAAATGCCATGCACGAAGAGTTGAACAACTTCACCCGCAATGAAGTTTGGACTCTTGAAGAGCGGCCAAAAGGTGCAAGAGTCATTGGAACAAAGTGGGTGTTCCGCAACAAGCAAGATGATCAAGGCGTAGTTGTGAGAAACAAGGCAAGACTAGTTGCAAAGGGGTTCTCTCAAGTTGAAGGTTTGGATTTTGGAGAGACCTTTGCACCAGTTGCAAGACTAGAAGCCATTCGTATCCTCCTTGCATGTGCATCAAATCATGAAATGAAACTATATCAAATGGATGTGAAAAGTGCATTTTTAAATGACTTTATTAATGAACTAGTCTATGTTGATCAACCACCCGGGTTTGAAGACCCTAGATATCCTAATCATGTTTATAGGTTGTCCAATGCGCTATATGGGCTTAAGCAAGCCCCAAGAGCTTAGTATGAATGCCTTCGAGATTTCCTCATTGAGAAGGGCTTCAAAATTGAGAAGGTCGACACCACACTATTCACCAAGAAGCTTGATGGACATATCTTCATTTGTCAAGTGTATGTTGATGATATCATCTTTGGATCATCAAATGAAGATTCTTTGCAAAGAGTTTGGTGAATTGATGTTGAAGGAGTTTAAGATGTCAATGATTGGAGAGCTTACATTCTTTCTTGGTTTTCAAATCAAGCAAATGAGAGAAGGGATTTTCATCTCTCAAGAGAAATATACAAATGATCTTCTCAAAAGATTCAAGATGGATGAATGTAAGCCAATCAAGACACCAATGCCAACTAATGGACATCTCGACCTAGATGAGGGAGGTAACACGGTTGATCAAACTCTCTACTGCTCTATGATTGGTAGCTTGTTATATTTAACCACATCTAGGCCTGACATCATGTTTAGTGTGTGTATGTGTGCTAGATTTCAAGCTAATCCTAAGGAAACTCATTTGATTGCTATTAAAAGAATCCTTAGGTATCTTAAGCACACACCAAGCATTGGCCTTTGGTATCCCAAAGGAGCTATATTTGAATTAGTTGGCTATTCGATTGGGACTATCTTTGGTTGCAAAGTTGATAGAAAAAAGCACATTCGGAGGGTGCCATTTGCTTGGTAGATCACTTGTGTCTTGGTCCTCCAAGAAACAAAATAGTGTGGCTTTGTCCACCGCCGAAGCAGAATACATTGCCGCGGGTGCTTGTTGTGCACAAATTCTTTATATGAAACAAACTTTGCTAGACTATGGTGTATGTCTTAAAAAAGTACCTCTTTTGTGTGACAATGAAAGTGCGGTAAAACTTGCAAATAATCCGGTTTAACATTCTCGCACCAAGCACATAGATATCCGCCATCACTTTCTTAGAGATCATGTTGCAAAGAATGATACATCATTAGAAGGTGTAAGGACCGAGGATCAATTGGCGCATATCTTCACTAAACTGCTAGATGAGGCAACTTTTGTCGATTGCGGAATGAGCTCAATGTTCTTGATTTTAGCAACTTCTCTAGAAAATGAGCTTGTGTTGTCCCTTGCATTGCATTGTAATATACAACATGTTTAATTTATGGTAATGCACTTAGGGCTTGTCTAACATGGTTAAGATAACTGCTGTAAAGCGTGTGAAGAAGCTTAACCTTGGATCAAACTTGACAAGCAACTAGATTTACTTTCAAGTATTGCATTGCATATGCATGAATATTGCTTTGTCGTTTATCTTCAATTGCCCTCTTATTGCCAATTTTCTTAAAAAGAATTATAGCCTAAGGCAAAATATTTTTGAAAATTTTGAGGGTTTGAAAGAGGTCACTCACATCAGTCCCAATTGGTGTTTATTTGGATCTTATTGGAGTTGGGACTTGATTGGGAACAGGCAGCACGAAGGGCTTTGAAGATTTGCTAGAAAAAGAGTGATCGGACTCTGTTGTTCAGCGTCCGGTCAGATGGTGGCTCAGCGTCCGATCAAACGAAGGCGATCAAGGCAGTGAGGACCGGACTCTGGCCGTGTCCGGTTGGGGTTCACCAGACGCGTCCGGTCATGTTTCCAGCGGTTTTGGACCTCTCTGGAATCGACCGGACTCTGGGTGGCAGCGTCCGACCGTTGCCACCAGAGCGTCCGGTCAGTTGAAATCATGAGGGTTCAGGACTTCTTCTCCATTTCGTTTTCTGTCTCGTCAGGGGACCCCTTATAACCCAATACATAGCACCGTGATCCTTATCCCACATCCCGCATCGCGTCGACATCGCCGCAGCGCCCTAGTCGCCGAGTCCACCACTCACCGCGCCGCCCTGCTCCCGTGCCCGCGCCGCCATGACCTCGCCCCGTGCTCATGCCCGACGACCGCGCCCACGCCTTCATGCCACCGTGCCTGTGCCCTACTCACGCTATGGCCACACCGCTGCTCGCCTACGCAGTGCCCTAGTGCCACATTGCCTGTGCCCTGCTCTAGCGCCGCCACGCCGCAAGCTTCACCAGCGCCGCCACCAGAGCCCTGCCTAAACCCTAGCCATCGATTCATTGCGCATTGTGAACCCTAGCTTCACAGTGCCTCCCGGTGGTTCCCCGATTATCGTTCCTCTTCTTTTCGGATCGCCGGTTCGTTAGGTAGCAAGCCCTCATTTCCAATTTCGTATTTATTGCTTGCTTTCTTAGGGTTTCGTATCTCTAGATATATTGTAATTATTTATAAATCCAATCTATTCTAACGTGCACTGAGTCGGTGTTTCTGAGGTCTTAGTGGCAGTTGTCAGTCAACTCAGAGCCAAGCTCGTGAGTACGGATCGAGGCCAAGCCTCGGAAGTGTCAGTTGGCAGTTAATTTTTGTCAGCGGCAGTTGTTCTTTTCAGCTCCATTAGATGGCTCATGTCAAGAATGTTGGAGGAGGTCCCGGTGATGAGGATCTAAGGCCCTCGCCTCGCTAGCCTGTAGATACAAAAGGCAAGGCAACGAAGAAGCTGGCAACAAAGAAGCGGAAGTATCCAGATGTAGATACAGCTAGAGCAGCCGCAGTTGCAGCAGCCACAGAGCGTGCAGAGGCAGGAGGTGCTAGGAGTGGAGTCCAGATCGTAGATCAACTTTCACCAGTACAGAGGGCTGCACTTGAGCAGGTTGAGTGCTATCATGGTGGTCCAGCTGGGACTATCATGGTTGGAGGATGGCGTGTTGCTATTGATGAGAGTCAGCCTCAGGGGGAGTCACAACAGTAGCCACAGCTAGCAGAGCAGACTCAGGAGGGAGAGCAGGCCGAGGAGACAGAGTAGGCACCTCAGCCACAATTACGCCGCTCTAGTCATACCCATGCTCTAGTCACACAGAGGCCTAAGACATAGTGGAGGGGTTCTCGTCTGCCTCCTAGACCACAGGGTTCGCCTCTAGTGACTCATCTAGATTTGAGGGCCACCACGGCCAAGCAGGTGCAGCAGCTCAGATTTATGGACTTTGACCAGTGGTTCCCGTTGAGGAGGGATGACCGAGCTTTAGAGGGCTTCTACACACCACTGCAGAAAGACTTCTATAATGCATATCTTAACAGTAGGGCAGTATTCAGGTCTCAGAGGGTGTGCAACATTGAGTCCATTGTAGCAGTAGCTGGAGAGCATATTCACCCTTATCTATCTTATTTGACAGGGCTGATAGATCTACTCGGATGGACCAGCTTTTATGTTCCATCTTGGGTCCGTGAGTTCTATGCTACACTATGGATTGACCCGCAACACAGATTCATTCACTTTGCCTTCAGAGGCAGAGATTATAGGCTAATGAGCTTTAGGGTCAGGGAGATTCTCAGGCTTCAAGAGCAGCCAGTCTGGCTACATGAGGTTTGCTATGGACAGACAGCGCCTCCCAGACACCCTCATGGTGGTATGGTGCCTCCTACAGATTTGGTCCGCCATTGCTTCACAGAGCCTTTTGGTGAGGGGTCGAGCAGGACACCCAATGATCTCACTCCTATAGCTAGAGTGCTTGGATGCTATTATGAGGAGGACCCTACTTCCGAGGATGGGGTATCACGAGGCTTGACTACTTATCTGATTATGGCTCTTGAACTCTCGATCGTGCAGACAATGTTTGACATTTGGGATCTCCTTCTATCGAGAAGGAGGATACTATTGCGAGAGGGGTTCAGGGGTCACAGTGACTGCCATATGCTCATTGGATTACTTTCTTGATCCATATAGGCGATTCTTGTAAGGCCTCTGAGATCTTTGGTAGAAATGCAGTGGTGCTACTACAGAGTTCCCTGCATACAACATGACTCAGATGATCCGCCATAGTGCAGTGAGGACACCCAGCCAGCCGCGCCATCATCCAAAGGTGCTAGAGACTGTAGCCTAGCAGGATGATACTATCAGGGGCATTGCAGTTATAGAGGAGGAGCAGTTAGATGCTCAGCAGGAGGGGATGGTTGAGAGCGACCCCAGCGATAGCTCAGATGATGACTACCAGGATATCCCTTAGATGCCTCCTCGATGACATCACCATGAGACTGGTAGCTCTAGTTTAGCTCCACCTGCACCGCAAACAGACCCCGCTCTACTTGCTATCCTTGAGCGGATGAGGCAGGATCAGGCTCGCCAGGCATAGGAGACCGCTGCTACTTTCATGACTGATTTGAGACTAGGCGGGATGAGTTCCAGCCGATAGCGGCCAGGTGATCCAAATAGATATGAAAGAGTTATGCGCCAGCGGCTTCTCATGCAGCAGCTGCTACTTAGATTTATGTAGCATGTAGTCACTGCTATTGGGGCTCCACCACCACAACCTTCACCCTAGATAGCCCAGCCTGCCACCACTTCTATGACTCTAGCTTTACAGCCTAGTAGGCTTCAGAGTCAGGGACAGCCACCAGCTCAGTTTGCTTCACCTACAGAGCAGGTGTCCCAGTGGTTTGCCTCGCCAGTGTCAGCCCCATAGTTCGCACCTTTTCAGAAGGGATTCACACTGGCTCAGACTTCTTCGCTGCTTGTGCCAGAGACTACAGTTTCTAGGAGCCTTGGTGCTTCCTTCAGTGAGTTGACAGGGCAGCCTACTCCACCATATCTACATGTCCTAGGTCCTTCCACAGTAGCACCTATTACCGAGACTACAGAGATGCTCCCTTTTTCTATTGCATCATCGAGCCGCCTACTACAGTCATACACCACAGATCTCTGACCGCTCCGGTCCCCGATCCGACCCATCGCTTCAAAGATTGCTTCCAGCTATAGAGGGTCGATCGCTTTCGAGCTTAGGGTCGTGATGATGATGGCACATAGTTTTAGCTCGCTCCTCGCACCTCGGCCTTGACTCGTTCACTGTAGCCCCACCGACCAAACCCTTAGGGTTTTGGTGTTTGGCGCCAAAGGGGAGAGGGTTCAAGTATGTTAGCCTTAGGGAGCAACATATTTAGGGGAGTTTATCTATTAGCTTATTTATTACATTTGGAGCTTTATGTGTGATACATTATGCATTCATGTTTACTATTATGCATTGAACTACATAAGTGTGATCGTAATCGTGATATTAATGTGATCGTGATATTTATGTGATATGTGACATGTGTGCTCTCTACTTTGAATTATTTATATGTCATATCACTTGTGCTATGCTCATTTGCTTTTGCTTCCGCATTTTACTCCGATGCAAATGAGCTTTATATATTGTACTCATGCTTATTTCATATCTTTTGAGTACAACATGTTGGCTTGGGTCATATAAGCTTGCCTAACTCTTTTGTTCTTATTGCCAAAAGCTTATATGATCCAAGCATGTTAATAACCTCATCTCTTTCACATACTCGAGGTAGTATTGTCATCAATCACCAAAAAGGGGAGATTGAAAACATCTAGGCCCCTAGTTGGGTTTCAGTGATTAATGACAATACGTGATTACTATGACTAACGTGTGTTTTGTAGAGGCAATTAAGTTAGGTCATGGTAATGGAGATCGATTGGGCAATCATGGTGGTCATGCCCCTACGATGGAAATCATTTCGGTTTTCAAAGGATGGACGACAAGGTTAAGGATGGACTAATTCTAAGTGTCGTTTGGTGTTGAAGAGACACTTAGAGTAGTTTAGGACTTTGTTTTTCCTTTGGCCATACTATTAAGGGGGGTATGGACGGGTAGCTTGACCTAGGTGAGTTTAGTGGGTTAGGTGTGGTGCACACTTGCTAAAACTAGCACTAGGTAGCAACTAAAAAGCCCTTAGATCCATTGGAGCAATCTTCATTCACATATGATTGAGAGTTGGAAGTGAATGGAGGGTTAAATACTGACCGGACGCTGGTTCTGATATGACCGGACGCTGGCACAGAGTCCGGTCAGTTCATTTGATCAAGGTGAATTTGTCTGGTGTGACCGGACGCTGAGAGGTGAGCGACCAGACGCTGGGTGCCAGCGTCTGGTCGACTCCAATAAGGTTCCAGAGACGGAAAATCACGACCAGACACTGTCCAGCGTCCAGTCACAACTTTAACACTGGAGGTCGGGGTGAACTGACCGGAGCATCCGGTCAACATGACCGGAGCGTCCAGTCACCCCGCAGAGGCACATAACGGTTCATTTTTCAACCAAGGTTATAAATACTTCCTCCATTCGTGTGAGGGGGCACTTTTGCTCATTCTATCAGCTGAAAACACCTTTGAGAGTGCCATGAAGAGCAAGGTCCTAGTGAGGTGATTGAGATTTGAGAATCCCAAAGAGAGCCCTCATTAGTGAAAACAAGAGTAGCAAAGTGTGCATCCACCCTTCTCATTAGGCTTGTCGTTGTCAAGTGAGAGTTCGTGCTTGTTACTCTTGGTGATCGCCATCACCTAGATGGCTTGGTGGTGATTGGGAGCTTGGTGATCATCCGGTGGAGCTTGTGGATGACCCAACTCAAGTTGTGAGCGGTTGTGGGTGATTCACCATGACGGAGTGTCGAAGAATCAACCCATAGAGAGCACTTGATCCTTGCGCGGATCAAGGGGGAGCTACACCCTTGCGCGGGTGCTCCAACGAGGACTAGTGTAACAGAACCGCCCAATTTATACAAGATCAAGTACGGCTGTCCCCGCTAACACGTTGACACACACATACTTTCACTTATATAAACCCGGTAGTCCGCCGAGTGTCCTGAAAGACCTCGGTAAATCAACATCACAACCAAGATCGCGTGATTAAGCAAATACACATCACATACACAGGGTTGCAGCGGAAATAATATTACATATGGGTTCACTAATAAAAGTATAAGTTTGGGTTTCAAAACCGCTTAGTGAAAACAACATAGCTTTCAAATGATTACATTAATATAAGTTCCAAATATATTACTAGCATAAGTGACATCATCCGACAAAAGAATATAGATGAGAAGTAACTATAGAATCACCGAGCCCACCGGCGGTTAGCCACCATCTTCAACAGGCCGAGAACTCCACCTGCAACATGGTGGGATAAACCCTGAGTACTCGAATGTACTCAGCCAGACTTACCCGTCGAAAACCAAAACAAATGGCACCAAGGATCATGCATAGCTTAATTTAGTGGATCTGGTTGGACAACCTTTTTGCATAAAAGCTTGAGTAACCATTAGCATTATTCACCTATACTAGCAGTGACTTTTAGCCATTACCTACCATCTATATTAGCACCTGTTCTAATCAATCACTTGATTAAGTTGCAAACAATAATAACCATATCAGGTATTTCATGGCTCATTGTCATTATCATCATCATCATCATCATTTAACCATATCTTTAAATTTAGTGAATCTACGTTGCCGCTGCTCAGTCAAGTTCTCACTATCCGGGAGAGACGGCGATTCGAATCGATTCCTATCCAGTTGGAGGGGTATTCCTAAACACAAACCCTGCTTCCCCCGTCAGGGTCACAAACGAGTCACCTTTGGTACCATTCAGGAGTCGCGAGTCCGAACAGATCGACATTCTCAGAGAACCACTCTGCCAAGGTTGTTCGGGACTCTAACCCGCCTTGGACTTATGCCAATGGCTCTCCGCACATCCTTACTACCTCCAGAATGCACGCCACTGCTCGCGTCCCTGGCCTGAGTCGTGCTACTAGGCTTCGCGGACGGAACGACTTACCCGGCCAGCTAAGTGTTAGGCTGCGTTCAACATGACATGAGGACGTACAGCGTATCGGTCCTTAAACGACACAGACGGGGATAGATTCACACCCAAGACCTCCATGCCTTGTTGCTGCACTACCATCATCCCGTCCGGTCTCCTTTTCATTATTAACACATGGTTCTTTTTCATGATAGCCATTATAGCCAACCGTGACCAGAGCTCATCCTACATCTCGCAGGTGACAGGAAATCACCCGACTTCTCCCGGTCTATGCATAGCTAAGCATCATTTGATCCTACACTTAATTAGGATTCACAGGATTTTATCTGGACAAGGTAGGGATATAATGCAACAATTGGTTCCAACCAATTCCTATACTTAATGCATCATCAATAATAAGAGATACTCAATATATTTGTAAAAACATGGGAGGCTTATAATGCTCCGGGGCTTGCCTAGGATCCGACACAAGTCAGTTCAGTTAGCTTGCACCGTCCTGGTGACATCTCTGGTCCTAGCACTCGCTTAGTCCTTCCATCTTCGGGATAGATCCTCCATACCAAAACTTCGAGTTTGACTCCATCTCACATCCTTCACGTGGTTCATCTAGCGTACCTAAATGAGATGCAAGATGCATGTGTATAAATATGAAGAATAGTACCCTGAGACGCATCACAAAATAGCAAGCAAGACAAGCATAGTTTACACTAACACACTTAAGTACTTTGCGATGCTTAACTTAAACATCACACAATCTATCATGCTAAGATGGCAAAGAAGATGACAACACCAAGCATGACACAAGTTTCCCAAGATCTCAGGTGCTCTAACTCAGTCATCAATCAAGGCATAAGTCACACTTAACAATATACAAGCAAACACTATAATTGGAATCTGCCAATTTCTGGATATGCAAACAGCAGCTACAAGTTTTAGCTATAACTGGAGTTATACAAATCCAAATGACTTGCAAGAAGATATTTTGGAAAGCTTATGAAATTTTCTACAATTCATCTTTAATTATCTTAGCATGATTCTCAAGTTAACTAAGTCAAATATACCCATTTACAGAAACTGGTCCACAACTGACAGAGAGCAGCCATTTCTGAAACCCAACTTTAAACAGGCATAACTCACAAACTACAAGGCCAAATACCACCAAATTTTAACAGCAGCTAGATACATGAATTATCTACAACTTTTGTATAAACAAGTTTCACAACAAAGCACATTATCATGAAGAACTTTACTGGGTTCCCAGATCTATCCATAAACCACATTTGCAAGAAAATAAATATTAACTTATGTTGCAAACACATAATTAGGCAAAATCAACTTCACCAACATGTCACAAATGACTAAAGAACACCAGAAAACCTAGTGTCCATGACCAAATAAATTCTTTTAATGCATTTCTTAATTTATTTTAGATAACAAGGTGACTTAATGAACATATACCAAAAGTATACAATCAATTCTACAAAAATTACAGTGGCTCACATATCCTCTCATTAGTCTACTGTACAAATTTCACTCCATTTGAATATGTATAGCAACCTCTATGAAAAAGACAAGTTGCTAAAGCAAGAAATCATTTGATAGCAAGATAAACCAATAACTCACTCATACTTCATCCAATACTCATGAAATTTTTACCACACATCAACTATCACATGAGTAGCATGCCACAAAAATTTCACTTCATTTGGAGCCTTAGATCTAAAGTTATGGAAAATAACAAATTCAACTAGCATTACAACCTTACTGCACAAATCTATTTTTACCACAAAATATTGAAACTAAAACAGGCCATATTATAGATCTAATGCATAGATAATTTCACAAGGATTCCAAAAAGTCCTCATTTGCTATTTTACGAATTTCCTATGAATTACTATGAATTTCCAAAGATTCAGCAAATTTACTGCAAATAGGTCCTTATCGGCACTATTCCTTTGAGTCACTGACTTCGCAGTTAGACCCTTCTATTTTGTCAAATTTGAGCCCGAGGCCCCTGGTCGCAAATCACAGCAAGGGAGGTGCGGGAGTTCGCCACGGACGGCCGGAGGAGGCTTGTCGGCGGCGGTGGAGTGGTGGTGGAGCATCAGCAAGTTGGTGCGCACTCGTAGGTGGCCATGACTTGCTCTCACGAGAGCGCGACAGCGGCACACGCCACGCACGCCGGCGGCCTGGTGACGGCAGTGAAAGCGCGGCAAAGAATGCTGCGGGGCGTGGCATGGCCGATGGGGGAGTGCGGGAGGGGTGGCGTGGTGAGAGGAATATGATGGCATTGTCGGTTTGGAAAGAGGAAGGGCCGAGCAAAGGGGGCCTTGGCGAGATCGAGCTCGACCATGGTGGCCATGGTCAGACGCGTCGCGTCCAGCAACAGCAATGGCGAGGTGCAAGGGAGAGAAAGTGGACCGAGAGCGGCGGGAGGAGGAGGCGTGACGCGGCCTCCTTGCTGTCGACCACGGCCAGCAACGCCAGGCCGGTCATGGCGCGTGGCGGCCACGCGGCGGCAACGACCTGCGGCCGGTCGGGGCACTGTAGCAAACTGAAATTTCGATTCAGCGTTCAAAACCGAGCCTGACAGCGATACTTGACAGCGTTCGATCTCCCAAACCGTGATGATCCAGGATCCGGTGTAATTGACAAAGTTGGATATCTAAGTGAGGGCTACAACTTTTCCAATTGGAGCTTGAGCTCATTCGGCTTGGTTAGGGAGCTACAAGGCTGACAAGTCAAGTACACGAAACTGAAAATATGTTCTCAGACTTAGAAAATTTCCAAGTCTCCAATTATACCTAAAAACTGACTTGTGGGCCCTTTTTGAGCATGTTCTGCACATTTTCATGAAATGGTCATAAAATAACTTTTGTTCCTTATAAAATTTTCTACAACTTTGCTTTAGGTTGCTCAAACATGCAAACACTCTAAGCTGTACTTTTTAAACAGTCAAACAAGAGAGCTCTAGGGTCAACACTAGTCAAACCATTCCTTGGAAACATAATTAGGCAACATGGTCAACATGAACATTGTTCCTAATGACATTCTAAGTGTAGCTAAGTCGTTTAAGAGGATAATTGGCCACACCACATCTGGGTCACACCAAAATCAAGCATCATATGAATTGAAACCAGGAAAACAAGTGAAATGTTACTTTTGTTTCAAAGCCATGTTTCATATGTTTCATGAGTTGGTTGCATAGTAATAACTAACCATGTTTCACTAAAGTATGTAACATGTTTCAATAGTGAGTTGCACATGTTGCACTTAAGTGTTGTACACTATTCATTTCACAAAACAACACACATGAATATAAACATATGTTGCAATGTTTCAAAAGCATGTTCCAAACAATCTAATCTCATGAATGAATGAACGATGCTCATGTTTATGAAATGCAAGTAGAGTTGTTTGAGCAAGGTACCAAGGTTTGGTTGACTTCATAGGTTTCCATCCACTTGATAAAGCAATTCATGCAAAGATATGACTTATCATTTCATGTGACTTTTTGATTCCAAACTTCATGAAACTTTTCCATGGATCAATATAGATGGATATTGATGCGAGACACATGAAACAAGTACATCTAGCATTACTCAAGCATACTTTTTAGAAAAGGCAACATGTAAGCAATGGTGCATGGTCCAAGTTTAAGTGGTGGCTCATTTTCATATGTTTGACCTAACATCTCCATCACCACTTAACATGTCAAGGTTGAGCTTAAACCCATTGCTTAATTGGTGACAAACACCTGGGGTGTTACAACTAGTGGGGAGTGGCGACTCTCCGATACCTTGGCATAACATCGCCGCGTTCCTCCTTCTCTCTTTACTTTGAGCATTTACTTTGAGCAATTCAATTCTTGTCATTTACATTCATAGAATTGACATGCTAGAGTAGGATTGGAACATAGGCTGCTAAACTTTTATGCGGTAGATCAATAGAAACACTTTCTAGGCACAAGGGGTTAATTGGGCCCCGCCGAGAGGGAACGACGTCACGACCATCACCGGATGCGACTCGAATTAGTGACGCAACTTCCTTTTGGCAATAAGGATGGTATACAGGAGTTTCTGGATTTGGGGGTAGCGAGTCTTGGAATCAGACAATACCTCGCTAATGAAGTTCATAGGACGCAGCACATTGAGGGTGTGTCCCTCTTCTTCTCACTCTACCACCAGGGCAGCGCTGACCACCTGCGTGGTGGCTGCAATGTAGAGCAGAAGCGGTTCCCCATCGGTTGGGGGGACTAGGATGGGGCCTTCATCAGGAGCTACTTGACCTTGTCAAGTGCCTCCTAGGCCTCGGGCATCCATTCAGAGCGGTTAGCCTTTTTCAGAAGCCGATAGAGGGGGAGACCTCATCCTCCAAAGCGTGAGATAAAGTGGCTGAGCATGGCGAGGCACCCTGTAACTCGCTGTACCCCCTTTATGTTCTGCATCAGGCCTAACCTCATGATAGCCGAGATCTTCTCTGGGTTGGCTTCGATGCCGCGCTTGGAGACGATAAAACCCAGCAGCATACCCCTCGGGACCCCAAAAATGTATTTCTCGGGGTTGAGTTTGATGCTGTTTGCTCAGAGTTTGGCGAAGGTCTGCTCTAGGTTGGCTATAACCTGGTCAGCCCATTGGGACTTGACCACAATGTCGTCTACGTAGGCCTCAACGGTTTGCCCAATGAGGTCACCAAAACACTTGAGCATACAACGCTGATACATAGCCCCCGCGTTTTTCAGACCGAACGACATTGTGATGTAGCAGAACGATCTGAATGGGCTGATGAAAGATGTCATGAGCTGGTCGGACTCTTTCATCATAATTTGATGGTACCCGGAGTATGAATCAAGGAAGCAAAGGGTTTTGCACCCTGAGGTCGAGTCGACTACTTGTTCTATGCGTGGCAAAGGGAACGGATCCTTTGGACACGCTTTGTTGAGACCCGTGTAGTCAACACACATTCTCCATTTCCCACTCTTTTTTCATACAAGAATGGGATTGGCTAACCACTCAGGGTGGTATACTTTCTTGATGAACCTGGCCGTCAAAAGCTTTGCAATCTCCTCCCTGATGGCCTTGCGTTTCTCCTCGTTGAAGCGACGCAGGCACTGCTTCACTGGCTTGGAGCCTGGCCTGATCTTCAAGGCATGCTCAATGACTTCTCTCAGAATGCCTGGCATGTCCGAGGGTCTCCATGCAAAGATGTCTCTGTTGGCACAGAGGAAGTCGACAAGCGTGCTTTCCTATTTGGAGGAAAGCGTGGTGCTGATGCGCACCACTTTGCCCTCGAAGCTGCTGGGGTCTATGAGGACCTCCTTGGCACCATCTACAGGCTCAAAAGACCCGGCTAAACACTTGGGGTCACATGCTTCTTCAACGACGTCCTCCCTGATGGCCGCAAGGTCTTTAGAGGCAACAATTGATGTGTCGTGTTCATAGCACTCGACCTCGCACTCGTAGGCGCACTAGAAGGAGGTGCCGATGGTGATGACCCTGCATGGACCCGACATCTTCAACTTCAGATAGGTGTAGATGGGGACGGCCATGAACTTCGCGTAGCATGGACATCCTAGGATGGCGTGGTAGGTCACATGGAACCCGACCACCTCGAAGCTAAGGGTCTCTGTCCTATAATTGGTTGGATTCCCAAAGGTGATGGGCAGCAATGTTCTGGCTTGCTCGAGTGAAGTGTGGGAGGGCTTCGTCGTCCTTGATGATCCTCCGGTTCATGTCACAGGCCGCGGTGCATGCACGCCCACTGTCTTCATGCCGCTCGATATCTCGCTCGAGCTTCGTGTGTTCCTGCTCGAGCTAGAGTCGTGCTTCTTTGAGCTCTTGGTGCCGCGCCCTTAGCTGCTCTACCTACAGGCGAGGTGAGGCCCCTACGTCAACCTCGTCATAGAGGTCATCTATTGGGGTAGCCCTCTCTCGTGGATGTTTTCGATGTATCCTGCGAGGGTACCTACCATGAAACATTCTCATGAGGGGTGATGGCTCCCCCTACTGGAGTGAAAGTCAGAGGGTGACTCTGATTCTCCTGCGAGAAGGTCGTGGAAAAATTCTATGATGTATTCAGTCGTCCCCACAAACTCGTCGTTCGTAGGGGATGGGGGCATGCGCTGTGCCACAAGGTGGTCAACGGTCTCTATGGCATGGCGTAGATCGAACAGGAGCGCTATCGGGGCACTCCGGATGAGGTATTCTAAGGAGAGCTATTCTCCTCCGGCAAGCTGTGTCATGACGTTGGCGAATGAGAAGGTGAGGCAGCGCCGGTCCTCCTGGGATGGTCGGGGTCCCAGGAAGGCGCCGAGCTGGCGCTCTAGCCTCCCATAATCGAAGCTGAGGAGCTGGTCGCTCCCGAGGGTGCGAGCCTCTGGTGCATGCAGGTGCAGCTCCTCAAGCGCCTCAGCAATCGTGTCGAGGTCGGTGGAGTGGAGAGGCTGGACGGTGGTGGGAACCTGTGCCAACTCTCCCTCCGTCGTAACGATGAAGTCGAGGTTCTCGAAGCGCACGTGCATGCCTGGGACCTAGTTGACACTTTGACTAGCCATCTGAGGCCTAATGTGGGCGTCAAGACACGCAAAAAGCCCCTACCTAGCGCGCCAACTGTCGGTGTGTTTGGACCACCAATGAGTAAATTTATATTTGCGCGTCTGGCTCGGATCGTGTGCTCGGAGGACACAAGGGTTTATATTGGTTCGGGTGGAACATCCCTATGTCTAGTTTGCTGCTACTTGTGTTACCGGTACTTGGTTTGCAGTAGGGGTTACAAATAGGCGAGACAGGGAAATGATCCCAAATCTCTGCTGGAAGGAGTGAACGGGTGCTGAGAGCTCAATTGCCGCTCAGCCGTGTGCTCATGTTGTGCTCTTGTTTCTTTCCATCTCTATGGTAGGGGCACCCTGCTTCCCCTTTTATAGGCGAAGGGAAAGTGCAGGTTATAGAGGAGGAAAAGTAGAAGAACGAGAGAGAGAAGAAGGCTTCCAGGGTCATTGGGTCCTCCTTCATGCGGGTCCCGCTGATCCTGTAGATGTCAATAGGGATGGCTCCATGTCGTGGCCCTATTTGTCACTGGCGCCATGCACAGGTGTCATCTTCCAGTCATCGCATTCCACTCCATCCCAGCGGATGTCATGGTGAACTGACGCGTCAGCGTCCGTACGAGGATTAGGCAGAACAACACCGGCATGTCCGGCACTATTCTTGATGTGAATCCCTAGGTATGGCCCATCATGGCCACATGATACATAGAGGCATGCTAGCCTCTTCCCTAGTGTCAGAGTTTTGACCTAGGCCCGTACGCTTGGACCTGGAGTGGTTGGTGGCGGTATGGGTCCCCGTCGGATGTGACAGAACCTGTGTCCTCAAGGTTGGGCGAGACGGAGCCCGCGACCTTGGGTGAGATGGAGCCCATACCCAAGGGGTCGGGCAAGACGGAACCTACGTCCTCGAGGTCGGGCGAGATGGAGCCCACATGCAAGGGGTCGGGCAAGACAGAACCCGCAGCCTCGAGGTTAGGCGAGACAAAAACCACGTCCTTGGGGTCAAGCGAGACGTAGCCCGCACCCAAGGGGTCGGGCGAAACAGAGCTCGCAGCCTTGAGGTCAAGCGAGATGGAGCCCACGACCTTGAGGATGGGTGAGACAGAAACCATGTCCTTGGGGTCGGGCGAGACGGAGCCCGTACCCAAGGGGTCGAGCGAGACGGAGTCCGTGGCCTTGAGGTCGGGTGAGACCTTTTAATATGTCTCGAGCCATCCGGGGAAGTCAGCGTGGGCGTTAACTTCATTGCTTTGGGTATCCCTAATATCGTTACCCGACACCATCCATATATTGATTTCCTGTACTGTTTCTTAGCTTATTCATTTCTAAATGCACTTCTAAAAACTAATTTGCAAATAGAGCAAATTTTTTACCTATGCTCAGATCTTAGGATGACTTTTAGAAGTTATGGTATGATTCATATCTAAATTTTTCCTATGCTCATATCTAAATTTCCTTCAACTAGAAAAATTGCAATGTAATGTATGTTGATATATGCTGAACTAGGAGCTTGATGTTGTCCAATACATATGCATGAACCTAGAGCTGACTTGAATCTTTATATCTTTGACTCGAATCTTTATATCTTTGACTAATGTTTGTAGTTTGTGGTTGCAGGGTGCTGCCTTAGAGGTTAATAGTTTGGCCTAGAGGGTATCTCAGTGAAGTGAAAAGCTTCAGTAATGTATGTTTAGGTGTAGCTACAACTCTTCTTTTAGTTTGATGAATGTTCAAGAAGAAATGTATGTTGTTGGTGTTATTTTGGACTAATGTATGTTGTTGGTGTCATTTTGGACTTGTGCTTAGATGTAGCGTGATGTATGATGTATATTACTACCAAGTTTGATATTATAATTTTTTGCTACCTAGGATTTGCTCTGGGATTGTGTAATTTGAAAATAGATGAGATATGCAAATTAAAATTTGGGCTAAAAAATGAAATGCAAATTGGAATGATCTGTTATGTGGTATGGTGTAAGTTGTGACTTAAAATCAAATGTCATAAAGCTTTGTGACTTCAAAACCAATGTCATAGATGTGTGATGTGAACATATAAACGTCACAAAACATAGTTTAAGGCGCATGGTTTTTGACACATGTTTTTTTCGTCATCTTTGGTGTCACAAATGTTGATATGTGACAAAAATTCCATGTATTATGACTTAAATGAATTGTCATAAATCGGCACATTTCTTGTAGTGTACCCTTGTTTTGTCTACTTGTGTATCTTATGTAGGGTAATGTATGACCGGTTTTGACCTTTCGACAAACTACGTTGAAGATCTAGAAGCATTAATCGGGAGGACTAGAGCTAAACTCAAGAAAGTTCTAGCTTTAAAGGTGGAAAACAACCATATAAGGCGAAGCTTAACACCTAAATTTGAAGCTGTGGCTAATAGGACTCTCCGTGACTTCTCTACTCCAACTACGGCCAACATCCATACTGGACCGATAGTCAATGTCGGAGATAATGGATTCGAGCTCAAGCCAGCACTCATCAACATGGTGCAAGCAAGCCGATTTAGTGGAAAGGCACATGAAGATGCAAGTGCACATCTCCAACACTTTCTGGAGATCTGCAACACTTTCACCATCAAAGGAGTAACCTAAGAAGCCATATTACTTCGCCTCTTCCCATTCTCACTCTTGGGAAAGGCGAACCAATGGTTCTATGCCAACAAAGATAGAAATACTACATGGGATAACTGCTCCACTATCTTCTGAGCCAAGTTCTTTCCCATAGGAAAGACCAACGCTCTGCGTGGGAGAATTTCAAGTTTTCAAAGACAACATGATGAATCTGTCCCTAAGACATGGGAACGCTTTCAAGATTACATTGCAGAATGTCCTCATCATGGGATGGAGAATCGGCTACCCATGTAGACTTTCTACCATGGGTTGACCAACAGTACCCGTGAAACTATGGATGCTGCTGCTGGAGGTGCATTCATGTCACTCACAATACTAGCTACAACAGCTCTTGTGGAGAAGATGGCCACCAACCAAGGTTGGAATAAAGAACGTCTTTAGACCCGCAAGAGGGGTGGAGGTATGCATTAACTCAAGGAGGTAGACATGTTGTCTGCTAAGATGGACCTGCTGATGAAGAAGCTTGAAGACTAAGCCAATGAGAAGCAAGAAGTTATGCACATTCAAGATTCTCACATGACATGTGAAGAGTGTAGAAATATTGGGCATTCAGGGAATAGATGTCCTGAAACCCAAGAGGATGTAAACTTTATCAACAACAGTAACTACTTTCATCCTTAGTAGAATCAAGGATGGAATCAGCAACAGGGACCGAACTACCAAGATAATTACCAAGTTAACTATCAAGGTAATAATTTTAATAATTTCAATCAGCCACCCTTGAGAGAATTAAGTGCTGGTCAATCCAAACTTATGGAGGGATTATCTAGAAAGGTAGCTACAAATGATAAAATTCTAAATAACATAAATAATAGAATGGATAGCTTTGCTTCTGCCATTAAGAACCAGCATAGCTTTAATAAAATGATAGAATCACAAATAGCTCAGCTGGCTGCTGCTGTTCCTCTGTCCGACAAAGGTAAGATTCTGAGGCAACCGGAAGATCTAGAAACTACAAATCTTGTCAATATTCACAATGTAGCATACTACTATATACAACTATCGACAGGAAGGTGGATAGACTATACATTGCCAGAAAAGAAGAGTGATCCAAGAAGGCCTGTCATCCCCATCGCCATTGGACCTCACATTTTCCAAGAAGTTGTCTATGACTTCGGAGCAAGTGTCAACATCATGCCTAAGGTAATTTATGATTATATTAATGGAGATACTTTGTTGTACATAAATATGCATTTGCAGCTTGTAGATTAGAAACTCTGTTACCCCAAGAGAGTTCTTGAAGATGCTATTGTTCGAGTGAGACAATCATACGTTCCCATGGACTTTGTGGTTTTGGAAGCAGATGGAGATGTAAGGGCACCCATTATTTTAGGCTGACCTTTCCTATGCACCATAAAAGCCATCATCTCTGTGAGACGGATTGCCAAGATCTATTTGAGAATCAAGGATAGGAAGGAGAAGTTTTCTTTCAAGAACCGCATCTTGCGATCCCTAGACATTCACAAAACACGTACCTACCTAAAGAGACAAACGGTGACCAAGAAGAAGAAGAACAGAAGGAGGAAGAACAAGGCTAGGCAGCCTCTAGAAGAATCAGTTAACATGATCAACACACTCAGAACAGAGTACGACCACCTCCTCGCTTCACCATTCCTTGCTAAGAAGGATGATCCAGGCGTACCAACGATCGAGTGTACCATTGGACAAAGAATATTCCACAAGACCTTCTGCTATATTGGATCGGGTGTCAATATAATATTCAAGGTAACGTATGAATACTTATTCGGTCATGAACCTTTGTTCCCTACATATATGCAATTGCAAATGGCGGACCAATCAATCTGATTTCTAGAAGGAATAGCAAAACATGTTATGGTAAAAATAAACGATCAGTTTGCCCCTGCCGATTTCATGGTTCTAGACATGGGTGAAGAAGAAGATGATACGCCCATCATCTTTGGAAGACCGTTCCTGAACACTACCAACGCAATCATCTACGTCGGATCTAGACAAGTCCACTTCCAATTCCCTAGAGAAAAGGTACACTGTTATTTTAATAGTTATACCAGTTATGAGCAGCCGAAGAAGTCCCGCTCTAGGAGGAGACATCGATCATCCCAAAACCAAAAGAATCAATCCCCAAAGAAAAGTTGGGATGAAGATGAGGAACCTAAAGAAGTTGTAAAAGATGAACCTACTCCACCTAAGTCAAGCCCACATACCAAGCAGCATGAAAAGATAAGGTGACATCACCATCAGAGACACCGTCACAAGATGTGGAGCCATCTGGGTCTCCATCGTTGAGACCGGATGATGCACTCGAAGAGTAAAGGATTTTTCTCCAGCCAAGTCCTGTCCGGAGGACTTAAAATCCGAACCCTGGCCATGAGGTAACATCGGTAGTTATCCATATTTACTTTCTAGCATTACATAAATTCTTTTCACTTTAGCATATTTACTTGTTTGCATTAGCATTGCATTTTAAAAAAGATAAAAAGTTTCATGATTGCATTACATCATTGCATCATAAAGCCTAAGCTCCATGTGAAAATTTTTCTCGGTGTGTAAAAGCCTAAGGGAATATTCACTGTGGTGGTATAAAAATAATATATATCATTCATGCATATTTTCTTTCTGCATTATATAAATAAGAAAATCCATAAAATATTAAATAGACATCCTGTTAGAACTTTGCCAATTAGGAAATTTGTCTAAACCCCAAGGACAACAAATTTCTGAATGGCTCATCGCTAACCCCTTATCCTAATCCGTGCTATGAGTTTTGATGTTCTTGTTGGAGTATTTTGCAGGATGATCAAGAGTAAAGCCATCCATCCGAAGTACATTTTTTGAACCGTCGCTACACTTTCATTTGCACAAGGAACCCTACTTACGGGCCGGATGAAAAAGACTTTTCTTTGGTAGACTCACTCTAAGAAAGACCACGACAACATCCGACTTGGGGAGGAACATCCCCATGTATCTTGCTAAGTATTCTTTTCCTTTCGATTTTACTATTTTTTTTTTTTGCTTCATATTTGCTAAAGAAATAAAAGATGCATAACATAATAAAAGCAAAATAAAAATTTGAATTTGTATTAGTCATATATATAATAGTAAGGTGTGATCTTAAAAATGAAAAAAACAAAATAAAAAATGTGTGTCTAGTTTTCTGTTTTTAGCAGCTAAATAAATGAACTCTGAGGATAATCTCTTACAATGGAAATGATAAATAGTTGCTCTGTCGTAATTCCTTTCAAGTACCTAGTTTTGAGCCTTGAATTCCCCTGAGTTTTGGATACGACTATTTTTATCTAAGAATTTACTCTGAACTTGAAACTCATGGGTAGCATATGCTTGATCTAAGTCTAGATAATTGATGGAATGATATGAGAAGATCTGAGCTGCTGTTTATCTTGTTCCAAGTGATACTAAAGTTCTGCAGATTTATCTTTTGAAAAACATAAAAATCCTACATGATGAGCTCCTGTATGACAAAGCTTGAATTCCTACCAGAGTCATATATGGTATTTAGATTAGGAAAACTTCCACTTATATGTTGCTTACATTGCATTGAGTTTAGTCAAGTTTTGTTGACCCTTATGAGAGGTTTGTCATGCTCTTAAAATCAAGATCACGTACACACCACCCAAATGTGCACAACTCCTACACCGAGAGTAAACACCAAAAATATTCTTGATAGGATATCCAACAAATAAATGCTCTAAAGTTCTTGTTGCTATCTCTCAAAAGTTCTGTTACAGAAAAGAAGCATGTGGCTATGCAAAAGTTATTCATAAAAAAAGAAGAGATAAAAAACATGGACAAGTGTCCGAGATAATGAAAATAATGGGTACTTAGATGCCCGCCCAAAAAAAGAGAAAAGATGAATAAGATAGCCCATGTTTTCTTACAAAGTTGTTTTTAAGTTTTAAGAGAGAGATATGTTTTCAAGGAGCATAGTAGAATTAGGTTAGCCACCATATATATCCACCATACATCCACACACATGCACATCTTGATTTGATTGTATGACTCAACTCTCTTTGAATCCAAGGTTTGACTTTACAATACATGTATTACAAGTATGCTCTTTCATGCTATTTCCACTCCTATGAGCTCCACATAAGCCTTAGTTGTAGGAAGAGAAATGCATAACATCATTATTGCCTTGGTGAGGATCCACAAATACCACATATATTGAGAGACTTGAGAGTATCATAAAATGGAAGCTCTGAGTTTTATTTTGAAAACCTATAAAAACTCTGGAATAATGGTTGAGCAAAGAACTTGAGACATAGTGCTTGACTTGATCGTTCAGTCTTTTAATTTCTCAAGACCCAAGTGAAGGCTGAGAAGCCCCATGGTTTAAGGTAATATGGGTAAGTTTAAAAGTCAGATCGGTTCATTCTGATCTAGAGGAGAATTCTTGTTTGAACGCATGTGTACTTTTGAGGAGTTGCATCAATGTTTTCAAAATCTTTAAACTCTTGATCCATTTACTAAGTTTAGCTTTGCTAAGGGACTAGCAAAGGGTAAGCTTGGGGGAGTTTGTTGACGGTAGTTAACAACCATTACAAACCATCAATATAACATGTATAAGGGCATAAATATAATCACCAACAAAGGTTTAGGGGTTTAAACTAACAAATTCCATGAGTTTTGGTGAATCTATATTTTTTGCAGGGTTTATTTAGAAAAACCGTCAAGGTGGGCCTACATGTCATATTTCATTGTGCCTATTCGCTGCGAAACAGACACTAGAGGGTTCTAGAAGACTCGAGAGGACTCCACGTCGAGGCAGAGGGGCAGAAGCTACCAGGTGGGGCCATCTGTAAGCCGCCTGGCCCCCTAGGCCCACATGTCAGTCCCTCCTTCGAATGTCGGTTCTCCACCACATCCTAGGTTGTATCTACACCATTCTTTAAGTCGGTTTGATCCAAGGGCTCACGTTGGACGCTATGGACTATATATACCAGCTCCTGCCACCCCCACAGGAAGAATCATAACCCCAGTCATCAAGTCATTTGAGAAGACAGAAACCCTAATCATCCTCTGAGCTCCACCAATTCTAGGGCATAGCTAGTTAGGCTAGATCTAGAGGGAGGCAAGCAGACTTCGCTTGGATTCCTGATCTTGTCAAGAGCATGGTTGGTATAATCTTTGTACCCCCTCTCTTTTATACCTCCATTATTTTGATATGCTAGATACAAATTTTATGATAATATTAGTATTCATCTTATTCATGTTCTTCGTTATAATGTTCATCGTCTACTTTGATTATATGCTTAGTATAGTTGGATTATCATCATGTTCATGCATAAGTTCGTATAGCACTCACTCTAAGGTACCATGGGTGAGTGGTCGACATTGTGTAAGCGTGGTGCTTATACATTGTTTACCTATGGATACACCATATATTCTGGGTTATGTGGTAGATCGTGGATGTGACACTCCTGTTGAGTCCTTTGTAGTGCACTCTCCGAGTGCACGTAGGGTCCGGTTATGAAGGAATAACAAGCTATGTTCTTAATCTTCCTTAGTAATATCCCTTATGTGTAGATATGGAGATGATCTTAGCAATGACTACTAGGTATAATTGCACTAATCAATGTATGCTTTGACTTGTAATTAAGAATGACTTAGGAATTATTCCTCTAATATTCTACCTAACCATGCTAATGCCATAGAAAGGAGTACTCTGAGTGATTTATCATTATCATTGATCAATACTTATCATATATCTTATCCTATGACTTACCCTTGTTATGAGTAGAACATTGGTTATGGTCTATTTCTCCATCAATAGTATAAGTTATCAATACATGTCAGTGCCAGACCTTCCCTGTGGTAAAAATATAAATAACGATACCTGAAATAGTCTCAGGTAAAGTGCTACAATGGTATATTATTTGTGCCCTTGCAGATTCCTTTCATTTATATATATATATATTCTATCTAGTAACATAAATTAATAATGAACTGCTTAGTATTATTCTAATAGTAATGCTATGTAGTACCAACAAGCATCTCTGGCATCATCATTAGGGAGGACAACCTAGTAAAGTAATGTTAGGAGATATAGGTTTATAATAAGGTGACTACTTAAAACAAGTGACACATTAATAAGTACCAACAATCATTTCTAGCATCGTTGCTGGGGACATATTTCAAACTCTGTTCTTAGTAGTGATGCTAAGAAATGTCAACAGACCCCCTATGTCGGCACCTGTCATGACTAAGCCCCAGCATCATCCTTGACGACCGCCACACCAGATCTACTACCCCTTCATCAACGCCGGCCGCACCACTTCCACGACCAGGATAACAAGAGGGCGGTGTCGACGACGCAGCGTAGCCAGGAATAGGAAGATGTACCCAAATTCCTTTTAGGCCTTGTTTCGATGCATGTGTATCCACTTTAATCCACATGTGTTGGAGTGGATTGGAATGGAACTTAGTTTAATTCCACTCCAATGCACTTCAACACATGTGGATCAAGATGAATACATGCGCATCCAAACAAGGCCTTATGATGCGTGCTGTATTCTAGTGGTTGGACCTGGGACATGAAGATATATAGTGACGGGGTTACATGTTTCTTAGTTGATTGTAGTTCACATGTGCTTTATTCGAGTAATAGCTTCCGTATAAACTGTAGTTCACATGTGCTTTATTCAAGTAATGGCTTCCGTATAAGCTGTAGTTTAGGTGCCTAATTTACATGCTCCTGCACTGTTTTGTTGACATTCGGTACAAGGTTAACTCAATAAATGCCTTTGTAATCTACATGTTGACATATAGAATATCTCCCTAAAGTAGGGGAGCGTGTTTAGGGATATGGTGATATAGATATAGATTTAGAAGAGCCAGTGCCCCTTGCAATTGAGGTGCTTGTTTTATCTTGTCATGTTGGGATGTGAGGGGGTTGGTTTAGGTAGCAGTGCAATTCAATTCTTTGATGTGTGGATAGCAATGTAATTTTTACATGCTTGCCACTTAAGTTTGTTTCTCCAATTTCAGGTTATGGGTTGAACAAGTCATAGTGAAGTCCCTACCAGTAGGGAAAAAGACAGCACCAATATGGGTCCTGGGGGATGGCAATCAAGGAGAGTGAAGCCAAATAGTCTAGCAGAGTTGCAGCATCTTGTACTTCCAACTAGGTCCAAAAGTCAGTACGCATAAGGCAAACAAAGCCCTCTGAGGGACTGGTCATGTGAAGATGACCTTAGCCATGCTAAAGAGAAGACTCCACCTCCCCACCAGTAGAATGACCAAACTTGTGAAGGTTAGTACTTGTCCGTGTTTCGAGTAAACACCAACTAGTAAATTTGTATTATTGCGCGTTAGGCCCGAATAGTGTGCTAAAAAGACATAAGATTTATATTGGTTTGGGAAGAATGTCCCTACGTCCAGTTCGTGGTTACTGCTCATGTTATTTGCACTGAAAGGTTCATAGTAGGGGGTACAAACGAGCGAGAGAGGGACAGGTCCCAAGTCTCTGATGGAAAGGTCAAACGGGTGCTGAGAGCTTGGGTGCTGCTTAGCTATGTGGTGTGATGTGTGTCAAAAAATGATCCATCCCTTTAGTGGGGTGCCCTGCCTTCCCTTTTATAGATCAAGGGGGAGCAGGGATTACAGATAGGAGAAATTAGAAAAAAAATAGAGGCCAAGAAGCTAGGTCTTCTTTTTCCTCTGAGCGAGCCCCGCTGACATGGCAGACGGTACCAGGGATAGCACGTTCGCTAATCCTGATAGGGCCATGCTCTAGCTTCGTTCAGCAAGTGGTCACGTCCCATCTTGCCCCGACGGGCGACACGCCGCACCAGGGTGCCGAGCCACGACCCTACGGGGAGCAGACAGCGTAGAGGCCCCACATTCGTTACTATAGATGACATGAGTTTCCTCCTAGACCGTAGTGGATGTCGTATGTTTCCGTCAGGATTCATGTTCGAGGGCAAATGCTGGTGCCCATACCACTATAGGATAAATGTTGGCGCCCATAACACTGTTTGGGCTCTGACATGCCTGGAAGGGCTTAAAGCGCCCATATGGTCATATCCTGATGGTACTTTCCTACAGGCGTGTAGGGTATGGTCCTTGGTATTGCGGTTGACTTGAATGCCCCACCTTATCTACGCGCGTAGTTATGAAGGAGCAGCGCACAGACATCGAGCAAGGCGGAGCCTACCCCCAGACATCGAGCGAGGTGAAGCCAGCCCCTGGACATCGGGCGAAGCAAAGCCTGCCCCTGGATGTCGGGCGAGGCGGAGCCTGCCCTTGGATGTCGGGCAAGGCGGAGCTAGCCCCCGGACATCGAGCGAGGCAGAGCCTGCCCTCGGACGTCGGGTGAGGCAGAGCCAGCCCTCAGACATCGAATGAGGCAGAGCCTGCCCTCGAACATCGAACGAGGCAGAGCCAGCCCTCAGACGTCGAGCGAGGCGGAGCCTGCCCCCGGACGTCGGGCGAGGCAGAGTCTTCCCCTAGTCGTCGGCTGAGGCGGAGCTAGCCCTCAGGGGTCGGACAAGGCAGAGCCAGCCCTTAGGGGTCGAACAAGGTGGGGCCAACCTTTGGGCATCAGACGAGATGGAGTTAACCCTCGGTCGTTGAGCAAGAGGTGTAGTCGCATTATTATCTGTTCGGAACCATCAATGTTTGATGGTTATTAGCTCCTCCTCTTTGGGTACCCTAGAATTTAGTCCCCGACAGTAGCCTCCGAGCCCCTGGGTGATTCGGATAGAATTGCTCGGGGGTGATTTGACATGCCAGAGGGTGCGCGCGAGCGCACCCGGTGGGTGTAGCCCCCGAGCCCTCGGGGATTCAGATAGAATCGCCCGGGGGTGATTCGACTTGCCAGAGGGTGTGTGCGAGCGCACCCAATGGGTGTTGCCCCTGAGCCCCTAGGTGATTCGAATAGAATCGCCCGGGGGGTGATTTGATTTGCCAGAGGGTGCGAGCAAGCGCACCCGTTAGGTGTAGCCCCCGAGCCCCCGGGTGATTCAGACACTTCACGGATATGGCTGTGAGATTTGGCGGTTTGTTATCTGGATAATACAATTGGGATCCTGACATCCTGTTCACAGGGATCCGATCAGAGTCAGCCTAGCTGAGACTAGATCATGGACTGAGACTCTCGTGAAGCTTGTGCGCCTGAGTTTTGGCAATCGTGGGCCCATCCTTTTGTCGTAAGGGTGCCTTGGGAGGGCCATCAAAATCATTGATGGGCCAGCCCTAAAACTCCTGGGCCCAACCATGCTGGACGAATGCTTTTTGACTCATATCCTTTTGATGGTAATGAGTCCTGGTCTGCCCAGGGAGACGAAACGTCCGGCGTGACTATGGAGGGAAAGGATAGGGATTGGGGGTGCATATCCCGCGTGGTGATGTGGTGGCGAATCATGGTAGGCGTGGAGATCCAGGCGGACGGTTGCCTTCATCGCATCCGTCACCCCTATAAAACCAAAGGGTTCACCCCCAGGGTTTTGTACATTGCCTCCTTGCCTTTGCATCTACAACCTCCGCCGCCAATCGCCTAAGCCTCCCGCATCCGCATCTCAGTCGCCGTCAAGTTCACATCCACCCACCCCAATCCTTCAATGGAGCCATGGTGCAGATCTGATATCACCCTCCAGTGCCTGGAGGGCCTCGTTTGCCGTGGCCTTCTTTGCACGTGGACTGTAACAGAACCGACCAAATCATAAGAACGTAAGTACAAAAACAATCACCGAAGCGATCAAATTCCTGTACTTAAGTTCCCATAATCCCGGTAGTCCGGAAATCACGAAGGATTTCAACCAACTCTCGACATACAAACCAAGATCGTAATGATTCAACACAACACATCATTCGTTACAACATTTCACAAGTAGCATTCGGATTACATCCATCAGAGTTCAAATAAAATATTACAAACCAAGTTTGAATGCGCGGAAGCAACATAGTTTAGTACTTAACTCCATAGTTTCAAATACATTGCCAGATCAGAGTCATGTCCCACAAAAGCATTATCAGGTACGAGAACTAGTAGAGACCGCGCCCAATGGTCTAGTCTTCATCCCCAGCAGGGAGAAGGCAGGACTTGTAGCAACCAAAGAAGAAGCGGTCATCACGCAAGGTGTGGAAATAAACCACGAGTACGAGAAGGTACTCAAACTAGACTTACCCGACAAAAATCAGAAATAAAAGACACCAAGGATCATGCAAGGCTTTTTCGGTGGGCTAGCTTGACACAGTTGCATAAAAGAGCTTATGATTATAGTAACTAATTTAAACTTATTATCAAGCTTATCATTATTTACCTGTCCACTAAATTAGCACCTGTACTAGAGCACTCACTTATTAGGAGCAAACAATATTAACCATAGCAGGTATAATATGGCTGTCATCATCATATCATCATTTCCGAACCATTAAGATATTAAGTGTATCTACATTGGAGATAAGCCCGTCAAGTTCTCACTAACCGGGAGAGATGGCGATTCGAATCGAATTACAACTCAAATTTGAGGGGTATTCCTAACTCTCACCTGGCATACTTTGCAAGGGTAGCCGTGGGTCACCTTTGGAACATCTCAGAACCAAATTCACGGGTTCGATCAGCGCCCAAGACTCTCGGGGATTACCCTTCCGCCGGGACGATCGGGACTTTTAAATCACCTTGCCTTGGACTCACGCCACGGCTCCTTCCGAGGCGCACTTTATACTTATCGACTCGGCCCGAGGTGAGCTACTCGGCTTCATGGTCGGTCTCGAGACCGGCCAACTAAGAGAGAGGCATGCGTTCAACATGACAGGAAAGGCTCCAAGAATCGGTCCTTAAGCGACACAGACGGAGTCTTCGCAAACCCGGCAAGCCTCCGTCCGGTCTTCATTTCAAATTAAGATCTGGTTCTTTCCACGATAGCAAATATAGCCAACCGTGCCACATGTATCTTCCTATATCTCGCGGTGATAGGAAATCACCGACTTCTACAGCGTTTAAGCAGGGCTAAGCACTACTCGAGCCTGAGCTACATAGGATTCGGAGGTAACAATATCCGGACAAGGAATGGGTAACCAATGCAGCAAGTGTTTGCATCCAACACCTAAACTTAATGCAACAATATATATGTAATAATAATATCAGAATCGCAGTTCGGAAAATAGGAGGCTTAATATGCTCGGGGCTTGCCTTTCACAAAGTTGCAAGGGCGGTGGTCGGGGCACTCAACGGCGACCTCGCTCGGCACTTCTCTCCAAGGCTGCTCCTCCACGAATCTCCGGTGTCATTGCTGCATGGCTCGCTTTCAGTTCCTCGAATTCCAGCAGGGTTACTCCTTCCGGTACACCTATTGCATGCCGATGCAAAAGATAAATATCATGGGTGCATAAGGAATGACATGATGCTCATGATGAATGAATCACAGTGAGTGTTTACGAAAACATCACTGGACACTCGTTTACCGAGTAATTAGCTCTATTCAAATCACTTTAAGCATGTATCCAACTTAACTTAAATAACAAGAGCAACTTACCTAACTTGTATAACCTAAGATAAAGATGCTCATCTTCAGTTAAAGGCCTAACACCTAGGAACAGTACCATGAACTTAGAATAGTAAAGACATACTTAAAATAACAGTTAAAGCTTCATATGCAACAAGTAGTAACTTAATTCTATCATAACCAGAGTTCTATAACTCCAAATGACTTGCAAGAGGACATTCTGGAAAGCTTATGAAATTCTCTACAATTCATTTGTAAACATCAAAGCATGATTCTGAAGTTAACCACATCAAATTCCAGTAGACCTAGAATCTGTCCCGCAATGACAGGGTTGCTAACTTAATTATTTAATGATGGTGCAAAAGCCTAATTTGACCAAACCAAGTTTACCAACTTGTTTTTCATACCTAAGAAACATCATAAAGTATAGTGCTAACTTCTAAATAAATTATTTAATATCCTTTTCCAATTTATTTAGTTAATTAGGTGATTTAAGCAATATATAGTAAAACTATTCATAAAAATCTACAAAAATTACACCAGCTATCTCATGCTGCCCATAGACTACCATAAAAATTTCAAAGCCATTGGGCAAACATAACTTGCTGTATCCAAAATAACAGATGACATGTCTATTTCTAGCATAATTAGGAAACCTTATTAAAAAGTGTCAAGCAACAGATTTCCCATTTTTCCTAGCATCCTTCTAACATAAGAATAGCACCCATAAAATTTCACCTTCACTGGATCTATAGAAAAATTATGAAAATTCACACAAGATCCACCCATTAATAAAAGGAAATTCTATAACTTAAAAACTACACATGCATTAGTTCTAAAATTTTTACCAGAGCTTCTAATAAGCAATAACAGACTGCCCACAAAATTTCATAATTTTTGGACCACAGAAACTCAAGATAAAATTCAAACAAGTTTGCATGTATCCAAAAACACATTTCAAAGTCCTAATTAATTCATCAAAAATTTCTAAAACATGTGCTCATATAATATTTTTGTTAAATACTAGACATGACCAGGAACTTAAAAAAATTAGAACCACATCAATTGGATCTATATACTAGGAGCTACATATTTTTGAATAACAACACAATTCGGTGAAATAATAAAGCAAACAAATAAGAATCAAAATGCATCCACAGCTGTTGGACCGGCCCGACGGAACAGCGGCCCGCGAGCACACCGGCGCGGCCCAACACGACGCGGCCCACGCTGGGCTCCTGCCTCAGCCGCAACGCTGACAGGGAGGACCCGCGCGTCAATGAGGGAAACAGGGGAGGAGCGACGGCCGGTGGCGTAGCTCGCCGCCGGTGACTTCTCCGGCGAAGGTAAGGGTTTCTACGTGCTCGCCTAATCCTAGCGGACCTAGGGGAACCCTCATTCGTAGCTATTGACGCGACAAGGAGGGGTGGCGATGGCCACGGCGGCGCTTGGCCACGGCACGGCCGGCTCCGGCGAAGCTACGATGTCACGGCCCTAGTGACTCACTCACTGAGCTTCAGCGTCACATACAGAAGCTAGCGCAAGAAAGAGAAGGGGCGATAAGGGGCTCGAGCGGCACGGCCACGTGCGAGCTCAGCCGGCGGCGGTCATGGCGACCCGGTGGAGCCGCGCTCACGGTGAGAGCTACCTGAGGCGAAAATGGAGTGGCGGTGGGGTCGGGGACGTGGAGAGACTCACGAAGGAGCTGTGGTTCAGAGGAATCGGGCAATGGCGCTCGGGTTTGGGTGGAATTTGCTCGGCGGTGCTTCGGTGTTCCGGTCGCCGTGCGCGCGGAGGAAGGAGGGGAAATGCGAAATGGGACGGCGACTCGGCGGGCAGGCAACGGGGTGGCTTCAGGACGCGGCTGCGACGGTAGGATGCGCACGGCGCGTGGCCTGCACGCTCAGGCGAGCGGCGATGGGTGGCGGACACGCGGCGTCAAGACCCTGAGCCGGTCAGCCACGGTGATACTGAAGATTTTCTGAAAAACACGATTCAGTTGCTAAAGCCGACGCCTGACAGCGATACTTTGACGATGATTTACTCCTAATCCGTGATGAGTTAGTGGAAGAATTGAACATCAAAGTTGTAGACCTATATTCCCTCTACAATTTCTTTTCAATGACCGACACCTAACACGCCATGGATCCGAAGTTACACGAAGCCAAAGTGAGCTCGATGCAACTGAAATGCAGTTAAGACTTAGCATATTTTTCAGTGTTGCAATCAGCATGTAAGACTGACTTGTAGGCCATGTTTGAGCATGTTCTAGCCATTTTCATGAGTTGGTCATAAAACAAATTTTGTTCCTTGATAAATTAGCTACAACTTTTGTAAAGAGTGCACAGCCATGCAAAGCTTCTAAGTTGGACTTTTGAATCAGTCAAACGATGACACTCCATGGTTCAAATTAAGTCAAACTTGCACTTGAGGGCATTTTGGTCATTTTGGTCTACATGAACAATGTTCCAACAAGTAAACTAAGTATAGTTAAGGTGTATTAGACCATGATCACCCATTTTACAAAGTTGTTATACCACTTCTACTGATCACATGTGATAAAGAAAGTAAAACAAGCAATTCATACATATGTTTCAATACAATGTTTCACATGTTGCATGACCTTGTTGTTATTCTATACTTGTCACATTACTACCATGTTGCCATGCTTCAAGACATGGGAAATTCATGTTGCATTCATATGTTGCACTACTACCATTCCCAAGCAATCCAGTACGAGACAAATAGAA
Organism: Miscanthus lutarioriparius; assembly: GCA_904845875.1. Taxonomy (NCBI): domain Eukaryota; kingdom Viridiplantae; phylum Streptophyta; class Magnoliopsida; order Poales; family Poaceae; genus Miscanthus; species Miscanthus lutarioriparius. The sequence continues at coordinate 109,533,584 of CAJGYO010000001.1, forward strand.
TATGCGAATGTTTCATATGTATGTTTCAGGGAAAATGACATGATGAGATAGATGATGCACATGTTTATGAGACGAAATGCAATTAGTAGAAGCCAAACACCGAGGGTGTTACAGCCTTCCCCCCTTAGAAAAATCTCGTCCCGAGATTTGGAAAGCATACCATTTAGTATAGAAAGTTGGATGATTTTCCTTTAAATAATCTTCCCGTTCCCAGGTTGCATCCCGTTCACTATGATTACTCCAAACTACCTTGTATAACTTAACCACTCTGTATACAGTCACTCTTTCTTGAGTATCCAGAACTTGCAGGGTTTTCCTCATAAGAAAGATCAGATTTCAAGTTGACTTTTCTTGTTGCTATTCTTTCCTCGGGAATACGAAGACACTTCTTCAGCTGGGACACATGGAATACCGGAAATATAGCTCTCATCTCACGGGGTAGATCGAGTTTATAGGCTACTCTTCCACTTTTCTCGATAATGCGGTAGGGTCCAACATATCGAGGCTCAAGCTTCCTTTTAATTCCAAAACGCTTGACTCCTTTCATAGGGGATACCTTGAGATAAACATGATCACCTACTTCAAACTCAATAGGTTTCCTTCTCTTGTCAAAGATAGCTCTTTTGTCTAGCCTTTGTATGGCGGTCATATTCTTTTGTATAGTTCGGACTTGCTCTTGGCTTCTTTTACAAAGTCGATACCATAGAATCTTCTTTCCCGGGTTCCACCCAGTTCAAAGGAGTTCTACACTTGCGCCATAAAGAGCTTCAAAAGGAGCCATTTTGATACTCTCTTGATAACTGTTGTTATAAGAGAATTCAGCGAGAGGTAACCAGTCTTCCCAAGAGCCTTTGCAAGAAATAAGACAAGCTCTAAGCATGTCCTCTAGAATTTGATTAACACGCTCGATATCATCACGATGTTTGCGGATGATAGGCGTAAGCTGCAGATTAGATGAGTGCCAAGATTACGATGTAAGCACTCCCAAAAGCGAGCCGTGAACCGAGGTCCTCTATCGAAACAATGGATTTGGGTACACCATGGAGACGTACCACTTGTTGAAAATAAATCTCAAGCATAATTGTGAGGATGATAGGTAGACTTGGCCAGGAATAAAGTGAGCAGATTTAGTTAGGCGATCTCGATAACCCAGATAGAATCACAACCCTTGTTGGTAGTGGGTAATCCAACAATAAAATCCATACTAATTTCTTCCCACTTCCGGCCGGGAATAGAGAGTGGCTGCTGTGATCCGGGCCTTATGTGAATAGCCTTGACTCACGCATGAGTTATCACACCTTGCCACGTAAGTGCGATTTCTTTCTTCATCTTGGTCCACCAATAATCTGACTTGAGATCTTGATACATTTTACTACTACCGGGATGGATGGACAACTTAGAAGAATGGGCTTCACCATAATTTGATTTCTAAGTTCTTTATCTTTGGGTACCACAAGTCTATCATTAAACCAGAGAATTCCTTTGTCATTGATCCTAAAGTGCTTGGTCTCTTTCTCTTTCATTTTCCGTTTGATGTGAAACACACCCACATCAGTCTTCTGGAGCTCGATAATTCGACTTCTAAGAGAGCAATCCACAGTGATATTGTGAAGTACTACAGGATGAAGGAGGTGTGACAGATGAAAGTCTTCACTAACCAAAGAATTGCAATGGGCCTTTCTACTTAAGGCATCAGCAACTACATTTGCCTTACCAGGATGGTAGTGCACTTGAAGGTTGTAGTCCTTGATCAATTCTAACCAGCGCCGTTGACGCATGTTCAACTCGGGTTGAGTAAAGATGTACTTGAGGCTTTTATGGTCAGTATAGATGTTGCACACATTACCCAGCAAGTAATGTCTCCAAATCTTCAGGGCATGAACAACTGCGGCTAGCTCTAAGTCATGGGTAGGATAGTTGACTTCATGCTTTCGAAGCTGGCGCGAAGCATAAGCAATTACTCGGCCTTCCTGCATAAGAACACACCCCAAACCGGTGCCACATGCATCACAATAGACATCAAAAGGCTTTTCGATGTCGAGTTGTGCTATCTGAGGAGCGAGAGGTTAGCAAGGTCCATAAAGTGTGGAAAGCCTCTTCACACTTCGGGGTCCACACAAACTTCTCATCTTTTTGCAGTAGTCGAGTCATGGGCTTGGCGATTTTTGAGAAATTCGGGATAAAGCAACGATAATAGCCAGCCAATCCCAAGAAACTTCGAACTTCTGTGACCGTAGTAGGTGCCTTCCACTCAAGGACTTCTTGCACCTTCGTAGGGTCAACCAAAATTCCATCACCAGATAACACATGACCTAGAAAAGGTATCTTGTTCAACCAGAATTCACACTTGCTGAACTTAGCATAAAGCTGGTTATCACGCAACCGAGTTAAGACAATTCTCAAATGTTCAGCATGCTCTTCTTCATTCTGAGAATATACAAGGATATCATCAATGAACACGACGACAAACTTGTCCAATTCTGGCATGAATACAGAATTCATCAGGTACATAAAGTGTGCCAGAGCATTTGTCAACCCAAAGGACATGACAAGGTACTCGAACAAACCATAACGGGTAGAGAAAGCATCTTAGGTATATCTTGGGACGAATTTTGATCGATGGTAACCGGACCTCAAATCGATCTTGGAGAATACCTTAGCCTTAGAGAGCTGATCAAGCAGAATATCGATGCGAGGAAGAGGGTATTTGTTCTTGATGGTAATGACATTTAGGGGACGATAATCTACGCACATGCGCAAAGATTAAATCCTTCTTCTTCACAAAGATAGCGGACAACCCTAAGGAGAAGAACTAGGCGAATCAAACCTTTCTTCAATAGCTCATTCAACTGACTCTTTAGTTCAGCCAACTCATTGGGCGGCATTCTATAGGGCCTTCGAGATATAGGAGCCGTACTCGGAATGAGTTCTATCTTGAATTCTACATCGCGGTCCGGAGGTAATCCAGGCAAGTCATCAGGGAAGACATCTGGAAACTCACAGACCACTGGTAGATCCTCAATGGCTTTGGCTAGGGTAGCATTGGCTGTATTGTGAATAGAAATATCACGAGGTAACTGCACGAGAAAACCCTTCTTATCCACAGGATCCCTCAACATTACTACACGGGTTGACGTGTCGATCAACACTCCATTTCCACTCATCCACTTCATTCCTAGGATTATATCAATTCCTACCCCCGGTAGCACTACAAGATCCGTAAGGAACTCTCGATCCCCAATTTCAAGCTTTACATCTTTTACTACTTGGTTAGTCATGATATTATTCCCAAAGACACTAATACAATAACCACCCTTGACAATTGTAATCACATTCATCTTATGCTTAGATGCAAAAGTAGAACTCACAAAGGAATGTGAAGCACCGAATCAAAGAGCACAAGCTGCAGGGTGATCATTAACAAGAAACTTACGGTGCGGTGACCACTTCACCGGCCGAGGAATTTCCTCCAAGATAGTGTAGTGAACACGCCTACGACGGACGTTTCCTTGAGCATTCTTGGGAGGATGGGGACATCTATTTGCCCAATGACCAGGTGGTTACTGGTTCCAACACGGCTGTTAGCTGGTGGGGACATTGGAGCTGCCCCTGTCGAGAGGTATTCTTTGGCAAGGAAATTGTGTACCTTGCGAAAACCAGTTTTAGCTTGATTCTTCTTCCGAGGTGGCGGTACCGGACATTAGCATTGGGTGGGCGGTCTTTGGGCCTTGGATACCATTGGTTCCTTAGAATGAGAAGCACACGCCTCAAAGTTTTTTTTTGCGGTTCTTGGAAGCGGCGTATATCTTATCATTGTTCTCCTGAGTCGAGTGTCACCGATAAACTCATTGAAGGTGGACGACTTGCGATTGCCCATTGACTTCATCAATTTAGGGAAAGTCCCTCTTGAAACTAGCTATTCTCTTAGCGTCGATGTCGACAAACTCAGGAGCATACCTCGCCGAGGTTGTTGAATGCACGGAGGTATTCATTGAGACTCTTGTTGCCTTGGGTGAGCTTCATAAACTCAAGTATGCTTAATGGCCATGAGACCGGGAGGGATAAAGTGTCCTCGAAAAGCTGCACTCAAACCGACCCCAAACTATCTCGGCGTTTGCGGGGAAGGTGGTCTTGTGATGTGTCCACGGATACTGCAGGGCCTTGGAGCTGGTGTCCTGCATATGTGGCCTTCATACCTTGATCAAGCGGAGCAATCCAAACCTTTGCTCTATCGTGCTCAACCATTCATCGACTTGTAATGGTTCTTACGCCTCCACGAAAGATAGGGGGCTTTGTATCCATGAAGTCCTTAAAGGCTTCTTTGTCTTGGTTTGGCTCGGGTCCTTGGCGGACATGACGATCCTCATGGTTAGCCATCGACGATAGCCTCGGCTAACATGTCTTGACTTTCCACAACTCTATCTGCATTAGCTCAGCTGGTGTGGGCGGTGGCGGAGGTGGTTGTTCCTCATTTCCCATGCCACGACCGCGACGAAGGTTATGAGCCATCTGCAAAATGTATAGCCAATGAGCACTGACGATATGGAAATTTTTGTAGATGAATCGTATAATTATGCCCAAACTGAGTCCATTGGAGGGAATGCATTTATATAATCAACAGAGGCACAATCATTCATCACAACCACACAACTCATCAAGCGCGTCAATTGGCACATAAATGCGATGAACTCAACCAACAACGAGATCCATAGACCGCAAAGACAAAATTTATCAAAGGCTCACATACGTGGAGCATAATATGTTCGATAGGTTACATCCAAGCCATAGTGGTTCCAAACTTACATCCAAAGATAACTTATGGTTCGATATTACATCCCAACGATTACTTATTCCAAAGCTACTCGTTCATGCATGAGGATCAACAAAAGACTAGCTCTTGCACATTAGCTAAGTAGTAAGCTAAACTACGCATCGTCCTCGGAGTCAGTGTCGAGGATCTCTCCTCCATCTTCATCACTAGCAGGCTCTAACTCCTCATCTTCCTCCTCATCAGGTGGAATGTCCTCAGGTCCATTGACCTCCATGTTATCATCACCTTCAGCCATGATGACACCAGAACCCATCTCATCCTCATCCTCGGTGGCGGGAGAGGGTGAAATTGATTGTGTAACAGGTGAACCTCCTCATGGAGATTGTCATTGTACTCCTCAAAGAATCGCCACTTGCTTTGCTCTAGCTCTACCTGCGTCGTGCTCTCAACACATCCTCCTCGTGCGAGCTTCATTCCGTTGGTTCATCACGTGAATCAACATGCGTTCACTGATTCGCGGTGAGCAGCTGTCAACCTCTGAACCTCAAGGGTCTCTTGGTCCCTTTCTGTGTTACTTGCTCCAAGCGGTCTTGAGCCGCATTCCTCTCAGTGATCACCCGAGCTAGCTCTATCCTCGGCCTTTCCTCCTCGGTAGGCTCGGGACGGGGCTCACGAGGAGCTAAGCAGTGACGAGGCGCCCGCCTCCAGCCGGACTTGCGAGCAAAGTGAGCTTCATGCGCGCCATCTGTAGCAAAAAAAGTTACAACGTAAGGGAGAATCATTTAAGGGATACTGAAATTTAATTAGTCGGGACAATCATATTTTAAAGGAGGGAGTAATGCAAGAAATGCCATGTATGTTTGAACATGATGCATGCACGATCCGTACGTCCTCACCATCCTAGAAAAATTTAAAGGCTAGCGAAATATACGGGCATACACACGCGTTCTCAGATATCGGTAGCTAGTCGATCTACAACGATACGTTGTTAGTGTACCTGAAAATTTCATTTTAGCCCGATAATTTCCCAAAATGCATAAAAGCGAGCAATAACTAAATACTTTCATACATATACATCCCCGATGCACATACTCTAGTATCATGACTACCCGTCAGAGATACCCACATTTAAGTACTCTCATAGATACATGATTGAACATGTAAATATGCAAGCAACCACAACTACTCTCCCCTAGACCGACGGTTGGACGGTCATGCTCTCACAACTCCCACTTACGGGCGTAGAGGTATTTGATCCAAACATTACCACCCAAGCGGATGGCATCCATACAATAACACGTATGTATAGACATTGACGAAACAGGAACAAGCAGGGAACCCCAAGTTAGTACTTTAATAAGCCACCTAAGAGTCCTTATTTGGGCATAAGGGATATGACCACTGGCAATACTTAGTATTTAATTTAGGATTTTCACAAATACTTTTGTTTTAAATACACAAATGACATGTTTAGTGTCAAATCTTGCTCTGATGCCAGCTGTAACAGAACCGACCAAATCATAAGAACGTAAGTACAAAAACAATCACCGAAGCGATCAAATTCCTGTACTTAAGTTCCCATAATCCCGGTAGTCCAGAAATCACGAAGGATTTCAACCAACTCTCGACATACAAACCAAGATCGTAATGATTCAACACAACACATCATTCGTTACAACATTTCACAAGTAGCATTCGGATTACATCCATCAGAGTTCAAATAAAATATTACAAACCAAGTTTGAATGCGCGGAAGCAACATAGTTTAGTACTTAACTCCATAGTTTCAAATACATTGCCAGATCAAAGTCATGTCCCACAAAAGCATTATCAGGTACGAGAACTAGTAGAGACCGCGCCCAACGGTCTAGTCTTCATCCCCAGCAGGGAGAAGGCAGTACTTGCAGCAACCAAAGAAGAACTGGTCATCTGCAACAGGTGGGAAATAAACCCTGAGTACGAGAAGGTACTCAGCTAGACTTACCCGACAAAAATCAGAAATAAAAGACACCAAGGATCATGCAAGGCTTTTCAGGTGGGCTAGCTTGACACAGTTGCATAAAAGAGCTTATAATTATAGTAACTAATTTAAACTTATTATCAAGCTTATCATTATTTACCTGTCCACTAAATTAGCACCTGTACTAGAGCACTCACTTATTAGGAGCAAACAATATTAACCATAGCAGGTATAATATGGCTGTCATCAAGCTGTAACAGAACCGACCAAATCATAAGAACGTAAGTACAAAAACAATCACCGAAGCGATCAAATTCCTGTACTTAAGTTCCCATAATCCCGGTAGTCCAGAAATCACGAAGGATTTCAACCAACTCTCGACATACAAACCAAGATCGTAATGATTCAACACAACACATCATTCGTTACAACATTTCACAAGTAGCATTCGGATTACATCCATCAGAGTTCAAATAAAATATTACAAACCAAGTTTGAATCTTGCTGGAAGCAACATAGTTTAGTACTTAACTCCATAGTTTCAAATACATTGCCAGATCAAAGTCATGTCCCACAAAAGCATTATCAGGTACGAGAACTAGTAGAGACCGCGCCCAACGGTCTAGTCTTCATCCCCAGCAGGGAGAAGGCAGTACTTGCAGCAACCAAAGAAGAAGCGGTCATCACTGCAGCGGTGGGAAATAAACCCGAGTACGAGAAGGTACTCACTAGACTTACCCGACAAAAATCAGAAATAAAAGACACCAAGGATCATGCAAGGCTTTTCAGGTGGGCTAGCTTGACACAGTTGCATAAAAGAGCTTATGATTATAGTAACTAATTTAAACTTATTATCAAGCTTATCATTATTTACCGTCCACTAAATTAGCTTTTTGTACTAGAGCACTCACTTATTAGGAGCAAACAATATTAACCATAGCAGGTATAATATGGCTGTCATCATCATATCATCATTTCCGAACCATTAAGATATTAAGTGTATCTACATTGGAGATAAGCCCGTCAAGTTCTCACTAACCGGGAGGCGGCGATTGAATCGAATTACAACTCATTTGAGGGGTATTCTAACTCTCACCCGGCATACTTTGCAAGGGTAGCCGTGGGTCACCTTTGGAACATCTCAGAACCAAATTCGCGGGTTCGATCGGCGCCAAAGACTCTCGTGGATTACCCTTCCGCCGGACGATCGGGACTTTTAAATCACTGCCCTTGGACTCACGCCTATGGCTCCCTTCCGAGGCGCACTTTATACTTATCGACTCCCGGCCCGAGGTGAGCTACTCGGCTTCGTGGTCGGTCTCGGACCCGCCAACTAAAGAGAGGCATCGTTCAACATGAGCAGGAAAGGCTCCAAGAATCGGTCCTTAAGCATACAGACGGAGTCATCGCAAACCCAAGCAAGCCTCCGTCCGGTCTTCATTTCAAATTAAGATCTGGTTCTTTTCCACGATAGCAAATATAGCCAACCGTGCCACATGTATCTTCCTATATCTCGCGGTGTGACAGAAATCACCCGACTTCTACAGCGTTTAAGCGAGGGCTAAGCACTACTCGAGAGCTGAGCTACATAGGATTGAGGTAACAATATCTGGACAAGGAATGGGTAACCAATGCAGCAAGTGTTTGCATCCAACACCTAAACTTAATGCAACAATATATATGTAATAATAATATCAGAATCGCAGTTCGAGAAAATAGGAGGCTTAATATGCTCAGGGCTTGCCTTTCACAAAGTTGCAAGGGCGGTGGTCGGGGCACTCAACGGCGACCTCGTCGGCACTTCTCTGAAGGCTGCTCCTCACGAATCTCCGGTGTAATTGCGCATGGCTCGCTCGGTTCCTCGAATTCCAGCAGGTTACTCCTTCCGGTACACCTATTGCATGCCGATGCAAAAGATAAATATCATGGGTGCATAAGGAATGACATGATGCTCATGATGAATGAATCACAGTGAGTGTTTACGAAAACATCATCTTTGGACACTCGTTACCGAGTAATTAGCTCTATTCAAATCACTTTAAGCATGTATCCAACTTAACTTAAATAACAAGAGCAACTTACCTAACTTGTATAACCTAAGATAAAGATGCTCATCTTCAGTTAAAGGCCTAACACCTAGGAACAGTACCATGAACTTAGAATAGTAAAGACATACTTAAAATAATGATTAAAGCTTCATATGCAACAAGTAGTAACTTAATTCTATCATAACCAGAGTTCTATAACTCCAAATGACTTGCAAGAGGACATTCTGGAAAGCTTATGAAATTCTCTACAATTCATTTGTAAACATCAAAGCATGATTCTGAAGTTAACCACATCAAATTCCAGTAGACCTAGAATCTGTCCCGCAATGACAGGGTTGCTAACTTAATTATTTAATGATGGTGCAAAAGCCTAATTTGACCAAACCAAGTTTACCAACTTGTTTTTCATACCTAAGAAACATCATAAAGTATAGTGCTAACTTCTAAATAAATTATTTAATATCCTTTTCCAATTTATTTAGTTAATTAGGTGATTTAAGCAATATATAGTAAAACTATTCATAAAAATCTACAAAAATTACAGAAGCTATCTCATGCTGCCCATAGACTACCATAAAAATTTCAAAGCCATTGGGCAAACATAACTTGCTGTATCCAAAATAACAGATGACATGTCTATTTCTAGCATAATTAGGAAACCTTATTAAAAAGTGTCAAGCAACAGATTTCCCATTTTTCCTAGCATCCTTCTAACATAAGAATAGCACCCATAAAATTTCACCTTCACTGGATCTATAGAAAAATTATGAAAATTCACACAAGATCCACCCATTAATAAAAGGAAATTCTATAACTTAAAAACTACACATGCATTAGTTCTAAAATTTTTACCAGAGCTTCTAATAAGCAATAACAGACTGCCCACAAAATTTCATAATTTTTGGACCACAGAAACTCAAGATAAAATTCAAACAAGTTTGCATGTATCCAAAAACACATTTCAAAGTCCTAATTAATTCATCAAAAATTTCTAAAACATGTGCTCATATAATATTTTTGTTAAATACTAGACATGACCAGGAACTTAAAAAAATTAGAACCACATCAATTGGATCTATATACTAGGAGCTACATATTTTTGAATAACAACACAATTCGGTGAAATAATAAAGCAAACAAATAAGAATCAAAATGCATCCACAGCTGTTGCACCGGCCCGACGGAACAGCGGCCCGCGAGCACACCGGCGCGGCCCAACACGACGCGGCCCACGCTGGGCTCCCGCCTTAGCCGCGACGCTGACAGGGAGGACCCGCGCGTCAACGAGGGAAACAGGGGAGGAGCGACGGCCGGTGGCGTAGCTCGCCGCCGGTGACTTCTCCGGCGAAGGTAAGGGTTTCTACGTGCTCGCCTCATCCTATCGGACCTAGGGGAACCCTCATTCGTAGCTATTGACGTGACAAGGAGGGGTGGCGATGGCCACGGCGGCGCTTAGCCCGCAGACACGGCCGGCTCGGTGAAGCTACGATGTCACGGCCCTAGTGACTCACTCCGCGAAGCCAGCGTCACATCTGAAGCTAGTGCAAGAAAGAGAAAGGCGATAAGGGGCTCGAGCGGCACGCACACCGCGTCGCGAGCTTCGGCGGCGGCGATCATGGCGACCGGTGGAGCAGCGCTCACGGTGAGAGCTACTTGAGGCGAAAATGGAGTGGCGGTGGGGTCGGGACGTGGAGAGACTCACGAAGGAGCTGTGGTTCAGAGGAATCGGGCAATGGCGCTCGGGTTTGGGTGGAATTTGCTCGGCGGTGCCGGTTTCGATGCCGCGCCGCGTCTGGAGGAAGGAGGGGAAATGCGAAATGGGACGGCGACTCGTGGGCAAACCAGCAGGGTGGCCCGGGACGCGGCTGCGACGGCGGGATGCGACGGCGCGTGGCGTGCTTTCTGGCCTTCGGCGGCGGTGACGGGTGGCGGGACGCGGCGTCAAGACCACTGAGCCGTCGGCCACAGCGATCTTGAAAGATTTTCGAAAAACATGATTCAGATTGCTAAAAAAGCCGACGCCTGACAACGATACTTTGACGATGATTTACTCCTAATCCGTGACGAGTTAGTGGAAGAATTGAACATCAAAGTTGTAGACCTATATTCCCTCTACAATTTCTTTTCAATGACCGACACCTAACACGCCATGGATCCGAAGTTACACGAAGCCAAAGTGAGCTCGATGCAACTGAAATGCAGTTAAGACTTAGCATATTTTTCAGTGTTGCAATCAGCATGTAAGACTGACTTGTAGGCCATGTTTGAGCATGTTCTAGCCATTTTCATGAGTTGGTCATAAAACAAATTTTGTTCCTTGATAAATTAGCTACAACTTTTGTAAAGAGTGCACAGCCATGCAAAGCTTCTAAGTTGGACTTTTGAATCAGTCAAACGATGACACTCCATGGTTCAAATTAAGTCAAACTTGCACTTGAGGGCATTTTGGTCATTTTGGTCTACATGAACAATGTTCCAACAAGTAAACTAAGTATAGTTAAGGTGTATTAGACCATGATCACCCATTTTATAAAGTTGTTATACCACTTCTACTGATCACATGTGATAAAGAAAGTAAAACAAGCAATTCATACATATGTTTCAATACAATGTTTCACATGTTGCATGACCTTGTTGTTATCCTATACTTGTCACATTACTACCATGTTGCCATGCTTCAAGACATGGGAAATTCATGTTGCATTCATATGTTGCACTACTACCATTCCCAACAATCCAGTACGAGACAAACAGAATATGCGAATGTTTCATATGTATGTTTCAGGGAAAATGACATGATGAGATAGATGATGCACATGTTTATGAGACGAAATGCAATTAGTAGAAGCCAAACACCGAGGGTGTTACATGGACTGCCGTTGAGGAGTGGCGGCTGCCCGGCAATGAGGACACGTCGTCGCTACCCGAAGGCTATGTTGTGTCCTTCGCTCACTTCCATGAGCGGGGATTCACCACCCCGACCCACAAGTTCCTTCGCGGGTTGCTGCATTACTACAAGGTGGAGTTGCAGCATCTTAATCCCAACAGGATCCAGCACATTGCGGCGTTCGTTGCCCTATGTGAGGGTTTCCTAGGGATTACTCCCCACTTCGACCTGTGGCGGTATTTCTTCACTGTCACCCTCCTGAAGAAGCGTGAGAAGAGGCAAGAGCTGAACGTGCCAATGGGATGCACCGGCATCTAGCTCCGCAACAACCGGGTCAATGAGTACCCACCGATGCATCTGTCGACCTCCAACAAGGGGTGGCATTCATAATGGTTCTACGTTAGGAACAACGCAGTCGCCCCCTTGCTAGAGTTCACTGGGCGCCTCATCGAGGATGTCCTCGAATCTTGGAGGAAGTGGGAAGTCTCGGAGAAGGACAAGATGAGAATCTAAGAAAATCTCACCGCCGTCTGGATCTTGAAGGAGAGGGGCATGAAGGGGTTGGGGATCATCGGCACCTACCACATGCGGAGAGTGGCGCCGCTGATGAGGCACATGCTTCCCCTGCACATGATGGCGCCTAGGGTGGCGCTCAATGGGACGACGCTCGCCGAGGAAGCGCTCTCCCCTCCAAAGTGGTATGACGCATCAAGGAGATGATGGAGCCTCCGCAGAGTGATGCCGACAACTGTCCTTGATTTTGTGTATCGATCAAAGACGGGCACCCCCAATGCGGGTTTGGGCGGGGCACATCGCCTTCGTAAGTTTTCTTTCCTTGTGACTCCTTTTTAATCGAACTCCCGACCCCTTGATGCTGATTTTGAAATAGGGGGACCAGCCGAAGAGACTCATCCTCCAAGACCACCCAGCTTCGCTGCTAAAGGATCCAGCCATGATGGCGGCCAACCGTGCCACGGCCGAGCGGCAGTAGAAGGCGAAGGAGGACGAGAGGAGGAAGAAACAACAGAAGCTGCGTGCACGAGAGTGCGGGAGAGAAAGCGATAGTGGCGATGATGATGATGACGAGGAAGAAGAAGATGAGGTAGTAGCCGACGCCGAGTGGGATACGCTGACAGGTACCCACTCATCCATGTAGGGACCATTCTCTTTCCACGCAAGGGAAGGTGTGCCCGTTAGGCCGGAGGAGGCGGGCTAGACCGTCAGCCCATCCTTAGAACCATCAGGGGCGGGCAGATCTGCCACCGCGCCCGAGGTGCCAGCAGAGGGGAGCGGCCCCACCGTCGTGCCTCAGGAATCAACGGGGGCGAGCAGATCTGTCGCCGCTCCCGAGGGGCTAGCAGGAGCGGGCGGACCCGTCATCGCGCCCCAAGAGCCAGCGGGGGCGGGCGGATCTGCCGCCACGCCTGAGGTGCCGAGAGAGGGGAGTGGCCCCATCGCCGTGCCCCCAGATGCGAGGGAGGTGAGCCCCTCGGCCCGAGAGCAGGGGGCGGGCTCAAAATGGTCCCGCCCCGATGAGGTGGAGCAGGGAACTGGGGGTTCGTCCCCCAAACGTCTCCACCGCCCAACAGCGCCAACGTAAGTCACCGACTCCTCTGTTTTCTCTATTTTTCTCTGTTTTCATTGTGACTTATGCCTTTCGTTTCTTGCAGCATCCTTAGATGGGGCTGCTCTTTGGCACTAGCGCCCTAGAAGAGTGTCACCCTTCAAGCAAGACGGCGGCCGTTGCCTGACGTCGCTCCCATTTTGGGTGGGAGCAGAGATGGTGTCATAGCCTCATCAGCCAGTCAGGCACCGCCCGTGGTGGTGCCCATGCCTTCGGCGGTCGTCGAGCAACCAGCGATGGAAGCGATTCCACTGCCGATGTTGGAGCAGGTGGAGCTACCGACCACGCTCGTTGCATCGACCACGGCGAGCGTAGCGTAGCCAGACAAGGTCCCATCGAGGGGGCAGAGGTGATGGTGGTTATGATGCACGGGTCGCAGCCAGAAGCTATGGTGGCGGTGCCCGAAGCAGCAGCACGACCCGTGCTTCTGGCGGCCCAAGAGACGGCGTCCGTCATGGGCAGTACGGAGGGGGTTGCGATCGAGGGATCCTCGGACACCACGGTGGTTGCCAAGGGGACCAATGGGGAATTGTCCCTACCCTGATGTCGGGGGGCAGCCATCTGCCCATGCGGGATGAGCCCCTACTCCGGTGGGTGAGTCCGCAGGACCTGTCGTCGAAACTCTTCACCCTCGATGATGCCGCTGAGGGCATGGAGCGGGAGAGTCTCAATGAGGGGATCACGGCCATGCTAGAAGCTCTGAACCAGGCCAGGGGTGCCCTGTGCGACGTCATCAATCCCACCAGCCGGGTATTTACTTAATCTTGCCTCCCGCCCTCTTCTTTCTTCATCTATTTTTGTGTTTTGACCACCATGTTTTTTTAGTCTCTTATTGCTCACAGCCGGGAGAAATCCCAATTCCTTCGTGAACATCAGGAGGACTGGGATCGCCTCATCGATGAGGCATGGCTATAGAGGGATGTGACCGCCCAGCTCTGACAGAGGGTGGCCGAGTTGACCCCCTCACCGTGGAGGTGGACAATCTTTGACGGTGGGAGGCCGAGGCCCGCCGGGACATAGAGGATGCCGAGAAGTCTTTTGAGGAACTGTTGGAAAGGGCGCAGCGGGATGAGGAGGAGGTCACTAGAGTTCAAAAGGAGTGGGACAAGCTGCTCTAGAGGGACACCGAGGCTCGCTAGTGGGTCCTCGACCTCTTGGCCAAGGTGGACAAGGAGCAGGAGCTCAAGCTGGGAGTCAAGGAAATGTCCATGGCCCTATAGTAGAGGGCGAGCCTAGATGTCGAGCCTATAGCCCAGCTGCGCAAGGAGCGAGACGAGCAGTGCCAGACTACAGAGAGGCTCTGCTCGGAGCATGGCGTGGCCCGTGAGGAGAGCGACCAAGCCGTCCAAGAGGGTGACAAGGCGCGTCAGGGGGTCAGCTCCCTCCAGGCCGATCTTGGAACCACGGTAGCTCGAAGGCTGGAGGCCAAGAGCATCTCTGCTGGGCTAGTCACAGAGCTTGCCGAGACACAGGGGATCCTTTAGGTGGAGAGCGATGAGCACGATCTCTTGTGCACCGCCGTCAGGGTGGTCCTCAATGACCTGGAGGTGGCACGACTAGAGGGAACCAGCTCGCTTGCGGCCTCTGCTACCATAGATATCACAGCGTAGGTGCGCTAGCTCGAGAGGGAAGCTCTTTGCTCTGGGATTACCCAAGCCTTTACCATCGCCCGCTCCCACTACACCAAGAGTATCGACTTAGAGACGATGAGCCTTGGCTTTGTGCCTAGCTATGAAGCCTCTGAGCTGGATGAAATAGAGAAGGCGGTGGCTCCTATCACGCGGAACCTGGCGGACAAAGTTGAAGAGATAGTTCTCCTCCGGAGGGGATAGTTAGTCAACTAGGTCTGATGGACATTATTGGTAATCTATGGACAAGTGTCGGCTCTTTTGTATCTTAAAACAGATTCGTAATTTTGTTTCATTTAAATAAATTCATAATTTCGTTTTGTTTGATTGAACTTGCTTTCTTCCCTTTTTGCATTCGAAAGAAAGGCCCATGTATTCCGACCCCTTCATTTGTTAAGACCGTAGGGCCCGAGGCGTAAGAGGAAAAAACTTCAAATCACGCTGGTGAGCAAAGATACCATAGCCGCCAAGGCATAGGTTTTTTGCAGTTCACCCAGGCATGCTTAGTTTATTTCTTTCCGTGAACTTTGCCGCTAGGCTTAACGTGAGGAAGAGGTCTGACACGGTGATTGTTTTCAGAAAAGGTGTCTCTGCACCCTTACCAGCCCCCGAGTGAGATCTGCCCCTTTGTCACTGCTGGGGTTAGATGTCACTGAAAATCAAGGGGAGGACAGCGAAACTTAGGAGAATGCATCTCTTGTATTCACACGTACCCTCCCCCTAGGATCTTAGCTATTATTCCGCGACCATGTATTAGGTCTCCTCGTAAGTCCGATCTTCCTCGAGCCCCCGCATGTGGCAGGGATTCGGTCAAGGGTCAGCTAGTTTTTGTGACTATCGCCCCATCCACGATTTTCACATCCGGAGGGGTTGAGTTAACGCTACCTACCTTGATAGCCCGAGTGACATGCTCGGCGAGCTCGCTAGCGGGCATGTTCAAATGGAATCCTATTCCGTCACTTATGACAGGATCGGCAAAGCCCTCGGGGGGCATTCCATTCCTCCTTAACTCACCTTCCAACAGATTCCCCCTCAATGGGGATTCTATGGGCTCGGCTAGAGGCTAGGATCAAACAGGAAGGTTGAGATGGCCATGTCCGCTTCTCAGTAGGATGGGCATAGGCCGCTGGGGCTTATCTGTGTTTTCCCCCTAGCTCTTTGTTCGACATGAGGCGGCCTCGGACCCATCGCGAGCTGGCCTTCGAACCTTAGCCTTTTGATCTAGGATCGGGCGGCTCGAGCCCCCCAGCCTGGTGGGGTTTGGTAGGGGTCATCCGTGATTCATGTGTCACCCTGTCCTCGGTTTCCACAACCAGAGGGGCTGAGCTAATGACACTTGCCTCGATGGCTCAAGTGTCGCGCTCGGTGACCTCGCTATCGGGCATGTTCGAGTGGAATCCGGGTCCATCATCCGCTGATGGGGTCAGTAGAGCCCTCATGCAGCATTCCACTATTTCTTAACCCACACCCCGACAGATGCCCGAGCCATTTGATAGGCTCGGGTGGCCCGTTGGCCTCTCCTCGATGGAGATTCTGTGGGTTTGGCTCGAGGTTAGAATCGAACGAGAAAGGTTGAGATGTCCCTGTCCGCTTCTGAGCAGGGTCGGGCAAGGCCGCTGGGGCTCATCTTGATTTTTCTCCCATGGCTCTGTTTGACACGAGGCGGCCTCGAGCCCTTCGTCGGCCAACCTTCAAACCTCGGTCTGTCGCCATTCATATCGAATGAGATGAGTACCACTTTGTGACGCAACGTGAAGTGTTGCGATGCAGCAATCGCATGTGCAATGTTTGGATGTACGGGATGACTGAATGAATGAGCATATAGAAATAGCAGGGGTCGGTAACGTTACCTCGATGGCATGAGTGATGGGTTCTGGGAGCTCTTACCGGATATGTCCGTGTGGGGTTCGGGTCCAACGTTCATAATGTGGCCGGTTCAACCTGCACGAGCATCCCAATTTTTCTATTTCTATCTCTCGGCAGTGATCCAAGCCGTTCAATCGACTTGGGTGACCTAACAGCTTCTCCCTGATGGAGAGTCCACAGGTAGACCCCTATGAACCCTTCTTGAGAAGGTGGATGCTAAAGCTTGGGGTGCGGGGATAAAGAATTCAATCACACTGGTGAACAAAAATGCCATAGCCGCTAGGGCGTAGGGTCCTAGCGGTTCGACCAGTTTTACTCAAAGTTTACTCCCGCACACCATGCCTCTTGTTTTTAAACATAAGGAGGGGTCGGGCAAAGAGAAGTTCTAGTGAGTAGACCCTCTTGCTAGCCCCTAAGCGATGTTCGACCCCCTACTGTTGCTGGGGTCAGAGGCTCGGTAGCGAATTTAATATGTATAGTAAGTAAGGGTGCTTATCTCTCGGCAGCGACTTTGAGCCGTTCGATCAACCCTTTTCTCGATAGTGGCCAAGCCATCCGGCCGACTTGTGTTTCCAGTTGAGACAAGATTTTCCTATGGAAGTAGAGGATGAGAGTATCCAGCACGAGAATTTAGTTGGGCAGATAAGCCAAGCGACGAACTTGTGCAAAAACTGACAAGTTCTTTGTTATAGCGAACAACTTTTTTGCTCTTCTCCTCCTTTTTGTAAAAGGGGTTTAGTGCATTCCAACCCTTCCCATAGTCAAGGTCATAAAAGCTTAGAGTGCGTGTGAGCTAGCTCTGTTCACGCTGGTGACCAAAGGCTCCATAGCCGCTGGGGCGTAGGTGCCTCGCAGTCCGCCCAGTTTTACTCAAAGCTTGTTCCTGAAATCCTAGCTCTTAGGATTTACCGTGGGAAAGGAGGGCAGGCACAGAGAATGTTCACAGGATAAATGTACTCATACTAGCCCCCGAGTGAGGCCCGACCCTTCGCACTTGCAGGGGTCGGATGTCACAAAAAATCAGGGATTTCAATGATAGAACTGATAAGAGAAAGTATGCGTTTATTTAGGGGTAAAAGTGACGTAGTTGCTCGATGTTCCAGGCATTGGTGAAGAACTCGCCGTCGATGGTTTTCAGTTTGTAGGCGCATGGCCGGAGTACTTCCGTGACGACATATGGCCCCTCCTAGGGCAGGGAGAGCTTGTGGTAGTCCTTGTTGCTCTGTATGAGGCGAAGGACCAGGTCCCCGATGTTGAAGGCTCAGCCCCGCACTCGTCGGCTATGGTACCATCGCAACGCCTGTTGGTACTTGGCTGAGTGGAGGAGGGCGATGTCATGTGCTTCATCCAGCTGGTCCATGGCGTCCTCATGGGATGCCTTGGCTCCCTGTTTGTCATATGCCCTGATCCTTGGCACTCCATAGTCGAGGTCGATTAGGAGGATGGTGTAGAGGAGTTTCTAAATTTGGGGGTAGTGGGTCTTTGAGTCAGATAGTACCTCGCTAATAAAGTACATAGGGTGCTGTACTTTGAGGGCATGCCCCTCTTCTTCCCGCTCTACTACTAGGGCAGCACTGACCACTTGCGCGGTGGCCGCTATGTAGAGCTGAAGGGATTCTTCCTTGGTGGGAGGAACCGGGATCAGGGCCTTTGTCAGGAGTTATTTAACCATGTCAAGTGCTTCCTAGGCCTCGGATGTCCATTCGAAGTGATCAGCTTTCTTTAGAAGTCGATAAAGGGGGAGACCTCATTTGCCAAGGCGTGAGATGAAGCGGCTGAGCGTGGTGAGGCACCCCATAACCGCTTTACCCCCTTTATGTTCTGAATCGGGCCCATCCTAGTGATGGCCGAGATTTTCTCTAGGTTGGCTTCGATGCCATGCTCGGAGATGATGAAACCGAGTAGCATGCCCCTCGGGACCCTGAAAACGCACTTCTCGGGATTGAGTTTGATATCGTTTGCACAGAGTTTTGCAAAGGTCTATTCAAGATCGGCAATGAGATGGTCAGCCCATTTGGACTTGACCACGATGTCGTCAACATAGGCCTCAACAGTCCACCCAATGAAGTCCCTGAAATATTTGAGCATACAATGCTAGTATGTAGCCCAGCGTTCTTCAGACCGAACAACATCGAGATGTAGCAGAATGATCCTTAGGGGGTGATGAAAGATGTTGCGAGCTGGT
Source organism: Miscanthus lutarioriparius (assembly GCA_904845875.1). Classification (NCBI taxonomy): domain Eukaryota; kingdom Viridiplantae; phylum Streptophyta; class Magnoliopsida; order Poales; family Poaceae; genus Miscanthus; species Miscanthus lutarioriparius. The sequence goes on from CAJGYO010000001.1 coordinate 109,552,553, forward strand.
CGGACTCTTTCATCGTGATTTGATGGTACCCGGAGTACGCATCAAGGAAGCAGAGGGTTTCACACCCTGAGGTAGAGTCAACTATTTGGTCTATGTGTGGCAAAGGAAATAGATCCTTTGGGCACGCTTTGTTGAGACCCGTATAGTCAACACACATCCTCCATTTCCCACTCTTCTTTCGTATAAGAACAAGATTGGCTACCACTCTGGGTGGTACACTTCCTTGATGAATCCGGCCACCAAAAGCTTTGTGATCTCCTCGTCGATGGTCCTACGTTTCCCCTCATCGAAGCAATGTAGGCGTTGTTTCACTAGTTTGGAGCCTGGGCAGATCTTCAAGGTGTGCTCGGCGACTTCCCTTGGAATGCCTGGCATGTCTAAGGGTTTCCACGCGAAGATGTCTCTGTTAGCGCGGAGGAAGCCGACGAGCGCGCTTTCCTATTCGGAGGAGAGCGTGGTACCAATGCGCACCGTTTTTCCCTCAGTGCTCCTGGGGTCTATGAGGACTTCTTTAGAGCCCTCGGTAGGCTCGAAAGACCCAGTCGACTTCTTGGGGTCGGGCACTTCTTCGGTGACCTCCTTCTTGATGGCGGTGAGCTCTCTAGAGGCAACGATTATTGTGGCATGATCGCGGCACTCGACCTCGCACTCATAGGCGCGCTGGAAGGAGGTGCCGATGGTGATGACTCCGCCAGGGCCCAGTATCTTTAGCTTGAGGTAGGTATAGTTGGGGATGGCCATGAACTTCGTGTAGCATGGTCGTCCCAGGTTGGCGTTGTAGGTTTTGGGAACCCGACCACCTCGAAGGTGAGGGTTTCCATTCTATAATTGGATGGATCCCCGAAGGTAATGGGCAGATCGATCTGCCCAAGTGGCATGGCCTACTTTCTGGGCATGATGTTGTGTAAAGGTGCTCTAGTTGGGTGGATGCATGTCCGGTCGATGCCCATTTTGTCGAGCATCTTGGCATACATGATGTTGAGGCCGCTGCCTCCATCCATCAGTATTTTGGTGAGCTACTTCGTGCCGATGATAAGGTCGACCATGAGCGGATATCTCCCCGGATGTGGGACGCTCTCTGGGTGGTTGGTCCGATCGAAGGTTATGGCAGACTCTAACCACCAGAGGAAGGCAGGTGTGGCTGGTTCGGTCGTATAGACCTCGCGGCATGCGACCTTTTGATGGCGTTTGGAGTCGTAGGCCACTAATCCTCCGAAGATCATGAGGCAACCGTCTGGTGTCAGAAAGACGCCATCCTTCCCCTCGGTGTCATCCATGGTGGGGCCAAGGTCCTTCTCATGCTCCCCTTTGTTGGAGCCTCCGGACAAGAACTGACTCATTAGGCTGTAGTCCTTGTACATATGCTTAACCAGGAAGGCATGGTTCGGGCATGTCCCTTCGAGTAATTTTTCAAAATGGTTCAGAGTGCCCTCCACGGGCTTCCGACCACCCTTGCGGTCAGCAGCGGCCATGAGCGAGTCCTCACGCCATTGCTACTTGTTCTTCCTTTTGGTAGAACGATTGGAGGCGCCTTTGTCGGCGCCCTCATTCTGCCTTGCCTTGCCATTGAGACGATCGAAGATCGCTCCGACCACTTCTTCTCCTGAGGCATGGCTGGTGGCGATGTCTAGGAGTTCCTTGGTGGTTCGTGGGCCCTTGCATCCCAGCTTATGAACCAAAGACTCACAGGTAGTCCCAGATAGGAAAGCTCCTATAACATCGACGTCGGCAACGTTAGGTAGCTCGTTGCACTATCGGGAGAAGCGCCGGATGTACCCACGGAGGGTTTCCTTGGCCTTCTGTCGGTAGTTTTTGAGATCCCACGGGTTCCCAGGGCGCTTGTATATGCCCTGGAAGTTCCCCACAAAGATCTCCTTCAGGTCTGCCCAACTCTAGATTCTGTTGGACGACAGGTCTTACAACCACGCTCGTGCCGAATCGGCCAAGAACAGTGGAAGGTTGTAGATAATGAAGTCGTCATTATCCGCACCACCGGCTTGGAAGGCAAGCCGATAGTCTTCGAGCCATAGTCTGGTGTTTCTTTCCCTAGAGTACTTTGGGATGTTGGTTGGTGGCCTATACCTTGGTGGGAAGGCAGTGTTTAGGATGTGTCAGCCGAAGGCCTGAGGGCCCGATAGGCCGGGGCTCGGCCTCCAGTCCTCGCCACTGTCATAGCGTCCACCGCGACGAGAATGATAGCCATGGCTAGCTCCCTCTCTTGGATCGTTGTGGGTATGCCTACGAGCATCGAGAGTGCTGCGTGCATCGCGGTTATGGCTAAGACGCTGATGCACCGGGATCGCGGCGTGTCGCCTACCGCCCTGCGATGCATGGTTGACCGACGTGTCCCTATTGGGGCGCTCTAAGGGTGTACGATGGCTGGTGTCGAGCTCGCGTCATCGAGACAATGAGCTCTCAACCTGCTGTGCCGCCGCACGCTCGAGTAGCGTGTGAATCTCATGGTGGGACCGACGATCCTCGGGCGTCATGGCCTCTGGAAGTCCATGGAGCAGGGTGGCCACGGTGGCGATGTTCTGACTTGCCCGGGTGAAGCGAGGGAGGGCTTCATCATCGGTGATGATCCTCTGGTTTACGTCGTGGGCCATGGCGCATGCGCGTCCACTGTCTCTATGGTGTTCGATCTCTTAGTCAAGCTCCGTGCATTCCTGCTCAAGCTGGAGTCACGCTTCCTCGATCTCCTAGTGTCGGGCTTTTAGCTGCTCCACCCTCATGCGAGGTGGGGCGGCTATCTCCCCTTTAGCCTCATTGCCGAGGATGTTCACCGGGGTAGCCTCCTCCTTAGAGACACTTTCAATGTGTCCCTCGGGGGTACCCATCATGAAGCATTCCTGGGAGGGGTGATGGCTCCCCCTGCTGGTGTTAGAGCCTGAGGGCGACCCCAGCTCCTCTGCGAGGAGGTCGTGGAGAGATTTTGTGACATGTTCGATCACCCCCATGAACTCATTGTTCATGGGGAATGGGATCATGCGCTGTGCCACAAGGTGACTAACGGTCGTCACGGCATTGCAGAGACCGAATTGAAGCACTATCGAGGCACTCCGTGTGTGGTGTTCCGAAGAGAGGGGTTCCCCTCCGGCGAGTCATGCCATGTTGGTGGCGTTAGAGAAGGTGAGGCGGCGCGGGTCCTCCCTGGATGGCTGGCATCCCAGGGGCGTGCTGAGCTGGCGCTCAAGCCTCCCGTAGTTGAGGCCGATGGAGCGGAGAGGTTGGATGGCGGCGTGCACCAGCGCCAACTCTCCTCCCACCGTGATGATGAAGTCCAGGCCACCGAAGCGCACGTGTGCGCCCAGGACCTAGCTGATTCCGTGGCTAGCCATCCATGGCCTGATGTTAATGTCGGAACACGCAAAGGTCCCCTACCTAGCGCGCCAACTGTCGATGTTTCAAGTAAACACCAACTAGTAAATTTGTATTATTGCATGTTAGGCCCGGATGGTGTGCTAAAAAGACACAAGGTTTATACTGGTTCGGGCAGAATGTCCCTACATCCAGTTCATGGTTGCTACTCGTGTTATTTGCACTGAAAGGTTCGTAGTAGGGGGTACAAACGAGCGAGAGAGGGATAGGTCCCAAGTCTCTGATGGAAAGGTCGAATAGGTGCTGAGAGCTTGGGTGCTGCTTAGCTATGTGGTGTGATGTGTGTCAAAAAATGATCCATCCCTTTAGTGGGGTGCCCTTCCTTCCCTTTATAGATCAAGGGGGACATGGATTACATATGGGAGAAAGAAGAAAAAAACAGAGGCCAAGGAGGTCCTTCAAAGATGCCGGGTCTTCTTTTTCCTCTGAGTGAGACCCACTGACATGGCAGATGGTGCTAGGGATAGCACGTTCACTGATCCTGATAGGGCCGTGCTCTGGCTTCATTCAGCAAGTGGTCACATCCCATCTTGCCCCGATGGGCGGCGCGCCGCACCAGGGTGCCGAGCCACGACCCTACGCGGAGCAGACGACATAGAGGCCCCACATTTGTTACTGTAGATGACATGAGCTTCCTCCTAGACCGTAGTGGTTGTCGTATGTTTCCGTCAGGATTCATGTCCGAGGGCAAATGCCGACGCCCATAACACTATAGGACAAATGTCGGCGCCCATAACACTGTTCGGGCTCTGACATGCCTGGAAGGGATTAAAGCACCCGTCTGGTCATATCCTGATGCTACTTTCCTATAGGCGTGTAGGGTATGGTCCTCGGTATTGCGGTTGACTTGAGTGCCCCGCCTTATCTACGCGCATAGTTATGAAGGAGCGATGCATAGACGTTGGGCGAGGTGGAGCCTGCCCTCGGACGTCGGGCGAGGCAAAGCCAGCCCCCAGATGTCGAGCGAAGGGGAGCCTGCCCCTAGACGTGGTGGAGCCTGCCCTCGGACATCGGACGAGGCAGAGACAACCCCCGAACATCGAGCGAGGCGGAGCCAGCCCTCAGACGTCGGGCAAGGCAGAGCCTGCCCCATGGACATCAGGCTAGGCGGAGCCAGCCCTTAGATGTCGGGCGAGGCAGAGCCTGCCCCCGGTCGTCGAGCGAGGCAGAGTCTACCCACGGACGTCAAGCGAGGCGGAGCCCGCCCTCGGACGTTGGGCGAGGCAGAGCTAGCCCTCAGACGTCGAGCGAGGCAGAGCCTGCCCCTGAACGTTGGGCGAGGCGGAGCCAGCCCTTAGACATCGGGCGAGGCGGAGCCTACCCTTGGACGTCGGGCGAGGCGAAGCCTGCCCTCGGACATCGGGCGAGGCGGAGCCAGCCCCTGGATGTCGGGCGAGGTGGAGTCTTCCCCCAGTCGTCAGGCGAGGTGGAGCCAGCCCTCAGGGGTCGAACGAGGCGGAGCCAACCCTCAAGGGTCGGACGAGGTGGAGCCACCCTCTAGGGGTCGGACAAGATGTAGTTAACCCTCGGTCATTGAGCAAGAGGTGTAGTCGTGTTCTTGTCTGTTCGGAACCATCAATGTTTGATGGTTATGAGCTCCTCTTTGGATACCCCAGTATTCGGTCCCCGATAGTACTACCTTAGACATGTCTATAAATCAAGTCACACTATTTGATATCCATGTTACTTTTGTAACAATCTGAATGTATGAAAACTGTGTAGTACCATTATAGAGAAGAGCGAGGAAGTCAAGGCAAGCAACTAAGGGGGTTGGGCTTCACAAAACCACCCAATCAATGGGAACAAGGATGCCCATCTCGATTGTCAAGGGGAACATAAGGCCACATGATCCATTGCAAGCTATCAAGTTTGCCTCAGAGGCAGGTGTAGTAGTTAGGTCTCAAGTACCAATTTTTGCTGCACTAGAAACATTACAAGCAAAGGATCGAACATCTCAATGGATTTGTGGCCAAGCTATCTATAAGTATGTATATCCTCTGTTGACATTTAACTCTGCCTTGAGCAACTTAGTAATGGATTTAATTTGCATTCACATTTCTACAGTTGAGGTTGGCCATTGATGACAATGATGAAGCAACAAAAGAAGCATGCACGAGTATATTCCTGTCTGTTTTACGGCACACACGGTACAAGTTTAAGCGATCTTACTTCAACGGTGTCCCCGCTGATGAAATCAGAAATACCTCTCCTATGTCTTGCAAGAATGACGCACAGTGGTGTGCACTTGTCCACATGTGGTTAAGTTCCAAGAACAAGGTGTGTGTGTGAACTTATTTATTTCTTGTCTAGTCTTTATGTGGTCTACTTGTGCTGTAGTCTAACACAATTGTGGCTATAGGCAGTCTCAGAGTAGAACAAGCAAAACCATGCAAAAGTCCAGTGCCACCAGTTTATAGGATCTCGCTCCTATATTGCCCACCTACAAGCATATGTAAGTGATGGTTGTGTTACTCTTTTTATATCAAATACGCAATGTCTTTTGTATCAACAGAAAGGCATGCGCAATTTTAACAAAAGGACAAAAATAGGAAGGACATAGGACACAATCAAGAAGTGCTTGTTGAAGAACATGATCGACCTCATGAAGATGTTGATGCAGTGGGAATCTTCAACAACTTCCATACCAGTAGCAACATGGGACTGAGCGATGCTGCAAGAGAAACAGTGGTAAGTACCTTCATTTGCTTTCCTTGAAATCTGCTGAAGCAATTGGCATAAAAGAACTAAAAGTAGGAGGAGCCTAAAGTGGCACCATCATTTTGAAGTTATAATATTACAACATTTAATATGTTACCTATGCATTGTGCTCATGAAACTCTGTTGGCAGTAGGCTGAGGAAGACCTATGCATTACTTGTAATAAAATAATCTCTTGGTTCTACAATTTAAATCATCTTCCTAATGTTTACTCCTTGGTTTTCTCAGGAAGCTATGGAAACTATACGAGCAGAACCTATTGTTGATGTTGTTTCCAAAGTCCTCTCCTAGGCCAGCTGCAACACCTTTTCTTTGAAGAATGCTGGTATCAGGATAAGCTGCTTCAGACTTCGAGAATGGCTTGCTGCTCATCAGAAAAGTTCAATTGTCCTCGCCAAACAAGTGGATCAACTGAAGAGGAAGACAAAAAAACACTGATAGGGAGTTTGAGGAGTTAAAGAAACAGCAACAAGAGGAGTACAATAAGCTCCATGAGCATATCATGCTCTTAAGTGCTGGTAACTCTCAGTCTTGTTGATGCAGTGAACATATGGTTTGTTTGTTGTTTTGATGTGAAATTTTGGTGGCTTGATATGTGAACTCTGTCAATAGTTTGCTGCTGAGATGAACTGTTGTTATTTGATTCAGGTTCAATATAATTATGCATGTAGTCATTTTGTGCAGCAGTGTAGATCTAAAATCATTTTCTCTGATGTAATGATTGGTGTGCACGTGGTAGATCCGGTACAGGCACGTTGTTAAACAAGAATCTGACACGTGAACGAACCAATGAATGACACGTGTACCAACCACGATAGGGCATGTGGGCCAATACAAACAAAATACGTGGTACAAATCCATCCTACCACGTGGTCGAATTAGAAAAGACACGTGGGTATCTCAGGGCGTGACACGTGGCCCAATAAAATACCGACATGCGGACGTACAACATCGAGACACGTGGTCGAAGACACGTGCGGTATTGTGGTCACGTCACGTGAACCAATAAAAATACGACACATGGTCCAATGAAGAAGTGACATGTGATCCAACCGCAACACGACACGTGTGCCAATAGAAAACTGACATGTGGAACAACAGGGTCCCGACACGTGGTCCAATAAGAACCTGAAACGTGCAAGAACCAGAGATGGTCACGTTGTGCAATAAAAATATGACACGTATCCGAACCATCTCCAATATAACAGGCTATAGCATTTACACGTGGAAAGCATCTCCAACGGAAGCACCCACCAGCGTGGCTGCTCCTTGCCACGCATGCCAAAGCAGTTCTATGAAGGTTAGTTTTCGTCATAGATCTATCCACATCGTCATAGAATTACAAGAATGACACGACTTCTATGATGAACCATTTTTCATCATAAATTCGTCATAAAACTGAAATTATGACGAATTTGGCTCCTTCAACGACGATAGTTGTTCGTCATAGAAGTAGATATTTCTAATAGTGTATCCATATACTTATACTGGTTGCGCCCATCCCCACAGGGTTAGATTACCATCCCTATTTAGGGCATGTTGGAACGTACATAGCTAATTGTCAGCCAGTTATTTTTTAATTTAGATTAGCTTTAGCACATCCAAATACTGGGGGTGTTAATAAGTGAGCTAATTTATTAGCAGGTCTATAACTAGTTGACCGACCAACTAGCTGACCAATCTTGTTTTGGGCTGATTTTTTACCGTAAGACCAGTGTCATTGTGAGTCTCAAAGAAGTTTCATTCTCATTTAATGATGTGACACATCAGCAAATCTACTAAATTGGCAGGTTAATTATGACGCGAGATTTTCATCTAGACGAAGCCTATTGTCTCAGTTACCAACACAAAAGCTAATGTAACAGTCTTAGTAACTATTTTCTGAAACTCTTCATTGAAACCAGCCTAACTAGTAATTAGTTTTGGCTCATCCAAATGGGCTTACACGGCCAAAGAAAAAATATACCTTTTTAGGCTTGCTCTCCTCATGTAGACGTGTTGATGAACTTATGGACATGAAGTACATGGTTGATCTAGGATGATCCTGTGCCTCGAAGTGGAGACCGGTGGCAATCTTCCACCTCGACCTTACGTCCAATTGCGAGCAGGTCTTTCGCCATTTCTGGGTATTCGGTTTTTGGTTCGGTTTTGGTTCACCTCCTAAGTTATCAAAGAAATTTAGTTCTTAGAAAATAGGAACAGATCAGTTCTAATTTTTTTTGAAACCGAGCATTTCGGTTCTTGGTTATTTTGGTTTGGTTCTGGCTCTAAACGAACTAACCGATTTTTTTCAGCAGAGGTCAAGACAACAAAATATGTAGATTCTAGCAAATTTAGCTCAGACTACCACTATTTTAGATAATAATATTTGGTAAGGGAACAATAGCAATATAGCAACACAAATACATAGTAATTCAATATAAGACATCACATATAAAGCAAACATAGTCTTATAAAAATACAAGTAAGTGATGTACAATTCATGTATTTCGGTTAATTTGGTTATCTGTGTTGTAGAAACCAAAATTTCTTTGATTATTTTGATTCTTTGATATCTGAAACCGAATAAGGAACCAATTTTTTGGTTTGGTTTATCATTTTTGGTTAATTATGCCCACTCCTATTTAGGACACAAATTGATAATCATAAAAATATACTTCATAATATGCATAATGTTACTAATTGGATCACGGAACAAAATTTGCTTGTTCGAATTACTGCACTTCATTGGCCCTAGGGGTGAAAGTGGTATGGATAATCTTCCACTCTAATCCGGTCTGAATCCAAAAAAAATTAAGGATATGGAGAAGTGTTTTTAATATCCGTACGGATATGGATAATCCGAATCTGATTATATGCGGATGCGGTGTAGGATATGGGATTGGCGAAATCCTGCGGATATGGATTATCCGATAATTGAACGTGGATTATCCGACACTTATAATAGCATAATCAGAATATTTTAAGGAGCCCAAGTGGCAATAATACAAGTCAACCTAGCCCATGACACAAGCATTATTATATTGTAGCCCACAACAAAGCTCGTCAACTATAGGTTTGGTACATTAAAATTACAAGCAATGAAAGAATTATCATCTACCAAAGTGGAGGACTAATACATGGCAAAGAGTGAAGCAAAGTTTTGCCTACTTATGAATATTTATTTCTTTTACACACTTGTTTTATACTCTTAAATTGAAACGGAGAACTTGTAATAATTTTGTGAGATCTTAAATCATCAAAGTGGTGGGTTGATGGTGATTATTTCATGGGTTGATGCTAATAGAGACGGCCTTGAGACTAGCGGGTGCACACACTACTACAAAAAATGTTTGTAGCAATGGAACATTTTTTGTAGGGCGGTGGTGATGGAGCCGCCCTACAGTGGGCGTGCTTGGGACCCACGAGACCAGCCGCCCCTACAAATAGAACAGTAGGGGCGGCTGGTGATACGAGCCGCCCCTACAAATGGGTCGATTTGTAGGGGTAGCTCACTCATCAGCCACCCCCAGTGTTGCTATTTGTAGGGGCGGCTAGTGATTGAGCCGCCCCTACAAATGCCCCACATATAAATACCTATGTTTTGTAGGGGCAGCTCAATCACCAGCCGCACCTACAAATGACCCACGTATAAAAAACTGCAGCCCCTTCTTCCTCCTTGGGTCACTCACTCCAACTCGTGAAAAAAGGTGGGGAGGCCTTGGGCACCTCCCAAAAATTGTTCTACTAAGGGGGAAGGTTTTGATCTTAAATCCTTTGGTGGAGAGGTTGTAGAAGGTAAGAAAATGTTATTCCACACTTTTTTCGAAGTTTTAATGGTTGGTTAGTGAGTAATTAGAGTTTTGCTTTTCTCTCTCTTCTATGGTGCTTGAGCTACTTATGAAGCAAATTAGACCCAAGTTTTGAATGTACTAGGGTAAATTAGGTAGGGGAACAAGATCATGCCCTTATTTGGTCCATGTTTCTTGATTTCAGTGAACAATTAGTTAGTTTTATGGATATTTCATGTGCATGTAGATCTAGATCTAGGGTTTGATTTTTTTATTAATTTCATTTTTGTAAATTTATGTTTGATGAAATTGGACGAGGGTTTGCAAGAAAGATATTGGGTAAAATATAATTCTTGTCTTTAAAATTGTTTATTGTAATCAACAAATATATATTTTAGTTATTTATGGATAAATGGGCCATTAATTAATTTTTCTCTACCATGGTGTGTTTGTATGCTTCATGTAATTATATTTGATTTATATTCATATATATCTAAAGTATATACAATTATTCTCAAGTAATTATTAATTTGATTCATTTATATATATATATGAATAAGTAGTCCTTTAATGTTTGTTTTGTTGTTGTTGTAAAAGATGGAGTACAGGAACTCTTGGATGTATGGTTCGTTAAGGTCCAAGGTAGGTTTTCGTGAAGAGGTGGATAAATTTATTGAAGCTGCAGAGAAGCATGCAACGACGTTGACAGAGAATAAGGATACAATTATTTGTCCTGTAAAGATTGCAAGAATCATATGGTATGGATAGATGTGACTATCATCGGATCACATTTGATTATGCGAGGATTTATTGAGGACTGCACAATGTGGATTCATCATGGTGAAATGATTATTGTTAACGACGAGGATGAGGAGGAATACGACGATGAAACCCTAGAATCCCTGTCCCAATATTGAGCAGAGCTTGATGCACGAATGGATCCCAAGTTTGGCAATGAACAAGGTGGTGATGCTGGTGGTTGGGATGGTAACGATAAAGGTGGTGCCAATAATGATGGTGGAGCACATGTTGGGGATGAAGATAATTTGGAGGACATGATTTGAGCCCTTGGACCAAAGATTTTACTAAAGAGCCCGAAAGGTCTAGAAAAATTGGAAAGGGTGACAAAAGCATCGAAGGAGACTGTGTATGGTGTTGAAAAGGGTTGTCCAACACATTGGACATTGCTATGTTTTGTGCTTGAGCTACTCATCCGGAAGGCTAAGTACGGCTGGTCAGACTATAGTTTCAATGATCTATTGCGTCTCCTATCATGGGTGCTGCCACAACCAAACTCAATTCCCGCCAACGCATACCAAGCGAAGAAGGTCATAAGTCCATTGACAATGGGGGTTGAAAAAATCCATGCATGCCCCAACCACTGTATCCTTTTTCGTGGCAAAACATTCAAGTCACTGGATAAATGTCCCTGGTGTGGGGCCAGCCGGTATAAGAACAATGACCTTTACGGTGGGGACGAAGCCTCCATGGGGAAAAAGATGAATAAGAAGGGTACAAAAAAGGTGGTACAAGAATCTTAGCCCCCAGAGGACACTCCATTAGGCAATGATGCAAAGCAGAGAAGAATTCCTGCCTTGGTAATGTGGTACCTGCCAGTGACCGACCGCTTGAGATGTATCTTCCTAAACCATAAAGAAGCCACACTCATGACATGGTGGGATGATGAGCGCAGGGTGGATGATGATAAGATTGCACACCCGTCTGATTGTAGTCAGTGGCAAAAGATCGATGAGAAGCACAAAGAAGAATTGACGACCCAAGGAATGTCTGATTCGGCTTGAGCACCGATGGAATGAATCCCTTCAATGAGAGGATGAGCAACCCACTGACACTTGGCGGTGATCTTGAACATGTACAACAACCCAACATGGTTGTGTCAGAAGAGAAAGTACCTTCTCCTCACTATTCTTATTTCTAGCCCTAAACATCTAGGCATTGATATAGACGTGTTTCTCGAGCCTTTGATGCTAGAAATGGAGAGACCATGGAGGCATGGGGAGCCGATGTACGATGCGTTCTGAAAGAAGGACTTCATATGTAGAGCAATAATATTTGTTGCTACCAATGATTACCCCGCGTTGTTTGCCTTGTCTGGACAGATCAAAGGGAAGACATGATGCTTGGTTTGCTTGGATGGTACTACATGGGTGTTCCTGGATGCATCCAAGAAGATAGTTTACCTAAGGAACCGGCACTTCTTAAAGACAAGTCATAAGTACCATAGCAAATTATTCTTTAGATTTTATGACAACACCTCGAAGATTGAACCCCCTCCGAAGAGATGTCAAAATGGAGAACACGTGTATAGAATGGTGAAAAACATACGCGTTGTCTATGAAAAGAAGAATCCGGATGGGACAAACAGAGATAGAAGCACACCTCCTGTCGAAGGCGTACCTTTCAAGAAACAATCGATCTTCTTTCAGTATCTGCCTTATTGGCCAGACTTGGAGGTCCCCCATGCCATTGATGCCATGCACGTGTAGAAGAATGTCTTTGAGAGTCTCATTGCTACCTTGATGGACACAGGCAAGTCAAAGGATGGTCTGAAATCATGGAAAGACATGGTGCAGCTAAACGTGATGCCACAGCTTCACCCGGTACCTAAGGCTAATGGAAAATACACTCTACCCGCGGCGTACTTCAACCTAACACCAGAAGAGAAGAGAGCTATATGCACTTTCCTGAGGGGGGTCAAAGTCCCGACTAGGTTTTCAGCGAATGTAAAGAAGCTAGTGTCGATGAAGGACTTGTCAATAACACACTGCAAGGCTCACGATTGTCATGTGATGCTGACAGTGTTTCTACCTATTGCAATTAGGGCTATAAAGCTAGAGTTCTTGAAAATGGCCATCACTCGCATGTGCTACTTCTTTTTGAAGATCTCACAGAAGATGATTGGTAAGCAAGAGCTGAGTGACCTACATGAATTTGTGGCAGAGACACAAATCCAACTAGAGATGTGTTTACCTCCTGCTTTTTTTGATATAATGCTACATCTCATGATTCACATGGTTCATCAGATACAGGCGCTGGGCCCTTGCTACTTGCATGAAATGTGGTCCTATGAGTGGTTCATGTCGGTTCTAAGTCGATACATGCATAATCGAGCATACCTAGAGGGCTCCATGATAGAGGGTTATAGTACTAAAGAAGTCGTCGAGTGCTGTCAAGAGTACCTAAAAGTACAGAAAGGGATTGATAAACCTGATTCTCATCACAAGGGTAGGCTGGCTAGGAAGGGCACTAGTGGTAGAAAAGTGTTCATCGACCATGATTACAAAGAGGTGAGTTGGGCGCATTACAGTGTCTTACAGAGTACACAACTGATGCAACCGTACATTGATGAACACTTGGCTATCATTATGGCGGAGAGAAATGGTCGTTCAGATGATTAGGTCATGAAACAGCACAAGCAACGACTAACTATATGGTTGAAGGACAAAAACATACCGCCTGGAGAAACCATAGACTCTATTACCATCAGTAGGTTGGCGGAGGGGCCATCGAGACAAGTGACATCTTGGAAAGCTTATGACATCAATGGGTATATGTACTATACCCACGCAAAGGATAGTAAATATGTGAACCAAAATAGCGATGTTCGAATAGAAGCTCTCGATAGAGTGTGGTGAAAGATCCAATACTTTGGCATCATTGAAGAGATATGGGAACTTGACTATGGAAGGGATATAACGGTGGCCCTGTTTCGATGCCGCTGGATCAAACAACACCGACTGAACAAGATCGGATTGAGAGTCCCAGACCTCGAGAATCTAGCCTACCAAGATGACCCTTGGGTGCTCGCTTCATGTGTCACACAAGTTTTCTATAGGCCTGACCCACAAAGTAACCTTCCCCCGAAGAAGAAAACAAAGCACGTGGTTGCCTCCGAGAAACAACACATTATCGGAGTTGATGGCGTGGACAATGTTGAAGCTTACAATAACTACGATGAGATGTCGCTATTCACAGACTTTCCTAAGAAGATCAGTGTTGTGGAAAAAAACCTGCCCAAAGACATATTGTCATGGGAACAAAAATGTGTCAAGGGAAAAGTCATTACAGCGGGCTAGCTAGTTGTTGAACGTGGAGTGTTTGTGTAAGTGTGTGTGTTTATAAGGCTTCATTTATGCATGCGTATGAGACTATATATTTATCTATATGTGTGAGACTATATATTTATGTATGTGTGTGAGACTATATTTATGCATGTGTGTGAGACTACCCTTTGCAACATCTAGATGAATCTATTTCAACATCCACCCTATTACTACTAAAACTTTATGAAATCACTTAACACTTTATGAAATGAAGAAATGATCAAAATAAAAGTTTGAGATCTTGACGAGTTATACAACTTTTATATTCATCACCTTTATAGCTAAAATCATTTAGTGGTTGAAAATAAGGTTTGAAGTTGTCATTTTCTGAAATTCAAAATTTGAATTGTCCAAAATTAGTGACAAAGATAGATGACCAGACTAAAATGATAGAGCATGATTTTAGAAAATTTTAGGAAAAAAACCATCACACTTAGAGTTAGTATCAGTGAGAAAAACTAGTTACAAGTTTCAGCCACAGATTAAAAAGAGAAATCACACTTGTTCATCATTGATCATCATGAACAGTTGTGATTTTCCTTTTTAATCTCTGGGTAAAATTTGTAACAGTCTTTCTTCCTCATACTAACTCCAAATGTAATTATTTTTTTCCTAAAATTTTCTAAAATCATGCCATATCAAGTTACTGTGTTGATTTGGTCATTCTTTTCGTTGACAAAGTTTGAGCAATTCAAATTTTCAAATTTAAAAAATGACAAGTTCTAACAAGATTTTGAAACACCAAATGATTTTAGATGAAAAAGTGATGAGTACCAAAGTTGTTTAACTCATCAAGATCTAAAACTTTTATTTTAGTCATTTCTTCATCTAACAAAGTGATAGTAAACATTGTTCACAAATTAACATGTCTCTCGTATAGTTTATGAAACTATGAGTGATATGTGGATTTGTGAATAATATTTACTAACACTTTGTTAAATGAAGAAATGATCAAAATAAAAGTTGTAGATAGTGATGAGTTCAATAACTTTTATGTTCATGACTTTCTTATTTGAAATTATTTAAGGTTTCAAAATCTTGTTTGAAGTTGCCATTTATTAAAATTCAAAATTTGAACTTTTCAAATTTAGTCAAATGAAAAGATGATGAAAATAAAAGTTGTAGATAGTAATGTGTTCAACAACTTTTATGTTCATGACTTTCTTATTTGAAATCATTTAAGGTTTCAAAATCTTGTTTGAAGTTGCCATTTATTAAAATTCAAAATTTGAACTTTTCAAATTTTGTCAAATGAAAAGATGACCAAAATATAAGTTGTACATCTTGATGAGTTCTACAACTTTGATGTTTACAAAATTTTCATTTGAGATCATTTAGTGTCCTAAAATTCTATTAGTTGTTTTTAAATTCAACTTTTAAATTTTTAAAATATTATTTTTGTAAAGAAGAAAATATAAAATTATATCTATATATATAATAAAATTGTTTATATATACATATATTTATATATATAGAATAATAAAAAAACTAATATATAAATTTACATTGTGTTCTTTATATATGAATGAATTACTGTAATTAGTAATTAAAATAAAATGAAAAATATTTGTAGGCGGCTAACTCAGAGCCGCCCTAAATATCGATTTGTAGGGGTGGCTAACTCAGAGCCGTCCCTACAAATGCCCTCTAGTATATAAGCTTTGAGCCCACGGGAGGCCGAAAATATTCTAAGTCGTAGGCGATTCTTCCTTTTAGACGCCGTCAAGTCGCCGAACCCGCCCGCCGCCACCACCACCGTGCGCGCTTCCTCTCACCTCCACTGGCCCGTTCACGCCCGGCCATGCGCTCTGGCAGTCCTCCCCCGAGCTTCCTTGGCTCCGTCTTCCTTGGCTACGTTAGCTGCTAGGACCCGCTGCGGAACCCTAGCCGTCGGCGACGCCGTTCCCCCCGGCGGCTAGGGTTTCCACCGCCGTGCGCTCTGATGTTCGCCCTCAACGTTGCCCTCACCATTGCACACGCCAGCACGACATCTCCGCCATCACTATGCTCGTCGTCTCGCTGTGCCTCGCCGAGCAGGGTTTGGGGTCACCGGGGGGCGGCACCGGCAGTGGCTACCTAGAGATCGACGACGCCGTGGATTGTCCCTCTCCGCTCTTCCTCTTGCCTGGCCGGATCTCCTCCCGTTCCTCCTCTCACCAGCAAGAAACCACTACCGGCGGCAAGGAAGCCACCTAGGCTGCCTGCCCGCCCTAGCCCACAAGGTAGGTAATATACCTTCTCTTTTTGCATCCAATGCATGAGGTTTCTTGTTGGTTATTTGTTTTCTCTCACGATTGTTCTTGCTGTATACTTAGTTTCTAAATTTTTTTATGCCTCTTCATCTTCTTGATTAAAGAGGCAATGCTATCGGAATGAATTACAGTACCATCCATCAAAGGATATCTGACTGCGTGTTCGCAGTACCCAAGCATGGTGTAAACTAACTTGCTGTGATGGCATTTAATCAAGCAAGAAAATATGTAACAATGCAAAAGAGGGGTTGCTGCTCAGTAATTGAGTAATGCTTGGATAAATGGATACAATGTTCACTCCAGGGAACACCATCTAAATATTTGTGAATGTCAATAATATTAGTAATATACAGAGAAGACTTGTTGAAATAACTGCATTTGTCTGTACAAATCTTGCCTATTGGTTCATGCCCCCATGGAGCAAAATAATTATTTAGTAATTACAGCATTATTGGATAATGGCCGGCCTGCAAGCATTCCATTTTAGCTGAGTGAATCAACACGTGAATGGTTTGTTCACTTTAGGATTGCCGCCAGCCGAGCATACAATGCTAGATTTTGTTGGCATACCAATTTTTTCTGAACTGTAGCCTTAGCAGCAAGTATGGTTTACTCTCAAGCAAAATTAAATTCATCCACACAAAACTGATAATACAATTCAGTGGCATCTAAGCATGTTCTCATCATATGGTGAATATGGAGAACCTTCTAAGAACATGTTCGACAGTTAAGGATACTATTACCACAAATTTAGTAAAGCTATACTGAATTCCTTGGAGATGCCTGGTTGTAATTCAACACTCTTGACAACCAGCCGGCTAGCCAACTGAATTCCCTGGAGATGCCTGGTAGTATACAATTGAATCATGCGGCTAATAACTTTTGTACAAAGCATATTAGCTGCCTTATGTCTTACTTCATACAGGAGCAACACAAAGAAAAAGGTCATCCACATGTAAATATGAACTTAGGAGCCAAGAGGTTAATATAACATAACATGCATAAGGAACAGATAAAAATACTCATATGAAACGTTGGTGCAACCCACAATATTTCTGCTCAAACATGCTTATATTGTAGCAGAAGGAACAGATAAAAAGTAAGATGCTTGACACAATGGCGTAGGTAAGAGATTCAGACAAAAGAAATTCAAAACTGTCATTTCTGTTAGTAGATGCAGGTGCATTAGCCTTGTCGAGTTGCAGTGATCAAAGGATAATGAAAATTTATCTTTGTCAACCAAACTATATAGCTCAGAAATCAGGACTGTATTATATTTTTTTCTATTCCGGTAATTTTTCTGTGACCATGATATTGCTGTTAGCATGCTGTGAGCCTGAATATTCTTTCTGAACCTGAATAATGTAGCTTCTATATATTTTTCTGAAAATTGATTATCGTTGTGCAAGCTATGACTTCTCTGAAAATGTCACTGTGCAAGCTATGACTTCACTGTGCAAACTGAATGTCAGTGTGATCTTGTTTGCTTCCCTGCATCTCAGACTTATTATTTTTTGCCATTAGTCTATAGTAATTCAGCCTTATGTATCCTTCTTTTTCAAATAATGTCAGGTGATGCAACATACCCTCTCCTTTTCTGTCTTGCTTTGCCCAATTAACCATCCAGTCCAAGGCCAAGTACCCTGTCGTGTTGGGCATTTGGGCTGAGAACATTGTGATACAACATTGTTCCGCAGAAAGGACGGTAGTGCCAAACAAGAGTCCCTAAAGATTTTAGAAGAGGCAGTAAACCTTTGCTAGAAGATCAGCTGCTAACCTATTTTCATTTCTAACTTACCACCTATATCTCCATAAACGAAAACCGGAAATGACAATCCTTTCAATTGTCTGTACTAAAAACAGTATAGAGGTCTGCAAGTATCTCTCTCTACTCCAAAAAAAGATTTGTGTCATGTGCACCAACAAAGATAATTTCTTCTTTAATTGTACACAGGCTGCAGAAATTTAATTGGATTCTTTAAGTTTTTTGCAACAAAGTCCCCACAGATTTGAACTCATCCAAAGATAAAATTGCCATTGTTGGTTATAGGCACATTTGCCTATAGATAAACAATTGTGCTTAGGAAAAGGCACATTTGCTGACATAATTCAGATGCCTGAATCTCATTCAAAAAACCAACTAAATCTGTGTTTCTCCTATAGCTGTGTGATCCACACCTAAGAGCCTCATGGTGTGATCTTACATCCAAATTATATGTCATCTCATGATATATTTGTTGTTGTGGTCTTTTTTTCTACAAGGGAAGAATCAGCTACATTCCAATCTGCCAGGCGACGAGTTCCCAGTCAATACCAGAGTCACCAGCAACCCCTCCTCTCATAGCAGGTACTATGGGAAACAGAAAGATGAATGATGTCCTTAATGATCATTCAATGCATTTGATATAAAACATAGCTAGAGAATAGCATATTGTAATAATAGGACACTGGAGTTGGGTAATTAGTAGTTGCTTGAATAAATAGATTTCCTGAGTTGTCAACCGCAATATCTAAATGATTCACTGTTTTTTTTCTACTTTAGAAAATGCCCAACTAAATCACTCTTCTTGAACTAGATATGCACATGAAAGCTATTATGCCATGTCAAGTGTACATTCACCGGTAAATATCAATCAGAACACCACAGGTCAACACCATGCATTGAATTAGCATTAAACAGGGTTCAGAAGGTGTATGTGCAGGCGGCACTAATATGCTATTTTAAAGAATTTGAAGTCATTGTGTTGCATAGACTGGATATTAGAAATCTAAAGAATTGATAAGGCAAAATTATAGCAGGCGAAGGCTGTTTAACGTTGCATGGAGGTAAAATAAATTTTCAAAAGTTGCCATCTTAGACACCTTTCTCTGCATATATAGTTAAGCAGCAGCAACACCATCCTTAGTTTAAATACTGCTGTTAAGCTTTGCTACTTTGGAGATGTCATAAAAACTGTACAGGCAGGAACATGAATCTAAAGTGTGTATTACTGCATACTAAGCATTTTTGTTAGCAGTATAAACTATCTATACTAACAATAAAACTATTTTTAGTTAGCAGTTTTTGGACAGATTTAGCATCTTAATAGGATGCCACCTCTAAAGACCTTTTTTTGCATCGTGGAAATATCTTAGTGTTAGATTTAACTATTGATTCTATTTATAAGCATTTCATTTTCTAATCATGGTTTTCTATTGGAGTGATTAACTTTTGAGAACCAATTATTCTCTCTATTATCAAGATATGCTTGTTGGTTGCCTGCAACATTTATAGTTCACACATGTCTATATCACTAGACATTTGATGATTGGGTTTTACCCTTATTTCAAATGAAACCATCCTCTAGTAGATAAATAAAGAGTGCTGTTGTTCAGTTCTTCAAATGAAGCACCTACTGGAGATATAATGACATCACCTTTTCTCCCCTAATTATATTACTTTCCTGTGATTCCATAGTATTTTTGCTTGCTCAGTTGTCTCTGTTGACTTTTGGGGCTTACTATGTGTTGCATTGAATTTTTCCAGCAGTACTTTTCATCATTTAGATTAAGTGTGTCGGGTTCATAAACCCGGGGTCCCTCGGGGACCGGCTTCGACGCCCGGGCTCGGCCCAGGAGAACAGCCTGTAGCTCATGGGCTGGCCCAAAAAGTCTACAAAACAACGAGCCGGGGGGACAGACCGATCGCCGACCGGAGGGTCCACCAAAAGAACGAACGCCCGCTCGACAACTTCTTCGGCCCACCTCTCCGACCGGAGCACTCACCTCGAGCGCCGGCTGCCTCCGGGCGAACTCTCCGATCGGAAGGCCTGGCCCAAAACGTTGCTTCCTACTCCAACCCCGCGTCTCCGACCGGAGGCTCGTAGGAAGCCTGCTTACCGCTCTTCTCCGACTGGCACGGCCAGTACCGACTGGAGCCATCCGACCGGGGATTCCCACTCGAAAGGGACCAGGGGCGAACAGAGAAAGCAGCGCACAAAGTCAAAACACGGTACCAGGACCATACCCTGTACGCCTGCGGGAACAGTGCTCCACAACCGACCTAACACAAGTAGTATTGTAGGCGCCAACATTTATGTCTATAGTATTGTAGGCGCCGTTGGGGCTCCCATACGGCAAAAAGGCCCCCCACAAGCCTCTGGGCATCGAAAGTGGGCACCAGGATTCACCATGCCTGGTACACGTGATGGGCTCCTCATATACTAACAGCATTTCACAAGTACCGACATCCACCCTTCCTGAAGAAGCCAACGTAACCCCCCATGTGCACCTGACATTCTACAGCGACATCAACAGTGTTATGCGTGGCAACAAGACTTAGAAACATCCGTACTCTCTCCCTCTCACCTGTAAAGCCATCCCCTTTATCTATAAAAGGGGATGCGCTCCCTCCAACAAAGGAGATCGATTTTCCAGAGGTCCACTTCTTCAAGCTCAAGCTCACTAGATCGATAGCTCAGAAACCCCTCAAGCACAAGCTTGAACACCTAGCTCATAGCGGAGTTCCGATCACCCTCGGCCCTTCTGGTTGGACCTGACCGGGCCTCTCGTACACCCCTCATTTCTCCTTCCCGTTTGTAACCCCACTACAGACTTTGAGCACCTGGGCTCAGGAATAAAGTCACCAACCGACCCAGACTGGACGTAGGGCACGTTGCCTGAATCAGTATATATCCTGTATCATTGAGTGCTAGGCCACCTCTGATCACAACGTACAGCAAAACTACAAATATTCACTAGTTAGTCACTTTCAATACCGACAGTTGGTGTCGTCCGTGGGGGAGACGATGTACGTTCAACACTTTTTGGTCATCGGATGGCCCATTTTTCCGCCACCCCCACCGTGGCGGGCTCAGGCGATACGATTCGCCTCGGCTCACTGGAGTACCCCGCACTCTCGCCTGCGAGGATGCGGGTTCCACCCGTTTTCGAGCCATCCCAGGCCATCCTCTTCGGAAGCCTAGACTTCGTCGCTGACCGGCTCGGTGTACTCCACCTCCACGAGGAGACTCGTGACCCGGCACCCATCGGAGAGGCGTTCTCCATCGACTCCGGGACGCGCGACCTCAATGGCGCGGCATCTGCGCTTCATTCCGAGCAAACTCTCTGCTCAAACCCCACTGTAAGTAATACGCGTACCATTATTCGCCCTTTATTTACTACCTCCCACCGATCATCCAAAGGGGATGCACCACTCACGCCACAAACACCGTACGTTCGGTTCCCCTATGGCCACACGTCCTCCGTAGACGCTTACGCTCGGGGGCTCCGAAGAACACCGGCACCATCCCCCCTCATGTCCGAATTCATAGGAATGGCAGGCTCCGCCCCTGTCGTTTCCCACGAACTCCCGGATAACGAAGGCGAGAGCGATGGTTCCAGCATCGGTGATGTGGTGTCTCGCCATCCTCCATCCCGGGAATGCGCTATGGCGGGTGGTCCAGCACAACCATCGGTGGTTGCCGAGTCCGCACAAACTCACACCCCTCAGGACACACGCACGGGGGCCCACGCGTCTACGCAAGCACACGCCGAGGAACTACGACAACGACGGCAGAGCCAGCCACTCCCTGCGTCGGCACGATCAGTGCGGCTCGTTCCGCCCCATGCGCATGGCCCGGCTGGCGGCGCCCAGGGACATGCTCGATAGGTCCAGCGCGACATTTTGAACGAGGGAAACGATGTCCCGCAATTCGCCCGAGCCGGCCAGAACATCGCTGCCGTGGCAATGCTCAGTGTTCTCGAGCCCGTCGACCCCCAGGAACGAGCTGTCTACCGGAACCTCTAGGTTCTAGTAGAGGCCGCCACCGTCCAGCAGGGGGAAAGCTCCACATCACGACTCCGACCCGCGCCCTCTCTCCCCATCGGGGGGACGAGGATGCGCCAACCGGATCGCTCCGTGCACTCGCTGCCACAGCCATCAGGCTCAGCTCGGGGGGCGACAGCCGTGCCACGGTCCGACCGACCGCCGACACACGAGTGGCTCGACCCGCACCAGGACGCTCATAGCCTCATCAGCGACCGGCATCGGGCCCGACGTGGCAACGACGACCGCCACACTACGGCCGGCGACACAGATCCCGGCCAAACCAATGAGGGAAGCGGTGAAACACGACCTAGGTGTGGTCGCTGGCCAAACGACTGGAGCCCTAGCCCTGAGGGTCCGGGGCCACGGGCGTTCAGCCGGCGCATCCGAAGGGCACCATTCCCACAGCATTTCCGACCTCCCTCCATCATCACCAAATACACCGGGGAGTCAAACCCAGGCATTTGGCTCGAAGACTTCCGGCTCACCTATCGAGCCGGAGGAGTGGACGATGACTATTTCATCATCCAATACCTTCCCATTTGCGTGGGGGAACATGTCCGGGCATGGCTTGAATTCCTTCCACGCGACAGCATCCGCAACTGGGCAGACCTCAAGAGGGTCCTTGTTGGGAATTTCCAGGGGACGTACATCCGCCCGGGGAACTCCTGGGACCTCAAGAGCTGTCAGCAGGAGCCCAATGAGTCCCTGCGGGATTACATCCGCAGGTTCTCTCAACGATGCAACTCCCTCCCTGATGTCGTTGACGTGGACATCATCAGCGCATTCCTTTCCAGGACTAATTGCGAGTCCCTGATCCATAAGCTTGGCTGCCTAAAACCCCACACCACCCGTGATCTGCTCGACATTGCCACCAACCACGCCTCGGGCGAGGAGGCAGTCGGAGCGATCTTCAATGGAGGCCGGGACCAAGGCAAGCCCAAGCATGTGGATCCGGACAAAGGCCCCTCCACTCAGAGGGGCAAGAAGAATAAGAAGGATCGGTGTCGGTCAAACAACGCTGCGCTGGTCGCCACGGCTGATCGCATGCCCAGGCAGCCCCAATAGGGACTGCCTGACCACTTCAACAAACTCATGGATGGTCTGTGCCCCAACCATGCCTACCCTGTCAAACACCTCTACAAGGAGTGCGAGCTCCTCAAACACTTCCTCCGATAGGCCGGCGGGTCAAAGGAGGGAGACGGCAAGGACCCGGCAGCCAAGAGAGGAGGCATGGCAGGCACGGACGAAGACGGTTTCCCAAAGCCCGAGGAGTGCATCATGATCTTTAGAGGATCCGATGCCATTTGGACTAAACGCCAGCATAAGGTACGCTACAGGGAGGCGTGCGCCGCCGAGACAGCCATCCCCTCCTTCCTTAGCTGGTCGGCGTCCCCGATCACCTCTGATCAGAGGGACCATCCCTCCTGCGATGCAAGACCAGGACGCTACCTGCTCGTCGTCGACCCCATCGTCCTCAAGAAGCGCCTCACCAAGGTGCTGATGGACAGGGGGAGCGGCCTCAACATCCTGTACATCGACATCCTCAACAGGGGGAGCGGCCTCAACATCCCGGTGGGCTCCCCCTTCCACGGGGTGATCCCGGGAGCACAGGCATACCCGCTCGGACAGATTAATCTACCTGCCACGTTCGGCAGCTGGGCCAACTTCTGCTCGGACGTCCTCACCTTCGAGGTGGTGGACTTTCCAGGGTCCTACCACGCCATCTTGGGACGGCCATGCTACGCAAGGTTCATGGCCATTCCCAACTACACCTACCTCAAGCTGAAGATGCTGGGGCTGAACGGCGTCATCACCGTAAGTAGTGCCTTCTCGCACGCCTTCGCGTGCGACCACGAGCACTACGAGCTCTCCACCGCGGTCGTCAACTCATCTGAGCTCCTACGGCTCAGGGAGTCGTCAACCCCAGTAGTCCCAGATTTCAGCAAACCGGCCTCCTCGATGGCCTTCCACCCGCTCAAGGAAACCAAGGCAATGGGTGTCAACCCCGCTGATCCAGCCAAAACGGTACGAATCGGGACCCAGCTCTCGGCCAAATAGGAATGCGAGCTCGTCGACTTCCTGCGTGATAATCATCATGTCTTTGCATGGCAGCCCTCTGACATGCCGGGGATACCACGGGAGGTCGCCGAGCATGCACTACGCCTTATCCCGGGCTCAAAGCCCACCAAGCAACGCCTGCATCGTTTCGACGACGAGAGACGCAGGGCCATAGGCGAAGAGATCGTCAAGCTCCTGACAGCCGGATTCATCAGGGAGGTTTTCCACTCCGACTGGCTCGCTAATCCCGTCCTCGTCAGGAAAAAGACGGGGAAGTGGAGAATGTGCGTCGATTATACTAGACTCAATAAAGCATGCCCAAAGGATCACTTTCCTTTACCACACATAGACCAGATAATTGACTCCACCTCGGGTTGCGAGATCCTCTCCTTTCTGGATGCCTACTCCGGCTGTCACCAGATCGTAATGAAAGATTCTGATCAGCTCGCGACAACATTTATCACCCCGTATGGTTCGTACTGCTACGTGACCATGCCTTTCGGTCTGAAGAACGCTGGCGCCACCTACCAAAGGTGCATGCAGCAATGCTTCACCGACCAAATCGACCCGCCTGATCAGGCTAAACGGCCGATACCAACAATCGTCGTCTACGTTGATGACATAGTGGTCAAAACGGCTCAAGCCTACGACCTAATCGCAGACTTGGCCGCAACATTCGCGAACCTCCGAAGGTTCAACATCAAGCTGAATCCCGAAAAATGCGTTTTCAGGGTTCCAAAGGGGAAGCTGCTTGGATACATCGTATCTGAGCACGGCATCGAGGCCAACCCCAAAAAGATCGCAGCCATCTCCAACATGGGCCCCATACGCAACATAAAGGGCGTACAAAGGCTCACCGGCTGCCTGGCGGCCCTTAGTCGCTTCATCTCCCGGCTCGGCGAACGGGGGATGCCACTCTATAAGCATGTGGTGAGTGCCGCCCTGGTCGTCGAAAGGGAGGAACCAGGACACCAGCTCAAGGTACAGCGACCCGTATACTTCGTCGGACAAGTACTTACCGACCCTAAGGTCTGGTACCCCCAGGTGCAGAAACTCCCATACACCGTGCTAATGGCCACTAGGAAGCTCCTACACTACTTCACCGACCACAAGGTCACAGTCGTCACTTCATACCCACTCGGAGACATCATCCGCAACCGCGACGCCGTGGGACGAATATCTAAGTGGGCCCTTGAACTCATGGGCCATGACATCAGGTATACCTATGGCAGAACCTCCTAAATTATAGGGCCCACATGCACCTGTCACTGTCCAACAACCTTTGACATCCATTCCTATGTTCCCGGTAACTTAAGGAGACTGTCGGGTGTCCTCGGGGAACCCCGAATCATCCACGATTTTCGAGCAGGATCACATTACATAGTCATTGCAGTATTACAACAGTTTATTCAAATAGATACATCAGAGTAAAAATTAGCGGAAGACTTACAATAACATAGTTTACAAACCATTTGTTTCAAACCATACAACTAAGTTCGGTTAATATTACAAAACGTAGTAGTGGAGTGGCATTATAACATATTACAGAACACACAAATAAGTTGCCCGCCTAAGGGCCACATATTTACTTATCGTCATCATGATCAATGAACAACGGTCATGCAAAGACGATCCAAAAGCAGATCGCTCATGAGCCTCACACGCAACAAGGGTCAAGCGAACCTCGAGTACAAAAGTACTCAACAAGACTTAACCAAAAATAAAAACTGATAGAACGCAGGAATGCAGGCTCAGGGGATTCAAGGTATGGCTTTAGCAATAATCAAAATTCTTTTGCGTAAAAGCTTTTTAATAAAATTCTTTACATCAACATTTAAAACTTCATAAGATCATATACAAAGCTGACATGATCCGTATTGAGATCATGAAACTTCGTATCCAACACTTTCTCAAACTAGCCTCAAGTTCCAGTTATTAATACTACGATGATGAACAGTGAGTTCAGTCTCCATAACCGAGGAACAACGACGATTCGAACCGATTAAACCCGGTTGGGAATTCCAGACCACACACGACATATGCACGGGTCCCAACTTACATATATCAACCTACCCTAAAGTTAATGTGTTTGACACATTTCCTTTTCCACTACTCAACCCAACAATTTTCGCAGACTTTGTAAACTCGTGGACGAGATTTCTTTAAGGGGAAGGATTGTAACATCCCGATGTTATAAAGTACTTAAGAAGGTGATCATGTCATCATTATGCATAATCATCATGCATCAACTCATGAATGCATTTCATGTTTATATTATAGCATGCCAATGTTGTTTATGAAGTGTTTTACATGTTACATGAAATGATGTCAATAATAGTGATTAAGAAACTTTGTGAATTTTTGGTGTGAAAATCTCCTAAACAATTAAAATCTTTTCTTAATAAAGTTTGAAGTGCTAAGTTGATACTTTACATTAGAATCAATGATATGTTGTGTTTTTGAATCAATCATGTTCGAATTTAAGCTCAAATATTGAATTTAATAACTACCTCTCATACTTAGTCATTTTGCCTAAGTCCCTAAGAATTTGATATAGAGTTCAAATTTTGGGGAATTATTAAATCAATTTTCACATATAAAAGTTGGACAACTTTTGTTTCATTGATTGGTACAAAACTTGTACTTTAAAGTGGTGATATTGGTTGAAGTGTTTGATCTATGTTTAATCACTAATTAATTACCAAAAATAGTTAATCAAACTGTTTTTGAAATTCTAAAACTGAATTCCGTTTTACAGTTTCAAGTACCTCTCTTCTAAATTAAAAATCTCTTAAACCAGTAAGAATTAGAACTTGATCCTTAAAGCAATGTTGGACATCTCATCTAGGTGAATAACTTTGTTTAAAGGAGCTAATTGAGTTGCTGATCGCATGTGTGAGAAATAGAGGGAAGAGTAGAGGTTGTCAATCATGAACAGTAGCACCGGGAGCAGTTAGTGCTGCCACGCCAGCTGCTTCACCGGCATCGGCGTGGCCCTCTGGGCGTTTCTCGAGCCGTGACGTGCAATCAACCGTGTGGCCAGCTCAAAACGTCGATGGTCAAATTGGTATGCCCTTCCTCTCTTCTTGAGACACAGAGCCAGCCGTTGTCTTCTCCTTTCTTCTTTCTCTGCTCCGCCATCGCAACCTCACGCGTTGTCTGAAATTCGCTGTGACCGCGCCATCTCCGCTCAATTGCTCTCGCAGATAGATTCGCCACATCCATGCGCAGCACTTTGACTCGCTCACACCGTCCAATTTCGTCGGAGTCATCAGCGAGTTGTCTTCTTCCTCGCGGCCATCTGTCATGGCCGCCGAGCTCGCCTCTGCCATGGCCGGCCTACTCTGGCTGCTCTCACTCATTTCTCTCTCTTGTTTGCGCTTACCTCTGTGCCGTGATGCTCACAAGCAAACCGGTTGCTCGTCTTATCAACAGGGCACGTTGAGGCGCCCTGCGGCCGTGCCACTCCGCCGCCGAGCCATGGGCTCACGTGGCCAGGCCGTCACAGGCCGCGACCGGCCGAGCTGTGGCCATCCTCAAGCTTGCCTCGCCACCCCGTCGCTCGACCACCCCTCCAATTGCCGCCTACGAGCGTCAGCAGGCCGGAAATCGAGTCTCTCCGGCATCCTCTGTTCTTCATATCGCGACAGGGGCTTCGCGCAGCAATAAGAACTAATACAAGGGCCTAAATGCGAAGAGCGTGACTCAGGTGAATAGTTCGCTACAGGGTTTTTCTTTTTCTTTTTCTATTTTAAGCTGAAACTTGTGAATTTGATTACTATTTAGTGGTGCACGCTAAAATTATGAAACTTTTTGTGTAGCCTCTTCATGATGTCTTCTATGTAGGAAAAATATGAAACCATGAAAATCAACAGTTTTTGGATGCTTAAAAATTAGCTCTTTTAATTAATAAATGCTTGTTGTGTGATTTTTATAGGCCAAAATAAATATCCAGTGACCATGAAACTTTTATTGTATCTGTTTATTGTTAAAGCCTTCCTCCACAAAAAGTTTGAGATTAATTTGATGATGTTTAATTATACACTTATTTATATGCCTTAATTATTAGTTAATAGTTGTCAAAATGATAAACATAAATCATGAGATGTCCGGAATGATTTTTGGAGTTGATTATAGATCATGAAACACCCCACCCCTACTGTGTCATGGCCAAGTGATTACCTTCTTGATATGCTTATGTTCACCCTTTAGTTAATAATTCTAAATGACTTAATTAAGAATTTCATTAGTAAATGCATGTTAATAAACTTGATTTCTTCTTAGATGCAACCTCTTGGGTAAAAAGTAAAAGTTATACATTTCCTTGTATATTGTTTATACATGTCTTTTCATGATGAGGCTTTAGTTGGTAAGCATGTATGATAAGTGAACCTTTGACTTAGTAGAAGAACGACTAAAAATGCTTTATGATAATTATTTGTAACTATACCGTGGAGGAAAGTTGTATTCAAGTTGTTAACTTTTGCATCCATCATCGAGCATCATATTTTGTATCTCGCATCATGTTAAACATGGCATTGTTACTACGTGTAGTGAACGAAGGTGAGCACGTGGTAGTTAATCAAGTGGTTGAGGAGGTTAATCCGTCTGTTGAGGTCGGGTTGGATATTTGTGGTGCGACTCTGGAACCGGACTTTTCCATCAACGAAGGCAAGCCCCGGATGCATTTAAACCTACCTTGTGTTTTACAACTTGATTTCGCTTTTGCTTCTCTTTACTGCATTAAGTGATTAGGAGTTAAGTGAAAACCTAATTAGTGCATTACCAACCTTGTTTTTCCATATCTACCTTGTTAACCGTTTTAATTTGTATATGGCTAGTTATGCTTAGTCATGCTTAGACAAATAAAAGTCGGGTGATTACCTGTCATCTGCGAATTTTAAATGGATCTTTGGTTATGCTTGGTTATTTATGTTATCATGAAATATGAGCATGTAGAGTAATAAATCTCTAGACCCAGGCGGACTCGGTGTGTGTGAGCCGCAAGACATGGAGGTCTTGTGAGCGGGTTCTTTCCGCCTGTGTCGATTAAGGCACGTACCGTTGTTGAATTGCATGAGGTGAGACTTTGTAGTACTAACCACATACTCCGGTAAGCCTTAGCTTGGCTATTCTATTACGAGAATGGCTACTCGCGCACTGGGAGTGGAGAGATGGTGGGAATAGCGTGTACCCACGTGGCAATGGGCTGGATTGGTGGAGTACTGTATTCTCGGGTGGCGTGGACCCATTCTTGTTTTAAAGGATCCGAGGGTAGGTTGATATATGTAAGTCGGGGACCTGCATATGTCGTGTGGTCTGCAATTCCCAGCTGGGTTTAATCGGTTCGAATCGTCGTTGCTTCTCGGTTATGGAGACTCAACTCACTATTCATCATCGTAGTATTAATAACTAGAACTTGAGGCTGGTTTGAGAAAGTGTTGGATACAAAGCTTCATGATCTCAATACGGATCGTGTCAGCTTTGTATATGATCTTATGAAGT